>CM057454.1:169130000-169742500 GCA_016271365.2 Neoceratodus forsteri
AGGTGTAGACAGAGTGCATCCCTGAGTTGGAGATATCTCCAGAACTCTGATTGGAGAAGTTCCCATAGCTGCTGGAGGGACTGAAATGTGAAGGGTCATAGATCGATGGTCAAGAATGTCTCCAAGCCTGTGAATGCCCTTATCTGCCCTGCTTCACCAGCAAAGCCATCGACCCCTATAGTAATTGAAGGGTTTTGCCAGATGGGAATAAGAGCAAATGGAGAGGGTCCATTTTATCCTTGCATGAGTGGTATTCCAGTTCGTGATGGACTCCTCTACCGTTGGTGAGGTGAGCATCCGATGAGGTCTGCGGGAGGGGTCTGTCTTGGGGTATTTACTAGAATAGAGAAGTGAGGGTGGGTGCATGGTCCCCGTGATATCAAGTTCAATTTTAATCCACTGTGGGGCAAGAGGTGAGGGAGAAGACATCCATTTAACAGTTTGTGCAAGAAGAAAGGCTCATCTGTACCCTTCAATCTAGGGGAGATTCAACCTCCCTGTTTCCATTGGGCCCTGAGCTTGGAGCGACTGAATCTAGGCTTGGTGCCCTCCCAAAGAAAGTCACCAAAAAGTTTGTTTATGGGCTTACACCACCGTTTAGGTAAGGGAATGGAAATATGCATTAATAAGTAGAAAAGTTTGGGGGCTGAGACCATTTTTATGGCAGCAATTTTTCCTGTCAAAGTGAGCTTGAGAAGTCTCCACCTATCAAATTCTGTCTTGATGGAGGAGAGGAGAGGTTGTATGTTTGCCTGACAGAGATTGTTGAGTGTCAGAGTAAGGAAAATACCCAAAAAGGTAATTCCTTTAAGGGGCCCAGAGGAGATTTGCTGCTTCTGTCAGTTGCTGGTCACAGTGTTTGTTTAGGGGGAGTATTTCTGCTTTATTTTGATTTAGTTTGAGGCCGGAGTACTTGGAAAAAGTAGTCACCAGGTGAATTAAGAGGGGTATGGAGGACCAGGCATCTGTTAAGGGAAGAAGGAGGTTGTCAGCATACATGAAAGTTGTGTATGTGGAGGACCCGACTGCTATTCCCATTATATCCGAGTGACTTCTTATGGCACTGGCCAGTGGCTCTACAGCCAGAACAAACAGAAGGGGGGAAAGGGGGTAGCCCTGTCTTGTCCCTCTTTCCAGGAGGAATGGGGAAGAAAGAATAGAGTTTGTGCTAACTCTAGCAGAAACGGAAGTGTAAATGGCTTGTATCCGAGAAAAAAAGTTGGTACCCAATCCCAGGAATGTAAGAACTTGGTACAAGTAGGTCCATTCAATGGAGTTGAATGCTTTTCCAAGTCTACTGCAATAGCAGCAGCAGGTGTGGGAAAGTTCGAGACAAGTGTAGGAGGTTCATAAGAGTCCTCAGGTGGTCCAAACTATGACGGCGGGGATAAAGCTCGACTTGTGATGGGTGTATGAGCTGTGGGAGTAAGGGACTTAACCTAGTAGCTAGAATTTTTGCATAGATTTGCTATCTAGATTAATGAGAGATATGGGACGATAGTTTTCTGGATATGTAGGGTCTTTACCTTTCTTGGGGACAACTACAATTGTAGCTTCTCTCATGTAGGGGGGGAGGGTGCCTTTTAGCTCTAGCTCTTGAACATCTTTTGAGTATCGGTGTAACCGCTGGGGCTATGGCCTAGTAAAAATCAGCCACATAGCCATCGTTGGCAGGTGATTTCCCCAGTTTCAGACCTTGGATAGCTGAGCTCACCTCTTCAATGGAAATGGGGAGATCCAACTCTAAGGTCTACTATGGATTTAATTTGGGTAGAGAGAGTGCCTCCAGAAATGTCTGAGTATCTCTAGTTGACTTCTGATGTGTGGAGGTATAAAAAGTTCTATAGAAGGCAGTCATAATCTCATTGATCTTCTCAGGGGTAGTAGCCAGTGTTCCATGCCTGTCTTTCAGGCCCAAGATGTGTCTACTGCTTTGCTGCTTCCATAATTGGTACGCTAGTACCTTGCCTGCCTTATCACCCCCTTCCCAAAAAGTATGCCTAAGGTGCAGAATTGCTACTTCTGCTTTCCTATTCAGGAGCTGGTTGATTTCAAACCTTAGGCCCAGAATAGTTTGCCCTATAGCAGATTTAGGGGAGGGGGATGGCATATCTTTGAAGGCAGCTTCCGCCTCTATTAGTTTTTGTTCAAGTGTAACCAGCTGTTGTTCTCTCTCCCTCTGTTTGGCTGCTGTGAACCCCATAATACTGCCTCGCATTGTGGCTTTAAATGCCTCCCAAGCAGTACTTGCTGATGTGTCCGAGATGGGATTTTCTGCTAGAAAGAGGGATGCTTTGTTACGGGCCCAGGGGATGAAGTCTGGGTCTCTCATTAAGAGGGGGTCCAGTCTCCATTGCCGGGGTGGGGAAATCATAGGGTCCCATTGGATAAGGAGTAAAACTGAGGTGTGGTCCGAGATGATCCTTGGGAGGATATTTACATCCAGAATTTTTGTCATTATGGCACGGAGCCAAGCCAGAAGTCTAATCTATGTGAGGCATTCAGTTCTGAGTGTAAATTGTAATCCCTCATCCTAGGGTGAAATAGTCTCCAAATGTCTGTCAGACCTTGATCTGCAATCAACTAATGTACTGCCTTCCCACTCTCAGATGAGACTCCATACCCCTGTCATTCCTATCCAGAGATGGGACTGGTGTTAGATTAAAGTCACCTCCTATAAGGAGGGGAGAGTCTGGGGGTAAACTGCAGTAGCACCTCAGCAGTGTTATGGAAAAACTGGGGACAGTCTTCGTTGGGGTGTATAAGTTGCAGAGGGTAATCAGCCCAGAAGGGGTGTCAAATGTTGCCATCTATCTACCATCAGAGTTGGATATAGTTTGGGTAACAGACCAAGTGAGAGATTTGTGGAGGAGAATAAGTAACCCTATTTTCTGGATGCGGCATTGAGTATACCCTGCTGGCCTACCCAGTCTTATGCCATATATTGATGGTCCTCCCTGAAAGTTTAGTCTCTTGAAGTAACGCTACTTTTGAGTGTAGCCGTTTAATATGGATCAGGACCATTTTGTGCTTCACTGGGGAATTTAATCCTCTAACATTCCATGTATGGAAGGCTATTTCAGACATATTGTCTTGGTATAAAAATCTATGCTAGGGGATATTAAGCTCCAGCAAAGGCAGGAAGGGACCCAGAAATACTATGTGGAGATGCTTAAGCTAGCAAGAGGTGCCTGTACCCCTAATAGGTTGCTCTTCCTAAGAAGGATGAGGAGTACCCTGTCCCTGAGTCAGTTTAAAATAAGTTAATCATTGCTGTAGCCAGTGATTGTTCCATGAACTTCTAACAAGCACTTCTAAGAACCTAATACTATAAAAGAACCTTAATTGCACCTGTATATTAAAGCCATTTTCAAAGAGACAATTATTTAAAAACAGAAAGAAAATGACCCTGTTGATTTAACCCAAAAAATAAAAGAGAATGCACGAGGACTTAACTGGCTGGATCCCCAGCCAGTGGTATGCCCAGGTGCATCCACGAGGCTTGTGCACAAGTGTCAGCTACCAGGGGAAGTTTCCCCTCGTTTCACTCTGCTAAGTGGAAAGTATGGTAACTCACATGAACAACTCAGGGATTTGCTGCTCTGTCACTGTCCAGAGCCCATAAGATATAGGTCATCTAATAGACAACCAACTAGGAAAGTGGGACCCTTAGGAATATTAAACTGGTAGCCAGAGAAACTGGCAGAGACTGTCAGGGGCATTTAATAAAAGTAAAAGGAGGAGTAAGCCAACTGGAATTGACTGAACTGTGAGTTTATCTCACTCCTTCAGTGGGGGAGGACTGGAAGAACCAGGTAGGAGGGTGAAACTAAGTGATATCGCCATCATGGCAAGGAAGCGTACCCAGTCATAAAAAGGAAAAACAAATGGCAACAGTTAAATTTTAACCTTAAAGAATTAACAGTGTACACAACATCGTGAAACATTACATATCTCCAAAGAGTGGTGTTTGTAGGGCTTTGCTCAGCCTGTCTAGCCATCAGGCTCAACAGGAGGGCCTAGTCCAAGGTTGCACCTCACCAATTAAGGGTTCTGGGACATTGCCCAATTCAATTATTTCCCTTTATGTCCACCCCTTCCATCTTCTATACCTCGAGACACAAGACCTTGATACTTATCTAACTCGATGATTCAGTCAGCCCAGGCATTCTGTTTGGGTAGGAGCTACATGTCCATGGGTGCATTCTGATTTGCAGCCTGCTGAGGAGGGGGAGTCACCGTATGAGAGTCTGGAGTCAAGAGCGGATGAGCAGCATCCATAGTTGAGGCCGAGGAATCGAGTACGTTGTCTGGCTCTCCATCTTCAGAGGGTACCTAGTAAGTGTCCATGTCTTCCTGACTGTGCCTGTCTGGCTGATCCCCCAGGGGAGAAAACCGATTCTTTGAAAAGTAGGGGCTAACATAGACTTTTTCCTCTTCTTCAGTGTCCACGGCATTTTGCCCATCTTTACTATGGGGGCGTCTCTGATCTTGGGGGTGCTCTCATTTCGAATGAGGAGATTTCGGAGGCCTTTTCCTCGCTCTCGAACCATGGGCCTCCATTGGTTTGTTAGGCAGCTTGGGCTGATCCTCCAGAAGAACTCTTGATGGATCTCCTCGTGGCTAAGGGCATTGATCAGGCCCACTTTGGGAGGTCATTGGTTGGGTATGGTCAGTTTCAGTCAGCTAGGTTGTAGAGATGAAGGCCATAGCTGCCTCTGGAGTGGCAAATTAGTGCACAATGCCATTAGCTGTAATTTTTAGTATGGCCGGGTATCGTAGAAAGAAGGGGATCTTCAGGGCATGTAAACTGTGGCACACTTCTGAGAAGGCCTTTCTTTTAGCAGCTAAATTGCTGGAGTAGTCCTGAAAGATCATATTTTTATGATCATGCCAAAACAGTGATCCCAGTTCTCAGCCCTGGCCTGAATAGCCTCTTTCTCCGAAAATTATTGGCGTGAGTCAGTTGCCCTGGGTAGGTTTCGACTGCAGAGAAAGGTGCACCCATTCAATCATAATTCTAGTTAAGGGGGGAGCTTCAGTATCTCTGGAAGAGTCTGTTGTAGAAAGAGTGAAGTTTTTACCCCTTTGCAGCCTTCAGGGAACCCTAGGAGCTGCAAGTTGTTATGGTGGCTCCTATTTTCTAGGTCGTCTATCTTTTCATGTAGCTGTCAAATTTGTGCAGCTTGTTCCCTCATCATCGCACAGTGCCCTTGTAGCATGTCATCCTAGGAGATTGCTTTCTGTTCTGCCCTGTCAATCCTAGCATCCAATTGTTGGATAGAGTTAGCCAATGTATTTGAGGCTAGGGTGAGAGCATCTATACTATGTATAATCGAGGTGAACATTTCCCTGATTGAAGGTTCATCTTTTTAATAAGCGTGTGCCATCGCGCCTATTAGTTGTAGGATGGCTGACTGTATAGAACAATATCTCCGTTGTCTTGCTTGTAGACTCTTAATTTTACTAGTTTAAGACAGACAGTTACTTCCGAATGCCATAGATGTAGTTTTTTCCCTTCAATTGTGCTTTCCTATCAGGTATAAGTCGGGTTCTAGGCTCTGGACTCGTGGAGCTTTTAACTTATGTCGCCATCTTGGTCGCTGGTTGGTCACACCCCCGAGAACACTATTTTTAACACTCTATCATGTTGTTTGGAAGGCAATTTATGCAGGGAGTCCTTTTCTCAAAGTAAAACGTCTGCAGGGCTATGCCCACTGCAGCTGCAAAAAAGACAAGGTGCCCCTGGTGCTCCTATCCTTGATAAATGTGCCTTTTGAGAGAATTGCAATGGATGTTATTGGTCCCTTAGACAAAAGCAAAAAGGATAATTGATTCATTTTGGTAGTATGTGACTATGCTACTCTATACCTAGAGGCAGTTCCAATGTGTACTCAGCCTCAAAAGTGGCAGCAGAGCTTGCCAAAATTTTCAGGAGAGTGGGCATACCTAAAGAGATTATTACGGATCAGGGTAGTAATTTTGGTGCTGCATTATTGAAGGAGCTGTACCGACTACTAGGTACCACTGCCATAAGAACTTCCCCCTACCACCATCCGACAGATATTCTTGTTGAACATAAACTTTATTAAGTTTTCAGTTTAACATACACAACTCCACAAGTTGACTATCAATTGGGCAACCTGAATGGCCACCCCAATCTACACAGTATACCGGTCTTAACACAATATAATTACTCTGAGCACAAACAATATAAATGAGGGACCGGAAGAAACCTACAATCGTGAGGGGGGGGCCATTCCCCTTCCTCACCTTTCCTCCCTCCCATCCCACCCTTCCCTATTCTCTCCTCCCACCCTGAGCCAAGTGTTATACCTAGGATTGTCCCTTAGATTACTTAGAGGAGTTCTTCAAGTGAAATGCTTAGGGTTTCCAGATGGAGAGCAGAGCATATAATGCTTCCCATCTGCTCTGGTATGTCTGGTGCCTGTTACGCATTGAACATATATGTTTCTCCAATTGGAGTGCCATTAATATCTCCCTATACCATTCCATGGCAGATGGGGGTGTGCTGTCTTTCCAGTGTCTCATTATTGTTAGTTTTGCTGTGGTGGCAATCAAAGCCATATGTGTTTTCCTAACTTTAGGGGTGCAGTGGGGAAAATAATTTAATAAGCAGACTTCTGGTGTGAATAATGAGTCAACGCCCAGAATTGGATCCATTGATCGTTTGATTGCTTGCCAAAATACCTGTATGTTGGGGCAAGTCCACAACATGTAATACAAAGTACCCAGACTATCTCCACAGCGTGAACACACTGGGGAGGCCAATCTGCCTAACCTGTGGAGCTTTACTGGTGTAAAGTACAGGTTGTGCAGGATATTGAATTGCATGAGTCGTAACCTGTCCTGTTTAAGAAATTTATAAGAGTTAAGCTAAATTTTCCTCCAGAAGTCTACTTCAATACCTAATGATAATTCCTGGGCCCAGTAAAAACAGACTCCCTGGGGCAAGTTGGAATTTAGAGATTGTATCTTTTTGTAGACTATGGAAATCGCATGAGGCTGCTTGGCCAATTGCAGGATTGTGGCTAGTTCAATGGTAACTGGTAAAGGGTTTTGAACTCTTCCTATACGGGAGATAAGTGCTTCTTTGAGCTGTTGGAATTTAAAGATGGATCCCTCTGGCACTTTAAATCTTTCCTGAAACGAGGGAAAAGATATTATATCCCCATCCACAAACAGATCTACGACTTTCTTTCCAATAAGGATGGGCCAGTAGGATGATATTATAGGATTGTTACCAATTTTAAAGTGGGGGTTACCTAGTACTGGCTGCTCCAAGAAAGTATGCCATTTAAGGGAGATATATACTTGCAGCTGATGTAGTGCTTTAATAGACCATCCTAGGGGAATATGCCTTAGGGGTTTGGGGATTGCACAGGGGGTAGCGTATAACAGAGAGGAAAGTGAACATTTGTATTTGGCTGCCCAATACTTCTCAATTTCCAACCACATTGGTATATAACTTTGCGAGTTAAGTACCTGCGTCTCCTGCAACCAGTGCGCCAGCTTGCTAATGTGGTGGGCACAATAGGATAAAAAAAATGATGGAACAGCCAGACCACCTTGCCCTTTGGTGCAGAAAGTTTAGGTATGATTGTTCTAACACTTTGCCCTGCCACATAAAAGCATTAAGCATGGACTGTACCTTAGTGAACCATTTTATGGGTAAAAAGCAGCCCAGCATACCCACTGGGTACAGGAGATGAAGCAACACATTCATCTTCACCGTGTTAATCCTCCCCAAAGTGACAGCGGAAGAACACCCCATCTATCCAGGTCTGTCCTGAGTCTAGCCAATAAATCGGCAAGGTGTTGACTTTAATCATAGAGGTAATATTTCTGGTCACATGTATCCCTAGGTATAGAAGGGAGTTGGGTTCCCATGAAAGGGCAAACTCAGTCACATCTCTCCGAAATACTCTTTTGTTAAAGGGGAAAACCTTGGTTTTGGAGAGGTTGAGTCTATAATGGGAAATAGCAGAAAAAGCCTCAATTTCATCCAAAAGAGCTGGAATGCACTCCCGGGGGTCTTCTAGGTGTAAGAGCAGGTCATCAGCATATGCTGAGAGAGTATACATCTGTTCCCCTACTTGAATTCCCCGAAGTATCAGGGAAGTTATCAGTTTCCTGATCAGAGGCTCTAAATAAATGTTAAACAAGAGGGGGGACAGGGGACAACCCTGTCTAGTACCCCGGTACAGTCTAAATGACTCAGACAGAATACCATTACACTGAATTTGGGCTGTGGGGGCAGAGTATAACAGTTTGACCCATCTAAGAAAATCATCAGGGATTCCAAAATGGAACATGGTAGTGAAAAGAAAGTTCCATGATACTCTGTTGAAAGCCTTCTCGGCATCCAGGGACACAAGAGCCATTGGAAGTTCCGAGTTCCTGGACGCCAAGATGAGATGCATTAATTTACGCATGTGGTCAACCGAGGATCTCCCGGTCATAAACCCAATTTGTTCTTTGCCAATTATGGATGACAAGATAGATCCCAACCTATTAGCCAAAATCTTGGCAAGGAGTTTAACATCCGTGTTAATCAATGAGATGGGGCGATAATTCTCTGGGTAGTATGGGTCCTTACCTTTTTTAGGAATTAAAGTAATTAAAGCCATTAGAAATGCTGGTTCTGAAAAGCCCTTTTCGAACCAGAAGTTAAACACTTCTGTCAAAAACGGGGCTAATTCTGTCATGCAGGACTTATAAAGATTATTGGGTAAACCATTGGGGCCTGGGGATTTATCCAGTGGGAGTTGTTCCACAGCACTCCTCACCTCCCTGATGGTGATGGGACCGCCAAGGGAAATAGTTTGGGGAAGTGACAATTTAGGAAGGGCTATCGAGCTAAGAAACACAGAATTTGACGGCAGATAAGGACCACTTGGCCCACCCAGTCTGCCCATTTCCCTACCTAATGGATAAGCTGCAGATCCTAGTTAACCAGCAGCCTACTTCTTTCTACCCCCAACCCCTAGAATTGCCTTATGGCTGTCCCATGCATGCATGAATTCAGTCACTGTTTTTGACTCCACAACCTCCTCCGGAAGGCCGTTCCATGCATCCACAACCCTCTCTGTGAAAAAATACTTCCTTACATTACCTCTGAGCCGCCCCCCCATCTTCAAATTGTGCCCCCTTGTTCTTGCACACCTCTCTTTTTGAAATATGCTACCCTCTTGGACTTTGTTGATTCCCTTGAGGTAATTTAAAGTTTCTATCATGTCCCCCCTCTCCCTCCTTTCCTCAAGGCTATACATATTAAGCTTCTTTAGTCTCTCTTCATATGTCTTCCAGTGCAGACCCTGCACCATTTTAGTTGCCCTCCTCTGGACAGCTTCCATCTTGTCTATGTCCTTGCGGAGATTGGGTCTCCAGAACTGCACACAGTACTCAGATGGGGTCTCACTAGCTGTCTGTACAGAGGGATAACAACTTCCTGTTTTCTACTGGTGATGCCTCTCCTATGCATCCCAGTATCCCCCAGCCCTCCTTACTGCCCTCTCACATTGCTTGCCCACCTTTAAGTCATCTGATATTATTACCCCAGGTCCCTTTCCATTTTTGTTGTTGTTAGTATCTCACCCCCATTGTGTACTCTTCCCTGGTTTTTGTTTCCCAGGTGCATTACCTGCACTTCTTAGCATTAAATCTAAGCTGCCATACATTTGACCATTCCTCTAACCTTGACAAGTCCCTTCTCATCCTTTCCTCCCCACCTTGCATCAACTCTGTTGCAGATCTTGTGTCATCTGCAAAGAGACATACTTTTCTTCCAGTCCGTCCTGCAATGTTGCTTACAAAGACATTGAAGAGGACCGGTCCTAATACTGAACTCCGCGGCACCCCACTAGTAACCCCTTTCTTCAGAGTGGACTCCATTTACTATTACCCTCTGTGTCCTATTCTCCAGCCAATTCTTTACCCAGGCTATCATCTTGGGACCCACCCCAGGCTGGCTAACTTGTATATTAATCTTTGTGGGACTGAGTCAAATGCCTTGTTAAAGTCTAGGTAGGCCATGTCCACAGCCCCTTCCTGATCTACTACTTTGGTCACCCAGTCAAAGAAATCTATTAGATTTGTCTGGCATGACCTTCCCGCTGTGAATCCATGCTGCCTTGGGTCCTGTGCCCCTCTGGCCTCTAGGTACTCGACAATTCTTTCCTTCAGAAGTAAGGTAATTGAGTATTTCCGTTTCAGAAGGACATTTGGCTAAGTCCGCTGAATAAAGATTTTGATAGGATTGCCTTAAAATCTCTGCTATCACTCTAGGGGCTGTGACCACTGGCTTATCTTTATCTGGCTTGATACCCGGGATAAATCTGGATGCTTCAGCTTGCTGTAATCTCATGGCCAGTAATTTACTAGCTTTTTCCCCAACATCTAGATATTGGAATTTTGAGAGCTCAGCTTTCTGTGCCATTAAACTAAAGTACTGGGCCTGCAAACCATGTAGTTTGACCCAGTCTTCATCCAGTGAGTGTCGGGTAAGTGTACACTCTAGTTGACTAACTGAGTAAAGTAAGGAGTCCAGCAATTGCTTGGACTGCCGATGTTTTGTGGCAGCAATTCGAATGCATTCTCCCCGCAATGCGCATTTTAACGTGGCCCAAACCACATCTGTTCTACTCACTGAGTCCCTGTTGATCTCTATGAAATTTTTTTTTTTTTTGCAATTAACTTTATTTTACACTTACATATAATACAAAACAAACAGAAAAAAGGAAAATACAAAAGGAGGAGTAACCTCTAAAATACAAATAAACCCTCCATCAAAAATTGATTACCCCTCCTGAAAAAATTTAACAAAATTACACAAAAACCCCAACCCGCTCCCCCACCCCACCAACCCCATGACAGCTACCATATATAGAGGCAAATTGATATATCCCTACTATATAGCAAAACTAAACAGACAAACACGACAGTATTGATCATACAGCATGAAGTATGTGGAGGAACCAGTAACGCCCCACTCCCTCAGCCAAATAGGGGAGAGACAATAGAGAAAGGGGATACAAATTAGAAATAGGCCACCTACCATTATTTCCCTAGAAACCTCTGAAATAAATAAAACCAGGGGAGGCTCACAAAGGGAGGAGACTTATCAACCATATTTATTTTTTAACCCTGATAATAACCCCCCCCAGCACTTTTGAAATTTCCCAACCGAATTAAAAAGGCGCGCAACCGACCTTTCAGCATTTAATGAGTTTAAAAATTCGTCCCACCATTCCTTAAATGAGGGTTCCCAACCTCCCTGCCAATGTCTGAGAATAAGAAGTTTGGTAACAAGAGCTACCAAAGCCATTTGCCATTTCTGGATCCAGGTTGGGATTTGAGTATACATCCCTAGTAGACAAACATCCTCATTAAAAAAGGCTGAGATTTTACAGTAAGGTCTTGTCCAGCACTTAACTGAGTCCCAGAGTTTCACCACCTTAGGGCACGCCCAAAGTTTGTGATATGTTGTGGCCAGAGGGTCCCCACAATCCACGATTTCTCATACAGAGAACTATGGATCTGGGAGAGCTTAGCAGGAGACAAATATAAATCATGTAATATATTAAATTGAATGTTCCTAAGTCTATCCTGTTTACTAAAAGTATAGACTTCACCCCAGATCTTTTCCCAGACCTCAGCCGGCCAACCTTTAGCTAAATAGGATTCCCAGTAGTAGGCTTTTGAAGTGTTTTCTGCATCATCTCCGAGAGAATAAACTTATAGGTCTTAGAGATGGCATTACGGGATGCCGCCACATCCTTTAAGTTTCTCATAAATGCCCCAACCTTGTCATACCAAGGACCATCTCCTAAAAAGGAGCTAACACAACATTGAATTTGGCAAAGTCGGAATATCCTCTTCCGCTCCACCCCAAACTTTTTTGCCAACTCACCCAGTGGGAGTACCGACCCCCCTGACACAAAGTCTGCTAGACATGGTCTCAACACTTGGAGACTAATAAATCTCCTAATGGGCCGTCCTCCTATCTGCATATTGGGATTACCCAGCAACGGTTGTGACAAATCTTTCCTAGTGGGGATCTGCAGTAACGAGTAGAGTTGGTGTAAAGCCATAACATCCCACCCTAGAGGAGTATTCCTAACTTTGTGGGGGAGCTTGGACCCGGAAATATACCAGAGGGATTCTATATCTAACCTAAGGTCTCTAACCATCGAGCAGTCCAAACCAAGGCCATAGGAAGGATTCAAAACCGTTGCTGCTCCTGCTGCCCATTGCGAACTTCTCGCCGCATGGATAGCCAAATAGTACGCATAAAAATCAGGCAATTGCAGTCCCCCTAGTTTCTTAGAGCGGGTAAGTTTCGCATATGCTCGACGTGGTGGTTTGCCCTTCCATAAAAAATTTGAACAGCTGCTATAAAGAGGCTTAAAAAAGGATTTAGGTAAGTACAGATTCAAATTAATTAGAGGATAGAGTATTTTAGGTAACACCATCATTTTTAATGTGTTGGCTCTGCCCCAAAATGACAAGGGGAGTTTAGACCATCTTTCCAGATCCTCCCTTATAGTCTTTAACATAGGTTTGATGTTAAGATTGGCCAAACTAGAAAGATCCTTCGAGATTTTTATACCCAAATAATCTAGAGAGGAGCACTGCCATTGTAGGCCTAAAGAGATACACCAGTCTTTCTGCAAAAGGGGAGATAATGAATAAACCTTTGTTTTATTTTTATTTAACTTATACCCCGAGAGAGCACTAAAATCAGAAATTACTTGAAGCAAACGAGGGAGCGAGATCTTGCTATTTCTCACATGTAAAAGCAAGTCATCTGTGAAAGCTGATAGTTTATACTCGAGTTCCCCAATGCAGATCCCTTGTATCTGATGATCCATCTTCAATGCCCTTATTAAAGGTTCAATATAAAAATTGAATAGAAACGGCGAAAGTGGGCAACCCTGGCGAGTACCACTTTATAAGAGGAAGGTTTTGAGATAAGATTGTTACATTGAATCCTTGCAGAAGGGCAAGTATAGAGAACCCGAATATAGTCTATGAACTGTTGGGAATGCCAAATTTATTTAGAACTGCAAACATAAATTTCCATTCCACTTGTCAACGCCAAGGCCAAGAGACACCAGCGTTGCTTCCAAATCTGGAGCCTCTGACACCGAAATAAGGTAAAACAGCTTTCTAAAATGGTCCGCCAAAGAGCGTCCGACCACAAAACCAGCTTGCTCTGGGCTAAGGAGCTTCTCCCAAGACATTTTGAGCCTATCAGCCAGAATCTTAGCATATATTTTAACGTCAACGTTGAGAAGAGATATGGGTCTGTAACTACCCACCTCCTCCAGAGGCTTGTCAGGTTTGGGCAAAATAATTATTCTAGCCTCAAACAAAAAATGCTACTTAATCCCAGGTTTGCCAGTATGCATATACCTGAAGCAGCAAAGGATTAACCACTTTTTAAAGGTTTTATAGAATGCCCTGTAAATCTGTCTGGGCCCGTGCTTTATCTGGCCTCAAAGAATCTATAACCTTAGATATTTCCTCCTTAGTAATGGGGCCCAATGTTGATTTATATTCTTCAGGCATTTTTGGAAAGGGATCCTGTCTAGAAACTCCTCAAATCAACATCATAGTTCAAGCTGCCTACTTCACTAGAATATAGGTTCTGGTAAAACTCTTGGAACAGGCCTAGTATGCCCTTCGGATCTATAATAGGGGCGTTCGTTTGAGGATGCCTGAGGGTAGTCACCCACTTAGCTGCTGACCACTGCCTAAGTTGCCAGGCTAAAAGCTTACCTGCTTTACCACCTTGCCCAATATACGAAGCCCTCAATACAGAAGCTGACTTTTCAACCATCTCCCTGATAGTACTAGAATAAAGGGCCCTGAGTGTAGCAAGCTCATGCTCTTCCGATTGTGAGAGAGTCCCCTCGCCTTTACTATCCAAGGCTCTAATTTTGTCTAAGCAGGTCGTTAAAAAACAGCTCCTTCTCTTTTTGCGCACCGATGCTACCCGAATTAACTCACCTCTCCAGACGGCTTTCATCGCAGCCCAAAGTCGATCTGTCGCCCGATAGATCCCCAGTTATAGGCAATCGAATTGGATAGAAATTCTGAAAACCCCAACTATATGGTTATCCAATAGTAGAGTATTGTTAAGGTCCAAGTGTAGGATCTTAGCGGGCTGATGGCAACCTACACTTCAGAGCGATGGGGAGTGATCTGAAATTACCTCGCTAAGATGTCCACCTCTATCACAGAAGGTTGGATTTGCTGGCTAACCAAAAAATCAATACGGAGTAGCTTTTTGGACAGGAGAAAAAGGAAAATTCTTTTTTGAGGGTTGAGAGTTCTCCAGGGGTCAACCAGGCCTAACGATTATACAAATTCAATAAAAGCTCTCATGAAGGGAACTTTGTAAGCTTTTACAATAGGTACGATCTAACCTATTCGATTGAACCAAATTCCAGTCCCTTCTATAATTATAGGGAGGCTTGAAAAGGGGCTATAACTGTTGCCAGGTTTGTAAAAAGGAGGGCGTGTCCAAATTAGGACCATAAATGGAGCCCAAACCAGCTTTAAGTCCCAAATTCTAGTCACCACTAAAATATATCTGCCTTCTGATCTACAACCGTTTCCATCATGGAAAAGGGATCCCTCGCACACAAAATAGCCACCCCCGCTTGCTGGGAGAAAGCCCCGCCAAATACCTGGCCGACCCACCTTTTGCAGATATCCCAACTGTCCGGGGAGCAATGGTTTCCTGGAGAAACACAAGTTTATGGGTTATAACTCGCTAGGTGGTTTAATATGACATATTTCTTCTATTGTCTCGCCTTTAACATTCCAAGACAAAATATTCAGATCGTTTAACATGTACAAATCCTGGTAAAACTCTAAGACCATAGTCTGGGTAGCTGCCCCCCTCTCCCTTGTAACATCCTTTTAATCTTATAGTCTGGTGTTTAAATAGCTGCCCCCTCCCAACCCCCGAAAAAACCAGTAAAGAGTAAACTTCTAACCTCCCCACAACCCCTCCCCCACTAACTCCCAAGCCCCCCCTCCCTCCTACCCCAACCACTAATCTCACGGCTCTATGCCTACTCCAACTCATTGGCCCGTGATGCCCGCCTAATGGGCTCACCCTCTCCCCAAAGTCCTACTGTACAATCCATTGCCTCTAGCTCACTGAAAGTTGAATCAGCCCCGGTGTCTCTACTTAGAGGCCTACTAAGCCAAATAGCATCTTCCTTAGCTTATCACTCCCAGCAAACCCTGGCTCAGTAGGAACGTAGACTATTGGCTCTGAGCCCCAACACGAGCTCATCTACCGGAGAGCCACCTTGGCTAGCAGCATAATTAGCACCCTTCCTTGAGTGTAGGCTATAACAACCAAAATAAAGCGCTCCTAATCGTGGAAACCAAAATAAATCGTCTCCTGGTTGTGGACAACAGGGTCAGCTATGTAAGTTAGCCAGGGCCGTTAACTCTCAGCAATACTAAAACTTAATCTTATATATTCCTCCTTCGATACTCCCACCCTCGCTAGAGGATAAAAAGAAAAATCCGAAGGCTATTGGAACTGAAGAAGAAAAAAAAAAAAATGTCAAGATGCCTTCGGTCATAATAACCACATATCCAGGGTTATCCGAAAGCAACAAGATGCTCCATGCCTTAGAGTACCAGCCCTTGTGAATAAATCTGGCATCCACAGAATTAAAGAATCATAGTCGAGCATTCCAATAAATCCACTCTGCAACAAATTAAAAGAGGTCCCCAGAACCCAGGGCTGGTAATATAAAAAAAAAAAAAGGGGGAGAGTTCGGGGACAAAAGGTTATTTTATCTTTAAACCTCAGAAACAGTTGGCTGGAGCTTATAAATTAACAAGCATACTGTGCCCCCATTCATAGGTACCAGACTCCCTCTAGTGGATGCATGCCAAAATTGCTCATTGAATATTTATAAAATCAGAGGGAGACAGGGGAAGAAAACAAAAGGATAAACCCCACATTGATAATCCCAGTCCACGGAGACCCCATTCAAGCCTAGGGTTCACACGTAAAGTCATTCCAGCTCAAACAAAAACCAGGCCACATCGTGTATCGAGGACAAACAACTTCACTCAGTTCTATAACCGGCCTTTCCCCTTTTCGGAATCACAGTTCCAACACGAACTGAAAGAGTCATCAAAAGAAAACACTCATGTACGAAAGTCACCACGCCGACTTCTCAGTTGTTTCTTCTCTTCTATTCTTCGAACAGGTCCGGATAGCAGCTTCTTAATACTTGTAGAGCTTCCTCCACAGAATCAAACCTTTTAGCACCTTCCCAAGGGTTACTCCAGTTTTGCAGGGTAGAGCATCCGTGTTTGATTCCAGCCGCCAAAGCTTAGAGGTAATAGGGCTAAAACTTGCCCTGAGCTGACGAGTCTTTAAAGTCAGATCTGGCACCAGTCTAAGTTTCTTCCCCTCCCAAAATATCGCCGACAACTTCCTAGCTTCCTTCAGAATAAATTCACGATCCAGGTAGTTTAGAAGCTTAAAAATAACGGTCTGGGAGGATTTGCAGCTGAAGGCCTTGCTTGCAAGGACCGGTGACCCCTCTCGATCACATATTCAGGGCCGTTGGGGAAGGCCCTACCGTAGCTTTTCAAGAACTTCTGCAGAAACACGATCGTGTTTGACCTCATCCCTTCGGGAGGCCGAGCAAAACTAGATTGTTTCGCCTATTCCTTCCTTCCAGGTCTTCCAGGCGGTCTTCTAGCTTCCCAATAGCTCTTTTACATTCCACCAAAGCAGGGCCGCCTCTGTCCAATTTCCTTTCGATCAAGAGATCCTAGCCTCGTGTCTGTGACTCTCCTCGCCAATTGTATCAGGGCAGGCTTGTAACCCGCAACTTCTTCGATAAATTTGAAGAGGGCATCTTAATTGTGGAGAGTTCTGAATACACCGCTGCTGGTGTTAATTCTTCCTCCAGGCTTTGGGGAATGAGCTGCGGCGAGGCCGCTTGGCCTCCAGTTCCTGGGCTGGCTCCTCCATTTTCGGCCAAATAACCGACTTAGGAATCTCCCGAATCGCAGAAGACGTCTTCCCCCAAATGCTTTCACCAAAAGAAGCGCGTTTGTAACCGACAAAATGACCAAATCGTGAGCTTATTCTAGTGGGAGGGAGAGATCCCACAACGAGCTGCTACTCTCTCGGCTGCATCACGTGACTCCCCGATCTCTATGAAATTTAATACAACATCTCTGATCTGTTGAACTGACTGGGGCCTCTGTAGCAGCTGAGTATTTAGCCACAACAGGGTGTCTTTCTTAATCCCAGGTCCAATTAGTAGTAGTAGGGATACTGGCGAATGGTCAGAAATTACCCTGGCGTGTATACTAGTATTAATAACTCCCGGGAGGGCAAAGGAGCTCATGAGGAGGAAGTCAATACTAGAAAATGTTTTGTGTGGGGAAGAAAAGAAAGTATACTGATGAGCCTCAGGATTCAAAATTCTCCACACGTCTATGAGATCGACTCCCTTCATGAGTTCATGTAAAGCCCTTTGCGCCGGAGATAAACCCCGTTTCCGGAGTTCCGATCTGTCTATGTGAGGTTGGGGAATAATATTCCAGTTGCCCCCTAAAATAGTCAACCTGTGGCGGTTTGTAGCCACTAGTCCTATCATCCGTATGAAGAAGTGGGGGGAATTGATGTTTGGACCATATGCAGCCCCCAATATCACTTGTTGGGATTCTAATAAGCCATAAAGTATAATATACTGCCCATCAGGATCCCAGAGTTCCTTTTTCAAGGTGAAAGGAATCCTTTTATCAATTAGGATTGCCACTCCTCCCCTGTTAGTGGATTGCCCTGATCCGTATACCTGCCCTACCCATGTTCTGCGGAACAGATTGACATCCTCCCGTCAGAGATGGGTCTCTTGGAGGAAGGCAAACCCTACCTTTAAATGTTGGAGGTGCCACAGTATAATTTGCCTTTTACAGTGATCTTTGGCTCCCTTCACATTCCAACTTAAGAAATTATAAGGGCCACTCATGACAGGTATGCAGCTGTGACAATAGTCCTGTTGCCAGCCTCGGTGATGTTGGTCCTGAAAACACTTGGCTCCTCTTTCCCCTCTAACCAATTACCCCCATAAAAAGGAAACTTATATGCACTAATCATCATCCCTATTACACACAATCAGCTAAACATTTTATCTAATTAACTATATACACACTACTATACTAAACCCCAGTTCTATGAAACTGCACCACTAAACAATCCCTGGTGGGTGATGTTTCACAAACCTGCATCACATTACATACCCACCCTGCCCCAGTCCCTCCCCTGCTGTTCAGCAGAGTCTATCTTAACACACAGTAATGAAAAGTATAGTCGTATAATATAGGTGATAATATCTAGATGTATTCAATACAATACAATTAGTATTAGTTCCCATGCACTATGTTGTCTTGCAGAACTAAAAGTAGATACCAGAGGAAACATTACGTTATTCTTGGCCTGTGTAAAGAGGAAAAAAAAAAAGGGAAACCCTTCATGGCTGAAAAGACATAGGGAGTTAACTTTTTCCTCCATGTCCTGGAGCTTAAAACAATCTTCTGGCAATGCCAGGGGTGACTCCATGATATCCAAGGGCCATTTTAACCATTATCATGAGGACGACCCAGTGACTGTCCAGACAGTAAAGAAGAGGAAAGGAAAGTCAATGTTCTGCTCTGCCCTGGGTTCTTGTTGTTGTATCTCCACCACTCCCAGTATCGTTACCCCTTGCAGCAGCTAGGGACTTTCACCGAACTTCGGGAACTAACAAAAACACAGTTACCGCGAATAGCGTCCCTTGCTCAACTAAAGTTATTGGTAGCTGTAGGAGCCGTGTGGTCAACACTCACATTCTCATCGAATCCAGGCCGAACACTCTAAATTATTCTGTAGCCAGTCTAAAAGTCTAACTCAAACATTTACCCCTGGAACTTCTTCATTTGAATAGATCTGGGAACAGGGTCTTAAGCTCTTTACTTGCTTGCTCTTGCGACTCAAATGAGAGCCACTGCTCTCCAGATTTGACTTGAAGAATTGCTGGGTATCTCATACGGAAAGGTTTCCCAGCTGCGATAAGTTTTGAGACAGTGGGGTGCATTTCTTGCCGCTTCAGCCGGACAGATTATGGAAGATCTTGCATTATGCAGAGCTTATGCCCCTCCCAGAGAGTCTCCTGGAGATCTTTGATTTTAGCCAAAATATGCTGCTTATCGAGAAAGTTCAGCAGCTTGAAGATGATGAGCCGGGGGGGGGGGAGAGCCGGGAGGTGGAGTTGGGCGGAGGGCCCGATGTGCCCTCTCGATAATGTATGTTGTGCCATTCGGGGATGGACCAGCTATCCTCTCACACAGCTTCTGTAAAAAAACTATTGGAGTATTGCCCTCCTCTTTCTCTGGCACTCCGATGATCAGGAGATTATTCCTCCTGCTCCGACCCTCTAGATCTTCCAGCTTGTCTTCAAGCTTTTTCACCCTTCAGCCCATTTGAATAAACTCCTGATCTGTTTTATCTTGCTTCTTTTCCAGGGATGTGATTATAGCCTCTGAGTCTCCCACACGCATTGAGAGCAATTGTACCGAGTTTTTAATTTGCTGCAAGTCCTCCGAGATTACCGAGATTTTCTCCTGAAGCGACTGCATTATTTCCAAGAACCTCTCCTCCGAGAGGGCCGATGCCAAGTTTGAAAGTTTAGATGGGCTTGCCGCATGTTGTTGCGGGTGTTTTGCAGCCTTGTCCTTCTCTGGTGTCGGTGGCGGAGAGTGTCGCGGAGGCGCTCTCCTCATGTAAATATCCATTTTTGGAGTTGAAAGAAACCATCCCTGGTGTCCACTGTGTTTCCTAAGTTTTTACCAGTAGTTGGTTGGCATCTATCAGGTCAATTTAGGGGTTTAATCGCCTAGAACTATCAGCAGGGGAACGGAGCTGCGGGTGAGTACTGCTGCTCTTCAGGCTGCCATCATGTGACCCCTTGTTGAACATTTTAATCAAACCTTAAAATGCATGTTAAAAAGGTTTGTAAAAGGGAAAGGGAAAGACTGGTACCAATACTTACCTTATCTACTTTTTGCTTACAGAGAAGTGCCATAAGCATCAACAGGTGTTTTACCATTTGAGATGCTATATGGTAGACAACCTAAAGGGCCACTAGATGTAATAAATGGAATGTGGGAAGATAACCCCCATCAGAAACAATCTATTACATCTTATTTGTGTGCCCTAAGAAAGAAGCTGGCAAAATACAGTATGTTGAAATCACCCATAGTAATCAGGAAGAGGCCCAAAACCAGCAGAAGGTGTATTATGACTGTGGGGTAAAAGCAAAAGTTTTTGAGCCAGGTAAAAAGGTCTTGCTACTGTTACCCACTACAGAAAATAAACTGTTAATGAACTGGCAAGGGCCTTTTAAGGTTTTTAGATGTACTGGCACAGTTAACTATGAGACTGAGAGCCCTAATAGGAAAATCCTACTAAGATATATCATGCTAACCTTGTCAAGAAATGGGTTAAAAAAACACCAAAAGCTGCTTTGCTAGTTTTACCAGAAACTGATAAAGAAGATATTGATGTAGCTTATGACAGACTAGAACAAATTGTAACTGCTGATGATGTAAAGGTGAATGTTTCCTTAATCTCCAAACAAACCACAGAAATCTGTAACTTGCTAAAGACATTTAACAGTACTTTCACCACAGTACCATGCTGAGCAAAAGGGGGTCGAGAAGGTAATAAAGACAAGGAATGCTCGCCCTATTAGACTAAGGACATACAGATTACCAAAGCGGTTAAGAGCAGACGTGGTGAAGGAAATGCAAACAAGCATTTGTCAATGCCGAATGTTGCTTGCTTGTATGTGCTGTTTAGGTATTTGGAAGTGATAGTTCCATGCCTTCATCCCAAGACATCCACTGTGTCTTTCTGTTCAGTATTCACAGAAGAATGGGAGGGGCAAGGGCCACAGCAGTACAGCAGTTGCCAAGGGGGGTGAAGAGGTGGACAATAGTCCATTCAAAGGCAAAAGAGTTCTGCAGGAGCTCACTAAATTGAAGATGGACAAAGCGATGGAACCAGATGGCATACACCCAAGGATATTAAGAGAACTGCCAAGGGAGATAGCAGTACCTCTGGCAGCCATGTTCACTGAGTCATTCAACATGAGTGAATTGGAGGAGGGCACATGTGATCCCTCTACACAAGTCCAGCAGCAGGGAGGAGGCAGGGAACAATAGGCCGTTCAGCCTCACCTCAGTAGTGGGGAAGATCATGGAGACATTGCTTAAAGAATAGATAGTGGGGCATCTAGAAGCCATCGGAGCCCAGGACCATAGACAACATGGATTCACAGTGGGGACATCATGTCAGACAAATCTGGTTGATTTCTTTGACTGGGTGACAAAGAAAGTGAATCAGGGTGGGGCAGTGGACAACACTTACCTTTGATTTCAGCAAAGCCTTTGATACCATCCCATATAGGAGGCTGATAAACTAGCTGGGTAGGCTGGGCATGGGGGAAAGGGTGGTAAACTGGGTTAGAAACTGGCTAACAGACAGGAGGCAGAAAGTGGTGGTAAATGGGGTGCAGTTTAGGGAGAGGGGATGACCAGTGGGGTGCTACAGGGATCGGTCCTGGGGCAGTCCTGTTCAATGTCTTTATTAGTAACATTGCAGAACATCTGAAGGAATTTTTCACCAAATTTTCAACATAGCCATTTTATGACCTCTGCTCATGAACAGTGTCACTGTGATTTTCTTAATCTGTCCCAAACATTGATTGTGCACACCGAATGCACCATTGTGCACTACATGCACGGAAACACATTTTGAGCGATGTGAAAAATGACAGCTGTACTGCTCATAAGGAGGTGTGGTAAAATGGCAATGTTAAAATCTGGAGGCAAATATGAAAAATTCTATAACTTACGAGTAGGTGAGTATCGCTCAACAAATGCTCGTGAAACAGTAATTTTGGGATTTCTACCAAATTTTCAACATAGCCATTTTAAGACCTCTGCTCATGAACAATGTCACTGTGATTTTTTAATCTGTCCAAACATTGATTGCGACACCGACCGCCCATTGTGCGCTACATGTTTGGAAAGACATTTTGGGTGACATGTGAAAATGACAGCTGTACTGCTCATAAAGAAGTGTGGTAAAATGGAAATGTTGAAAATCTGGAGTGAAAATATTAAAAATTTGTGAACTTACAAGCGTGCGAAGGAACTGTGCAACGCGCGCTAAAACAGTCATTTTTAGGAATTTTTTCACCAAATTTTCAACATAGCCATTTTAAGACCTTTGCTCATGAACAGTGTCACTGTGATTTTCTTAATGTGTCCCTTGCATTGATTTCGCACACCGACTGCGCCATTGTGTGCTACATGCTGCGGAAACACATTTTGGGTGCAATGTGAAAAATGACAGCTGTACTGTTCAGAAGGAGTGTGGTAAAATGGCAATGTTGAAAATCTGGAGTGCAAATATTAAAATTTGCGAACTTAAGGCGTCGTAGAACTGCATAGCACACACTAATAAAAACAGTAATGTTTTGGAATTTTCACCAAATTTTCAACATAGGCTTTTGAGAGCCCACATCATGAACACTGGTACTGTCATTTTGTTAATCAGCCCAGAAAGGTGATTTCGTGCAGTGACCGCGAAATCACCCTTTGGACCCGATTAATGCCATGACAGTAACAGAACTCATGAGGAGGGGTCCCAAAAACCCCATGTTGAAAATTTGGTGACATTGATTTCGCACACTGACTGCGCCATTGTGTGCTACATGCGCGGAAACATATTTTGGGTGCAATGTGAAAAATGACAGCTGTACTGTTCGTAAGGAGGTGTGGTAAAATGGCAATGTTGAAAATCTGGAGTGCAAATATTAAAAATTTGCGAACTTAAGAGCGTGCGTAGGAACTGCGCAATGCACACTCGTAAAACAGTAATGTTTTGGAATTTTTTCACCAAATTTTCAACATAGGCTTTTTGAGAGCCCACATCATGAACACTGGTACTGTCATTTTGTTAATCGGCCCAGAAAGGTGATTTCGTGCAGTGACCACGAAATCACCCTTTGGACCGATTAATGCCATGACAGTAACAGAACTCATGAGGAGGGGTCCCAAAAACCCCATGTTGAAAATTTGGTGCCAAAATTCCAAGAAATGCCTGAGATATGCAGCAAAGTTGAAAAAACCCTATCTATCCCATTATACAGCTTACCGGCAATTCCTCAGTTCACGGTCGGCTTTGAAGAGTGCAGATGTGTTCCCAGTCCTCTGAAGATCGTCGCGCTGAGGTCTGGAGGTAAGTATGGGGTGAGGGAGGTGTGGGGAGACAGGGTGCGCAGTGGGTGGCTGCGGGTTGAGGGAGGGGGGCAGGGAGAAGTGCCAAGGGACAGTTTTTTATTTGCAGGTTTATTTTTTTTACTAAGATGATGAGGGACGTTTGCCATGCTGGGGTTGTCTCCCAGCGTGGCAGCTGAAAGGCTGTTTGGGGGGCTGGAGTCGATGGGGGATTGGGCACCCCCATCAGCTATAACACATTTTGCCATGCTGGGGTGGGCTCCCAGCGTGGCACCTGGATACTTTGGGGGGGGCGTGGAACCATGGAGCTGATGGGGGATTGGGCACCCGTCGGCTATGACAGTTTTGCCACGCTGGGTGGGCTCCCACCATGGCACCTAGACAGCTTTTGTGGGGGGTGGAGCGATGGGGATTGAGCATCCCGTCGGCCATTACAGTGTGTGCGTGGGGGGGACGCATCAGTACGCAATATGCGTGTGTGCGTGATGGGGGAAGCTCTGCTCTCTGAAGTGGAGCTCTCCCTTTCAACTGTATGCCACTGCATTTTCAACTGCTGTCACAGACAGCTGCAGCAGTGATTGGGAAACTAGGGCCGTGCCTGCAAACACACTGACTGAATTGGAAGATGGGTGCCACACCTCCGAAAACTCAGATGATGGCACTATGTTTCTTGCACATGTGTGCAAGCAACAAAAAAAATGAAAGAACTGGGTATCACAGAAAAGTCGAGAAGTGCCTGGTCATTACCAATGGTGACTAAACAAAAAAGAAGCAGGTGTAAGAATCTGCCTTGATTTTAGGAAACTTAATCAAGTGTCAGTATTTGTCAGTTATCCTATGCCCAGAATAGATGATTTGGTGGACAGACTGGGGAGTGCCAAGTACAATATATCAGTACCCTCGATCTCACCAAGGGTTACTGGCAAATCCTCCTAGCTAAAGAATCCAGAGGTAAAACTGCATTTGCCACTCCCGTTGGATTCTATCAGTTCATCACCATGCCATTTGGTTTATGTGGTGCACCCGCTACATTCCAATGGTACATGGATGTAATTTTATCCTCTCACACTGAGTATTGTCCTGTGTACCTGGATGATGTTGTGGTGTACAGTCCAGACTGGAAAAGCTACCTGGAACACCTACAAGAAGTTATCCAATTGATCAAAAAGGCAGGTCTGATAATTAATCCTACCAAGTGTGCATTGAGCATACAGGAAACCAGATATTTGGGCTATGTTTTGGGGAATGAAGAAGCCAAGCCAGGGGTTTCCAAAATAGAAGCTGTAGCTAACAGCCCTGTCCCCAAAACCAAGAAACATTTCAGGTAATTTTTAGGGCTGGCTGGTTATTATTGAAGATTTGTTCCCAGCTTTGCGGAGTTAGCTACTCCCATTACTGAACTCATAAAGAAACAGGTTCCCTCTTAAAGAGGGGGGTATGTGGCAGGGCTGAATAAGGCCTTGCCCCATTTGTGATGCAGAAAAAGTTTAAACACAAGGGTCTGTTCTATCCTCTCCTTTTCTGCCTCTTGTCTGTCTGGTTGCACAACCAAATGTTCTTGTGAGACCTAGGAACTGATCACTCTGATGGTTTCGCATTTCTCTGCTTGTCGCTATCTCTCTGCCTTCCCTTGCTATTTGTCTTTTCTGCCCCCTTGCATATCTGTGGGTGAAAAAATACATGTGAATCTTTATGTGGAAAATGTCACTGATGCTGGGATCCCTTTGTTTAAAACTGTAGTTATACTGTTAAGAGGATTGGGGACTTGTGTGGGACCACTACACTATGGAACTCATATATTTTATTTATTAGTGGGTGATCAGGGACTGGGGTGGGACCACTACATTATTGAACTTATATATTTTATTTATGGGTGGGTGATCAGGCGATTAGGGAATGGGATGGGACCACTTCACTATGGAACTGTTTTTATTTTAATAACAGATGGGTAATCGGGTGATCGGGGACCAGGAGGGGGTTGGGGGCTGCAGTAACTCTGCCAGCCACTAGGGTTGTATGCATTACCACTAGGTTTTTTTTGCGGTAATTTGCTCCACGCAAGGACAATTACAAAGGCCCTTGCATAGAGCAAATCCTTTGTGAATGGGATTGCAGGGATATGCAGGTCCCTGCCCCCTCATTTGAATTGTGGCCCCCTCACTACTTTGCCCCCATACAAACCCAGTTTGTGGGGGCAAACTGGTCTTTGTGAATAGCAGCTATTCACAAAGCCCAGTTTGCCTTGGGCAAACTTAGTTTTTGCCCCGGCAAAGCTTTGTGAATCCTGCCCCATATATGTTAATACACTCATTCCTAAACAAAAAAGTTTGTTTTTATGGTGGGTTTAGTTAAAGGTATAGCCACAAAGGGAATCCAAAGTGGAGATTCTGTCAGTTTTTCATATTTCAACCTAAAATGATCTAATAGCAAAGAAGTGCAAAAGCTCACCTCAAATGTTTCTTCCCCAGCAATGTGTATGTGTATAACGGCATATAAGTCTGAAGCAACATAGCTGTCAGCTTTCTTATGACAAATATCTTGTCCAGGGGGAGGTATAGACCATCCCTATATCTGAGCCAGACCATATTCCTCTAAAGTATGGGGTCCCTGTCATTGTTAAACAAGTTTGGCATCTTGGGTGCGTGGGTTCTAAAGGTTGGTGTGGTGTTAAGGGGGAGGGAAGGAAGAATATCAGTCATTGGAAGGCAGGGGGCAGTGGTTGGAGGGGTAACTGTAGGCTTAAGTGATGGTGAATTGCTGGGGATAGGAAGAAGCAGTCTAGACACCTGCAAGGCAGGGGGCAAAGCAAAACTGTGTGCATCAGGCTTCTCAATAGGAGCTGTAGGGGTCAAGGAGGTGCCTGAAAGATCGGTCAGCACTGGGACTCAAGATAACCCATCTTCAGCCCTTATCTAGCCTGCTGCAAGCAAGAATGCCTTAGCAGAACATTTCTACAAATATTTACATGCTGGTACATGATGCAGGCCGCTCATATTAGCAGAAGAATGTACGTGGGTTTGTGTCATTGGAGAGTCTCATACAGCCCTTGTAACAGTACTGACAGTGCAAGCACACAAAAATGGTAACACAGTCACCGGGGGTGGCTCCTGGTGGGGGTCGGCAAGAACAAACCCACGGCAGTGATCCTTGGGGTGGGGAAAACATGTTGGCAGCCGTCACCTAAGGCCGGGCATCCCAGAGCTGGTTGCAACAAAGATAATATCAGTAAGAGGCTCTGAGGCTGCTGCCACTACATCAGGAGGTGATGAAGTACAAAGATACTCTGTAGGGTGTTGCAGGGCATTAGTGAAGGCACAGGAGTAACCCACTGAATAGCAATTAGACGAACCAAAGATAGCGGTCTCCAGCCTTCTTCTCTGAAACTCATTATGTCCTGTCTGCCTCCACTATCATTCCAAACAGCTGGTGATTTCTTTTGCCCAAGTCTCTCTGGAGGAGTTCCTCAGCACTGCAGGTCATCTCCACATATGCAGCTGGCATCTCATCTGGCACACCACTCCTATCCATTTCAGTTCTGGTAAGTGCCCCTGGTAATAATCTAACAGAAGAATAAAAACCATCCACAAACAAAACATGACTGGTCTCTGGTAGAGCAGAAACAGTGGAGGATACCGACACACCCATTTCTCAGTGGAGCTCACGCTCCCCATCCATCAGTGTGGCCATCTTGGCAGAAGGCCAGACAGCCTGGGGAATCCTACAGGTGAGCAGGGGAATTTGTTTTTATTTGAAGAATCATACAACATAGTAATACATCTTACATCAGTTAACCACAAAAACTTATATACATATGTACGGAAAAAAGGAAAAAACAAAACAAATGAAAAACAATTGAACAAAGAAAAAAAAACTTAATAGTGAAATCTAATTTGACAGTTAATGCTCACAAAATCATGTGCTTTCAAAATAAAGTCAATGGCTTATTTATGTGACAGGAACATCAGTATTGGTGATCCACGGCAAGTTTCTTCAGTTTAATAATAGTTCCCTATGTGCATATATTTTTTGTTTCAAAAGACTAAATACTTTTTAGTTAATTCATAACCTTCTGTACTTTCTCAATATGCAAGATTTGCTTTTGTTGCAATGTGAAGAGACTTCTGCTATTCCATATAACCCATTTGAAAACAGAAAATAAAACATTCAAAGTACTCCTTTCCCATTTAATCCACTGTTTAGGGTAGACACCATAAATAAGCATTTCATTTGTAACTGTAGAAAAACAACTTTCATTCCATACATGAACTACACAGAACCAAACATTTGTCATATATGAACAGGAAAAGAATAAGTGCCTCATGGTTTCTGGTTCCTGAATGCAACCAGGTCTAGAACAGATTATCTCCTCCATGTACTTGTGGTTTTGGTTGTCCTTAACATTAGGTCTCTTGTGGCAACATAGACAACGTATATCCTTTTGCTTTGGAGGTATACGCTTTTCAGTAATTAATTTTTGCAGAGTTGAAAGATAACTGTTGGGAAATTTTGGAAAGGTTATTTGTTCCATGAAATTAGTCTCCAGAACCTTTGTATAAAGTTGTTTATTAGAGTTGGATAACACCATTAAACTCGTAATGTCCCAAGATTTCATTTTCACAAATGCATTCCGTAAATATGGGATGGAATTAAGGATAGATTTTATAAGTCTCCGTGTCCCATTCTCCCATCCCGGGAACCATATATGTACAGAGGAAAAAAATAAATCTGCCCAGAAATTTCCGATGTTACATAAAAGTGGCTGTAGACTGGAGAATAAAAACTGGAAATATTAAAAAAGGACCAGATTAACCATATTCAAACCTCCTTTATTAACTGGCAGATATAAAATATTACATTTTAAAGGACTGAGCCTACTGCTCCATGTAGCCTGAAAAAATGCTCAAAAGAGCTGTGTCCCTTACTTTGGGGGGAGGAAAAACTTGACTAATAAAAATAGGCAGTAAATACACTCATTAAATAAATACACTTTGTTTTACTTAAAGGCCAAGGATTCCATTTTTGAACCATCATTCTACCAATTTCTAACTTTTTGTCCCAGTTGTGGAGGTCCTGTGTGTCTGCTCCAGATTCTATACCAAGGATCCTTATTGGGTCTCTAGTTAGGCGAATATCTGCAATATTTTGTCTGGGTTGTGTAGGGTGTCCTAATTTTGTCCCTACACATTTATTTTTATTTAAGGAAGCCCCTGAGATTGTACCATAATATATGCGGATACATACAGATCTTTCTGCATCTCTTGCATTTGGGGCCATTATACATACGTTGGTCGCATATGCCGTAGCTGAAAAGGGGAGGATCTCTACCCCTATAGTAATGGGTGGAATGTCCTTGTTGACTTTCCTGAGTAGAGGGTCTATACTGAATAGATAAAAAAGGGGGCTGGTTGGGCAGCCTTGCCTAACTCCTTTCTGTATGGGGACTGCCTTTGAGCCTGTGTGTCAGCCAAAAGCTGAGGGAACGGGGGAGCAGTCTTGGTGGACATTGGAAGCTGCTATTTCCATCCATGTGCTGTTCGTGTAAACTGCTGTAAAGAGATCCAGATAGGAAGTGGTCCGGGGTGTGTAGTTCTAAAGACAGAGACACGAACTACAACACCACAAGGAGCCTGTTATTTTAGCTGAGGCACTTAGTGGGCTAGTGTTTGGAGCTTGTGCTCTGTTTTTAATCAGCCAGGGTGCAATTTTAACACAGTTAAATAGGTTATTCGGTGCTGTGTGTGACTACAACCCCGTTGGTACTTGTGGGTCATGGTACATATATCAGGCAGCAGGAGTGAGCGCCGTGAGGTCGAGTGCACAGCACCACGCATGGAGATCCGTGCTGAGACCTGCGCATCTCAGCACGTGTTTACGCATGTTCACGTGGGTACAGCGGGTACAATGACTCAAGTAACAGTGGGGGGAGGGCAGTCAAATCAACCTAACAAGGTAACAGTTTGGAGTACCCCAGTGAGTACAGGTGGTGATTAAGGTAAGTGGCAGACTCCAAACAGTGCAGACATGGAGGGTTTTATTGTGGCCCTAAAATCCAGAGAACTGGGAATTAAATGCCATACATGTTTAAAATTTAGTGAGGAGGAAAGTCCGGGCCCAACTGTTTACATATACAAACAATATAAAGAAATAAAAAAACTAAAAGTGAGGATTTAGGGCTTGGAATTGCAGTTAAAATGTTACAAACTCACAGATAGTTCGAATAATTTGTCCAAGGAGAGTGGGCCAAATAATAAAGGGTCACTGAAGAGAGATAGAAACAGCACTGATCCAGAAAATGAATGGGAGTTTCCATCCAGTACCAGAGCTTCAAAGAAGGGGAGGAGGGCTATGACCTTTTAATTATCGGTTAACAACTCATATGAAACACTAACTCATCTTACTGATACTGAGGATTCCCGGATAGATGCAGCTGTAACCCCCTTGTTACCCGGGGTTACTAGAATCCCAGTAAGACCTAGTGGTAGGCAGGGAAGGCAGCTTGTGAAACTCCAGTTAAATGGGTTTCACACTGTCTCAATCTGTTCTCAGTCTCACCTGAGACTGAGGGATTACATCACCAATAGAACTATCGCAGCTGCATGAGCCACATTGGATTCTGCAGCAAGG
This sequence comes from Neoceratodus forsteri, assembly GCA_016271365.2. Classification (NCBI taxonomy): domain Eukaryota; kingdom Metazoa; phylum Chordata; order Ceratodontiformes; family Ceratodontidae; genus Neoceratodus; species Neoceratodus forsteri. The sequence goes on from CM057454.1 coordinate 169,159,992, forward strand.
GAGTTGGCATAGAACTTTGGGAGATTTTGAAGTCAGTCTTCAGCTGAGTGTGAGTCAGTTCAGTGTGAAGTTGGGAGCTTGCTGAGAAAGCAGCTCAGTGAAGGTTCTAGGAGCCTCAGCCCTGTCAGAGGGCTACTTTTAAGTAAAAGGGTGTGTGTCTCCACCTTAAAGAGAGACACAGAAGATACTTGAAGTGGTGGAGACCGTTGTTTTTGGGTCTCGGTGCCCCCTCCCTCCGGGGGGGCAGGAAAGGGTTCCCTGCAGATTCTTGGGGCAACCCCCTAGTTCTGCTTGTGAAGGTAAAGCTGCCTATGCTTTCCAGAGTTCATTTGGGAGAACAAGAAGATTTGTGAGTCGCCTGTGGGGTACCTGCAATGTGAGGGTGAGTGTCTGCTCTTGCTAAAAGGGCCTATGTTTTTCACCCTGGGACTTGTGTGACAATGTGGGGATTGAACTACTAAAATAGTGGAAGCCTAGAGCAATGGGCTAAGCAAATTAAAAGTAGGTTCAAGTCCAGAGCTTGTTGGGATGCAAATGATATGTAGAGAAGATGTGACAGACGTCTACCCAGAATCTACATTTGGAAGTTCAGTAAAGGAATTGTTCAGTTTCCAGAGAAATGGCCGGGTATGGGCTGTGGGAGCTGGAGGTGGGTGACCCCCCATCTTTAGTGACCAGGTCCACCTCTACGGATTTCTTCTGTGGATTTCTACTTTACCTCAGGCACTTGGCCAGTGATGAGGGAAGTACCCAGATGTGGGATTGTAAGGAAAATTCTCTCTAGGAGTCGAAGGCTCTAGTGTGCTTTGGGTAGCCACAACAGGATAATTGGTTCATTCCTCAAATGGACCGTGGATCAAGTGGCCGGCAGGGGAGCCGGGCCATTGGGGGAAAACCCAAGTAGTGTACAAGTCGGGCTGTGTACCCAAAGCTGCGTTGCAAGTCCAGGCTGTGTGCCTAGTGGGTTTAGAGCCTGAGGGCTGGAAATAGTGATAAAGTGTTCTGTTGTCTCTAATCTGCATTACCAGGAATGTAGCCCCATGGGGGTCCGTCTATGCTTTGTTTGTTCAGCTTGGATGTGAATAAAAACCACACTGAAGAATCCCATTCCTGGTTCTGGACATTACAGTTATTGCTTCCTGTTTTCGGATTTACTTGGGTGCCCCTGTTCAGAGTAGCCAAACCTAGGTCCCCTGTGCCGAGTAACCTCATCCTCCCCGAACCCAGTCCCACCAGGTACTGCTGTCAGCTGCAACAGCATGCCACCTGTCGCTTTGCTAAAAAGGCAGGGGTGAGGGGTTACACAGTGCTAGCAGCTGAGCAGGGAATCATCAGGCCAGTGGGGGAAGATACAGGGGGACATGATGAAAACAGCATAGCAATTAATCTAGAGGGGTCCTCAGAAGAGGTAATACAAGATCATGGTAATGACCAAGAAGCTACTTCCATTAATGAAGGCCATATCACCGATATGGAAGTGAAGAACAATTTGGAAAGGGGCAGAGTCAATGTTATTGGAGATTCTATTGTCAAGTACTATATATGGATGCCTATACAACTAAAAATCTGAAGGAAACTGTAACAAGCTCCTTCCTGCCAGGAGCAAAGTCAGCAGATGTGGACAGCATGATTCCTAAAATGGTTAAAAAGTGTTCCAAGACCCCACTAATCATAATTCATGCTGGCACAAATGATTTACATAGAACCAGAGAGGACCAGATGTACCTACAGTATACAAGTATAGAGAAAACAATTCGGAAAATGAATGGGAAGGTGGTTTTCTCAGAGATCTTATCAATACCAAAGGCAGGAAGTAGGATAAATGAGAAAATAAAAAGAGTGAATAACTGGATGAAGAGGTGGTGTACTATGAATAACATAGACTGCATTAAGTCCTGGGAAGTGTTTGACACAAATAAATTGTATTTTGGAAAAGATGGAAGGCACCTTAGTAAACGAGCATTTGTCAATGCCGAATGTTGCCTGCTTATAGGTGCTGTTTAGGTATTTGGAAGTGAAAGTGCCATACCTATGAACTGTCATGCCCCCCCCAAGACATCCACTGTGTCTTTCTGTTCAGTATTTACAGAAGAGGGGAAGGGAAAAGGCCACAGCAGTACAGCAGTTGCAAAGGCGTGAAGAGGTGGACAATAGTCATTCACAGCAGAAGAATACTGCAGGAGGTAACTAAATTGAAGGTGGACAAAGCAATGGGACCAGATGGCATACTCCCAAGGATATTAAAAGAACCGTGAAGGGAGATGGCAATAACTCTGGCAGCCATGTTCACTGAGTCATTCAACATAGGGGTGGTACCAGAGAATTGGAGGAGGGCACATGTGGTCCCTCTATACAAATGCAGCAGTAGGGAGGAGGCGGGGAACTATAGGCCGGTTAGCCTCACCTCAGTAGTGGGGAAGATCATGGAGACATTGCTTAAAGAAAGGATAGTGGGGCATGTAGACGTGATCAGAGCCAGGACCATAGGCAACATGGATTCACAGTGGGGAGGTCATGTCAGACAAATGTAGTTGATCTCTTTGAGTGGGTGACAAAGGAAGTAAATCAGGGTGGGGCAGTGGACAACGCTAACCTTGATTTAAGCAAAGCCTTTGATACCGTTCAACATAGGAGGCTGATAAACTAGCTGAGTAGGCTGGGCATGGGGGAAAGGGTGGTAAAGTGGGTTAGAAACTGGCTAACAGACAGAAGGCAGAGAGTGGTGGTAAATGGGGTACAGCCTGGGGAGAGGGAGTGACCAGTGGGGTGCTGCAGGGATTGGTCCTGCGGCCAGTCCTGTTCAATGTCTTCATTAGTGACCTTGCAGAAGGGCTGAAGGGAAAGGTCTGCCTGTTTGCAGATGACACCAAGATCTGTAACACAGTGAATACCCCAGAGGGAGTGGAGCAAATGAGGAGGGACCTGGGGAAGCTTGAAAAATGGTCTGAGGACTGGCAACTGAAGATTAATTCAGAAAAGTGCAAAATTATGCACCTGGGACACAGAAACCTTGGGGAAAGGTACAGGATGGGGGGGGGAGTGAGCTGCTGACAGTCACAAAGAAGGAAAGGGACCTGGGGGTTCTTATTTCAGATAACCTGAAAATATCAGTGGTAAGGCAGCTGGGAGGGCCAGTGACATGCCAGGATACATAGGCAGGGGTATCACCAGCAGAAGGAGGGAGGTAGTGATGCCATTATATAAAACCATGGTCAGGCTTCACATGGAGTACTGTGTGCAGTTCTGGAGGTCGCACCTTCGTAAGGATATTAACAGGCTGGAGATCGTCCAGAGAAGGGCAAATGAGATGGTACAGAATTTGAAACTAGACCCCGGAGCCACTGTCGGCCTTCAGAATCGTGGGCTGCAATTCAGGGCAGTTGCAATTAGCTGGAACTGCCCTGAGTTGCAGCTGGAATTGAGTGCAAACATATTTCTATCAACGAACGCCCCCTTCACCACCAGTGCCCATTGCCAACTGCGCAGGTAGGCATTTCTTTTTCTTAAATTTGAATGCACTGGCTTAGCAAGCATCTACATCCTGATCTGCCAACCAAATTGTGGCACTGGCTCTACGGAGCCAATAGAGTATGTGAGGGGGAGGAGCTAGGGAATTGTGCATGCTGCACATGAGGCTGGCCCATGATGGGCAGCAGAGAAGAACAAAGCAGACAGAGCAGAATGTGAATCTGAGCGGGATGGCTGCAGCGGTTATTTTGCACAATGTGTGGGGTCGGGACTTCCTTAATCCAACTTGTCTTGACCCACCGGGGACAGCAAGTGGACAGATCAAGAGAGAAGAAGAGGGTGAAAAGATTAAAGAAGACTCCGGTTCAGTGCAGACTGCAATGCGGGGCCTGAGGAGTCTATTGAGGGAGTGCCTGGAGGAGGACATGGCACGGAGGTCGGCCACGAACTGTTGCACTAGTGCACACACTGAGGAGAGATGACTTTACAGTTTTGGGAGTTGGGACAGGTCAGTGGTACTGCCCTTGCAGGTGTGTGAGGTCGTGATCAGCAAAATTAGGAAAGGGAGAGGTGTGGTGGGAGGAGATGAAGAAAAAAAGAATAACTGCTAACTCCCCCCCCCAAAAAAAAACTGGGCGAATGCACACAACTGAGGTGAGGAATTGGCATTTGAAATAAATGTCAGAACCAAACTGCCTTTAACACTCCCATAAAAAATACGTGCCAGCAATTCGAATTTCTTAGAGTCTGTCAGGGCTGCTGGTGGGAGAGTCTGGAGATAAATGTGTTGGTATCTGAAAGGCAGTGATGTGGTTCCAAGAGATTTTAATTACACTTAAGAGCTGTACTGCAGACACCTGTAAGCTGGTAACAAAAAGTAGAAACATGTATTTGTTAAATTACAGAATCATAAGAATCATGTTGCCAGCAATGGTTAAGTCATATGTCAATATTTACTAAATGGGAGAAAATTCAGTTCTTCCTGTGAAAAATGTGCATTCTCCTGTGACCCTGGGAGTGGGACTCGCTGGAGGGCTGGGCAGAGGTGTGGTCGTTGGGTCAAAGGAGCCTCACTCTCCTTGGTACAGTAGTAGTCCAGCAGCAGGGTGGGCAGCAGCTCTTTAATCTTACCACTAGAGTAGCTGGCAGCAAAGTGTGTGGCAGTCACTGACTGAGAGGAGGAGGAGCAGGCAGCAGAGCGCCGGGATCCAGGAGGACTCAGAGGATTAGCAGCGAGAGAGAGAGAGAGAGAGAGAGAGAGAGAGAGAGAGCGAGAGAGAGAGAGAGAGAGAGAGAGAGAGAGAGAGAGAGAGAACGTGGTGGCTGGTGTGAGTAGAGCCTAAGGCCTAGTAGCAGCTACTGCAGCAGGACCAGGTCGGGTGTCCTCTGTAGCTGGTCATCGTGTTGTGGTGCTGAGTGCAGCCTGTGTCTGTGCCATTGACAGGTGGGGCCATGGTGGTATTGGTGCGGCCTGCCTTGCCCTTGCTGGGTGGGAGTCCAGATGGAGCCTGGAGGAGCCATCCTAGGCTGTGGCACAGCATGCATCTCCATCGTCATGGGAGAAGTGAGGAGTTCACTTCAGTCTGTCCGGTGGCAGGAAGTTCGGAGGGAGAAGTGGTCCGGATAAGGATTCTGAACTGGAAAAGTAAGTAAAGTATACAAGTGCTGCAGTGCTTTGTTTTACAGGTTAGAGTCGCAGGCAGAGAAGAAGGAAAAACAAAGTTTACTGTGTAGTGCATGAGAGGGAGCTCAGGCAGCTCATCTGTGGCTGTGGCAAAAAATATGAAAACCTCAGTCTACCCCATCCTCTATTTATTTAGTTTAGACAGTGCATGAGCATCCCACCTTGAGTCTCCTAATCCTCTCCCTGACAGACTCTCCTTGGCATATTTTTTCAGATTCCATAGAAATGAAATAAAAGGAGAGCTCCTTTACTGCTGACCCAGGTTTACGTCAGTGGTAGAAATAGAGTAGAACTTGTTATTGTAAATTGATTTTGAACACCCTTCTTGTAGTAAAAGTGCTTAATTAAGGTACATGGTTTTGGCACAAGTGCTGTTTTTCTTTTTCTATTGGTGTCTGAGTCTCCCATCGGCCCATCCTGGTCTACTCCCTCTTCAGTCATGTTGTGTGCCACTCTGCTGAAAAAACAAAAAGTGACATATACCTGGGTAGCAAAACTGCAACAGATTTGTCCCCTTTTGCATACACACTCTGTTCATATCCTGGATGGACTCTCACAGTGAGTGCCGGGGTGTCGATCTTAATATAGTTTCATTAGCCTGAACCCTAGTGCAAATTGAGCAGGGCGAGTGCAGTTACATAGAAACTGTTGGCAGTGGCAGATAAGGACCACTAGCCGCTAGACCCATCTCATCTGCCTGTAGGCCCTATACATTGTATGTGGCCACTGACCCTATGTGATCAATGTCTTCACCACTCCCTCCCTCTTAAGGTTCTCTTTTTGCCTGTCCCAGACATGCTTAAACCCCTCCACTGTGCTTGCCCCCATGACCTCCTGTGACAGACTATTCCAAGCGTCAACTACACTTTCTGTGTAGAAAAACTTTCTCACGTTACCTCTTAATCTACCCCCCTCCAGTTTTATATTGTGCCCCCTTGTTCTAGTACTTTTTCTACATTGGAAAAGGTTCCCCACCTGCACCTTGTTAATGCCCTTGAGGTACTTGAAAGTTTCAATCATGTCCCCCTTGCACTCTCCTCCAATGAGTACATGTTGAGGTCCCTTAGTCTCTCCTCGTATGTTTTGTGGTGCAAGCCCTGCACCATCTTTGTTGCTCTTCTCTGGATAGTCTCCACCTTATCTATGTCCTTGCACAGGTGTGGCCTCCGGAACTGCATGCAGTACTCCAGGTGAGGCCTTACCAATGTTTTTACAATGTCATCACCACCTCCCACCTCCCACCTCCTGCTAGTGATATCACTGCCTATGAACCCCAGCATGCCACTGGCCCTCCCAGCAGACTTTGTGCATTATCAGAGATGATAACCCCTAGGTCTCTTTCCTTCTTGGTGACAGTCAGCTCCTCCCTCCCAACCTGTAGCATTCCCCAGGGTTCCCTCTACCCAGGTGCATTATTTGTCCCATATTAAGACCAGCCTCCCTCATTTCCCTACATTCTGAGTATCTGTATCCAACATTTCAGTGACAAAATGCTAAGTGGTATACAGGGTCTGCCCTGCAGGTGGTGGGTTTTATCACAGCCTCACCATAGCTTTCCCATCCAAATCTCTTAACTCTGTTCATTCTCTGGACACCACTACAGGCCAGACTCTGAAATGACCATCCACAGATCCATAGCTGCCATTGCTTGAAAGTGTAGGGGGTCCCCAGCTCTTCTAAATGGGCCAAGGCAGCCAACACTGGTAGTTGTGGATACTGTGGAGGGGTTCTGCTGGACAGACAAAAGAATGAAAGGACACTGTTTAAGAAAAATGTATTTTTGTTGGGTCAGAGCACAGTAAAATCAATGCTTTTAAATATAAAAATGCCATAGTTTTCTATTTCTCAAGCCCCTTAGGTTTGTGAAGCCCCCACCCAAAGAAATCTTAGATGTGCTCCTGGCTCACTGTATAAAAACTTCCAGAGGTGCATGTCTTCAGTTGAGTATAGGGTGGGGGCTGTGCGGCGTGTCTTTCTCTGCCAGGCTCTGTTTATTGCCCTGTGGATAGTGGTGAGAGTGTGGTGAGGTGCATGATGGGATCAGCTGTTGTGTGTGCAGAGCTAGGTCTGCTTGACTGAATATTTGCTGTTGTGATGTCCTCTGGTTTTGGGGGGGGGGGGAATGAAGAAAGAGGAAGATAGAAGGCCGTGGTACAAAACAATGTGGGGTTCACTGTATGTGATGGCGTTGCAGTCTTTTTTTTTTTTTTGAAGATGTGGCAGGAAGGAATAGGGAACATGAAAAATGTGCAATAATCAGAGTATTTCTTGGCTTGAATTGTTTCCTGTATAAGTAATCCCAATTTGCCATTATAATTGTGGGCTACTGAAGCCTTTTGCGGGCTACTGCAATTTTGAATCACCTTGCCCTGCTGGCTAGTGCAAAAAAAGATTAAGGTTGACCCCTGTGGGCCCGGTGGCGCTATGGGTTGAGGTGCTGGATGCCACACCTCACGCAACGCCGGCGACCCGGGTTCGGGAATGGACTCGGGTGGCTGGGGGTCGGCAGGGGAGAGGGAGGATCGAGCGTCCCAATGGATGCTCTCCTCCCTCAGGGGTGGGAGACCATGAACGCACTCACGTTCTGCATCCCTTCAGTAGCTGGTGGAAGCACCACGGCAACAAGAAGGGATGGGCTCGCTTGCGGAGCCGGGAGGGGACGCCCAGCATGAGAGGTTGGTGTGCGCCAGCACATCACCACCGGGACGACGTCCAAGTGCCGACGCCCCAGAGGGTAGGGATCTGGGGAGAAAACGGAAAAACCCTCTTGGCAGCCCTAGATGAAAGCCGCTCCAGGTCCATCCAGACCACCAAGAAGGGACAGACCCCACTGTGCAATGAGAGGAGGAAGAGGCACTCTAGGGGCAGATCCCACGGAAGGTGGATTGGAGGATATGAGTGGACGGAAGGAGTGGGCACCGGGAGTAGATAGGAGGGATAAAGAAATAAAGTAAAAAAAAAAAAAAAAAAAGGTTGACCCCTGTGAGTGGTTGTGAGGTGTGTACAGAACTGGATGTAAACCAAAGTGCGATTTATTAAGCAATGAGGCATGACTAGTGATTAACTGTCTGTTAATTGCCCCCTAGTGGTGTAATGTGGCACGAGCTATGAAGTTAAAAAAGTGACAAACCACTACATAATAAAATTCAACGATGGTGAAAGTTGAAAAAATTGGTTGGATTTTCTTTAGTTAGTTGAAGTCATAAATTTCAAATTACTTGGAAAAATCAGTCATAATGTGTGGTAAGTCAGTCATAACTGTTTTTTCACCTAACTCCAGGGTCTACTTGCAACACAAGACTTATGAGGAGAAATTAAAAGACCTCAATAGGTATATACTGGAAGAGAGGAGGGAAAGAGGGGATATGATAGAAACATTCAAGGACCTCAAGGGTATAAGTATAACTACTGAGAAGCAGGAGACAGCTGCTATAGACACATGTGCCAGCTTCTGTGTGATATTCTTTTGTTCTTATAAATCTGTAATCTCCAGTATTTCAGTAACCACACGACCACACTGCCTTCTTTAGGCAATGTTATGATGGTTGATGCCTGGTGTCAGACAGCAGACAGAGGGCTCACCAGATTATGTTGCCATTTGGAAAACTTCATAGAGTGTTCTTTTAATAATAATAATAATAATAATAATCTTTATTTATTAGGCGCCTTTCAAATATCAAGGCACCTTACAATAATAAAACATAATTATCAAATATGACAAATAAATATGCAATAATAAAATCATTATAATTCTTGAAATGCCTGTGTCCACCCAAAAGTTTTAAGTGCCTGCTTAAAGGCCCCAACGGTCATGCCCTCCCGAAGCTGACGGGGCAGAGAATTCCAGAGGGTGGAGGCCACAAACGCAAAAGCACAAGCTCCAGAAGATTTCAAAATAACCCTCTGAATCTCCAGCAACCCCTCGTCAGCCGAGCAGAGCTGTCACACAGGGGTGTAAGGAATCAGAAGCTCTTTCAAGTAGTTAGGACCAAGACCATGTAGGGCTTTGTATGTCAACAAACCTACCTTATAGATGATCCACCACTGAATCAGCACAGGGGTAGTGTGTGAACTCCTAGATAACCCTTGTCAGTAAACAGGCAGCAACATTCTGCACTAGCTGCAAGTGGCAGATATCAACCCCAGTAAGCCCTAGATAAAGAGACTTGCAATAGTCAAGACGAGAGGTCACAAAGGCGTGGACCAATACATGCAGATCACTGGATGGAACAAGGTGTTTGACCCTGGCAATATTCCTAAGATGGTAAAAAACTGACTTGATGACTGCCGACACCTGATGATGAAGGGTCAGCCCGTCATCAAGCACAACTCCAAGGTCGCGCACCGGTTCAGAGGTAAGGATCTGTGCGCCTCCCAGAAATATTCCAGAGGGCCGATCAGTCCTCAACCCTTCTATCCTGCAACCCAGGTCCACAACCATAACCTCAGTCTTTCCCGTGTTCAACTTTAACCAGCTCGAATTCATCCAGTCTTGGATTTCAGCTAGGCAGTTATTAAATACTGAGAGTGCACTAACCTGGTCGGGGGCCAAAGACAGGTAGAGCTGGGTATCATCAGCATAGCACTGAAACCGCAGCCCATACCATCTTACAATGTCTCCGAGGGGTAGCATGTACACTGCAAACAACATGGGAGACAGCACCAAGCCCTGAGGAACCCCGCAAGACAGAGAAAAAGGGTTGGAAGAAAAAAACCCTGACACAACTCTCTGTGTTCTACCAGCAAGGAAAGATGAAACCCATCTGAGCACTGTACTTGACAGGCCACAGATGGACCTCAGGCGCTCAAGCAGCACCCCATGGTCTACAGTGTCGAGAGCTGAAGAGAGATCTAGGAGTACCAGAATGGAATGGTTTTTCTGATCTCTAGCCATCAGGAGATCATTGAGCACCCGAACCAGAGCAGTCTCAGTACTGTGCCTCTTACAAAAACCTGACTGGAGAGGTTCGTGGACATTATGGATGGTCAAATGGTTCTCCAGCTGGATTGCCACTACTTTCTCGATAACCTTGCCTAAAAGGGGAATGTTTGAGATAGGTCTGTAGTTAGCAAAAATGTCTGGGTCCAAAGAAGCTTTCTTCAGAAGGAGTGTCACCACCGCCTCCTTCAGGGTGCTTGGAAACTCACCTGATTTTAAGGAGCACTGGACAATTTGAGCCAAGACTGGGCCGATGATCTCATAACAACCCAAAATCAGGGAAGTTTGGCACGGATCTAAACTACAGCACATAGGGAACATCCCCTGGACATTTCTCATAATATCTTTGAAGGCCGTCAGGTCAAAGGAACTCCAGGAAGTATGAGGAATAGTGATCAAACGCTGACCAACCACATCCCCCGTAGAGTGAGTTAGATGGATTTCTGACCAGATGTTGCCCACCTTATTCGCAAAGAATTGAGCAAACTCATCGCACTCTTTTTGTGAGAAAGCTCGCTGGAGCTGCAGACAGGCTGGGTTGCACAACCTGTCCACAGTTCAGAAGAGCTGAGCCGGTCGATTCTGAGCGACAGTGATTTCCTTAGATGGGAACTCTGCCTTCTTACAGGAAATCGCTGATTGATAGAGCTGATAATGCTCCTCCAGACTAAGGTGGTTGACCTCCATAGCAGATTTCTGCCAGCAATGCTCTAACCTTCGTCCCACACGTTGCAACTCCCTCAAGGACCCGTCAAACCAATGGGCCTGAGGGCAGAGTGAGAGTGGATGAACACGGACAGGAGCTGTCAAGTCCAGAGCTGAGGAAATGGCATTATTATAGGCCAGAACCAACAACTCTGGACTTGAGCTGGCATCAGGAAACTCCGAGAGGTCAATCGCCACCACCAGGTCTTCAGGGCACACATGCTGTAAAGGGCGGTAACTGATCATCTCCGCAGGGGCAGACCTACGAAGGGGGTGCAAAAACTGAACCTCACGATACAGTGATTGGACCAACTGACAGGTTCCACCCCCAAGTCAGAGGTCTCAATCCCCAGGAGGAAAACCAAATCCAAAGAATGACTGTAATTATGGGTAGCTTAAGAAACAATCTGAGTGAAGCCCAGTGATGTCATCATATGGAGGAAGTACTGGCCAAAAGGCGAGAGTTCGTCGTCAACCCAGGAACTGAAGTTGTCCAGGACCATCAGTCTGGGCAACTCCAATGCCATGTTGGCAGCAAAATCTGCCACTTCCTGCAGGAATTGCCTCTCATCCCCTGGTGGATGGTAGACGAGAGCTATCCTGCAACCCACACCAGCTACCATGGTACATTCAAAGGATTTAGCCTCCTTAACTGGTACACCAGTGAGGCCCAATTCAGTCTTAAAAACAGAGTGCTATGTCCCCCCCCCCCCGCGGTCCAATCTCAGGTGGTAAATCACTGAGCACCCGGCTGGAATTGCTGCCTCCAAAATGGGGCCAGCATTTTCATCCAGCCAGGTCTCGGTGATGCAAGCCAGATCAGCTGTTCCAACAAAATCTGCAACAATTGCAGTTTTGTTCTTAATAGATTTGGCATTGCATAACACCACCCAAGTTGGATGGAGGTCTTGAGCCGTCACAGCTAATTGCCCATCTAAAGAGATGGTGCCCTTGGGTATGGGGACTAGGCATGGATCACCACGCTCCAGACTCCATTTCCCCCCAGGGCGTCTTCTGGGCCTAACCACCCCTATGCGATGACACCCCTCCTTCAACCTTCAATGTCCACACTCCCCACCACGTCCACCCCTATTTCTCGTACGTTCAATGCCCAATGCCCGACAACGTTGATAAATGATGAAGGTCAAATGAGAAGGGGAGAACGGGCAGAGGGTATGGAGAGAGGAGGCCGAATAGCATAAGACCGAGGGGGCCAGCAGGCACATTCCACACACTAATAACCAAGGCACACAACAAAATTCTAAAAAAAGCTACCCAAAGAAAGTTGCAGCATACCCCATAAAACTCAAGCTAAAACCATAACAAATCATAAACTTTTCCCAAACAACAATTCAAAAATCAAAACCCTACTAAATAATAAAATAATTGCTACATTAACCATAAATAAAACAATGCTTCCCCACCCCAGAACCCTCTCACAGCTCAGAGGAGGATAGCACTAAACAAAAACTGGCAAACATCAATAACTAAGTAATAATAAAAATAATAATACAGTCAGAAAATGTGAAGAGAAAAGACCAGCTGGTCCGAGTCCCGGTAGTCGTCTTACTACTAACAGGACAATTGAGGAGCACAATCCCTGGATAAACATTCTTTCCTTCAGTGATGATACAAATTCCTTTATTGCTAGTAGAGTTAGTCCTTAAGCCACTGATATTCTCATTATCATGGCCCAAGGATGCAATAGTAATGGCACTCTCACTGCCATAAGTAAATGTACCTTACGCCTTTCCAAAAGACAAACAAGATAAAATAAAAGTATTCTTAATGGCCAAAAAATAATAAAAGTCAAACCATTCAGGAGCAGGAAAAAATCCAGGACAGTCTCTTCAGGGACAGTCGGCTCTACAGCAGGGAGAGCCCCAAAAATCTGGCCTAAGGTCCATGGCCAGGCAGTGCCAGCTACTCCGAGACCCCGTCGGAACCAAACCTAATTGGTCCCCCGGGAGACTCAAGGGACAGAGCACAAGACCGCTGGCTACCCGGCAGGTAAAGCACAAAACCCCAAGCTGCCGCAGACCAGTACATGGGCCCCAGCCAATCTGACCCTATTCACCAGCTGCAAATTGAGCCACTGGTCCCTAAATCCACTGCTGAAAATCCACCAAAATGGATCCAAACAAAGTTCCAAAGTTCAAGTGCAGAAATCAATAACAATTCGAATTCCGAATATGTAGTAGTTCAATACGTATATCCATGGCTCACAATTCTTTAACAATCATCCTTGTCAGGGCAACATCAAGCAGCATCGAACCCTCGATCCCCAGCCACAAATTCACTGCGTCTCCACAATCTTCAGCAGCTGCAGAGGGACAAGCAGAGAAAGCAGGCCACTCAACAGCCAACACTAAGCCCCAGATCCTCCGACAGTCCTCCTTGCATCTTCTCAGTCTGCAACAGTAGGACAGGCAGAGAAATGGGCCACTCAATGGATAAACCAGTTACTAACATGCTCCATAGCACAAAGAGGACTGATGCAAACAGGCGAAAACAGAAAATGAAACAAAACAAATAAAGTAAGAAATGCACTAAAAATAAACTGAACAAATGAACTTTAAACAAGTGGACATGAAAGAAACTTAAATAAATTAAAAAATGCACTAAAATCATCAGGTTCAGGGACTGCAACTAACGAGCAGCACGCCCAGCTTGGCGGCCATCTTTTTACTGGTAAGCATTTTGGAAAGCTCCCTCCTGGAGCCGGACAGAACAGAACACAGCTGCTAGAGGTAATTAAGTCTACCTCTTGAGCAGCTCCCTTGTGTGGGGGTGTTAGCCCATCAACACGCTACGCGCATCAACTGCCCCAGCCACCCCAGCCACCCTCCCAGGGCCATCCCTTCATTTATTGGTCCCCCTGTCTGACATCACTTCCTGTCTGCTGTGTTAGCAAGTCCCCACTTTTCCATTTGCAGGTTATACCTGCTGGCCACTAGAGGGACCGACCCACCCCCACCTCAAGCTCTGCTATCTGACTTCCTCCCCCACCACTTCCTAGAACCTCTCCCACTGCCTGTGCCACTTCCCCTTCTAGAACCCATACCTACCTCTGCCCATACCTCTCCCAGCACCCAGCCCGCCCAGCATCCTACTCCTAACTACACCCCCAAACCTACACCCAGTGACCACTAGGAGTCACTATTTCGCACCCTGTTTTCAGCCCTAACTCTGACTGCATCAGACCCACTAGAACGTGGATCTCTGCTCCCACCCAGGCACTCCTCTAGCTGCCCTGAGAGAGACTTGAACCTGGTACCCTGTCCACCAGAGTCCATGACACTACCACTAATCCAAAGTGGTATCCATGCTTGTTGGAACTCAACCAAAATACTTCTACCTTCCTACCCTATGGCTGCTACTAGAGCCATGTTAGTCCACCTCCTCCTAAAATGCTTCTCCTTCATCCTCCTGCTAGTACCCTTGTCCCACCAGCCAGTCACCCCTCCTGGCTCACTGGTACCCACGCCAACAATTCACGTTGAATTAGTTAGATCTCACCCCACACTGTGCATGTTCACTAGCCTACAACACCCATCCCCTGGGTACCTCCCCTCTGCCTCCCCAGGCTCCCTCTGGCATTTAATCATTCTTGCCCTCCCCACCTGGCAAACTCTTCCCATCCCCTGTTCCCTTAGGGTCCCCTTCCCATCCACTCACACCAGTTGGAAGCCCACACATCATCGCCCCCTGGCTAGGGTAGTTATCCTCCTTCTACTCCTTACAGGCAATATACATCCTAACCCAGGCCCCACCCATAACAACCCACCAGGTGGGCCCCCTGGTCTCACCATTGCCTCCATGAACATATGCAGCATATTGAAAAAATATGATACCCTCCAATGCTGGGTCATGTTGCATAAACCAGATGTCATTGCACTGGTGGAAACCTGGCTTTCAAAGTCCACCCCTGACTCCTCTGTCTCCCTCCCTGGCTACACCTTATACCGGGAGGATCGTGCGGGCAAACGTGGGGGTGGCTGTGCAATCTATGCCAAGGATACACTCATCGGCCAAGCACTCCCTGCTCCAGTCTTTGCTAGCGGGGCGCAGGCCCTTACCCTTAAACTTATTCCAGACACCTCCAAGACCCCCCTTTATCTCACTCTGCCTACATTCCCCCAAAGAACCAAAACCTGGCATTATTATCCTTAATGGATTATCTTGCCACCCTCCCTCACAAGGCAGAACAAGTCCTTGTGGGGGACCTTAACGTGAACTGGCTCAGTGCCACCTCCGCCTCCGCCCGGGACTCCTTCGCAGCTATTGATTTGACACAGCTCGTTTCCCAACCCACTAGAGTAAACCCTAAGAATGGCACCAGCACCCTCCTAGATGTAATCATCACCAACCACCCCAAAAAGATCCTGGACATCCAAGTCCTCCCCGACTCACTCAGCGACCACTCCCCCTATCCTATTCCGCTGGGTAACCCTCTCACCCAGACCCACAGCTCCGCCCACACAGCGCCGGCGTTTCAGACCAGGTGGGCTGAGAAACCTCAAGGAACTTCTTACTCAGATAAACTGGTCCCCATCGCCATGCCCTGACATAGATACTGCCCTTGCCTTCTTTTCCCAAACCTTTAACCAAGCCTGTGACCTCTTCGCACCCACCACGGCTGCTCGGACCAAAAAACACAATGTGCCCTGGATTACTCCTGCCCTATTACAACAGCTCAAGCATAGGGATAACCTATGGCACCGTGCCTTAGAATCAGGCCAGATGGCTGACAGACAGGCCTATACTGCTGCATGGAATAAGTGCACCCGGGCCATCCGAAAAGCCAAAGCTGATCATTACCAGGCCACTCTCACCTCCTCCTGGGGATGTGCCCGTACTTTCTGGGACAATGTCAAACAATTAAATGGGAGTGCACGCTCCCCTTCCCCATCCCAGATCACCATTGACGGCACATCCATTACGGACCCAGAAAACATCGCAAACTACCTCAACACAGACTTTACAGACCTGAGCTCCGTCCTCCCCAGTAATTTCTTTGACCCGCCACCCTCCCTACCTGACCCAGCCCTCCTGCGCCCCTGCTTCCACCTGCATAGGGTAACTGCCCAGGAAGCTAGACCCCACCTGGTCAGAGCACTAAACAGCAACAATCCAGGTGCAGACTCGCTTGACCCCAGAATTCTCCGTCTGGTTCTGGATCAGGTTCTTGCCCCACTTACTAGCCTTCTCAACAAATCCCTCTGTCTGGGGCAATTCCCAACTGCATGGAAGGCTGCCATTGTCACCCCGATTCACAAAGGTGGTGACAGGTCCACTGCAGGGGAACTACCGTCCAATCTCCATACTCCCCCCCCTTTATAAAACACTAGAGAAGCTGGTTGCCACACAAATCTCTGAATACCTGACCAAATACAACATCCTCTGCCCAGAACAGCATGGGTTCCATGCTGGTCACAGCACCGGCACTGCACTAGTTGAATTCTCAACCTTCTTACACTCCCCTCTGGACTCTGGCTCCCTAGCCGGAGCAGTGTTCATCGACCTCTCAAAGGCATTCGACACTGTCTCCCACCCCCCTCCTGCTGGATGCCCTCTGCCGCATTGGCTTCACCACTGGGCCTCTTGCATGGTGCACCAGCTACCTATCTGCCCGCTCTCAATGTGTCAGAATTAATGGGACACTTTCCAAAACTAGTCCCATCTGTTCAGGAGTTCCTCAGGGATCCATCCTGGGACCTCTACTCTTCTCACTCTATCTTAATACCCTGCCCAGTGCATGCGCTGGGAAAATATTGCTGTATGCAGACGATGCCATCATATTTTCCGCCCACCATAACCCTATCTCCCTTCAGGACTCTCTACAACTATCCTTTAATGATGTTGAAACCTGGTTTGAAGAGCACAGACTGGTCATTAATCTCAAAAAAACAGAGACAATGTCTTTGCCCACCCCAAAACAAAGCCAGCAACTTCCCTCCATATCCTCCCGGGTCCAAACAGCCTCTTGAGCAGGTCCACTCCTATAAGTACCTTGGGGTCTCCTTTGATTCAGCACTCACCTACCACACCATATTGATGCACTTGCCTCAGCCACTAATGTGCGACTTGGCATCTTATACCGACATAAAAACTGTCTCCCCCCGACTGCCCTCCGTATAGCGGTCACTTCCTCTATACTATCCCTGGTCGACTATGGCCTCCCAGTATACGGTGCTGCTGACACAACTGCCCTCAATAAAATTCACCTCATCTTAAATAAAGCATGCAGGCTAATCACTGGGGCCCCCAGGATGATGCACTCTTGCCAGCTCTATGACATGGCGAAACTGCTGAATCTGGATGAACGTCTATGCTACCAAACTAGCCTAATAACAAAAAAAAAACCCTTCTAGGACTTTCCCCACCTGGGCTGACAGCCTCGCTCCGACAAGCCCCACCCTTGGTTTGCACATGATCCTCCTGCAAGGCCACTCTTCTGGTCCCAAGATCCAGAACATCCCATGGACAGAGATCCTTTTGCTTTAGAGCTCCATCCTGGTATAACTCGCTACCTGCCCCTATCTCAGATGCCCCCACAATTTCCAAATTCAAACTCGCACTTCGTAGCCAACTATTTAACATGCGTAGCTGCACCTGTATATAACTGAGGTGCTGCGCACATTGCCCTGACAATGCCCACTGGGCAGCATCCACTCCACATTGCACTAATCCTCATCCATTGCTGTTTATACTGCTTTGACCTTGCTACATCTTGCAAACTTGCTTATCTGCTGACCAGATGTAGTCACCGGTGCTTGCTACCATTAATCCAAATGCTGTTACCAAAATTCAGTTGTCTCCTGTGCTTGCTACCATTAATCCAAATGCTGTAACCAAAATTCAGTTGTTTGTCTGCATCATATGTAAGTCTGTTATGTATTGTCCTCACTGTGACGAGGTACCTTTGGAAATGAGCCTCTGGCTCATAGGTTGTAAACTGATTTCTCAAATAAATAAAATAAATAAATTATGATTTTATCTCCTTATATCTGTCCCCTTTGGTACCCCCGTCCCCACATCCCAACAGTCATCAAAGGGCACAGCTGCAGCCTTCTTCTTGCCAAGATGGTGGGTGAGCAGTGGCCTTCACAGTCTGTGAAGTCTGACGTCTTCCAGTGTCGCTTATTGGTCATACCTCATAGTCTTCAGGTGAAGCTACCTCTGGCTGCAAGCTGCAACACTGGACTTAAGATTTGCAAGAAAGTGAGTAGTGCTCACAACAGAGGGAGGTGAACTTTACAATTTACAATTGTCTTTAGTTTGAAGCAGATTCCTTAGGAAAGTTAATATTCTTCAGGTGGAGGATGCTTCTAACTGAAGGGTGAAATAAGCAACTTAGAATTAACAGAAAAGGCAGTCTTTCAATCAACAGAGGGAGGTGGAGTTTGCTTTAGTTGTTACAATTGTTAACATTTTATTGTTTTCTGTGTTTCTGCCCTTCTGACTTGATTGGAGTTAGTGATTGACTGTTTGCATTGCAATATTTGTAATACTGTGAGTATTCACTGGGCTAAGAATTTGTCATAAGCCCTGAATTGAGAGCAGGTTACAGGCTGTGTATTGGACCCAGACAGTCCATAGGGGGTGAAAACTGTTTTTTCTTTGTTTACCTCAGTGCCTTATAAGGCCAAGACAGACTGTGTCAGGAAGTGCTTACATCACAGCTACTTAACAGCCAATAGCTCTGGAAGAATCTTACAGACCTTGATAAAAGTATTAATTTTAGCAGGCTCATCAGATAACCTCATAGTCTTCAGGTGAAGCTACCTCTGGCTCAAGCTGCAACACTGGACTTAATTTTCCTAGTCAAACTATCTCTTGTTGGGAACTGCAATACTGAACATAGGATTTGCAAGAAAGCAAGTTGTGCTCACAACAGAGGAGGAACCTTTCAATTGTCTTTGCTTTTAGCAGATATACTGCAGGTGGAGGCTGCTTCTAACTGAAAGGTGAAATAGGAATTTACAATTATCAGGAAAAGACAGTCTTGTTACAATTCTTAAGATTTTCAGTGCAGGAAGAGTTCAAAGCACAGCTCACTTATTTTGGGGCTGACTACTTTCAGAGCACAAACCACCAGGCTGTTTTGGGGCTGGGGAGGTTTACCTGTGTCTGACTTGAATGTCTGGATTTTTCTCTGGTTGATTAGCAGGGGATTTTCTCTGTCAAATTGTTGTGTATAGTATCTTGCAGACAGGAAGGCACTCATCGCAGCGGTGGGTCAGAGCTCTTAGCTGATTGTTTTGTGAGGGCACAGTTTAGGCCCAACCCCTTCCCACACCCCTTGGAAATAGTTCCTTTATACCTGGGGTTCTGACATCATTTCCTCAAGAGTGCAAGGTGCATATCAATGTCATATCCTCTCTAGCACACAGCACTGAAAATATCACATGCACATTGTATATATATATATATATATATATATATATATATATATATATATTTCTATATAACAAACCAATCACTCACACAAGCACACACACAAAAAAAAAAGTACATAGTCATGGGGAGTAGTGCAATGTAATGGCTGTGGGGCAGCAGTCTTCCGGGAGTCTTTCTGAGGCTGAGATGCTGCCCTATTTGCAGGCAACTCTCTGCCCTGAGGGAGGAAGTTGCCCATCTTCAGGCCACACTGGACAGCAGTAAGAAACTTTCCCCAGGCCAGACTGGATGGTAGGAAGGGAACCCCCCCATCCAGGGAGCACCAGAGCCACCACCACTACCTCAGAGGTTGCAAAGAAAACACAGCAGTTGGACCACTGTGGGCTCAGGGAGGGTGAGGAGGGTGGAACAGAGGCACACCCAGTCAGTTGTTCCACTCCACAATCCATACACCATTCTGGGGGAGCACAGCTCCCCTATGGAAGCACCCACGGAGGAGATTAAGGAGGCTGAGGACACCTGTCACAAGGGAGGCCCACAGGAAGGAGGCAGAGGATGCCACAAGGAAAGGAAGCAGCTCCTGGTGGGGAACTCAATTATTAGGGGGATAGAACTGGGGTGAGCAGGGAAAACTGAAGTAAAGTGCCTGCCTGGTGCCATGGCTTGTGGGACAGGAGCGAATCCTCAGGATCACGAGAACAGCTGCAGGAGTCTGAGCTGGATGTCATCGTCCACCTAGGGACAAATGACTTGGCTCAACATGAGCTTAGAGCAGTGCAGAAGGACTTTGTAGAACTGGGAGAGGCCTAAGACAAGTAGCACACACAGTATCCTTCTCTAGAGGTGCTGCTTGTAAATGGCCAGGAGTGAGGCAAGGGTACTTGCATCATGCAGTTTAATGAGTGGTTGAAAAATGGTGTGGAGCACAGGGTTTGGCTTCATTGGGGACTGGGGTTCTACCTGGAGGACACCATCCTATACTGGCAGGATGGTCTGCATCTGTCCAGGAAGGGAACAAGTCTTTTGAGCAATCGGTTTAAATGCTTCATTGGCAAGCTTTTAAACTAGTCAAGGGGGGAGGCACTGATAAGCAGCAGAAAAATCCCAGCCTCTCCCTACAAAACAGGGTACTAAATGGGAAAAAGACAGAAGTAGAAAGGTCAGTGGGGGATGCTGCAACAGAAAGTAAAGCCATCAAAAAATGGAGAGCAATGAGTACCAATGCCCGTAGTCTGAGTAACAAGCTTCCTGAATTAGTGGCCTTGATGGAGGAGGAACATCTGGATATCGTGGCAGTCACAGAAACATGGTACACACAAAACCATGACTGGGATATAAACATACCAGGATACACTATCTACAGGAGGGACAGGGAGGGTAAAGAGGAGGAGGAGTAGCTCTTTACATAAGGAAGGAATCAAAGCAACAGAACAAAAGGGTAAACAGGGAGGAGAAGAAGCACTGTGGGTAAATTTGGAGACCGCAATGGCACCACAATCTGTACAGGGTTAGATACAGACCCCTTCTCAGGGGAGAAATGGACAAGGAAATGATAGAAAGTATACTTAGTATGGCAGAAAAAGGGGAGATATTGCTGATGGGTGATCTGAATATGCCAGATGTTAACTGGAGTGCAGTTGCAGCAGCCACTTCTAAGAGTGGGGTTATTCTAGATGCCCTACAGGGGGCATGCCTTAGACAACTAGTATTGGAGCCCACTTGAGAGGGAACAATCTTAGACCTGGTTCTCTCAAATGGAGATGAAGAGAGGATCACAGATGTAGAAGTGGGTAGCCATCTGGGAACTAGCGACCATCGAACAGTATGGTTCACAATAAACACAGCAATAGAGTCCAAGCCATACAAAGACAAAGGTACTGGATTTTAGGAGGGCTGACTTTGTCAAAATGGGTGAGTGCCTAAGGAATGCACTAGCAAATGGGCAGGAAGGAGGGGTGGAAGAACAATGGGGAATAATAAAAACTGCCATCACAGATGTAACAAGCCTTTGTGTAAAGCAAATAAACAAAACAAAACGAGGTAAGAAACCACTATGGTTCTCAAAGGAAGTGGCAGTGAAGGTTCAAGAGAAAAAGAAAGCATTCAGGAAGTACAAGGAATCACAGAAGGAGCAGGACAGAGAACTGTATCAGTTAAAGCAAAAGGAAGCTGGAAGGCAGTCAGAACAGCAAAGGCCCAAACTGAGGAAAAGATAGCCAACTCAGTTAAGAAGGGAGATAAAACCTTTTATAGGTACATCAGGGAGCGAAGTAAGACCAAGGGAGGGATAGTGAGGCTTAGTAAAGGGAGGTGGGCAGAGGGTGACTGTGAAAAGGCAGAGATACTAAACAAATATTTTGCTCAGTATTTACAAAGGAAGAGGGGACGTACCTAAAACAAACAGTAGAAACACTCTGGATACAGAAGTTGATACCAGCCCATTTACAGAAGAAAGGTTCTGAAAGAACTCTTAAAACTGAAGGTGGACAAAGCAATGGGGCCTGATGGGTTCATCCCAGAATTCTAAAAGAACTAAGGGTAGAACTAGTGACACCACTGACTACCCTCTTTAACAAATCATGGGAGGATGGGGTGGTACCCGAGGACTGGAGGAGGGCAGATGTGATTCCCTTCACAAAAGTGGGAGCAAGGCAGAAGCAGGAAACTACAGACCTGTTAGTTTAACCTCAGTGGTAGGGAAAATGATGGAATCACTTCTGAAGGAAAGAACTGTTGAGTATCTAGAGGCCAGAGGGCACAGGACCCAAGGCAGCATGGATTCTGGCAGGGAAGGTAATGCCAGACAAATCTGATAGAACTTCTTTGACTGGGTGACCAAAGTAGTTGATCAGGGAGGGCTGTGGACATGGCCTACCTAGACTTTAACAAGGCATTTGACACAGTCCCACACAAAGATTAATATACAAGTTAGCCAGCCTGGGAGTGGGTCCCAAGATGACAGCCTGAGTAAAAGAATTGGCTGGAGAATAGGACACAGAGAGTAATAGTAAATGGAGTCCACTCTGAAAAAGGGGGTTAGTAGTGGGGTCATGAGGGTTCAGTATTAGGACCGGTCCTCTTCAATGTCTTTATAAGCGACATGGCAGAGGGACTGGAAGGAAAAGTATGTCTCTTTGCAGATGACACAAGATCTGCAAAAGAGTTGATGCACAAGGGTGGAGTGGAAAGGATGAGAAGGGACTTGGCAAGGTTAGAGGAATGGTCAAATGTATGGCAGCTTAGATTCAATGCTAAGAAGTGCAAGGTAATGCACCTGGAAACAAAACCCAGAGGAAGAGTACACAATGGGGGGTGAGACTACAACAACAAAATGGAAAGGGACCTGGGGTAGTCATATCAGATGACCTAAAGGTGGAAAGCAATGTGAGAGGGCAAGGAGGTTGGGGGATACTGGGATGCATAGGAAGAGGCATCACCAGTAGAAAACAGGAAGTTATTATTCTCTGTACAGACAGCTAGTGAGACCCCATCTGGAGTACTGCGGCAGTTCTGGAGACCCAGTCTCCGCAAAGACATAGACAGGATGGAAGCTGTCCAGAGGAGGGCACTAAAATGGTGCAGGGTCTGCACCGAAGACATAATGAAGAGAGACTTAAGGAGCTTAATATGTATAGCCTCGAGGAAAGGAGGGAGAGGAGACATGATAGAAACTTTCAAGTACCTCAAGGGAATCAACAAAGTCCAAGAGGATAGCATCTTTCAAAAATGAGGTGTGCAAGAACAAGGGGCACAATTTGAAGATAGAAGGGGCGGCTCAAGAGGTAATTTAAGGAAGTATTTTTTCACAGAGAGGGTTGTGGATGTATGGAATGGCCTTCCAGAGGAGGTTGTGGAGTCAAAAACAGTGGTGGAATTCAAGCATGCATGGGACAGTCATAAGGCAATTCTAGGGGGTGGGGGTAGGAAGAAGTAGGCTGTTGGTTAACTAGGACTTGCAGCTTATCCATCAGGTAGGGAAATGGGCAGACTGGGTGGGCCAAGCGGTCCTTATCTGCCGTCAAATTCTATGTTTCTATGTTTCTATCTTCCAACACAGGCGAGGTGCCGCCAGCCCAAAACTAACTCAGGACAAGCAGGTTTCAAAGTGGGGAAGAAATGGAGTGAGCAAGAATCAAGTATTCATTCAGATGCGGCGTCGATTTTAAGTTCAGCATACTGGTGTGGACACAGTAAATAGAACTCCAGCTCTTTAAGCAGCCTTATGAAGGGTAAAGGCTTCTCGAAGCACTGGGGTTCTGTTTATTGTACTGTAAATGGGCTGCATCTAATTAGGTAATTTATTGTACCTTACATCTGGATGTATGGTAGGCCCAACTTTAAATAAACACTGCACATGAATGAACACATGATGCCATAGAAACATAGAATTTGTCATCAGAAAAGGACTGCTCAGTCCACCAAGTCTGCGCAAGTGTTCCCTACCTGCCTGTATATGTTACTGCATGTCTTATTGTGCCTGCGTCCATCAGGACCTCCTTGTGAATGAGCTTGCTTAATGGATTTTTCCTGCAATGAACTTGAACCTACTCCACTTCCATAGCCCTATTGATCTCCGTTGACCCCCTTTTTCCTCTTTTTCTAATATACCCCTATGTTCATCCCATGCATGCTTCATGCTCCCTACCATTTTAGTTTCCACCACTTCTCCTGGCAGTCTGTTCAAGGCATCTACCACCCTTTCAGTAAATAAATATTTCTTCACATCTATCCTGAATGCCCCCCCAGCTTCATTGTATATCCCTTGGTTTGGGTGCTCATCCTCATTTGAAGGAAACTCCCCAACTGTATCCTCTTTACCCCTGTGAGGTACTTTGTAGGTCTTGATCATGCCACCTCTCATCCTCCTCTCTTCCAGAGTGTACATGTTGAGATTCTTCAGCCTTTCCTTGTAGGGATTCCTGTGAAAATTCTGAACCATTTTAGTTGCCCTCCTCTGGAAAACCTCCATCTTATATCCTTTCTGAAGTGTGGACTCTAAAACCGGACACAGTACTCCTGCTGGGGGTATACCAGGGAGTGATACAATGGCAGCACAATATCCCTCCTCCTCCTCCTACTGGAGATGCCACTTCTTATGCACCCCAGAATACAATTTGCCCTGTCCATAGCCTTGTCACATTGTACTGCCACCTTGAGGTCCTTTGATATAATAACCTCAAGGACCCTTTCATGTCTAGTGAGTATCAGTACCTTCCCCATCCTATATTCAACCTCAGGGTTCCCATGCCCTAGCTACATGCCTACACTTGTTGGCATTGAACCCCAAGTAAGTAAGAAAATGAAACTGATTTGAATGAATTGCAGGCTTTTAAACAGCTTTTCAGGGAGTGTGTATGTGTGGAAGGGGGCTCTGCTACTATAACTATTTGTTTTTGATTTGGTATAATGTGCAAACAGGCTAACCCTGTTCCCCACTCCTTGTGCTATATCGGAGATAAAGAGCCCAAATAGCACCAGGCTAAGCACTGAGCCCTGCAGCACCCCTCTTGTCACTGCTCTGGGTGCTGAGAGCTACCACACCACCACCACCCTCTGCACCCTCCCCTGTAACCAGTTCTCTATCGATTTAGTCAGACCACCTTTCACCCGTATCCCTCCTTCTTCTCACTCTTCTCCTCCTTGGCCTGTGTCCCTCCTCCTGGTAGTCCGCACCCTTTCTCCTCCTTATTCTTACCAGGTGGTGGTGTCTTCTGCGTTACACTCAGGCCACTCTGCCCACCCCCTTCCAGGGTTACTACGCCTCTGCCTTTACCTATATCTAGGGCGGTGAGCTCATTAGACTCCCCTGTCCGGACATTTCTACCAACCTCAGTCTTTTGGCCACCCCCCCTACAAGTTTAAATCCACCTTAATAGAGATACACCCCTCTAATCCTGCCTTTTTTTTTGTACATATTTTCTCCCCGGGCTACGGTCGGCTTGGTCATCCCAACCGACCCCCCTAGCCCTGGCCCCAACATCAGGCCGACCTGCTCACCTCCACGGATTACCCCCAGTGGCGGGGTGGTGAGGAGCTTCCCAGCTCGACCCACTGGAGCAGGATCTGGTTGAGGAGGCGCCATGCGGGGCGGGCAGCAGGAGTCGGAAGCTCATGCTGCCCGACCGTAGCCCATTTTCCACTTTTCTCCCCTTTGCGGAGTTCAGGCATGCAATGATGCTTAGGCACAGTGTGCCAACGTCCACCACACTCCGCCCCCTTTACTACACCGCTCTAGTAGCTGCCCCGGTCATCACCAGGGGCCACTACAGAGTGGTGGGTCCCTGAATCCCACCCTGGGATAGGAGACCAGTCTTCTGGATGCTCAATCCTATCCCTCCCTGCTGTCCCCTGGTGGCCCGGGCTAGCGTCCGAACCCGGGTTGCCAGCGTGGCATGAGGCGTGGCGTCTGGCGCCTCAGCCCTCAGCAACAGTGGGCCAGCAGTAATGCTGCCTTTAATATTCCCCTCCCCTTCCTGCTCCAGTGTACCCTGTCCCCGGCGTACAAGTCACTATTCCCCCCAGACCCTACCCCAGTTAGTCACCAACCCATAATGTTTGGTAGGGCACCAATCCATCACCCACTCATTGAACTCCTCAAGCCTACCCTTCCTCCCCATGCTTGCACATGGTACCGGCAGTACCTCCAAGAATGCCACCGACTCCCCCACCCCCTCACACTGCCTGCCCAACTACTTGAACCTCCCCCTCACTACTTCCACAGTGTCCCACGCCAAGTCGTTTGTACCCACTGTGACACTCAGACAGCTGGTTCTGATTAATCTATGATTTTTTGTAATATTAAAATGTGTTATTGAGTGTCTCTCATGAGACATGCTGAAACAGCCTCTGGAATGACACCCCCCCCACCAGATTTTAGCTTCAAGGTGTTACCTGGAAGGCCAAGAGATAATTGCAGGCTAGAAGAGGCCTAATTAAGCATCTCCTGCTTATCTAGCTTATTTGTAGCTCGCCAGCTGCTAGGATGGGGAATCATAAACTTTTATAACGTTTAGAGGAAGAGAGCAGGTTATGACGCTTTAGTGCGAAGTCATAAAAGATTCTTTGATGTGTCCTGGGAAGAAGAGCTACTTGAGATCAGAGAGGGGAAGTTATTTAAAGAAAGTCATGTGGGGACATGAGTTTTGTTGAGGTCACCTTTATTAATTTACCTCCTGCTGGACAGTCATCCTGATTGTATAATTTTTAATGAACAGAGGAGGAGCTGAGTGACATCATGGAAAAGGCAGGCTCAAGACAGTGTTTTAATTATGCTGTGAGTGACCTGTAAAGACACACATGTTTGGACTGTCTTGACAACAACATCATCTGTCTATCAGCACTATTAGAAGAGATACATTAGATATATAAGTCTAATTGTCTGGTGGTAGGAATTTTGCACTTTTTTTAACCCTTGTTCTTTTAAATGATTGTATGTTTTTGTGATATATAGTTTTGTATTTACATTGTGCTTTTTTTAAATCTATTTTTAAGTAAACCTCTACTTTAGAGACCACTTGGTGTGCCTTTGAAATTCTTTTTCTTGACAAATGAAGCATACATGGTTAAAGTTGACATTGTACAAAGCTTACTGGTTTTACCAAACTGGCAAAAGGTAAGAGTTTATTCTGAAGTCTTTAATAGAGTTTTAAGGGTTAATTTTGTACGCCTGGTTAGGTGCCTGTAGATGAAAGATATCTGGCCAACCGAAGAGCAGAATTATCTGAGCCTGTACATTGGGTACACTAACAAGAGGTTCACAGTTTGAATCCCTCCAAGACTTGAGACCAAAGGTTGATCCGAACCCACAAAACAGACAGAAGGGTTACCCTCTTTCTGTTTCCTGTTCACAAGACTATGCTCGGAGGTTGGCACTGTGGGAGCAGAGGTCCTGACCTGCTGAGTGGGGTTGTGACACCCACATGCAACAGTAAATGAGGTTTCTTCCTCCCCCTTACTGCACGCTAGAGCAGTGCTTGCCCTGCCCCTCCTGCAGTCAACCTAGGGACAGCTTCAACCCAAATACAGCTGTGCCTTTCCCCCTTTCTGACCCATCTCACCCATTTCAGTATAGAATCCCCCAGGATGAGTACCCCCCCGTCCCTTACCACCTTTCCCTTCTAATGCCCCTTCCACCACCCCAGTATTTGTTCTTCCCTGCTCCTTACCCCCACCAGCTGCACCCTCTGCGACTTCAGTATCTGTACCCCCTACTTCCACCTCATCCCTTTTCTCTGCCTAATTCCTCCCATCCCCCTTGAACCCCTTCCCAGCCTGACTACTTCCTACTGGGCTTCCTATGTTGACCTCCCCTCCTCCCCTGCTGATTTCCAATCCCTTTCCTATCCCCGCTGTTGTCGATTTAGAGCCCCCAATCCCTTCTACCCCAATAGTGATGTCCCTCCCATCCTTCCCCCTTCCCGTAGCCTTCTCTCCTCCAGTCACCACCCCTTCTTCCTTACTAGCCCCCTTCTACCCTTTCGTCCTTGCTATCTCTTCCCCTACCTGTTGCCATCCCTCTCATGCCCCACTTGTCCTCCCCCCTTCAGTATGTTCCTGCTCCCCCTCTCCCTCCCACAGCAGAGGTTCAAATCTATTCCTAGTCGATACCCCTCCTACATCTCTTCCCCCTATCGGTTCCCCTCTCCTACTTGTTCCCCTCCGTGCCACCCCTGGTCCCTCCCTACCCGCAGCCATCTGCTCTCTCCCGTGGTACTCCTCGTGGTCTCTTCATCACCAATCAGGAGGTCTCCCCTCGTCTTGGGCACCCCCTTCCTTCTGTCTTTTCTGTTAGTGCCTCTGATACTGGAGTCGGTTTTACTCCCTAGTTGTTCTTCCTCCATCCCCCTTTGTCACCCCCTATCCCCCACCCAGGATGCCTACAATACTCATCTGCCCTGCCACTTAGACTTCTCCATAATGTCCACAGTTCCTTCCTCAAACTAGCCAGTCATCTGCAGACCATACACCCCCCCATCCTCCAAGTCGAGTTCAGGATCATGGCGGACCCACACCCTATACACCTCACCACCCTTCCAAAGATGCCCGCCCTATTGACATGTAGCACCTGCCCCATTTTGTCCCCCATCTTATGTTACAGGCTCTTACTTCCAGGTTCTGTACCGTACTACAACTGTTAGGCCCCTATTTACTCAAACTCCTGTCCCCCTCACACTAGTACCCCTACTGATGCCTTGCCGACCAGGTTAATTCAGTCTTAAATCTCATCCATTAGATACTGTATTACTGTAGCAATCCTAAAGCGTCCTTGTCCGCTTTTCACCCATCAGCTACCATACTTTTTGTTCTCAGCTAGCTCTCATATAGTTTCATTTAGCCCAGTTAGAAATCCTATTGCACTCCAAGTATTACTCAGCTCAGTTACAGAAATAAAATAAATAAATATGTATTGTTACAGCAGTCATAACAGTATAGCTCAGTACTTAGCTCAGTTAGAGAAATAAACAGAACAACTAAATCTGTATTATTACAGCAATCCTAAAAGTATCCAATCATTGCTTTGTCTCCACTCCAGAGACCCTGTAATATAGGACCACAGAGGACAATGGGCGGAAGGGTCGGGAACTCTAAAGTCCCGGCACTGCTCCATTGAGCTCACTCACTCCCCCTCTCTCAATAGCTCGTTCTGTTTCTCCCAACACTGCAGGCTGCCCTTTTGTACTGGGCTCCTACCTGAGTTGGTGCCATTTTCTGCCCATAAAGAAGTTCACAGCTGTCCCGACAGAGATCCGTTGAGGTCACTCACTCCCCCTCTCTCACTCGCTTATTCTGTTTCCCCTGGCGCTGCAGGCTGCCCTTTTGTACTGGGCTCCAGCCTGCATTGGTGCCTTTTTCTGCCCACAAACAAAATTCGCAGCAGTCCTGATAGATCTCCACTGAGCTCGCTCACTCCCCCTCTCTCACTCGCTCATTCTGTTTCTTCTGGTGCTGCAGGCTGCCCTTTTGTACTGGGCTCCTGCCTGCATTGGCACCTTTTTCTGCCCACAAAGAAATCTGCAGCAGTCCTGACAGAGCTCGGTCACTCCCCCCTCTCTCACTCGCTCGATCTTAATCTGCCCCAAACACTGATTTCCCAAAGTGACTGCGCTATTCTGCGCCAGAAGCTCGAAAACACATTTTGGCCAGGATGTGAAAAATGACAACTGTACTGTTCATAAGGAGGTATGAAAAAATGCCAGTGCTGAAAATCTGGCATGAAAATATTACTAATTTGCGAAGTTACAAGGGTGCTTGGAAACTGCGCAATGCACGCTCTTAACTCAGTCATTTTATGGACTTTCATCACAAAATTTTCAACATAGGCATTTTAGGACTTCTGCTCATGGATAGTGTCACTGTGATTTTCTTAATGTGTCCCAAACACTGATTTCCCACAGCGACCGCACTATTCTGCGCCAAAAGTGCAAAAACACATTTTAGCCAGGTTGTGAAAAATTACAGCTGTACTGTTCATAAGGAGATGTATAAAAATGCCAATGTTGAAAATCTGGAGTGAAAATATAGCAAATTCACGAAGTTACAATTGTGCGTAGCAACTGTGCAATGCACGCTCATAAAACAGTAATTATTTTGGATTTTTTCCACAAAATTTGCAACATAGGCTTTTTGAGAGCCCACCTCATGAACACTGGCACTGTCATTTTGTTAATCTGTCCCGAAAGGTGGTTCTGCTCAGTGATCACAAAATCACCTTTTGGGACTAAATAACACCATAACAGTGGCTGAATTCATGAGGAGGCATTCCAATAACCCCATGTGGAAAATTTGGTGCCAAAATTCCCAAAAATGCCTGAGATATGCACCAAAGTTGAAAAAACCCTATTTATGCCATTATACAGCTTACTGGCATTTCTTCAGTTTGCAGTCGGTTTGAAGAGAGCAGATGTGTTCCCAGTTCACTGAAGATCATCATGCTGGGCTCTGGAGAAGTATGGGGTGGGGGTGGGGAGGCAGGATGCACAGAGGGTGGAGTGCAGGGACACGAACTCACGAGGACCGTTTTCTTGTTTACAGGGTTAAGAAAAACATTGCAGGAGGCAGTTTTTTTCAGGGACATTTGGCACACTGAGGTGGCTCTAGCGTGCTACCTGAGTGGTTTTGGGGGGCAGTAGCCGGTTGGGGATTGAGCATCCCATCGGCACATACCAAGGGGATGGGAGAGCCGAAGGGGATTGGGCACCCCCTTCAGCAGACAAAACATTGGGGGGAGACATTATGCCAATGGGGAGTGGACTCCTCCATCAGCAACTTCAACAGGGAACGGGCAACGGAAGCTGATGGGGATGGTGCCCGTCAAAGAAAGAGGGGGGCATGATGCCTAGGGGATTGGGCACCGGCATACACCAGAAACTTGGGGTGGAGACATTATGCCGATGGGGACTGGGCCCCGTCAGCAAACTGGGCTGGCCAAGCAAGAGTCGCCCTGCAATAACTGGTCGCTCCCTCATTGCAGCGGAATGGCTGATGCTGCAATGATGAGGCGGCCCCTGATTGCAGTGGCTAAAATGTTTCAAGGTGGTGGCACACTGACTGAACTAATGTCAGCAGCAGCATGCCACCCCATTGGGGAAAGTGGTCCGAGCCTCAAAAGGCAGTGGGGCACTGGCCACAACAGTGCTGCACCTCCACAACCTGCTTCTGCAGCAAGTTGCCACAACATGTTTCTTGAGCATGCATGCAAGCAACATAAAAAGGGAGTAAAGAAATTAGGGCAGACATTTAGGAAACATATAGATGCCAATAAACTGATCTCAGTGGGGGCAAGTATGCAGGTACAAACAAGCCATGTAGGAAAGCCAAGTCGGTCCAAAGACACCAGCAGTGGAAGGAAGAAAGGAATAAAATTGTTACTTGTCAATGCTAGAAGTGTTAAACCAAAGATTGATGAACTTAAGTACGCTATGCATAGAGACAATATAAATATCTGTGGACTGACTGAGACGTGGCTTAGGGAGGATGACTGGGTGGATGAAATTAAAGGACATGATTTTTACCATAAACCAAGAATAGGTAAAAAGCGTGGAGGTGTGGGGGTCTACATTGCATCAAATTTAAAGCAAAAGTTATTGACCATAATAACAACCAGTGGAACCAGATTGAACAGTTTTGGCAATGTTTTCATACTGGGACAAATAATATTAGGCTGGGGGTGTGCTATAGATTGCCTAACCTAAGCGAACAGGACAACACTGATTTTCTGAATTTACTTGATAGTGGAATGTTAACACACAACACTATTTTGATGGGTGATTTCAATTTCCCTCATATATGTTACGAGTCTCTGCATGGAAAGGGCAATATAGAGGAAAGGTTCCTGGAAATATGCAAAACTAACTGTTTAGCTCAGTTTGTGAAAGAAAATATGAGATATCATACTCTCCTGGACATAATACTGAGTAATATGGAAGGGGCGATAAGGGATGTGAAAGTAATTGAGCCGCTAGGAACCATTGACCATAACATGGTTAGAACCCTCCTGCTGGACGACTCCCAAAGTGTATCAGGGAAAACAACAATTAGGAATTACAATAAAGCTGACTATATTAAAATCAAGCAGATAATAGGTAAATATGACTGGGGTAAGTTAGAAATGAAATCCTTGGTACAAACATGGGAACAAATTGATAGCATACTACAGACATTTATAAAAAATCATGTCCCTTTCACAAATAAATATAACAGGAAGGGTAGAGTGCCCAAATGGCTCTCATGCAAAATTCGTAAAACGATAAACAAGAAAAACAAGGCCTATAAGAAATATATGAGGAACCCGACCCTTGAAAGATTGGTTGCTTATAGATCCTTAGTTACAAAGTGTAAAAGCGATATTCGAAAATGGAATGCTATGACGGAGATAGGCCTAGCCACAAAGAGGGGTGACAATGGTAAAGAGTTCTACAACTATATAGGAAGTTTAAGAAAAAGTAGAAATCACATCTCTACTCTAAAGGATGGTGAAATAGAGGTTGATGGTGAATGGGACATAGCAATCAAGTTTGGTAAATATTTCCAGAGTGTATATCTAAGTGATGGTAGTAGCTGCTCTATCGGAATAGATGATACCGTATTGGCAACAAACATCCCCATTATAACAGCTAAGCAGGTCAGAGATAAGTTAAACAAATTAAAAGAATATAAATCTGGTGGACCAGACTGTTATCATCCTGCATTTTTGTTAGATTGGTTGAAGAATTATCCATCCCATTGGCAATTCTTTTTAACAAATCCCTGAAAGAAGGTATGGTCTTGGAAGAATGGAAGGTGGCACACATTTCACCGATATTTAAGTCTGGGGATAGGACCAAGGTAGAGAATTATTGCCCAATAAGTATCACGTCAGTTACAGGCAAACTGATGGACAGCTTTATCAATGAACTACTGAAGAACAATTTGAGAGCTCTGCATCATGCTGACATTTTTTTCCTAATTCTTTTTTATCACCTCCTTTGATCCAGTGAACTCTCTCTGACGACCTCCTATGCCTCCCTTGTCTCTACCTCCCGTTGTGGCCATGTCTTCCCCGCACCCCTGGCCCGGCACATCCCCTGGATCTGAACCTTCTGGGGAAGGACTGCCCTATCCACCCAGGGCACTCTAGAGTGCTAAGCTCCAGACTGGGGGGCCTACAAGGAGGCAAGCCCGACATTGGGAGTGTGGACTGTGGAGGCTAGGAGGTGCCATCGCCATCGCTGTAGGAGATTTTTCTGTTTGTGTTGTTATGCCCTCCTCCCTCCCTCCCTTAAGCCTGGGCATTCAATGTTGTCTTGATGATGTCCGCCGCAGCTCAGCCCAATCCCTCTTCCAAGCCCCGTAGCATGGCAGTGCCTCTGACTTCTGCCAGAGGCCGCTGTGGTGACGGGCTATCCCTGGATCCCTCCCCTGAGAGAGGAGAGCTGTACTATGGATGATCAATCCTCTCTCTCCCTGATGACCCCCAGCGGCCCAGGCTCATTCCCGAACCAGGGTCACCAACGTGGCTTGAGGTGTGGTGTCCAGCACCTCAACCCTCAACACCACCGGGCTGGCACTGCTCTGCGTCATGTTGACGTAAGCCAACATGGTTTTGCAGGGGGGAGATCATGTACCACCAACCTGATGCATTTTTATGAACCGGTGAGTCTGGCATTGGACGCTGGCTTGCCAGTTGATGTCATATGCCTGGACTATAAAAAGGCTTTTGATAAGGTTTCACACGACATTCTGCTTAGGACCCTCCATCAACTAGGGATCGAACATTATATTATTAGATGGGTAGTAGCATGGCTGCAGAATAGAACACAGTGGGTTCAAGTTAGTGGGTTTCTGTCAATGAATGGAGAGGTCATGAGTGGGGTGCCCCAGGGGTCTGTGCTGGGGTCAAGGTTATTTAACATCCTAATTTCAAGTATGCAGGTAGCCAAGGAAGTCTGGATCTGCAAATATGCGGATGACTCAAAAATCGGCACCATAGTAAATGAGGAAGGAGTCATAAAGAAACTGCAGGCTTAGATAAGTCCTATGGGGAAGTGGGCAGCCGAGCATAAATTGGAATTTAATATCAAAAAATGCAAAGTTATGCATTTTGCGCAGAATAATGTTAAAGCCCAATACAAACTGAAAAATGAGCCACTTACTGTTACTGATTATGAGAAGGACAGGGGAGTAGTCATTTCAAATATTCTAAGCTTTCATAAACACAACATTGACTGTGTAAACTGGGCGAATAGGACCATTGGTAACCTGCTACGCAATATAAAGAGTAGGAAGATTGAGGTCCTTGTGCCCCTGTACAGATCCCTGGTGAGACCTGTATTATAATATGGAGCACCCTTTAGTACAGTACAAAGCATAAGAGTGAGTAAAAGTGTAAAGTGGGTACAACGAAGGTTTATCAAAAGAATATGGTTGGTAAACAAAGAGGAGTATAGTTCCAGGTTGGAACACTTGGGTCTATACTCCATGTTGTAAAGGAAAATAAGGGGGGATCTTTGTTATGTATACAGATCAGTGAGTGATGGGATGTTAAGTGAAGCTGCAGGGCTGAATTGGAAAGTAGGGCTCAGAACGGGTGCTAGAGTTCATAAAAAACAGCTAAAAGGTGACAGGCATAATACCAACAAGAGAGGAAAATGGTTCAACCAGAGAGTGGTGAATGTTTGGAATGGACTACCTGCAGAGGTGGTGGGAGCCAGCAGCATAGCAGTCTTCAAACACCTTTTGGATAACTATATGGGAGATAAAAAATGGGAATTTGACCACTAAATAGTGACAGGTTCAATATATGGCTTTTGAAGCTTGTGGACCTGAACTTACTCTGTGAACCTATGAACCATCGGGACGCATTTACCATTGACATACGGCATCATTGTTGCATTTTTATATAATTTCTGTAACCAAGTAATAAATAACTCTGGTATACCATAGTATTTTAAGATTAGCCATAGGAACTGGTGACTGACTGATTTAAAAGCACTTTTTTGATCCAAGGACAGTATATATAGCCACATACACCAGGGGTGTTTTTTCTTTCAAACAGCTCCCTTATCAATATCAGTTGGTCAGTAATAGACATACCTGGCACTGTACAGGTTTGTGCAGAGGAGATGAGATAAGTGGCTATGGTCAATAATCTTTTATATAAAATTTTCATTAATATTTTAAAATCAACATTCAATAAACTTATTGGTCTCCAATTATTTAACTTTTGTTTCTTTGTTCTTCAGGAGGACAGGGAGGGTAAAAGAGGAGGAGAAGTAGCTCTCTATGTAAAGGAAGAGATCAAAGCAACAGAACTAAACAGTAAACAGGGAGCAGATTAGGAATGTTGGGTCACCCTGGAGACAGGAAATGGCACCATAATCCGCATGGGGGTTGTATAAAGACCCCCATCTCAGGGGGAGGGAATGGACAAGAAAATGATAGAAGGCATCCTTAGAATGGCAGAAAAAGGGGAGATATTGTTGATGGGGGACCTGAATATGCCAGATGTTAACTGGAGCACCTTTGCTGCATGCACATCCATGAGCAGGGTCATTCTTGATGCCCTACAAGGGGCATGCCTCAGACAGCTAGTATTGGAACCCACTCAGGAGGGAGCAATCTTAGACCTGGTGCTCTCAAATGGGGATGGAGAAAGAATCAGAATTAGAAGTGGGTAGCCATCTGGGAACAAGCGACCACCAAACAGTGTGGTTCACGATAAACACAGCCATACAATCAAGCCATACAAAAGCAAGAGTATTGGACTTTAGGAGGGCTGACTTTGGGAAAATGAGAGAGTGCCTCAGAAAAGCACTAGCAAACAGGCAAGAAGAAGGGGTGGAGGAACAATGGGGAATAATCAAAACAGCCATCACAGAGGCAACAAGCCTTTGTGTAAAGCAAATCAACAAAACACAACTGAAGGAAAAAAACACTATGGTTCTCAAAAGAGGTGGCAGGGAAGGTTAAGGAGAAAAGGATAGCATTCAGAAAATATAAGGAAACACAGAATAAGCAGGACAGAGAACTTTATCAGTTAAAGCAGAAAGAGGCAGGGAAGGCAGTCAGAATAGCAAAGGCCCAAACCGAGGAAAGGATACCCAACTCTGTTAATAAGAGGGATAAGACCTTTTATAGGTACATTAGGAAGCGAAGAAAGACCAAAGGAGGGATACTGAGGCTTAATAAAGGGGAGGGAAGGTGGGCAGAAGGTGACAGTGAAAAAGCAGGGATACTGAACAAATATTTCTGCTCAGTATTCACAAAAGAAGAGGAGGGAAAGGTACCTAAACCAAACAAGAGAAACACTCTGAAAATGGAGGTCAATACCAGTCCACTTACAGAAGAAAGGGTTCTGAAAGAACTAATAAAATTGAAGGTGGGCAAAGCAATGGGGCCTGATGGGATTCACCCAAGAATTCTAAAAGAACTAAGGGTAGAACTAGTGACACCGCTGACTACTTTCTTTATCAAATCGTGGGAGAATGGAGTGGTACCTGAGGACTATGGAGGAGGGTAGATGTGATTCCTCTTCACAAAAGTGGGAGCAGGACAGAGGCAGGAAACCACAGACCAGCCAGTTTGACCTCAGTGGTAGGGAAAATGATGGAATCACTTCTGAAGGAAAGAATTGTTGAGTGCCTAGAGGCCAGTGGGGCACAGGACCCAAGGCAACATGGATTCACAATGGGAAGGTCATGTCAGATGAATCTAATAGATTTCTTTGACTGGGTGACCAAAGAAGTAGACCAGAGAGGGGCTGTGGACATGGCCTACCTAGATTTTAGCAAGGCATTTGATACAGTCCCACACAAAAGATTAATACACAAGTTAGCCAGCCTTGGAGTGGGTCCCAAGGTGGTAGCCTGGATAAAATTGGCTAGACAACAGGACGCAAAGGGTAGTAGTAAATGGAGTCCACAGTGAAGAAAGGAGGGTTACTAGCAGGGTATCGCAGGGTTCAGTACTGGTACTGGTCCTTTTAAATGTCTTTATAAGTGACATTGCAGAGGAACTGGAAGGAAAAGTATGTCTCTTTGCAGACAACACAAAGATCTGCAACAGGGTTGATACACAAGATGGAGTGGAAAGGATGAGAAGGCATTTGGCAAGGTTGGAGGAATAGCCAAATGTATGGCAGCTCAGATTCAATGCAAAGAAGTGCAAGGTAATGCACCTGGGAAAAGAAAAACCCAGGGGAAGAGTACACAATGGGGGGTGAGATACTGACAACAGTAAAAATGGAAAGGGACCTGGGGGTAATTATATCAGATGACCTAAAGGTGGGCAAGCAATGTGAGGAGGCAGTAAGAAAGGCTAGGGGGATACTGGGATGCATAGGAAGAGGTATCAATAGTAGAAAACAGGAAGTTGTTATCCCTCTGTACAGACAGTTGGTGAGACCCCATCTGGAGTACTGTCTGTAGTTCTGGAGACCCCATCTCTGGAAAGACATAGACAGAGTGGAGGCTGTCCAGAGGAGGGCAACCAAAATGGTGCATGGTCTGCACCAGAAGACATATGAAGAAAGACTAAAGGAGCTTAATATGTATACCCTTGAGGAAAGATGGGAGAGACACGACATGATAGAAACGTTCAAGTACCTCAAGAGAATCAACAAAGTCCAAGAGGGTAGCATCTTTCAGAAAAAGAGATGTGCAAGAACAAGGGGGCACAATTTGAAGATAGAGGGAGGATGGCTCAGAGGTAATGTGAGGAAGCATTTTTTCATGAAGAGGGTTGTGGATGCATATAACAAGAATAGTGGGGGAATTCAAGAATGCATGGGACAGACATAAGGCAGTCCTAGTCGGGGGTAGGAGGAAGTAAGCTGTTGGTTAACTGGGATCTGCAGCTTATCTGTTAGGTAGGAAAATGGGCAGACTAGGTGGGCCATGCGGTCCTTATCTGCCATCAAATTCTATGTTTCTAGGTTTCCTTTTTTATAGAGAAAAATGAGAATACTCCCACCATTTCTAAGGGTAGCTCTGATTTGTTCAGCATAAAATTATATGCTGCAGAAAATTCGCCAGCTATAGTTTCACTTGTCAGTTTATATAATTCCACCATCAGGCCATCATTCCCTGGGACTTTTACTGTATTTAAAGAAGATATAGCCTGTGTCACTTTATCCTGTTTTGTAGGTCCTGTCAGTTCATTTAAAAGAGAGATGGGACAGTGGGAAATGTCCAATTGGTCTAAAATAAGACAATATCTTCAGAGTTTACTGTTTCCACTTTAAATAATGCTTTTGCATGTCTTGTGACCTCCATCATAATGTCCTGTGGTTTAATTTTTATCTCATTGTCTGTCCCTTGGACTGCTTCCATTTTTTTCTCGTTAATTCTGTCTTTACAGCTCATGAAAGGCATATAGTAGCGAAAGTCCCTTCTGTACCATAAGTCGGTTGCATTTTTAATGTATTTGATTGTTTATTATGAAAAGATTTCATACCCTCTTTTATTGCTCTAATTTGTTCTGTGAAGTCATGTTTTAGGGTCTGCGCAAGTGGCATAAGAAATTGTAGTTGTTTATGGTTATGTAAATATTGATAATAATCATTATCCCTAAAGGCTGTACTGATAGATTTCAAGAGTTTTGTTAAATCTGTTTTTGTGTCTGACCACCAATGCATGGGTCATTATACATCTCATATGTCGACTTTTTCCTGATAAGAAAATATTGCAGATGTTGCTTAATGTCTTCCTGTAATAACAGGGAGGAGGTCAGTTTCCGTATTCTTGGGCCTTGTGGTTGAATAGGCTGAGAGCTTACTGTTAAATGCAACTCACTGCAGTCTGAATATTCTACAGGGGCAACTGAAGCTGACTGTAAGGGTAGATTTTTATTTGTAAAGAAAAAATCAGTTTGGGTTGCTAAGGCACCTTTATGAAAGGTAGGCTCTGCTCTTGAGTTCACCTGGTAATATGCATCCCCTGAATTCGCAGTTTGTATAATAGACTGTAAATATGACATGTTGCTGAATATTTTCCTGGTGGCCATTCCTCTGCCTCTATCTCATACAGTCAACCCACAGTTGAAATCCCCTCCCCAAATAATATTTTGTGAGGTGTATACATATGGTTGTATTTGTTTAAATAGTTCCACTCTGTCAGATTTATTTGTGGAGCATAGGTGTTTATTAACTGGAAATATGTTTTATGAAGAATAACATCCAAAATCAAGACTCTGTCAGGAACCAAGTCAATTAGTTTCACCAATTTCATGTCAATGTTTTGAAAAAGAATAGCAATCCCTGAGCAAGCCTCTAGTCCTAGGGACCAGTAGGAAACTCCGGCGTGCCATCTTTTGAAAGCATAAGTTATTTCTGCCACCATGTGAGGTCTGGTGCCCTGCAGAAAATTAACATTATTCTTGTTTGCTCCAAGATGTGAAAATACTAATGCCTACTTTTGCTTATTTTTAACACTGTTCATATTTACAGAACAACAGGTGGCAGAGGTTGCCATTTATAGTTTTGAAATGAAAAATAGGGCTTACGGTGGTTTCCGTTTGGCACTCTTAGGTTTTTTCCCTGGTTTGTCCCCCCCCCCATGGTTGTTTTAACTTCCCTGGGTTTCCCTCTTCTGACTCAGTCACCCCCATTTCAGAGGTACCTTCCCCTGGATCTATACTAACTTGGGAATCTTCTGACTCATCTGACAACTCAGGGTGTGGTTGCAAAGCCTGAAATCTGTTTGAAGTAGTAGTAGCAGCTATTTTGGCTATCTTTGAAGCTGGCTGTCTCCAATTTTGTCGTCTCCTAGTGACCATCTGTGTTTGTTGCTGTTCTTCAGCTAAAGGTAGTAGGGGTGGGTGAGAGTGGGGGAGGCATCACCCTTGTATCCTGGCTCGTGTATGTGGAAACAACACTGGAAACCTGTGATACTGTTTCCTCATAAGTACTGGCATCACTATCCTCATGTAAGGAAGGGAGGGAAACAGTTACCTCTAAGGGGCTGGTCCTCTCTTGAATTTCTGGTGTCAGTGGATGCACGACTGTGTGGGGGGGTGATGGTTGTGGAGGAATAGGGTGCTGAGGGACTGTTGAAAAATGTGCTCTCTGAGCTATAGCTACTAGAAGCCTTTGTTTGTCAAAATCAGATGCAGCTGTTTGTCTGTGAGCTGCCCATGGACAAGTGGCATAGGAGTGTCCTGCCGTCCCACAAAGATTGCATATAGCTGTGTTTTTACATTGCCCACTGGTATGGCCTAGGCTGTCGTAGAGTGTGCAGCGCAACCTGTCACAGACACTACTGATGTGCCCAGGCATCCCACATTTATAGCATGTTTTGGGTTGTCCCTCATAAAACAGGACCAGCTGTCTCTACCTAAAAAGCAATTGGGTAGACTTTGCAACCCAGTGTCTGAAGATTTCAGAATGACTTTAATCGGCCCCCGGCCAAATGTACTCTTTGTCAAAATTGCCTCTGGATGGTCTACCAACATGCATCTCTGCTTAACCCAAAAGGGTAAATCTGTGATGCTCACCCCTTCATTTCTGAACAAGACCGTGATAGTTTTATGAGCAGGTCTAGTCAGGGGAATTACTTCAAAGGGTGTTCATGGGGAGAGTGTTTTACCAGATTATGCCTTTCCCAAAACTTTTCCAGACCACTGTTGAGTTTAAAGCTCACGTCAAATGAAGACTCTCCTGAAACATGAATTAAAGCATAAATTTCTGGAGCTTAAACATGCAATCTGTCTTTCAGTAGCGTTCTAGCTACAAATTTCCTGTCAAGAAATATTTCCATCCCCCCTTTATATAAAAGACGTACAGCATTGTGCCATTTGGCAGCATAAATAGAAGCCTGAAAAAAAGAAGCATATGACCTAGAGTTCAGTCTTGGTTGTTCTTTATTAGATGCAAGTGGAGGGCCCTTGTGTTCCATGTTTGTTGATTCTTCTAGATGTTCTGTCAAAAGATACAGATAACTTATAAAGTTCCCCACAGTTTCAGTGACCACAGGTTGGGGGGGGACTTTCTTAATTTGTGGTAGCAAAAGAACTGGGTTTTGCATTAAAGTTAAGTCTGAGCATAATGTCAGAGGAGTCTCAGAGTCATTATCGGTAGTCTCCGTAGTATTTTGTTCACTATTCTGAGCACAAACAACCAGTGAATTAGGAGTAATATCCTGGGCCTCTATATTTTTGGAAGCACCAAGTTTGGTCGACAGTAAACCTGGCGACCACCCGCACAGTG
The DNA here is from genome assembly GCA_016271365.2 of Neoceratodus forsteri. Taxonomy (NCBI): domain Eukaryota; kingdom Metazoa; phylum Chordata; order Ceratodontiformes; family Ceratodontidae; genus Neoceratodus; species Neoceratodus forsteri. The sequence goes on from CM057454.1 coordinate 169,200,870, forward strand.
ACGGCACAGTACCGGCCTGCAGGTACTGTGCCTATCCCAGTGTTTTCTGTGGGGGGCTGTGCCCCCTGCACCCCCCAGACTTTAAGATTCTTAACTCCAGGTCAGAGTTGGTCCAGGGAAGGGGCAGGACACTGGGGGACTGCTAAACACAGAAATGGACCACTACAGCGACTGTTACTGTAGTGGTAATTTTCCATGTTTCGACGTCAAGGTGTCAGGCAAAAGGGGGCCACCCATATTTTTAGTGTTAATTGTAACAGTAGAAGTTTTCTATCATGCTTACCCCTGGGATGTGAATGGGGAAAAACCCAGAAATCCATTTTCTTGTGTCAGGTAGTTGAGCCCAGCCTGCTGCCCATAAGGACTGTTCTACTGTCCAGGGAACGTCTATGGACTCTGTGCTGTCTGCCCATGAAGTATGAGGTTTTTCTGTAGGTTTTACTGTTTTTTGAAATGCACAACATTCGGAGCATGTGAGAAAAGAAAAAACAGTTATATCTCTCTGATCTTTAGGATCCTTTTGAAATACTTCATTAGTAGTGCCAGTTGAATGTCCCGGTGTCTCAGGCGTTTCCTTGGAGAAAATAAACTGAGGAGTATGGTTGCTAGGCAAGTCCGGACCGGCCTCGCTTCCATCCTTAGTAGCATCAGCCAAAGCAGCTGCTAACTCCTGTCTTCTCTGGGCGATTATGAGTTCCTCTTCTGCCATCAAGTCTTGTAACTCAGAAGCCAACTTGATATTTGGCTGTTTCACAGTTTCTGGTTGTATATCAGGTACCTTTCATTTTTCTGTTACCATGTATTCTTGTACAGATACATCCATTTCCATATTTTTCTGTTGGTCATTTACCATAAATTCTGAAGCTTCCAAAAAGACTTCAGTCTCAGGAACATCCACAGTTGGGGATGAGACCAACTCCTCAACCTCCTGCACATCCAGCTCCATCTGTAGCAAAGGGGAAGTGGCCATCCAGCAGCTCACAGGGAGCAAGAACCCTGCTGGAAGAGATGGGGAGTTTCCCCAGTGTCCTGGACAAATTTCCTCCATTCACTAAAAATGCCACCAACAGCTTAATCTGGTTCAATTTCAGTTGGTTACCATCTGCACCCCCCCCTCCACCGGTCACCCCTGGAAAAGGAACTTCTGTTCTCAGTGGACCTACCCAGTCAATGACATTCAATAAAATAAAAATAAAATAAAAAATTAAAATAAATGTGGTTTAGTGGGTGGAAATTTATTGTAGATACTTTAGAAATAACTAATTGGCAAAATTTGCTCAAAAATTCATGGATGCATAATAGGTAATGCCACTAGAAATCCATTGTGGAATTTAACTTTCACAAAGCACTTATAACTACTGAATCACCTCACCTGCACTAGCATAATGGCCATGCAATACCCCTTCAACACGTCTGCAACAGTGATGTCCAGCATCATGCTCCATCATGACTAACAACCATTGTGTCACAATGGCCTAAATCACAACTTCTTGTAAGGCTTGGCAGCACTTGGTGCCACTATTTTCAAATAGTAAAAATTTAAAGAACAACATCTATTTGTGCTAAGCATGTACAAATATACCCCTGGAGCAGAGCCCTCAGTAAGGAGCTAACACATACACTCAGACACAAATCACAACCCTCTGCTCCCCACATAAAGGGGCATTGTTAAGGTGAGACAATGGACTCCAAAAAAGCAAATTATCAGTTCACATGTCACTGAAGGTTAGCACTGTTGTACTAACCTGACGTAGTCAACCAGCCATATGCAAATTACCTTAACTGGATGCAAGGTCCTACAAGGTCAATAACATCTTATTATGTGGATATTAACATAAGAGTTGCCACTCTTTGCTGATTGTAAAGTGTGGAGGCTTAGTGCTCCACTGACTTGAACCCTTGTTTATATGCCCCATTCCACAGCCCCAGCAACCCTGGCATCTGGTGGCACCCCTCTCTCACCATATCCCCCAGCTAAATACAGTAATTCTTTGTATCCATTGACCCCCTCCCAATCCCAGTGCCCATAGAGAACATTATGTCCAGTGACCTCTCCAAATCCCAGTGCCTGTATCACAGCTCCCTCAGATCTGGTGCTCCTCCTTGAGCCCATTACCCCCAGTTCTATGTGATAATGGTGACTGCTGAATGGTGAGCTGCATTATTTTGACGTCAGGGCGGCGAAAACATTTTTGCCATCCTGACATCCTCTGCGCATGGAGGAACAGCGCCAGGGACTTAGTTTTATTGACTTCTGGTGGGGGGGCTGTGCCCCACCCCCCCATGTGGGGGGCTTAGCCCCCTGCACCCCACTACTAAAGGATTCTCAACCCCAGGGAGGGCATGTCAGGGGGGGGGCGCAAGCAAAATAATACAAGTTTTGGGCCGGGTGCAACAAAAATGCAGTAGCACCCAGACCCAGTCCTGAATCTGGTATGCCACACACCGTAAGTGGAGGCCAACCCCTGATGCCACAGTGCAGCCTGGCAGCTGACCACAGAGCCACCCCCTACATCCCATCCACCACCTCCCAGGCCACACTCGCCGTGCTTGCTCCCCCCCCACCCGCATGTACCTATAGCGACATCCTGTCACTACAGTCACCCACCCCAGCACATCCAGTTTCTCTACCCCCCCCATCACCATTCGGGCTTTCACCCACAATGCGTTGCCGTTTCAGACGGCACCTTAATTCAGGTGCTGATGTCACAGGCTACCATTACCCCCCAGCCTGTTATGGCAGATGGCACAAACCTTCTGATCACCTCCATGGCCAATGGTCCTCTGCGACATGCAAGAACTGTATTGCTGTTCAGTGGGATATATTTTCAAAATCAGCAGAATTTGCAACAATCTTCCATAAGTACTGTATCAGTATACATGCGTATACAGTAATACAGTACAGTGCATGAGAGTGCACAAACTGGCTGGCCATGAGTGCAGGGTATCTGCTGGCTATTAACACTGGTGGGGGTTTGAGGAGCTCAAGAGGGATCACCAGACAGCAGGAAGCTAGGATAAGGGCCCCAATATTAGGTGGAGGTAGCACCAGACATAATGATCTCTAATGGCAACTAGATTGGAACGGAGCTACCAGGCACAAATGTTTACTTTAGTAAGGGATTTGGTGGGGGGAGGAGGTTCTACTGGAAGCAGTTTGGGGATAGTGAGGCTGGGGTGCCATGTTGTTTGCACAATATTAAAACATACTGTTGGAAATGTTATGTAGTGCTTTGTCTTCCTTTTACGTCCCTGCTGCTGAACCACTATGATTTCATATGCTTACATGAGCTAACATTGCATTATATCTTTGTTATGTTTGATTTGTGGTCCATGCATTCTCTCCCTTTGTTAAGTAGCTGCCTTTAAGTGTGCAGTACAAACTCTATTTGCACTGTGTTGGCAGTTAATCATTGATTGAATTAATTGTTTTGGGTGTTGTGAGTTCATTTTTCATTGTTGTTTGCTGAGCTTATACTTTTTAAATATATTGACTGTTTAAACCAATGTGCTTTCACAGCTTTAGCTGCATTTTAGGTTACTATACCATTTAGGATTCACTTTATAATCAATGCAGCTCTTGCTGTGAAGCCACACCCCTGATGAAGCCTCACACATACGAGGTGAAGTGCTGGGGCCAAGTGCCATGTTCTCTTTATGGACAATACAAATTGGATTACAACTTTTGTGCTTTTTTTTTTCCTGTGGCCTGCCGCCATTCTTTTTTTTTTTAATCTAGTTCTACCCTGGCAACTTGTTAGTGCTTCCAAATAGTTACCAAGATACAAATCTGCCCCATCTGTATGACACAACAGGTAATTTGCACACAAGTGGTGTTTGGTAGCATACACACATTGCCATATTTGTGCTAAGCTGACTGTGCCTTGTAATATGTCCAGGGTGTTCTAATTGACTTTTGCCTAGGCAATTCACAGTTATCCCAGCATAACGCATAGCAACATGGCACATATTATTTAAAAATGCTTTACTAAAATGACATCAACAAAAATATTTAAACCAATTCTAGGAAGAGGACTTTAACTACATATAAAGAAAGAAATGTGTTTATGTAGGACTCATCAGAAGATACCAGAGGGTACTACTGGTACTCCATTACTGAGAACCACAACCTTCTTTGCAGTTTATTTTAAAAACTGGTCTAGAAGGGGCAATGTTGAGCTGCAAACAACTCATTTCCACCTGTGCCTGGAAAGAATGCCACATGAGAATAATAGAACAAAATACAAAAGTAGAGTCATTTAAGTGTCAAAATGCTGTACAACTAAGAAGTAGAAAAAGAGAGTTAGTGCACACTTGTAAAAATCACATACAAAATATAACAACAAAATATGATAAATTAAAAGAAGCAGAGTTTCCTGCCATCTTGCATGAGGAGCACCCACAGAAAAGTCCATTGAAAGACAATCATGACTCAGATACTTGAAACTGAAAAATGAGTTTCAGAGGGATGGGAGTCTGTAGGAGAACACAGCTTTTAGCAGTCAGTTAATGCCTTAGAGAAAATAATGAGTAGGTATCTGAGTTACAGTGTGTGTAGGCAGAGGGAGGTTATGGCAGGAGAAGGGAGTATTTCTTGCTAGGAAGAGTGTCAGTATAGAATCTGAAGATTCAAGGTACAATGCATGAGCCACTGCCCCTCCAGTGAAAGCTATACCAGGCTGGAGTATATCTATCAATGGTCCATTTATGGAGGTAGTTAAAGATAAACTATGAGAAGGCATGATAAAGGGTTAAGTGTACTTAGTCTGGTTAAGGAAGACTTTGGTACTGTTCTGTAAACAATGGCCTATATTCATGAACATTACCTCTAGTGGTAAAACTACTTTGCTTGGTCTTAACAAACCCCATTCATCAATCCCGATCTTGTTTAACAGCACTTTACTAAACTGGGTTAGTTAAGACAAAGAACAGTAGTGTTACCACTGGAAGTAATGTTTGTGAATACAGGCCAAAGTCTCCATAGTCAAAAACAGGAAGGATCTTTTTATGAATGATCATCTGTCTGGTGATGGTAAGGCATGATTTGCTATTGTGTGGGTCACCAAATGTACAGAGGAGTTTGGTGCAGATGGAGTTAATGTGAGTGAGTGGTGAAGTAAAGGAAATGATTCAACCATACTCCAATGTACTGTATTTAAAAGACATGGCTGGTACCAGAGGTGAGCCACCACTCCTCTCAAGGATGGAAGGGTAGGCAAGTCTAGCTAGCTTTGGTCTGGAGCCAAAGGCCAGGGCCACTTTTATCACTGCACTGTGGGTTTGTTGGTTTGCACTGAATGGATGCTTAATGGTCTTTAAAATCAGTGGTGATTTGCTTTTTTTGTGTGCTGATAACTGGGCCACTGGCATGTGTACAGTATCATCCACATGCATACGGATGTGAGAAGAGATATAGATAGAGAGCAGGTCATTTGAAAAAATAAAGAGTGGTATGTAGAAAAGTACTGAGCATTGGGGACTTCCGTGTCTATTGAGGGGTGGTGTCCCAGCTATGTAAACTGTTTAAATATGTTTAGCTAGGTAGGAGATGAACAGGGGGTAGCTTACTGTCATGACCAGTTCTGGTTATCTTGCCAAAGAGAAGGGCTGGGAGAACATGTTAAATACTTTGGAGGGATCAATGAAAGAACAGTGTGCTTGGGTGAGAAGTCAGACTGGAAAAGGCTGAGCAGTGATGAGCTGGATATGAAGGTGGTGAGCAGTGAGTAGGGAAAAAATCTCCTGAATCTTGGAAATGGTGGGTAAAAGGAAATTAGGCCAGTAAATTCCTGGGGTCAGGGTGCCGCCATCCTTTTGCAAAGGAATTATTTTGTATGTTCCAGGCCTCTGGCTCTGTTGAGCAGAGGAAGGAAAGGTTTAAGAAGATAAAAATAGGTGTAGCATGGCTGGAACAGCAAAAAATAACAAAATCTGGATCTGCTTTTTATAGAGAGGTCAGTAGCATGGAGAGCACAGAGGGAGACACTGTGGGGAAACAAAAGTGATATGTGGGGAGGTGGGAAGAACATGGAGGGTGGGTGGGGGGTATGTGAGGTGAGTAGATCAGTAAGGAGGGCTTTGGTGCAACTGTAGTGAAAAAAATTACCTTCCTAAAATGAAAACATTTAATATTACACATTTTATCTCTGAAATAAGCCACAGTATCTGCCAATTATAGGATCTTGATAACTTTTTTTAATTAGAAAATAATTCTTATTTTTAATTTAAATATCAAATAAAACAATCTAAAAGAGAAAGCACAGAAGCAAGGTGTAGCCTGGAATGGTGATACAACAGGATGAGATAACTTAGAGTATTACTTTGCAACTAAAAAGAAAATATAATAATACTATAAGTCTAAAAGCAATAATGTAAAATGCTGAAAAGATATTTAATCTTAATTCAAGCTACAGTATTAAGACATATTTAAAGATATAAAAAATAATACCCCTTAATTCAACATCTAATTTGAAACATAAACAACATGTTTGACATAGCTTTATTGTACAAGGGAATTCTGATTATTTTACAACCAGAGTCCAGGGTGCAGAGTTAGGCATTGAAGATAGGACAGAGTAGATGGGCCTACCGGTCCTGTTCTGCCAACAAAGTCTGTGTTTCTATAACCACATCTCATCCATATTGCTTTCAAATACATGGCCATCTTACTATTTCCTGTTGAGTGCAGGTTAATATGATTCTCCTCATATGAGATTTTTATCACCGCTAAAGAAAAATCTTTTTGTGTATGGTGAGTTCACATGTTGAGATTCATTTGTGCTCAGTTATCTTCCATGTGTAAATTATATGTTTCAATCTTAAATTATAACAGTATTCTTTGTTGTGATTATTTATACAGTATTGGAAAGCACTAAACGTGTCTTTTAATATGCAAATTAAGTTGCGGTCTGGAAGAGCAAACACATTTTGGCCCACATATTCAAAGGAGATGTGTGGCCCAAAATGGAGATGAGAGGCACATCTCAGAAAATGTGCAGAACCGCGATATTCAAAAGGGAGAGATGAACTGTGCACGTCTGAATGTGCGATCACACAGAAATAATGTATGCTGCACAAAAAAAAGAGGGCGTGTACATGAATATGTCACGCATCCATATATTCAGCCAAAATGTATGGCGCATCTGCCGTGCATCTTAGAAGTGTGCTGCGCAAAGTTAGGCAGACAAAAGACTGGCCTAAATCAGCCAGCAACCTACAGGCAGGCCATGGAACTGGAGGCAGACCATCCTGAGACAGACCTTGGAGGTGCACCAGGATGTGCCCCAGGTACCCACACACAGTAGTCATGCAAGGATGGAAGTACCCAAAACCACAGGTGCTGGGACACTACTGGCACCACCCAGAGAGCCTCTCCCCGCACCACACCCAGGATGTAGACACCCAGCAGCCACTTGCCAGAGCTGTCGGGTGCTCCCCTAGCACACCGGCGGAGCAGACAATCACACTGTAGTACATGTACCAGAGGCAATGACCTGTACCCATGTGGCCTGCAGGGTGTCACCCAGTGGTGGCATGCACCCATGGTGACATTTGGCTCAATGGTGCTCAGGTAGCCTGGTGGTACTATTGGCAGCATGGCACAGGCCACTGACTGACCCATGGCACACACCCATGCTGGTACACCAAAGGTGCACACAGCACACCTGTGCCAGGCACACACAACAGGGAGCCACAGGTATGTCACAGATGCCTGCCATGTGGTGCGACACTGCCACAGGTGCACTGCAGTGGGTCTGTGTAGTGTTCCTGTTGTGGACATAGCACAACAGTTGGCAGTGTGAGGCAGGGGTGGCACAACCTGTGGCCTGGGGGTGACATGGGCATGCCTCATTGACACTCAACCCCTCCAGTGTTGGGGCATGTGGCTACCATGGGCATGTAGATGGCCAGTGTCAGACTGGCCCACTGGGTAACCTGAAGTGGCATGGGTGGGACCCACACACTCAGGTACCTAGTCACCTTTTGAACACTGACATTCCTTGCATTTATTACCATGTTCCTATCATGTGGGGGGTGTGGGGCACTGCAGGTGACTGTAAGCTGCAAATGTATCTAGTGTATCACAATCCTGTGGTATACCAATCAGAGTGTGCCACCCTGTACCCCCCCACTGTTGCTTGATGAAGAGGGCCCCCTGTACCCCAGTCAAACCCTGTACATGGCCATGGGTAATAGCACTGTACTCAGGCCAATGCAGCCAACCTACCCACACACAAACATTCCATCACACTGGGCTGCTAGGCTGCAGTACCTCCTGTTCACCTTTGTGTGGTGGTGTGGCAGCACGGCAAAGCTGGAACTGCACATGCCTTAGGTATGCAAAGGCCTGAACACATTCCAGTAATGAGCTGCACATGTGGGGAATGTTCTTGTAGTGTGCGATGAGGCCATTTGCATATCCTGGCTGAATATTGACATTTTGTGCACCGCGCATGTGGCTACCTATCGCGCATTTCCCTATGCCCCACACGGGTCTCAGGGCACCTGCCACACTGTGCATCTCCCACTGCACAATTGTGCATGTTTGAGCTATTCAGCCAGACATGCACAATCACATCTTACAGCGCATCTTCTGAATACACCATTATTTTGTGCCGGGCATCTCAGTTGCGCTGCACAGGCACTTGCGCAATGTAGCCTGGAACTTTTGAATATGGGACCCTTTATATTTTATCTTGAGATTTATTTAATTATCTTTTTCTTATTTAAATACCTTTTTTCTTGTTTTAGGATGTTTGCTGTTATTATCTGTTGATGTTAGAAAATCAAATATAATACTGTGAATAAGCTTTTTCTTAAAACAAATTAAAAAAACACTGAACATTTTTAAGATTTAAAAAATATGGTATTCATCATTATAATCAGGGATGGAAATGTGAATGTGATATAGAAAAGAAAAACTTTTGCTGGCCCGGTGACACAGAAGGCTGCTGGTCTGGGTGCCTTAACTCATGCCACACTGGTTACCCAGGGGTCAGCTGGGCGAGGAAGGATTGAGCATCCACTGACAGCTCTCCTTCCTTGGGAGTGGGGGGACTCAGCGTTGCACTGAAGACTGACACCCAGTGGAGGCTGGGGGTCAACACATGTGCGATGCTAGAGGGGGTGCATCCATGCACAGGGCATAAGACTGCCTCCATAGATGTGGAGACAGTCGCCCCACCCATCACACATGCATGGGTCCGGGGAGAAAATGGAAAAAGGAATCAGAACTGGCAGGCTCCATGATGGCAGGCTGTGCCCACACCTTCCCCTGGAAATCTAGCTGTTGACTTCTGGGGGTGGGGGGAGGCTGGCACCCCTCGCCACCGGCCCTGTCATGGGGGGTAACCCATGGGGGGTGGCCAGTTGAGGTGGGTGTGGGGAAAGCATTGTTGGAGAGACGAGTCCCCTCCGAGGAAGGCGCCAGAGCTGCCTGCCAACTCTGCTGGTGGAGTAAAGTACATATGGGAAAAAAAAGAAAAAAGAAACTTTATTACTGAAATGTAAACATACAATTGAGGAACCCCTCTCTATCTTCATGTACACTCGTATATCAAAAATTGAAGGGAGATTCATTAAAATTAGAAATGCAAATAATAAGATAGTGTATAAGTCAGGAAATATACAGGCAACAAAGTATAAAAGTCAGAAATATAATAGTCCATACAATGGAAATATAATAAAAGGTCATATATAGGATTCGTGGTCATATGGTTAAAACATAGAGCTATCAATGAATAACTGAATTTTATAATGATGTATGGTACTCACAGAATGTTTGAATGTTATATTGATATTGATAAAATTTATATGTCTGACAAACACAACAATTTTCTATATTTTGGTGAAAATGTCAACGTCATAATTTAAAAAAAACAATGTTTATGTTGAGCTGGTGCCTGATGTTATGAATGGAAATGAAAAGAAATACATGCAAAAAATATATATATATAAATATTATCAATACTGTTTTGTTGATTTTTATAGCTGGTGATAAAGAATCATAAGTCAAAAGTCTGGCGATAACACTACTTAGGTGGGCATACGTGTTTAAATACCAAGTATGGCTGGATGATGGCAAAAGAAGCAGCCAAATTTATAACCATCTAGAGCATGCAGTACTGCAGCATACAGAACACTGAATGTCCATATGAACCTATGGTAGTTCAAGAAAAGAATCGCTTGTATTGTAAGATACACATAAGCGTCGCTGGATTGCAGTTGCTCTCAACTGCAGGCATCATCATGATGCGGTTTGGATTAGTGGGGGTATTCAGGAAGCAGATGCTATTGATAAACCAATAAGGTAGACTGTACATTGAGAGACATAAGCTTGGCCACCAAGAAAGTAATATTAAGACTCAGTTGAAGAAACTGCATCAAAATCAAAGGAGAAATACCATGTTACTTGGAAAAAAGTGTTAACAAACAAAGATTGTCATTCAACTCATAAAACTGGTTTGAGAACATATTTAACTCTTCAAAAATGAGTACAGTATTTTGGTCTGTAAATAGGATGGTGCCATAAAGCTATATAGTACAATTTTTAATCAGATACACCCTGAAATAAGCTCTGTACTTTTACCTACAGTAGATAAAAAAAAAACTGCTTTCCAATTATTACAATATTCATCCTAACCAATCAGAAATAACTACTAGAGAAAATCTTTGAGATTAGAAAACAAGACTTCAGTTTGTGATATGATATTTAATCTCATCAAGATATTTTTTGCAGTTTAGTGAAATATTTGCTGAAGGTACGTGCATCTTCATAGGTAGTAGATCAGAGGGTGTCAGTAATTTTCAGTACTGGAGTGGCAGATTGTTGAAGGAGTCGAAAACTGTGGGAATCACCGTATAGTACTTAGATGGGCTGTTTAATTGGTTTGAAAGTTAGTCTCAGTGTGGTTAGCCTCAGCTGCATGAAGCTGTTTAATGGAAACATTACAGGGTTGTTTATATTCTGAAAGGCGTGTAGGGGAGCTCAAGGTTTTGTCAGAAGCCTGGCCCACATCAGGGACTGTGCCAAGGTCAACAAGGCCAAGCAAGGTGTATAGGCCCTGCAGAACATAAAACAATAATATGCAGACACTTTGACTAAAGCAAGACGAGTATACTGTACATAATGAGGGAATAATTCTATCGGGGTTTTCTGGTTAAAGATGAGCCAATGCTGTCGCATGCGGGAGCTGGGAAAGTGAATGGAAGCTTAATCTTTAGCTCATTTCCTCCTGCTGGTTAGTTTATCTGGAAAATAGAAATCCAGCTCATCCTCAAATGTGGTTCTAATTTTATTCATTAGGGGGCTTATAGTGATAACGAACCTGCAATTTTGGGATTTACAGCAGACAGGGGAGCTGAAATATCCATCGCCAAAGTTTTGCAAACTGCTTGGAGCTCCATGCTGCTTAAAGCAATGGCCTCAGCCACACCAAATCCTAAGACTGGGACAGCAAACTCAGTGGAATTGAAAGAAATCAAAATCATGATGCAGCTGGTCCTCACAGAGGTGAAAACATATAAAACCTAGGCCGGCCCAGTGGTGCTGAGGGTTGAGGCACTGGAAGCCACACCTTGCACCATGCCAGTGACCTGTGTTTGGGAACAGGCATGGGCTGATGGACTGCTCTCCTTCTTTGGGGAGGAGGGGGGCTCTCAGTGTCGATGCCTATTCACCCCCTGGCAGAGGCTGGGCGGACAGGGTGCCATGTTCCAGTAGGGAGGAGCTGGGAGAAGACACTTGGAGGACAGCGCACACAGATGTGTGCATGCTCCACCTCTGTCAGCATCACTGCACGCCCCCTGGCTTCACTGTAGAAAAAGCAGAGGAAAATGGAGTGGTCTCTGCACAATGACAGAGGGCACCTCACAGGCTCTGCTCCTGGCTAGCCATGGCACTGATCCACTGAAATTTGGGCCTCAGTAGGGGGTTGGGGGAACCCCCCTGACCCCACCGGGGGGGGGGTAAGCCCTGGAGTTGGGTCGGTGATGGCTAATGGATATCGGGGGACAGGGCGGGGGGTACCCTCCAAAGAAATGCTGGCCAGAATGAGGAAAGAGAGAATAAAAAAAAACATATAAAACCTCAGTGGCAACCCTAGAGGACAAGGTGCAAGCCCTGAACCATCGCACCTTGGTTGCTGAAACTTATGTCTCTTACATGGATGAGAAGGACTCCAGACATGAGGCCCAAATTCAAGAGCTTGACTGCATGGTACAAGTACTATGGTCCTGAGCCGAAGACTCTGAAAAGAGGAACAGGAGGAATAACATCCGATTTGTGGGCTTTCCAGAGGGGGGCTGAGATGTGAGATGTAGCCAGATTTCTGCAAGTTGAACTACCAAAGCTGCTGCAGTATGAGTGGCACCCAACTCTCAAAACCGACCAGGCACACCGTACCTTGGCACCACCACCAAAAGAAGGGGGTAGACTGAAGCCTATCCTGGCTAAACTGCTGCGCTTCCCAGAGAAGGAATGGATCCTGAGCTTGGCAAATGGCAGGAATCAACTGCTATGGCAGGGCCACCAAATTTACATTTTCAATGACTATTCCAATGAATTGGATCAAAAATGTAATACTTTCACTGAGGCGAGAAAACAGCTGCAAGAGCAACAGGTGCAGTACTGCTTGGTGTACCCTGCCAAACTGCAAATCCTCAGAAATGGCAGGAAGCCACTGCCCTTGATCAGGCTCCACGCCGGAGTGGCCCTGGCTCTCAACCTAGCCAGCCACACTGGAACTGCTACCCACCTGCCCGGAGAAAGGAAGCCACTGCCTTTGATCAGGCTTCATGCCAAAGTGGCCCCAGCTCTCAACCCACCTAGAGAAAGGTATGACCGCTTGCCTCAGGGAAGCATGGCTGTCAAGCTGCTATTACCCGATTGGCTGCCATGACCAATCCTGAATCTGCATTGGCCACCACTGGAATCCATCATGTCGGCACCTTTTTCAAACTGTTATTCTGCTCTGAGCACTAGTGTACAGAGGATATTTTTGTGTGGGTGTGGAATGTAGATTCATTTTAATGTAAATTTATAGAACTGTTCAAATTTGTAAAGTTTTGCGCTTAGACAGTGATTAGTTAAAATGCAGTGTCCTGGCAGAGCTGTAATCTACCTCTTCCTAACTGTTCTAATTTGTAAAGTTTTGTGCTTAGACTGTGCTTAGTTATACTGCAGTGTTCTGATAGAGCTGTAACTACCTTTTCCAAAAGCACTAATTTATTTGATGATTTCTACAGTATGAGACAGTCTGACCTTGCTCTCCTCTAATCACTGTTTCCCTGCCATTTCCCTCTCTCTCTATACCTCACTACTCCTTTTGGCTACTCCAGTCCTAGCCTCCCCTTCCCCCAAACCTGCTCAAAGCTGTACTCCTTTTGACTTCCTCAGCCCCAGACTCCCCTTCCCCCAAACCTGCTAAAATCCTTCTCTTCCTTTGTTCTCTCTGGGAGCCTGGTGCCACTTTCCTATGGCCACACGCCCCCACCCCTCAAATCTGCTGTCTGTCTACCTCTCCCCTCCTACTTTTCTCGCTCACTCCCACACTCTTTTGTACTCACTGACCTGCCCCTGATTTCCCCACAAGCCACTGTTCATGGATTGATAATTTAACCATCTCCCTCTCTACTCTCTCTCCAGGAAGCCACTGCCCTTGATCGGGCTGCACGCCGAAGTGGCCCCAGCTCTCAACCTAGCCGGTCGTACTGGAACTGCTACCCACCTGCCCATAGAAAGGTACGACTGCTTGCTTCAGGGAAGTATGGCTCTTGAGCTGCTATTACCCGATTGGCTGCCATGACCAATCCTAAATCCGCTTTGGCTGCCACTTGAATCCATCATCTTGGTGCCTTTTTCAGACTATTATTCTGCTCTCAGCACTAGTGTACAGAGGGTATTTTCTCCCGCCCACCCTCCTGACCTCTATTAAATACGCTTTTGCCCTGCCCCTAGCTCTTCCTCCTCCTCTCTCTCTCTCACTTCTCTTCTCCCTTCCTCAGTCCACACCAATAGCCCTTTCTTTAAAGTGACACCAGGACGGTCCTTTACATATCATTTTCAGGACCTCAAGCCATCTGTCAACCCTCTCTTTCTCCCCTCTGCTCTCTCAGGAGCTACTCCTCTATTGCTTGACGACAGTCTACCCAATTGAAGTCACACAAACTCCCCTCCTGAAATTATCTACTGCCCCCCAGTCCACCCCCATCAAAATCATCCTCTTCAAAAGCATACTGATTTAGCTGTTGCTCTACTCTGTTGCTGATTTATATGTCACTCTACTCTATTATCCCCAAACACTGGACAGTCCCCTAGAAAAGTTCTCCACAATGCCACAAAATGGCTCTGCCCATGTCTTTCCTAAACTTTGTCCTTGCCTCCTATCTCTTCACATTGGCCCTCCCAACCCTCCATCCTAACATTAACTCCCAAACCTTCCCTAAACCACATGCCTCCCAATCCAGCTCCTCTAATCCCCTCCCAAGCTGTCACCCTTTGACTCATCTGTACACCCCACCCCTTGTCAGTCCACACATCCTGCCTCCACAGCTTATAACCGCTGTGTCACTCATTAGGGCTTTCATATCTACCCCAATTACCATCCTGCTTGCCAGAAGATACAATTCACCGCTGCGTACTCCTTCCTCCACCTCCTCCTTGCTGGAGATATCCAACCTAACCCAGGCCTTCAAGCCAGGCTGCAACCACTAAGTACCCATAAAGGCCTTTCCATTGCTCAAGCAAACATCAGAAGCCTCCTTCCCAAAATGGACCTATTAACCTGCTGGATAGCCGAGCACTCTCCTGATATCCTATACTTATCCGAAACCTGGCTCTCAGTAAGGAATCCAGACTATTCCCTAAATCTCCCTAACTATTCTATACTCAGACAGGACTGTGGCAAATGAGGTGGAGGTGTAGCCATCTATACAAAGCAACCACTCTCGTGCTCGGTCATGTTTAAGGAATCGTGCTCAGACTCCCACAAAGTCCTTCTGGCCCAACTTACTCTGCCTGCCTCTCTCCCTTTTTCATTTGGGTGCTCTATGCCACAGCCCCTCTTTCTCTGGAATCTCTAGAAGCCACTCTAACTACCTTCTCTGACCTGACCTCCTCAGGTGAACTGATTCTACTAGGTGATTTCAATCTAGACTGGCTCACCCCTCCTCAAAAACCCATATCTCCAGAATACAGGCCCTCAACCTGACACCAACCCACCCGCTACAACCCCCACTCCCAAAACCACTCTTTAATTGACTGGATCCTCACCTCACATCCACACAGGGTGATCACGTTTGGCATCCTCGCAAATGCATTAAGTGATCATTGCATCACCTACTGCATCAGAAAATCCCGCTTGCTCAAATCAGCCCCCAAGTACATTAACATCCACTCCCTAAACACTTTGGACACCGAATCTCTGCTAACCAACCTCAGTCACACCGACTGGCACCATGTGTACTCTGCCCCAAATGTTGACGCTACCCTTTCCAGCTTCCTGTGCACCTTCACAAACATTTGGGACTTCCACACCCCCCTGAAGAAGCTCAGGGTGAAAAAACTCCATCACAAATGGATAACTGCTCCCATCCTCGCATTATGCAAGACCAGGGACAAAGCCTGTTCGGGTTTCAAATTCCATCCTAGTCCCTATAGTAGACAGGCCTACAACACCCTACGCAATGCATGCATAAAGGCCATCAGATAGACAAAAGCTGATTTCTTCAAATCACAACTGTCGCACGCCCACCCCTTCAAATTATGGAATGTAATACACTCACTCCTTGACCCTACATCACAACCCACTTCCCCTGTTTTCCAACAGCATGGTCAGCCTATAACAGATAGCCACTATGGAGGAGAAAGATCTTGGAGAGATAATAACAGGGCAGATGGACCACTCTGCACAATGCAGAAAGGCAGCAGCTAAGGCCAACAAGTTGCTGGGGTGTAATGTGAGGGGAATTACCTCCAGGAGTGAGGAGGTGATCCTGCCCCTATACAGGTCACTGGTAAGACCGCACCTGGAGTACTGTGTGCAGTACAAGCACCCATACTAAAAAAAGGATGTGAGATTGCTAGAGGGGGTCCAGCGCATAGCAACAAGGATTATCCAGGGTTTGGAAGACAAATCCTACGAGGGCAGGCTGAGGGAGCTGAAAATGTACTCCCTGGAGGAGAGGAGGGAAGGGGAGATATGACTGAGAATTTTAAATACATGAAGGGTATAAGAAAGACTGGTAATGAGGGGAATTTTAAGTTGAGGGGAGGGAGGGACACAAGGGGGCATGGTCTGAGATTGGAGGGCAGAATATTCGGGAGAGAAATGAGGAGACATTTTTTCACAGAAAAGGTGGTGTCTGTGTGGAATGCACTGCCCGAGGAGGTGGTGTTCTGTAAGACAGTTTGCTGTTTTAAATGGGGATGGGACAAAGTGAAAGGAAGGGTCACCATGAGGGGGCAGGAGGGGAGGGGCAGCTGCAGTGTAAGGGATTGCTAGCTGCACACTAGAGCAAACTTGATAGACCATATGGCCTTTATCTGCTGGCAGTGTTGTATGTTCAGATCTTTGTATGCTCCCCAATGTAGTTGGTCCCAGAGGTCTGGGAGATTCTTAAAACCTTTGGTGAAGCATCAGGCTACGAACTGAACACCCTCAAGACTGAGGTCCTCCAGTATAATTTTGCACCCTCACAACAACTAAGAGCACAATTCCCCTTTAAATAGCACAAAATCGCCATTAGATATCTGGGGGTTATGATTAGCCAAAATCTCAATTACCTTAAGCTTCTCAATTATGAACCCTTGTCTTGGCAAATCAATGACAATTTGTCCCACTGGGCCCACCTCTCCCTCAGTGTTTTCAACAACATAGAGGTAACACTCCAAAACATTTTCCCAAGGATTCTGTATTTTCTCCGAACTCTCCCACTCATGCCTGCCAATGGCTACTTTTGGGCCTGGGATAAAGCTGCCTCACACTTTGCCTGTCAGAAAAACCCTCATGAATATGCCTTGCAATTTTTCCAACTGTCACAAGAAAAAGGAGGCATGAACCTGCCAAATTTCAAACGGTATGCATTGGTGTCCCATGATCAAATAGTTTGTCTGTGTCTGGTCCCAACTTACCAACCATACTGGAAGAGGATAGAAACGGTCTTAAGCAGCATACATGACCAAGATAAGTACCTATAAGGTAACCCACTGGAATGTAGGCCAGTGTCTAAATTCTACCAGTACATGGTTGAGACGTATCGCCAATGGCTGGTTATACAGAACAAATGCTCCACACCAGATGACAAACTACTGCCCCAGGCCATAACATGTGACTCAGGATTCCCCTCAAACCACAAAGGTATGGCAATGCAGCACTGGCACAGGCTGGGGCTCATGTACGTGTTTCAATTAATAGGCCCCCAGGAGTCTTGCCGTTCTCAGCTTTACAAATCTCCTATCATTTCCCCTACCCCACAGACCATTACAAATACCTTCAACTCCACCCTTACCTGAATGAAAAGGAGCCAACCCTTGCTTGCATCCTGGCGAAATCTCCCCTGCTTGTCCAACTGCTCAAAGCCAGTCTTCTTGGGAAAACCTGGGCACATATCATTATTAACTCTTATAGAGCACTACAATAGGTCTCACCTGACTCAACTGACTCCATTCTCCAGTGATGGAACTCAGAACTTGCAACCTCCCATACCCTGGAGATATGGTTAATGTTCACAGTTCCTGCTTATAAATAACAATTGACTCATACTGTAGGGAATTCTCCAGGAAGTGCCAGTTTAGGTACTTCTGTACATCAACAGTGGTGGCTAAATTTACAGGGACAGGTAAAGGCAAATAACTGTGCTCAGTCACAGTCGAACCAAGCCCATATTTTTTGGGCATGACCTCATATCCAATCCTTCTGGCAAGCCATTATACAGGAGATTGAGACAGATGATTTGGCTGTCCAGTCAGATCACTTCCTTTTTCATTCTAGTGGCAATTCCCTCAAAAGGCAGTGTTGAGGTCAGTTCTTCTGTCGATCTTAGCAGCCAAAAAAGCCATTACAAGGCTATGGCTCATGGACAGAGCTCACACCCATGTTATTTGAAGGGAAGGCATGTTGTGAATCTACATTCTAGAGCAAATAACATATCGGATCATTGACCGACTACCCCTATTTGAAATATGTTGGTGCAAATGGGTCCTATAACTGCTAGACAAATACATCGAGTTTATACTGTGAGGTCAAGCCTACCTTATCCTTCCCTACCTTCTTCTTTTTTTCTGCTTAAACTGCTCCTTGCTAATCTTCTTTGTTACTTTTAGCCCCTGCAGCCCTTATCTTTCTGAACTTTGCATAGTAACAAACAATATATGTAGTGGAGTTTTGATAGACTCTGAAGTGTGTCTCATGCTGAATAAGAAGACCTAGCCCTTGGACAATGAGATATGGACTTGACACCAACTAACACCTGTTGAAAAGACATACCATTGGATTTGTCTATTTGTCTGAAAATCCATGGGACCATGCATAATACACAGTTTATGAAGTGTACAAATATTTCTTGTCTATTTAGCCTGCATTCATTTTTCTATCTCCTATACATAGTTTTGATTAAAATAAATAAAAAAAAAACAGTGGTAAGGTTGGGGAGGGGAAGCACACGAGGAGTAGTAATGGTAGGGGAAACTACACAGTTCATGCAAGAAGGAGTGCAGGGGGAATAAGAAGTATGAAACAGAATAGAAGCAGGGTAAGAGACAGCTGAAGAGAAAGGGCATGAGGTAGCAGATGCAGGAGAGGAGAATGAAGAACAAGAGGAGTTTGCAAGTCTGATGTCACTTGCAGTACACCATTGACTAGTAGTGATGATGAATGAGACACTGAGTAGTGGAAGCTATCATGGCCAAAGTGTTAAAGCCAAACTAAAGACAACAGGTTGCACTGGAAGTCAAACCCAAGTTACCAATTGTTTCATTCGCTTACCCTTATATAAAGGTGAGAATGTGGGATCTGCATCACATAAGTGAGAGTCATGATCTGCCTGTCACTCAGTTATGAATGTGGGATCTGTCTCACACACACGTGAGAATGTGGGATCTCCCTTATACACATATTGTAGGAGAGAATGGTGATCTGCTTGCACACAGGTGAACTAGGGATCTGTCTCAATCAGAAGTCAGAATGCAAGATTAATCTCACACAAGTACAAATGTGGCATCTATCTCACATACAAGTGATAATGTGGGATCTGTTTGACTCATAGGTAAGAATAGGGATCTGCCTCCTACACTGTTGGAATCATGGGATCTGCCTCACACACAGATAATTATGTAAGCTCCGCATCTCACTTGGGTCAGAATGTGGGATCTGCCTAACACATAGGTCAGAATGTGGGGTGTGATTCAGTCATAACTGAGTATGTGGTGTCCACCTTCACTGCAGGTGAGAAAATGGGTCCTTCTTCATGAACAGATGAGAATGTGGGATGTGTCCCACACATGGGGGAGGATATGGGTTAGTCTGTTTCTCATACAGGTGAAAAAGTGGTTCCTGCCTCACACGGGGTGGATGTGGTATCTTCCCATCCACAGTGATGAATGAGCAATATGCCCTGCCACACTCATAGGTGAGAATATGAGATCTGCCTCACCCACAAATAAGACTGTGGGATCTGCCTCACACACGGATTAGCCTGTGGGATCTGCCTCACACACGGATTAGACTGTGGGATCTGCCTCACATACGGATTAGACTGTGGCATCCGCCTCACACACGGATTAGCCTGTGGGATCTGCCTCACCCACGGATTAGACTGTGGGATCTGCCTTGCACACAGATTAGACTGTGGGATCTGCCTCACACATGGATTAGATTGTGGGATCTGCCTCACCCACGGATTAGACTGTGGGATCTGCCTTGTACACTAGAAGCATCTGCCTGATACACACATAGAGGAGACTACACCTTCTGCCTCAGACCCAGGTGGAAGTATGGGCTCTACCACACACATAGAAAATAAGGTAGAACTTGCCTGACAGAGGTAGAAGTGTGGTGTCTGCCTTCACACCCAGGTAAGTACGTGGGTTCTGCCTTTTTTATTAATATATCAAATAAAGAATATAATATCCTTAGTGCTTATTATGGTTTATCAGTTTTACCAATTAATCTAGATACAGTAGCTGATAATTGCACTCACTGTACTGTAGAAAGCAGTTGTGTTTTTTCACATTTTGTTTGTCTTTCCTACTTGCTTAATTTTAGTTTGCAATAAACACTGCAGTGACATTTGCAAGTTCAGAAATGTTTTCTCAGTTGTTGCTCAACTCTATGATATTTCTCCTAATGATGTTTTTCAGATATGGATGAGCAGCTGATTATCTGCTCTATTAGTCATCTAATGGATAAGTGAGTCAACAACAAATATTCCTTACTCTCTCTTTATATAAAAACAGACACAACTGATGGTAGATATATATATATATATATATATATATATATATATATATATATATAGTGCCCTGTGTTTTTCATTTGGTATTTAGACATTGAGGCCCAGATATTCAAAAGGGTTGCGCCATGCGTAACAGGGTTGCGCGTGCGTAACTCCAAAAATGCGCCATTCTGCGATATTCAGAAGGGGCCAGTTGCACCACCGAAAACATGCTGAGCAACAGCTCAATGGAAATGAAGGCATGCGCAACCAAGGGGGGCGGTCCATGCATAAAGTGCGCAATGAGTTTCTGAACATTCTGCGCACAAGTAAGAGTGGCTCAGCTGAAGTTGCGTAGTAGCGGAATTGAGCCAAAATAAAAGGCTCAAGGAAGTGGCTAAGAACCCTAGCAGGCCCAAACTGGGGGAGAGACAGAACAGAGAGACAGACAGAAGCTGGAAGGGCAGACAGGGACAGTGGGTCCAGGAGGACAGAGAGGCCAGAGGAGGGTGCCTGGTGCAGTGGAAGCAGCAGTGGGGCAGCGAGGTAACACAGGAACAGCAGCTGGGGGCAGAAGCCAGAGATGGACAGTGCCAGCTTCCACATGGAAGCTGCAATGAGGGGTGAGACACCATGCTGCAGGGGCGTGGCAGCGGAGGGGCCCATCGGCGGATATGCCCCGACAGGCATGTATCGCCCACCTCAGCCTGAGCCGTACACAGACGTCGAGATCGTGGCCCGGTACCACCTGAACAGGGCAATACTGAGATGGCTCTGTGAGCTGTGCAGTGATGTGATGCAGGCACCCTCACGACGGAGTCATGCTCTGTCTGTGGAGACCAAGGTGACAGCCTGCATGTGCCTGCTCACCATGGGCACCTTCCAGAGGCCGACAGGGGACACCACAGGCATTACACAGTCGGCCACGTCACGCATCCTCACTCAATTCCTCAGCGCACTGCTGCCTTATGCTGCGGAGTACATCCATTTCCCCAGCACCACATGACAGAGCGTACAAGCAAACATGCAGGAGTTCCACAGGGTAGCACGTATGCCTGGCATGCTAGGGGCCATAGACTGCACCCATGTGGCTATTCACGACGCCACCTGGCCCTGACGGCCAGGCATATCGGAACCGAAAGGGGTTTTCCAGTGTCAACTGCCAGGTGGTGTGTGATGCCACTGGGTGCATTATCAATGTCTGTGCCACACACCCTGGCGGAGCACATGATGCCTTCATATGGCACCAGTCTGCACTGTGCCATCGATTTGAGAGTGGGGACATCCCCACGGGTCATCTAGTGGGTGAGTACACATGTATGGAATGCAAACGCTGGGCAAGGGTGGGAATGACACAGGTGCCACGGTAGTGACACACAAGGATATGGGCAATATGGACCTGACATGACACTGTTCTCCACTATCTCCACACAGGTGACTGCGGATACCCACTCCGTCCCTGGCTGCTCACACCGTACCGGCGCCCCACGACCCCAGCACAGCTATGCTTCAATGAGGCACATGCCGCAACACGTAACATCATAGAGCGGGTGTTTGGGATGCTCAAGGCATGCTTCCGATGCCTAGACACCTCCGGCGGTGCCCTACAGTACAGCCCCCAAAAGGCCTGTGGGATATTCCTGGCCTGTTGCATCCTGCACAACATGGCCAAAGACCATGGGATAGCCGTACAGGTCGAAGAGGGGGACAGCGATGGGAACGCCAGTGGCGCCGGTGATGTTGGTGATGAGCAGCCCCCTGAACGGAGGGACCCCGACCGAGCGAGGCCCAGCTGCACTGGGACACCATTGCAGAAGAACACTCGCCCAACACAGGTAAGTCAAGGGACATGTGCAGGCAACACTGTCCATGCGCAAACCACAGGCACACAGGGGAACACACCGTGCATGAAGGTCAGGGGAGTTGAAGGTTCCAGGCATACCAACACACCATCAGGGAAGGGTGAGCACTCATATGGACACACACACACACCAGGCAGCGTACATGGGCAGAAGCACAGCACTGCGGAAATGACATTGCCAACATACAGCACCACCGACCACCCCCACCACCTGTACTGTCCAAGTACGTGTGTCAGGACCTGGGCACCCTTGCACCTTGGTGTACAGTGCAATGCAGGCATCATCATGCACACACACCTGTGGACAGCAGTTGGGACAGTGTGCAGGTGGTCCGTGTGTCAGCGTGGTGAGCAGAGCACCCAGCAGTGCACTGCCCACCATGACACACATTGCACACAGGGCAGCACCAGACAGGGCCCGCACTGGGAGACAGCTCAGTCATGTAGCACTGTCCCACGGCCACCACGGATGCATGGGCGGCCCTGCCATGGCCCAGAAGCACTGGCAGGCTGAGCAGGGGCCACATGGGGTGGCGCTGTTGCACCACCAGGGGTCCCACTGTGCGAACGCGACCTTGCCCGCACAGGGGTCTGCATCATGCCGAACAAACGTGCACCAGGGGTGCTCGGGATGCCCACAGCAGAACCCGGCGTTGACAGGCCTGGTGTCGCACGACGCCGGGAACCGGGAGTGGAGAGCGCACTGTGTGGGGTGTGCGGTACAGGGGCACCTGACAGTGTGCCCAATGCATCAGCGACAGAGACCACTGCCTGGGTCAGCCTGTCAATGGCGGCGGTCACATCCGTCCGCATAAGGACCAGCTTGGCTCGGTCCCGAGCACACTCCCTGCTGTGCCGCTCCACGGACACAGACAGTGCCTCCACGGACCTTGCAACCTGCCCCTGCAACTGTACTGATTCCTGCAGCAGGTGGGTGTGTGTGTCCAATGGGTACTGTGCCCCAATGGCATTGTGACCCCCAGGGTGTGGACGGTCCCGGTGCACAGCACCCCTTGAGGGTGGGCGCTGTTCACCAGGACCAGGTATGGGCGGATCAAAGGGCGGTGGACATGTGCCACTGCTTGACACTGTACCCCCAGACCTGGTGTTCGACTGCTGCTGCCGCCCCTCCAACTGCTGAGCCCCCAGGTCTACCTGTTCCACCGCCGTGCTGGCAACAGTGCCGGACACCTGCACAGCCACCAGTGCTGCCCCACCGGTGCTGACAGGCACAGCCTGGGACTGTGCCAACATGCTGGTACACAGGTGTGAACCGGAAGGCCCAGGGGCACATGCTGGCCTGCCATGTGTCCGTCATGGGACACACACCTATCACTGCCCATTGCAGGCCTGCTATCATCAATGGTGCAGGTAGGTGCCACTGCCATAGGCACAGCATGCTGGCATACCTGCATGCTGGACTGCTGAGACACAGGCTGTGCACTCCCCGCACCCGTATCACTGACACCAGAGTTGTTGGCCCAGAGTGCATGCTGCTGCACTGCCTGCTGGCTGGTGGCGGTGGATGGTCCTCCTCCACGTCCAGCAGGTCTGCATCACTGTCTGGACCCACCACCACCGTCTCCTGAAGGCGAACAGGATCTGTAACAGAAAGAGAGTACATGTGAGTGCATGTGAACAACACCCCCCAACACCACCACCATGTCATACCGTGCAGTGATGAGGCTTCCACCTGTCTGGAATCCTCCACCTGAATGCGCCCGCAATGGCACTTTCGGCTGCATGGCGCGACCAGTGTCTCCTCCATTGGGGTCAGCTGCAACATCACTGGCGGGCCCCACCAGTGCCAGCACGTGCCACCCTGAAGGCTGCCACCTTCTCCTTCCAGCCTCCTGCGGTCCTCCCCATCTTCTTCTTGCATTCCTGCAGGCGCTGGTGACATCCGTGCAGGTTGACGCCGAGCTACCTCCCATGCAGCTGCACGTTTCTGAGGTGCCCTCCGTCCACTCAATAGTGGCTCATCCTCCAGGTAGGCCTGGAAGAGGGCCTCCGTCTCTGCCACTGTGAAGTTCGGCCTCCTCCTACGCCCGCTGTCCTCACCCTCAGCTTGGCTCTGGTCAGTCATGGTGATCTGTTTGGGTGGAAGTGGACACCTGTCACTGTGCAGTCGACAGCATTTCCCCATGAGCATAGGTGCCGCCCGGGGGGGCGGAAGCCCCCCACGTTTCTTCTCCGTATGGCAGATACTGATAGAAAGGGTGCCCTTTGTCCCTTTCTAAGTGGCCTTTTCATTCTCAGCCCCCTCAGCCTTTATCATCCTCCGGCACCCTTGCCCATGAACATTGTCCTGAGCATCACACAGCATGTAACTCACCTCTCACCTGCAGTAACCGAATCTGGCCAGCACAACCCACTGTCGTGTTTTTATAGCGCAACACATGCAAATGAGGAGTGGCGCAACTTTAATGACATGCTAATCGTGCCACTGCGCCTTTGAATGGCTGATCGAATGATTTGCATATGTCGGCTGAATATCGCGGATTTGCGCTTTGCGCTGTCTGGAAGAGCAGCTGAGCCAATAAGCGCAGATTGTGCCTGCATGCTACACTGCATTGCACATGCCCAGACAGCTTACGTGTCGTCTATCATGCTGCAGACCTGCTGGCCTGCGATAGGCAATTCAGGCCATAGCCACCATTGTGCCAGTGGCGCTACAGCACTGGGCACTATATGGCGTGTGGCACTACTGCGCAATAGTCCACTGTGGCACTGGTACACAGCTTGGCAGTCACGCGGGATGCCTATCGTCCGGACGGCGCTGTGCGGCGCTGCGTCATTGCCGTGACCTTGTGTATGCCCTTTGCCCCTGGTGCTGTTCGCATGCCGTATGCGTCCCTATTGCGCTATCTGGTGACAGCGCTATGTGAAGTATTGCGCTGTTGAACAGCACAATTGGACTGTGGTGGTCTATTGCACAACATCTTCCGCATTGGGGTTACAGTGCAGCGGGCGCCATATTGCCTGCTGTAAACTGGCTGAGATGGCTGGGAGGAGGGCAGTGAGTTGGAGCCCACTGGGGTGGCCAACCTGGTGGCCCTGGTGGAGCCCACTGTGAGGCACTCTATGGTGAGGCCCCCTCACCAAGCCTAGGCATGCAGGTGTGGCAGCAAGTGGCCACTGACCTGGTGGAGGTCACTGGATGGGGCCGGTCTGCTGAGCAGTGCCGGCACCGGTACGGTGACCTCCGCTGGAGAGAGCCGAACTTGTTGGCCAGGCTGCGGGCACGTGCCAGGCGGGACATGGTGCCTAGGCCAGGTGAGTGTACCATCTATGCACCTATATTCTCTGTAGGGGTGTGTGTGTGTGCTTGTGTGGCTGTGCATAGGTGACAGCTTGGACACGGTTGGCTGTGTCAGTGTGTGCAGCTGTGCGATGGATGGTTATGGCTGTGTGGGCGGGCACTCTCACTGGGGCAGGGGGCACTCTGCTTTTGAGTCACACTGATTTTGTCTCAACATATGTCTCCCACAGGCCGGGATCTGAGGATGCAGGGCCAGGATGAGGAGGGCCATGCCAGGGCCCCGGTGGCAGCAGGAGTCGGCACCCGGAGAGAGCAGCAGCAGCTGCAGCAACAGCAGCAGGGGCAACAGCAGCAGACAGAGCTGATTGAGCAATGTGAGTATCATGACTTCATGGATGCTATTGCATGCTGGGGGGGGGGAAGTCCACTAGCCCTGCACAATACAACCATGCAGGAAAGGGGAGGTCATAATTCCACTATACAAGACACTAGTGAGGCCCCACCTGGAGTACAGTGTACATTTCCGGAGACCATACCTATGTAAGGACATAGAGTGGCCAGGAAGGTTCAGAGGAGGGCAACAAAGATGGTGCATGGCTTGCATCACGGGTCCTATGACGACAGGTTGAAGGAACTGAACATGTACTCCCTGGAGGGAGGGAGAGGGATATGATAAAGACATACAAGTATCTTACAGGGAGGATCAGGGTGCAGGACACACTTTTGAAGTGAAAAGATGTTCCAGGACTAGAGTGCATGGGATGACGTTGGAGGAGGGCGATTCAGAGGACACATGGTGATGGACTGTCTTCACAGAGCGGGTGGTGGACAGGTGGAACACCCTGCCAGAGGACGTGGTGGGGGCTGACACAATCATGGGATTTCAGACTGCAGAGGACAGACATGAAGGAATTCTGGAGATCAGGGGTAAGGGGCAACAGACTTCTAGGGAAACAACGTGAACTTACAAGCTCATATGGACAGACTGGGTTTGCCATAGGCCCTTATCCGACGACACTGTCTATGTATCTATGTATGTAGCGCGACACAGGTGACATGCATCACTGTGCAGTATCACAACACGTCTGTGTATGCGTCACTGGTGGTCCAGGCATGCACTGGGCACATAGCTGTGTAACTGGCATCGCACCGTTGCCACATCACTTGCCAGCCTTGTTTGTACTGTGATGGACGTGGGCAGTGTGTGTGGCCAGTGGTGCACATAGCTGGTGCCGCCAGTTTGTGATGGCCATGTGCATGTTCACTGTGGGTGGGTGTATGCCATCACAGGTGCGGGACATTGGGCTATATGGCTTGCAGGTTGGGTGGTGTTCAGGATTGTGGTCAGTCTCAGCCATTGACTGTGTTCCCATTTTCCTAGGCCTCGAGGTACTCAGGAGGATGTCCCAGGCTCTTCGGCACCTCACCCAGGTTGCACTTCAGACCAGGAGATCCTGCAAGCCATACAGCACCATGGTGATGGCGCAAGGAGGCGGAGGGCGCCAGCAGGAGGACCAGCAGCCAGCTGGGCCATAGCCCACATTCCCTTCCCACTTCTCCCATCCCTATCACCCTGCCTTCCCTGTCCAAGTTTTTATTCCCTCCCCCTTGAACACCCCTGCCTTTTACCCATCACCCCCCACTTGTACATAGTTTCACTTGGTTTTGTGATTAGTCTTTTAAATATACATTCTATTTTGATATGAATACTGTGTTGGTCTCTGATTTGCAGCTGGCTATGGGTGCTCAGTTGCAGGGGTGTACATGCCATCTGGGCTGGTATGGTCCTGGGTATGTGTGTGTGTGTGTGTGCATGTGTGTGCATGGGGAGGTATCTCCAGCATGGCAGTGCCTTTCGGTTGGTCTTGCCGTCTGCTGCCACCCACTGCTGGGTGCACAGGGTGTGTCTGGCTTGTAGGCTTCTGTGTTGCACGGGGCTGATGAGTGCTGGGGGGACTGCATGGTTTCCTGCAGTGCCAGTCACTGCACATGGGTGGTGTCTTGGGGTCACAGTGCAGGGTGTGCTGTGCATCGGGGCTGATGTGCACTGTGGTTGTCAACCCCTGTGTGTGGCACTCTCCACCTGCCAGTGGTTGTGCTGGGGTGTCATGGCTCTGCTATGCTTTGTTGGCTTGTCCCCATGGGCAAGTAGATCATCTGTCCCACCCCAGTGATGCTGTTCTTGGGGTGCAGGTGTGGTGTGGGTTCTGCAGTGTGTTCCTGTGCCCATGTGTGGCATGGCTGGCGGTGGGCCCCAGCCTGCCTCCCTGGATGTCAGTTCCATTGCTCTGGGGGCTGTGCTTGTGCTATGGCAGCTCTGGATTGCTCAGCTGAGCTTCCCTGGTTGCTCCATAGCACAACATTTTAACCAACTTCTCCTTCCTGGTTGTGATAGGCGCAGTATGTGCGATATTCAGGCGTTGGTTGCTTGCGCAATTTGCTCTGCTCCATGTTTGAATATCGCACCTGTTGCGCATTTGCGTAACTGGTTTGTGCTTGCTCCTGCTGTTGCGCTCGTTTTGAGCGCAGTTTGAATATCTGGGCCTGAATATATAATTCTTTTCATTTTTGTTTACATGGATTTTTCCCCTTTTACCCTTTGTCCCCTTCCCTAACCTGGCTAATCTTAGCCAAATCTCAACTTAAGTTATGCGGGCGTGGGGGGTGTTCTGTTCTACAACATGCAGTTGCCTTTTGTTGAAAATTGCAGCTAAACTGCACATTGCTGATTTGTGTAGTGATTCTCTTGAATGAGTAATCTACAAAAATCTTGGCATATAGTTAGATAACCATCTACTGTAGATTTCAAACTGCATAGTGATCACTTAGCTAAGAAATCCAGAGTACAACTTTTCTTCAGAAATAGAGTCTGTTTCTCAGCAGTAGACTGGTAGTAATTGATGCTGACCACCATACTCAAGTTTTTGCCCCTTTTTTTAATTCTTTGGTAAATGAGTATGGCCCACTAGGCAAAATACCTGTTTTCAGTGGTGATCTGAGAGCACCTGGGAGTTTAACTGACTTGCTCTGAGTCACACATGTGCAAGAGGAGGTTGTGGGAATCAAGCCCGGGTCTTCTGGATGTGCCAGACTCATTTAGAGCTCATTGTTTTTACATCAAGGGTGGGATATTCAGAAATGCACCAGAAGCAGGCGTAAGGCCGGCACAGCACAGGTACACTGTGCAGATGCGCAACCAATGCGATATTCAAAGGCTGAGCACCAAGGCAAGTGACAGCGCAAGACGGCTGAATATCGCAGGGATGTGCCATAGTGCAACATGGGCTGTGCCAGGGAGCAAGTCAGCAGGCACCATCGCGCAACCATGGTTGTGCAATGGAGCAAGGCAGGAAGTGCAAGAGCACAGCATGGGCAGGGAAAGGGACAGAGGCACACGGGACATAGCACAGGGCACCTAGCACAGTGTGGAGCAGGCCACAAGAGCAGGACTTACTGCCACCACAGAGCAGGGGATGACCGGAGGGGGGCAAGGCAGGCACACGGCCGCATTTCCTGACCACGCAATCCACTGCAGTGCATGGAGGTGGCATGTCACCCATGGCCACTGGCAGGCAGCCACAGGCAACACCCACAGGACGGCATGGGACATGGCACCTGGACCAAAGCAGACATCACACAAGCTGACAGCACACAACACACCAGACACACAGCCCAGCAGGGAACAAACGCACGCCACAGGGCACACACACACATAAGCCACTGTGCGCAGACCACCTGACACAAACCCCAGGCAACTGAAAACGTACCACACAGCCACCATGCACACCACTGCAGCATGGCACCAAAGCTAGCTGCAAAGCAGACATGGACACGGATGGCTACTGAAATAGAAATGTATCAAAAGCAACAACCAACAGTAACAAACGATTTACAGGTGAACAGGGATGGGGGCAGGGAATGGGAAGGCCACAATCTGGAACTTAGGCTGGGGAAGGTGGGGTGGGGAGACAGGGGACTTGGTAGGCTGTGTACAATGGATGAATGGGAGGGGTGTCAGTGGAAGGGAGGGTGATGTAGGCCAATAGGCCCATTGGGAGGTGCATGACTACCGGCGCCTCTGCTGCCTTCTCCTCTGTGGCTGGAACAGGGCCCACCATATGATGCGGGTCACCGCAAGTGTAGCTGTGGTGACTCTTAAGATCCTTTCCAGCAGCCTGGTATGCACATCCACCAGATGGGTACCTAGGACAAAGGAGGGGACATAGATGAGTGCATGCCCACATGACCGTACGCCACCCACCGTGCACAGCGAACAGTGGTGGCATACACCCTGTAGGGGCATACAGCTGACCACAGCGTGCGTGCCCACATGAGCCACCATCCCGACCATCCACAGCCACGCACAGCACTGCACACCACCACCAGCCATGCGCAGTATGCCACAGCCATGGCAGTCAAGCGAATGGCCATTGCGTGGGGCCATCAGTGGCCTGGCTGGGACTCAGATGCACCGACAGCCGACCCACAGTGGCCACACACATGTGCCCAGGGCACAGCATGGTGCAATGGACCATGCTGGCAAAGCACGTCATGTACTGGCCATGTGCACGGGGGGTTGTGGCCCACCCCTACCACACACAACAGCATACACCCCCAAAGTGCCTACCTGTAAGCTGTGGCCCAACTGGCGCCTGGCCACCTGCACCTCCCAGCTGGGCAGCATCCCTCCACTGTGCGACACCACCAGCCTGCTGCCATCCAGCAGTGGCACCCGCCATGTGGGCTCTGCACCGATCTTCAGGACCTAGTTGGGAGACAGTGAGAGACAGACATCAGCACTGGGCAGCAACACACGGGCCACCCCACCAGCACAGTATACCCCATGACTCAGCACAGCAGCAATGCCATAGCACAGCACACCTATGGTGTGCTGCCATGGCTAGTGGTGTTCCCAGCCACTGCCCCCCACCCACAGCAGCACGGCATGACACCTGCTAGCAACCCACACAACACTGACATGGCATGGACGGGGATATGTGCACTCACCTGGCCATGGCACAGAGCCCCTCTAGATGCATGCCTGCAGTGTCCTGAGATGGACCGGGTCCCTTCTCTGCAGCTCCCAGTACCTGTGGCGGCACTGCTCCCTGCTACAGCGCGATCCTGTGGCCTCCTCGACCACCTCTGCCACCCCCTGCCACACCTCAGTGCGTGGCTGGTCCGGGGTACCTGCTCATAGAGGGCACCAATATGTGGCTCCACCAATGCCACCAGGTTGACCAATTCCACCTGGGTCCAATTGGGTGCTCTAGGCATGCTCCTGTGAGGCATGGCTGTATCCAGAAGCATAATGGTGCTAGTGAGTGCATGAGACGCACATGCGATGGATGCGTGACACGCCTGGCGATGCGATGCCATCCCCGATCGCACATCGGCAGGGTATGCACGATATGGCTGGGGCAATGCTGGCATGTGCTGCAGTCACCCAGGGGTCAAGGGGCACACGTAGGGGTCAAAGGGCAGCACGTGCACCGTGCATGTCAGCGCGATAGGGCATGGATAGCATGGTGCGCAATAGGGTCCAGTGTACCCCATGGGCCATGTGCCAATAGCACATGGGCGCTAATGGGTGTACAGTGTATGTGCACCACATGCCCAATAGCGGCAGAGTGCCATGCCACCTGTAGCACACTGTGCATAGAAAGCGCCACTGCCTTACGCGATGTCAGTGCGCGCATGCGCTGTACCATGCAAACTGCGCACGTCATACAGATGCGCCATGACATGCGCATAAGCAACTCTACTGCGCAATGTGCAATTCCGCGATATTCAGCAGGCATATGCAGATTAGCAGATCAGCATATCAGTGGCGCATCAGAGGCATCTGCATCTCATTACAGTTGCGGATTCCTTCATTTGCATGTGATGCACTATAAAGGCGCCATGTGGCAGCACAGACACCAGACCGGTATTGCATCCTTCACAGGTAAGACGCCAGGCACTGGGCATGTTGGGACTGTGGTGTGGGGGAGGCCTCGTGTGTGGCAACCAGCACTAACCACATGTTCCCACCCACAGGAACAACATGTCGGAGCAAGAGGAAGTTAAGGAGCAGGGGCCTGCCTGGAAGAGCAGGCCCAATTTTACAAGGGCAGAGTGTGATGGCCTATATGATGGCTACCTGGACCAGGAACCCCTCCTGAGTGGCTCCACAGGCACCCAGCAAGCCAGGGCGGAAGCATGGGCGGATGTGGCCAGGACCGTGAACCTGCAGGGCATTCATCAGAGGTCACAGCAGGAATGCAAGAACAAGGTGGGCATGGACCACAGGCAGATCATGGAGAAGGTGGCAGCCCTCCAGGCTGCACGTGCCACCATGGGTGGTGGACAGCCTGTGGTGCCACAGCTGACACCACAGGAAGCTTGTGGTGGCGACTATGCGGAGCAGCACCATTGAAGGTGTTCCTGGTGGTGGATTCCAGATAGGGGGTAGCCCATCACTGCATGGTAGGTACAGCGGCACATGGGAATGTGGGTAAGGGGTGCATTGGGGCAGGGGTGCATGGTGGTGGCACTAACGTGTATATGTTCCCTTACAGATCCCAAGCGCCTGCGTGTGGATGCAGGGGCGGTGGTGCCCAACCTGGGTGATGTCGGGGACCTGGAGGAAGCGCCCATCCACCTCCACTGGGGTCCATGGCCCAGACCTCCACCGGACCCACCACACTGTCCCCATGGATGCCTGTGGCATGGGCGTGGATGAGGCCCAGGCAGTGTTTCAGTGGGATGCCAGCCATAGCATCCAGTATGCTGAGACAGTGATCGGGGTGGGGTCCATGTCTGATGATGACATGACCGCTACCCAGGACAGTGGTGACGCCGTACAGGGGGAGGCACCCCTACCACACACCGGACACACCGGTGCGGATGGTGCATGGGTGGCACTGGCAGACCCGCCAGCCACACTGCCCAGTGTTGCGGTGACCACCGTACCTGTGGCGCAATCCAGCCCATCTGGCGGTGGGGGTGCAGCCTCCCCAGTGACATCATGTGCACAGTGGCCGGAGAGGCAGCGGCAGCAGTAGGATGGTGCAGAGGGTGGACCGGGTGCAGTGTCCACCACCAGTGCACCACAGACAGTACAGGCCCATGAGGACCCTCCTGTGCAGTCCCCACCTGCACTGGGGGCTGTGCCACAGGGCCGCACAACCCCCGCAGGTTGGCACAATACCCAAGTCCCCCAAGGCGCCGACCCGCTGGACGAGCACACCCATCTGCTCAGGGCATCCGTGGAGCAACAGATGCAGGTCGTGGCAGGGGTACATGCACTCTGCACTGAGCTGCACCAGTCCACAGGGAGGCATGACCGGGACTTTGAGCAGCTCCTGGCCGAGGCCACACGCATGCGGGAGGACATGACCGCAGGCCTGGATTGGCTCACCACTGCAGTCACGGCCGGCCTGGAACCACTGTCCACCCTGGTGCAGGGCCATCCGTGGCAGCCACTGTGGAGTGCATTCTCCACCCCTCGGTCCCCGCGTCATGCGACCCCAGCATTGTCATCACCGGGATCAGCTGTGGGCATCCCGGGCATACCTGGAGCAGGCCTGTTCGGGGGCTTGCAGATGTCTGCGAGGGACCGGTCACATTCTCACAGCAACATGCCTTGGGGTACGTCTGTGACACCCCCTGTGGCCACCACACAGCCTGCGTCTGCTGGGTGGTCTAGGTGGGGCCGTCCACGTGTCCATGGCGGCCATGCACCTGTGCGGCAGTCATGATCCACTGCCCTCCATGTCCGCTGCCTGCCGCAGCCCTGTATGCACAGAGGTGTGGTATGTGCATGTACATACCTGGGCCATGACATCTGAGGCTGCACATCATGTCCACCTTGTACACACCATCCCGGCCGCTGGCCACCGTGGCATGTGCATGATGATGCCATCACAGCACCAGCTGCCACAGTCCACTGGTGTTCAGCGTCTGACACACACCTGTTGGCATCCTCGGGGTGTGCATGTGTGTGTGCCCATGTGACTGTGCCTGTGTGTGTGTGTGTGTGTGTGGGTGTGTGGGGCTGTGTGGGTGGGGTCCACTGTTCTGTCAGGGGTGCTTCCACGGTGTCCTGTCCCATGTTCATCGACGCCCCCTTCCAGCCGTGTCTGTTGTAGGGCCCTGCCAGCCATGCCTGTATACCATGCCCCAGTCCCTGGGTCATGTGTGTGGACCTGTTCACCTACCTGCATGCACCATAGTGCTCCTCTGCAATGGTGTCCCTGTGCCGCTGGGCCATCCTGCGCAGCCATGGTTCCTGTCATCCAGGGGGTGATGCCCATCACCGTTGGCCCTGGCGTCTGCGTCGTCCCCACTGCTGTTCCCCTCTTTAACCACGACAGCTATCCCATGGTCAGTGGCCATGTTGTGTAGTACACAGCAGGCCAGGAATAAGCCACAGGCCTTCAAGGGACTGTACTGTAGGGCACCGTCAGACCTGTGCAGGCAACGGAAACATGCCTTCAGTAGTCCAAACACACGCTCGATGATGTTCTGTGTGCTGGCGTGTGCCTTATTGTATCTCTCCCTGTGCTGGGCCTGGATGGGCATCAGTCGGCATGAGCAGCCAGGGCTTGAGTGGGTATCCGCTGTCACCTGTGGGGGAACATGTTGGGTTAGCACATTGGTCAGTGTGGCTGCCCCCCCTCCTACACAGCCGAACCCTCTATACCCCATTAATAGCATCTCCCAACCACGCCCTACCCTGTTGCGCAGGGCTGCCCTTTCCTGCTGCATACTCACCTACTAAGTGGCTGGTGGGGATGTCCCCACTCTCAAACTTGTGGCACAGTGCAGACTGGTGCCAGATGAAGACATTGTGTGCTCCCCCAGGGTGTGTGGCACAGACATTGATTATGCACCCCTTGGCATCACACACCACCTGGCAGTTGACACTGGGATAGCCCTTCCTGTTGATGTAGGCCACCCCCTCCGGCCCGGTGGTGTGCGGATGCCTATGTAGGTGCAGTCAATGGCCCCTAGCATGCTAGGCATACTTGCAACCCTGTGGAACTCCGGCATGTTTGCTGTACACTCTGCCTGTGTGCTGGGGAAGTGGATGAATTCTGTAGCATGTGGCAGCAGTGCGTTGAGGAATTGTGTGAGGAGCTGTGACACGGCCGACTGGTTTATGCCTGTGGTGTCCCCTGTTGGTCTCTGGAAGATGCCTGTGGCGAGCAGGAACATCACGGCCATGACCTTGGTCTCCACTGACAGGGCATGGCTCTGTCTTGTGGGTACCTGCATCTCCTCACTGCACAGCTCACAGAGCTGCCTCAGAATCGCCCAGGTCAGGTGGTACTGGCCCACAATCTCAGTGTTGCTGTACTGTTCGAAGGTGGTGCGGGCATGGTACCACCTGTTCTGGGCATACCGCCGTCGGGCCCTTCCACGGCCATGCCGCTCAGCTTCCTGCCT
The DNA here is from genome assembly GCA_016271365.2 of Neoceratodus forsteri. NCBI lineage: Eukaryota > Metazoa > Chordata > Ceratodontiformes > Ceratodontidae > Neoceratodus > Neoceratodus forsteri. The sequence continues at coordinate 169,235,855 of CM057454.1, forward strand.
CCTCACACCCCTCATTACCGCCTCCATCTGGAATATTGCACTGGCCATCGCCCAGCCTGTCCGACCCCTCCCCTGTGGCTGTCTATCTAGGCTTCCCTGGCTTTATGCTGCTTGGGCCCCTGTACTGGGCGCACTTCTGTATTGGGGACCCACACACATGGTCTGGCCTGCCTACAGGCTCGGCCTGGGTCACACACCCTGTCCCACTGCCCCTTGCACCTCCTGCCTCTGTGACTGTCCTGCACCCCTGCTGCTGTCCTGCCTGGCCAATGGCCCTCACCCTGTCACTGTCTCACACTGTCTCTGTCCCTCACTCTGTCTCTCTGTCTCTCTCTCTCTCTCCTTCCCTCACCCCTGCTCCCCTGGGTGCAAGCCGCCATCCCCTGCTTGCTCCATCCTTTTATAGGCTCAACTTTGCTCCGCACATGTCCCTGTTGCTCCTTGCTTGCGCCATTGGCCTGCCGTTGAATATCGCACTGCGCTGTTTATTCATGGCTACGCCCCCTGCACTTGCGCTTGCATTCATTAGGGTTGCACATTGGCACACTGGGATTTGCGCTGTGCATTGTCACCCACTGAATATCGCTCTTTGGCACATATCCACTGTTGTGCTGGCGCATCTCACTTGCGCCTTGCACAACCACTTTGAATATCCCACCCCTGGTCTATAGTGCCAGCCCTGAAAGATAGAGATAAAAGCCACAAAACTGCCTGTAGTATTACATGTCAAAACTAAATGTACCTTACCATGCAGTGGTATTGGGGGTGGGTATTGCCATCCACCAATCATTAAAGGGACCTGAGAGTAACCATGTCTGATGATCTAAAGGTTACCAAACAATGTGAGAAGGCTGTGAGGAGAGCCAATGAAATGTTGTGGTGCATAGTGAGAGGTATGTCCAGCACAAGGAAGGAAGTGGTGATGCCACTGTTTAGAACATTGGTGAGACTTCATCTAGAGTACTGTGTCCAGTTCTGGAGGTCGCATCTCTGGAAAGACATAGATAGAGTAGAAGCGGTTCAGAGAAGGGTGACAAAAATGGTGCAGGGGCTTCACCAAAAGTCATATAAGGGGAGACTGGAGGATCTCAATATACATTTCCTGGATGAGTGGGGGGTGGGATATGATAAAGACATTCAAATACCTCAAGGGTGTAAGTAAGGCACAAGAGGGTAGCATCTTTAAAAAAAAAAGATGTTCAAGAAAAAGGGGCCATGATATGAAAATTGAGGGGGTAGACTTAGGAGTAATGCAGAAAAGTATTTTTTCACAGAAAGGGTGGTGGACCATGGAACAGCCTCCCAGCAGAGGTTGTAGGGGCCAAAAAGGTAGGGAAATTTAAAAACACATGGAACAGACATACTGTAAAGGAACTCTAGTAATAGGAAAGAGAGGGTAAGCCATAGATCATTTAGGATCTGCATTATATGAAACAGGTAGGGAAAATGTGCAGACTAGGTGGGCCAAGCGATCCTTATCTGCCATCAAATTCTATGTTTCTGTGTTTCAGTGTTAAGATTCTTTTGCAGTGTGAAAAAAATATTTTCCTAACTGTGATCAATATAAATTCACTGGCCTAACATCCTCTGATACCTGGGACAACATACAATACATTTCTTCTCATCTGGTCTGTACAGGCTAAATAAGTTGTAAAATAAATAACATACGTTATGATCAGGATGGTTAGGTACAGAAAATAAGAGAATTAAACACAGGTATGTTAAGTGACATGCTCGGGGTCACACAATAAATGGTGGTGGATTCAATCCTGGGTTCACATCTCTGGGCTTTAGCCAGCAGGTTATATTGCCTCCCAGCAAGATAGATAAGAAGCAAAAACAAAGTTAATACCAGTAATTGTAAATATGTTTGAAGAATGAGTACATTTTTTAGTATTTAGGTGACCATTTTATTAGCAAAATGATGAATATTTGTATGAAGTTATGTACTGTATGTCTGTTTAATTATATGTTATGTAAATTAAATATTGAATTTATTGATTGGGTAGGCGTTGTGCTCTAGTGGACCTCTTTCAGGAATGACCCAAGCCCGAAAGAAGAAATATGCTGAAAAGACAAGCTCAGGAAGACGGCCAGGATCATTGTGTCTTAGAAAGTGGAGGGAGTCAGAAAACCAAGAACTTACCAGTCTCCCTCTGGAGCCTACCTTGTTTCTTGCTCCTATACTCCCTGAAGTCCAGTCTGTTCTGTACTGGGTGGGGGTGCATGGTATTAATCAGCTCAGCTACGGTATACACTGCCAAGAATGGGGGACCAGTTTTACTTGTGGATTGAATGGCTGAAATGTGAGGGTTCTGCATTTGTAGGATTTTTGCGCAATATTGTGAATTTTTGTGGAACTTGTGAATGACTAGAAATAACAATTAGAAACAAAAATCAGTAGAAATATGGGACATGATAAAAATTTGAAATGGTAAAAAGTACAACTGCAGCTGGTAAAAACTTCCTAAGATCAAGCATTAAAACAGTAAAGCCTCAAGGGTTAAAACACCATATTGAAAATATGGAGAACCAACAGACTTGAGTTTAAAAACCACAACTGTGACTTGCATACTATATGACACTGAACAAGTCAATTAACCTCCCTGTGCTCTCATAATACACCTGGAAATGAGCATCTACTCAATGTGTCAAGTCGAAAAACTCAAAAAAAGAAAACAATAAATATAGAATAAAGTATGGGTCGGGGGTGTGTGATTTTACACACACCGAGTTGTCAGGTGCGTCTGCATAAACCCTGAGGCGGCCCGAGGGTTGTAACATCCCAAACAAGGGTATAAAATCGAGTTTGACACCTAACCCATTTTTTATTTTATGTAATTGCCGGGTCTGCCTTTTTTGCCTCAGCAATTATATAAAATACAGGATGTTCCCCAGACGTTCTGGTGCTGCCACGCTCTGGTCTGTTTTTTGTCAGTAGCATGGCAGATTTTTTTTTTGTTTTCAGCTCTTCTGGTGCCCCTCTCTATTCAGAAAAATACCAGTCTTAAAAAAAGAACTTACCTACTGCCAAATTCCTATGGCATGGAGGCTGAGTTTCGGCGAAGATGAAATCGTCGAGAGGCAAGTGGCGTGAGGGGACAAACTAGAAGGCGCATGCGCAAACCAAGGGAAGCCATGCGCGTGTTTGCCGTTATAAACGCTCCTTTATAATGGCAAATTACGCCACGGTTTCCCTATGGGAAAAAGGCAGAGCCGGTAATTATTACCATGCAATTCACACAGACACTCAGCTGCACTGTCTTTCAGTGAAGTGAAGTTTCTATGGTCATAGAGTGTGTGAGGAAAGTTTTGCAGACATTAGGACAAAATAGAACTAACATTTGTCAATGACGGAATATTTGCCACTGGTATAGAAGTCCTTGGGTAGTAGATGTGTTGTGGTGCAATGTGTGAGTTATGTATTACCAAAGTTAGGAGCCTGCATTTGTAAATTTGAATGCAGGCTCATAATGTTGTTATGTTTCAATATTTTTGTCCCAAATTGTCAGCATTGCCTTCCTATGACCCCACATCATGAAGAAGTGCAGAGGGACTGCAAAATCACCTTTCGGAATGCAAAAACACTTTTTTCAGCAGGACTTCAGAAATTAGCACTTTTGTATTCATGAGGTGCTGTAAAGAAATGGCTATGTTGGAAATTTAGGGTAAACATATTGAAACTTTCCAAACTTACAAGCCAGAGTTTGCAAAATTCAATGTAGCTTCATAACGTTTTTTAATATTTTCACACCAGTTTTCAACATAACCTTCTTATGACCCCGACTCATGCACAAGGGCACAGAAAATGTCGAACTCCTGCCCCAAAGGTGATTTCACACAGGGACCACAAAATCACCTTTCAGGATGTAAAAAAAAACGACAGCTGTCACATCCATGAGGTGCTGTAAAGAAATGGCTGTGTTGTAAATTTGGGGCAAAAATATTGAAAATTAACAAAGCTACGAGACTGCATTCGCGATATTCAACTTAGGCTTATAACTTTGTTGCTTTTTAATATTTTACACCATTTTCAACATAGCCTTCTTATGACCCCACCTTATAAACAAGGGCAGAGAAAATGTTCAACTACTGCCCAAAAAGTGATTTCATGTAGGGACTGCAAATTCACCTTTCAGAATAGATTTGTCTAATGTCAGTGGAAATGTTCATGAGGTGGGCTCCCAAAAAAGGCATGTTGAAAATTTGGGCCAAACATATGCAAAAATGGTCAAGTTATGCCACTAAGTTCAACCCCCACCCTCCCCCATTAAGACACATTGAACTGCATACCTATTTCTTCAGTTCACGGTCTGTCTTAGAAGAGTGAAGACATATCTGCAGTCCACAGAAGATGATGGTGTTGGACTCCCAGTGGATAAGTAAGGGCTTGGGAGGGGTGGTGGGTGTTAAGTGGGAGGGTTGTGTTGGGGGACAGTAATGGCTGCAAAAGACATTGATGGACTGTTCGTTTTCACAGGGTAAAAAAAAGGACCAACGTTTTTAGTTGTGTCACTGAGGGATTGGGCACCACCAGTATCATTGTTATGTTTGTGGGGGTGTGGTGGGTGCTGAGAGGGAGGGTCGGGTAGGTGGGAGACAGAAAGAAAAAAAAAGAGGTGTAACCATGCATGTTTAGGAGAGGCATGGTTTAATCTTACAGCTGGCAGACATTCCACCGATTCCAGGCTGACTCTGACAGATCAGCTTGGCTTGCGGGGAGGCACAGATCAAAGGGAATAGTTGACCCCTGATTGAATCAGCTATTCCTTTTCAAGTTTTTGCCATCTCCATCCTGTAAGCCCACATTCTTTCATACTAAGCCTTGCTGATGATTGGTGTGACACTGAATTGCCCCAAAATATTGCTGTGCTTTCACTTACAGAAATATAGGGGTGCTTTTTACATGCAGAATGCATGCCACATGCTTAATTGTGCAATGTTTGCATGCAGCTCACATACACAAAGTGATCCTAAGCAAACCAGATCTAACCCTGTTGCACTACCCTGTGGTTTAAAAATACTGCACTTTAATATTTGCAGTCTCCTCCCTAAATTAGACCTTCTCCAGCCACTAGCCATCTCACTTGCTCCGATATCATCATTCTGTCCAAAATGTGGCTAAACAGTAAAGTGGGCAACCACTATCTCCATTCCTGGGTTCTCTATATGCCTGCAAGACAGAACCACTAAGGGTGGTGGAGTGGCAGTCTATGTCTCCTCAAAAATCCAATTCACCTGCATCCTTGCCATGTTAGCCCCAAAAGCATATGAGGTTCTCGTTCTTAAATTATCCCTCCCTTTCTCTGTCCCAATGTATATTACCAGTGCCTATTGTTGCCCTGGCCTCCCACCTTCAACTGTCACTGAGCTCATTAGGTACATAGCCTCTCTCTCTCCCTCTTCCTCCGGGGAATTATACTTAATGGGAGATTTTAACCATAACTGGCTCTCCACCTCTCTTGATAAATCACAAAATTACATCAATGCCTACAACTTATCCCAGCTCATTCTCGAACCAACCCCTACGATACCGAAAACTGGAAATCACTAATTAATTGATTGAGCTCTCACCTCCCACCCCCGCAGAGTTGTCAAAGCTGGATTCTTACCTGATGCCCAGAGTGATCACCACATGATATATATTGTATGTCAAATTCACAGAACCAAGGCACTTCCAAAAATAGTTCAATACCAGTCATTTAAATCACCAAACCTTGATCACCTCCTGCAAGAACTAACCCAAATAAACTGGAAACCTACTACCATGGCCTCTTCCATTGATGTTACTTACAGCTATTTCCAGACCAAATTCTTGGAGTGCTGGAACAAACACACCCCACTGTGACGCTCCAGGGTCAGGGGCAATCACCTCCTTTGGATCACCCCTGAACTTCTGGCATGCCAAAGAGCCCAGGGTCAGGCCTGGAAAACCCACATTGCCACAAACCTGCCACATGACAACAACATCTACCATTTACTGTGAAATAAATGCACCAAAGCCACTCGCTTAGCAAAATCCGAATACTTCTGCTCAACCTTCCAGACCAATATTAATAGCCCTTCCAAATTCTGGAAAGTGATCCTCTCTTTTCTCCCCTCCTACTCTTTTCACCACCTCCTCAAGATTTACAACACCCAGGTTATCAAGCATCTAAATGTTGCCTCCGAATTTAATACTTACTTTACCTCCTGTGCTTTGCCCCTCCTCTCCTCTCTTTTGCCTCCTTTTCCATCCATCCCACCCCCTCTCACAGTAACCCTGCCCTAACCCACTCATTCTCCTTCTCTAATATTTCTCCCTGAGACACCTTGAAAGAACTGTCTGCTCTCAGTCCCTCTATAGGCAGCTTGCCAGATGGTCTTGCCCCTAAACTGCTTTACCTATCAGCTCCAGCTATAGCGACTTCTCTATCTCTACTCCTCAACCTCTCCTTCACTACAGCTTCCATTCCTTCAGTATGGACACATGCCACTGCAATCCCACTGCCAAGGGTGGCAACCCCTCAATTCCTTCTAACTATTGACCCATGTCTCCTACCTACCCCAGCTAAGCTACAAGAGCATTTGGTCCCATCTCAGCTCTCTTCCAACCACTATGAGTCTAATTTTTTCACTCCATTTCAATCTGGCTTCTGGAAGAACCCTTCCACCACCACCTCCCTGATTAGGCTCACTGACTCCATCCTCTCAGGGATGAACAGTGGCCAAATCACTTCTACCATTTTCATCAACCTCGCGAATGCTTTCGACACCGTCTTCCAACTCATACTCCTTGACACCCTCTCCTCGGCTGGCCTAACAGATTCTGTCACAAACTTGTTCAAGGCTTACCTTACTGGCCAGACTCAGTCAGTCAGAATTGCTGACTCCAGCTCCCCACTTCTCCCCGTCACCACTTGCATACTTCAGGGCTCAGTACTGGGTCCTTTCTAATTTTCCATATTCTTATATGACCTTCTCTGAGCCTGCTCATCCTCTTCTATCCATATCTATGCCAATGACACAGTCATTTTCACATCTGGCCAGTCCCCTGTTGATGTAGAATCCAGACTACAGCTCAAACTTAGCAACGTCCAGCATTTGTTCAATTTCCATCAACTCTTCCTCAATGCCAAGAAGACAGTCTCCATGACCTTCAGCACCAGGTAGAGACTCTCAAGGCTCCCCTTTTTTCCCACCTTCCACACCCTAAATGGGACAGTTATAGAGGACACCTCTACCTTTAGATACTTGCGGGTTTGGCTTGACTGACACCTCAGTTTCTCTGGACATGTAGATGCCATCCTGAAGAAACTGTGCCTCAAACTTGGCACATTATACAGGAACTGTAGTTGCCTCCCACTATCAGCAAGGCACAAACGATGATTCTACAGGGTACCTATTTTTGACTATTGTGAAGTAGTCTATAGTGCCACTCCCAAGTCTTCCCTAGCCAGATTAGACACCCTTTTCAACTCCTTCTGCTGCTTTGCCCTGGACTCCCCTTCTCACCCATCACTGCAACCTCTAGCACTCCCTATCCCTCACTTCTCTTGAAAATTTCAACTGTCTCCACTGTGCCAAAATTTGTGTCGACATTTTGGTTTGGGATGCTTCCTCCTCACCTCTCTACCTTTCTATCTGCTCTGCCTTCTCCAGACCACTGCCTTAGATCCTATGATACTCGTCAATTGGTAATACCACACCGCTCGACTATGGTAGGTCAGTCGGCCTCCTCGTATCACTTCACCAAGCTATGGAATGACTTCCTCTCTCAAATCTGCTTATCTTCCTCCACCTACTCTTTATCTTTAGCCCTAAACAATTTTCTGTCAGCAAACTGCACCTGCAGCTAGTCCCTCTATCATTCTTCTCCTCCGAACAATTCCAACTACCCTCTGCCCCCCTCATCTACCTTTGCCCACGGCTAAGTTGTCATTCAATTTGGCTTGCACTGCACTGTGCCTCCTGTTGTCAATCTAATGCACTTCTCTCATGTACTTATGTAAATCTTTGCTTCATGCACAGTGTTTTTGATAACTGTTATGTTGTTCAAAGCTTAACCTGAGTTAGTTATTTGTTGTTGTAATCACCCTATGATTTTGTATATTTACAATGTTCAACACTGTACGCAAAACTTTATGCAACCAATTGGTTGCAGGGTGTTCTCACTTCCTGTCGAACTTGTACTAATGTCAATTGGATCTACATATTTAACTGAATGTTTGCTACTTTCCCTCTATGTACCCATCCCCCAGGACACACCATGAGATGAGCAACCTGTTAAGTACTCTAAGATAATTGAATTAGATTGATGAACCTGAACACATGCCATGTTATTTTTTGTTATATGTGGTATAATCTAAATTGATGTTTTTTCATCACTGTAACAGTCACTTTTTATATTCCATTTATTTCACATATATTACTCTTTATATTACTTTTACACCATTCTTGGAATATTATGTTTTAATAATTGTAGATCTACTTGATATTATTAGATTTTCAAAGGATACATGATGACTTGATTAACTCACAGTACTGTATATAGATTTTAGCTGCATGTTTTCTCACCTACAACTACATCTACCTCTATTTAGAGCCGGGTTCATCTGTGAACCGAACCAAATCTGAACTATTCAATTTTCACCTGATCTATACTTAACTTGAACCCTTAAAAAAAAAAACAGATGAACCCGAACTGAACACGAACATGAACCCAAACCGTGTGAGATGAAAATGGGTGAATTATTTAGAACTCGATCTTGAATTGATAAATTACACACACAAAAACCTCAAACCAAACTGAACTAGAACCTAAATTTCTGCTTCTCAAATAGAACTGAACCAAACTTGAACTATACCCTGCCCAACCCGAACCAAACTAGAACCCTAAAAATATGCAGAACCCTGGCTCTACCTGTATTATTAGGGAAAGAAATAAGTGAATTGACTTTTGTTTTGCCACTGTATATCATTTGTCTCACTGCTCTTCTGCCATCTGTCATAGATTTGATCAGTATTTGTTTATCTGGTTTGGAATTAAGAAGAAAATGAAAATACAAAATAATTAAAATTCATCGGTCTGTAACAACAAGGCAGCCCCTTTTTAATCAGGCATATGGACATTATAAACTGGTGTGGTCTTCTGATTTTATTATTTTGGTATTGATGAGCAAGCTTATTAACCCATCACTTTTGAAGATGGAACAACAGAGATAGGGCTAGATATTCAAAACTTTGCCCCAAGGCTAAATTAGCACTACCCAGCATGCTAAATTGGCCCAGATCCAATAGCCCACTATATTCAAAAGAGATAGCCCCAGTGCTAAACCTGCTGAATATAGCACACTGAAGAAGCCGGGCAAACTGGACTTGGAGTGCAGTGCAAAAATAGCCCAGGAATAAGACAGCTCTTAATATAGCAACCAGGAAGTGCAAACCACAACAGCATCCCAGTTCACAGCATTGTGAAGGAAGGTAGAAGTGAACTATGTGGCCAGTGTGTGGCTAGCAAAGGAGTGGAGTCAGTAAAGCTGCAAGCATCAGCACATGTGAAATTACATTGTGCAAAAATGTACAATATTTTCAAAGTGTTTGTGCAGTGCAATCATATTTATGCAGGTTTAGCACAGAGCTAAACTGTTCGCCCGACGCACTCACATTTGCCTGGGACAAAACTTTGCTATATTCGAAAGTGACATGCAAATGATCCTACTTAGGTAGTCTGTGGGCAAACATCCAGATTAGCATCTCATTATGATCTGATTTGCATGTAGTTTGCCCAGCGCTATTGCAGGGTCCCACAGCTCCAACTGTGGGTCAGTCTGGAAGTACAGGAGCTGGCTGGGTCTGCCACAGCTCCATCTGTAGGTCAATCTGGCAGTGCATGGTGGTAGCTGCAGGCTACATTTTTATAGTACAGCATAGAATATTGTGCCCCAGGGGACTACACAGCACAGGTACAGGTGGTGGTGCTGCATGCAATTGTCAAACTGCAGTACATGCTACAGTGCACAGCAGACACTACAGTAGCAAGGGGGCCAGTAGTATGAGGGATACAGCAATGCCTATGGTGTGTAGGTCAGTGATGACCACTGACCTGTACACAGTGACATGCCCAACTTGCAGGTGTTTACTGGCAGTGGACATTACTGTTATGCTGTTGTGCGACCCACAGATGCTGCACCACTGGCATGGAATGCTCACAGTGACATATACATGGCTGGCTGTGTGTGCTGTGTTGTCTGTACAGATGTGTGGTATGTGGCTGGGGGGGCACATACCACCAGACATGCAAACTGGCATTAGGGTATTCCCAACACTGGCCCATGTACACTGCGATGCTTGTCCCAGCTTTGTGGCTGCACCCAGTCTGTGGTGCAGCCTGATCACTTCTACACCCTTCCCTCTACACCCTCCATGCCTGCAGTGCTGCATGTGTGTGCTGGCATCTGTTGGTGTCCACCTAAGGGAGGCCTGTAGGTGTATGCAGTATGGCCACACTGCCATGGTGTCCACTGGGAGCTGGGTCACTACTTACTGCCTGACATGGCTGGGGCTGGTGGCAGATGATGGCATCATAGGGATGCCATCAGTGAGCAGCATATTTCCTCTACATCTGGCTTATTTCTATGTGTCATACTTACTGGTTGGGGTCATGCAAAGCCATGCAGAAGTCACACAAAGCCGCACAAAGCCACAAAGTTTCACAAAGCTGGTTTGCCCAGTTAAGACTACTTTTTCCTGGGTAGTAATTTACACCGCGCAAAGTGTTGCACTAAGTCACACAAGAACACTTTGCATGGTGCTATTAGTTGAATATAGCATTGTGCCTTTATTAATGTACATGCCCCCTCAGTTTTCCCCTTACATACATTATAATTTTGCCCAGTGCTACTGCAGTTTGCTCGTGCTATTTGACCTTTTGAATATAGCAGACCTGCGCTAACTCACGCTAACCCGATGCTAACCCTGTGGAAATGGTTTGCACCCAGTGCAAAGTTTTGAATATCTGGCCCATATACTGATATTTATTTACTAAACCCTATACGGTCTCTTTTAAATTGTGTGTATTTACAGTATAATCTTTGTGACAATATTTAAACAGTGCTCTTATTGTAAACAATATTTAAAATAGCATGTTATCTATTCTCACCTCACACTATGGCAATTAAATTTTAGACTAAGCTGTTATTTAAATACCAACTTCTACTTATTATACCTACCAATGCTACCATTCTAAGATAGCTAATTTGAACAGGGACTTACTGAGCAACTGTTATTGTTTTATTGGGTTTTAAATATAATGCTGTGATATTATTGTATTGTACTAGATATTGTAAAGGCACCCTGAGCTTTGGAAGGGTGCCTTATATAACTAAAATTTTACTTTACTTTCTAATTTTATTTTATTTTATTTTTTATTTAGCTTTTGTTGACCGGGTAAGTGCACTAGACAAATCCTGCCTATTTTCAGGCATGACCCGGGAGGAGGGGGATACAGATGAATGCCAACTGACCTTGAACCAGATTAGGCTGCTGGTGGTATTTTTAGTGAATGAGGGAAATTTGGCCAGGACACCGGGGAAATTCCCCTACTCTGCTGGCGGTAAGTGGCCAGTAGGGGTGCGCAGGGGCCTGCAATGGCCAGTGCAAACTCGGCAGCGAAGGAGGAGGTGGTGTTAGTCGGTGTTACCGGCGAGCCGTAAGCCAGCGGCACTGACACAATTAGAACATGTTGTACAATCGGGTCTTCAGAATGCTCTATAACGAAGATGGAGAGTGATAAGATTCGATCGCCTGAGTCAAAGAGTCTTGAATCAGCCGCGGCAGCAGAGAACCCCGAGACCAGTTCTTCCAGGGTAGCTATGCCTTTATTTGTTACAGAGGAGTGAGCAGTACCATCTCACGTGACAGAGGAAACCCGGAAGATGGTGGAGCGGTTGGCGAGTTTAGCGCTCGCGGAGTTGGAAAAAGCAGGCAATCTGAAGCGGTACAAGCAACTCCAGGACTGGAAATTGGAAGCTTTAGAGCGGTCTAGGGTCGTTGGTACAGACAGCTCTCGGTGTGCGAGAGAGGGATACAACGTAGCGAAGGACAGCTCGTTCTTACATGGGGATGTAAGTACTCCTCCTTCAGTGGTACCTTTCCCCACATTTCAGCTACATAAGGAACTTGGCTTTGTGTTTAAACCTCCCTTATTTGAACAGGAGAGGGAAGTGACTAAAGACTCAATCATTTTTCAGACTTCAGGGGGGTCTCAAGACGGAGTAATAGAGTTTATATTCCAAGACTGCAAAAGACTCCCTTTTAAGTTTAAAACTGAAGAGGAGTCAGTGGACAGAGACGTTTTGAATGCTTCCTCTTTAAAACATGATGATACTTGGTCCCCCCAGGCAGCTTTAACAGCTGCTGGATGGAAATTGCTAGGTGAAGGAATTTGGACTCCAGACACTGCATGGATAAAACTTTGGACTTGAATAAAGGGCCTGCATGGCAGCCCAAGGGTCCTGATCTACCAGAGGATGGTGTACAGGGGTCTATTGCTGATCATGGGGTGGGGGGAGAAGCTAAGGTGTATAACATCTTACAAAATGGTTCACTTAACCAACAAACCCAGTCTTCAGTAGTTTTGGAAGGGGGGGGAAGACTGAGAAACCCCTTATGTCTAGTCTTTTTTCTCAGTGCAAAAGAGAAGCAGCTCCCAGGAGAAACGCTGTTCGTATTAGATATAAGGGAGGATTACAGGACAGACCTGACAGATATTATGTGGGTAGAACCTTACTTAAAGAATCCTTAAAGTTTTCACCACGGGATGTGTTCACTTTTATTAATATTTCAGGGGAGGATAAATTTGATGTCAGCTTTCGTTCCCCTGCTTTATTAGATCTTTTTTGGGAAAGATACTCTCAAGTTAAGTTTTCCCCCTTAGGTCTCCCTTTTTGGTTATCCCTTTATCAAAACCCCTCATTAAATATGTTACTGTTATGTTCAGGAATGAGGGTGTTCACGTTGAAGACATTGTTTTTTGGTTATCCCAAAAATGCGATTTACAGAGTGATCCGGAACCAATCCTGGATACTGAGCAATTTTGGACGGGGGGGTGGAAATTTAAGGTAAAATTGCACCAAACAACAGCTGGTATAGAGCATATTCCTAACTCCTTTATGTTGGGTAGAGATAGGGGAGTAGTGTTTTATAGCGGTCAGCCGAGAGCATGTTATAGGTGTTTGGCCAAGACGCATTTATCAAGTTCATGTGACCAGCCAAAATGTGATAATTGCGGGGAAGTGGGTCACGTAACTATGTATTGTACTAACTCTATTAGGTGTGACTTATGCGAAGAACCTAATCACACTTTCAGGGATTGCCCCTGGGCTGCACAAAATAAAACAGCTCAAGGGACTTCTGAATTTTGGATACAAAAAGCTCAAGAGGCCAGGGATCACCAGGATATAGGTAAACCTTTATCTAACCCTCCCTTAGCAACACAAAACCCGGTAAACACATTACTTACTATAGATACTGCTGTTAAGGATATTGGCCCTGTTGACTTAAAGAGGAAAGGAATGGGGGACAATATCTCTGAGCTGTTACAGCCAGTTTGTTATACAGAGTCAAAGGGTGTCGCATTAGAGAAGTTTGCGGCTCCTTTAAAACCTCCAGTTCTTAGACGTTCAAGTAGGTCTCTAAAACCCCAGCTACCTCTAGAAACGGAAGGTATCGACACCAAAACTCTTATGAGGCGCTTAGTTGGGGGATTGGATGTGGAATTAGCAGACACAGACTCACAGGTTTCAACTCAAGATGGCCTTTTACCCCTAGAGATGATTATAAAGGAAAAAAAAGCGAAGGAAGAAGTAAAGTGAGTTCCTAGGTATACTATAGTATATGTATGGATTTCAACTTAATAAGGGCTACCTTAAATACGCACAGCCTCTTAAATGCTGTGAAAAGACGAGCAGTTTTTTATTTAGTTCATGATTTAAACATTTCAATTGTTTTCTTGCAAGAAACTTGGATGTTTACAAAAGCTCAGTGTTCAGCCTTCACTAGGGACTGGCCGTGGGGGCCTTCTTTTTGGTCTTTCGGGGAAGATAAGGCAGATGGTGTGGGGATACTTTTTAATTCGTATGACTTCACTCTACATAAATTAATTGATTTGTGTCCTGGGAGGACGCTGATATTAGAGGGGACATGGCGTTCACACATTGTACGTTTAATAAACATTTACAATCCACAGACTAAAGCTGGAAGGGTTCTTTGTATGAAGCAGGTGCAACCTTTTTTGGTAACAACTACCCCTATTTTATGGGGGGGTGACTTTAATTGCAGTATAGAGGCAATTAAAAAAGGTGGTGTGACAAATAGGAAAATTTATTGTGATTCAACATGCCTATCAAATATTATTAAAACTGCAGACTTAGTATCCTGTATGGATATGAAGACGAAAGGGCTGAAAGGTACCTTTTTTAAAAATGGTACAGGGTATACTATTGATTACCTTTTTGTCTCACAGAACATATGGTTCCACCAACTACAGACAATTCCGGTGGAATTCTCGGACCATGCTTTAGTACAGGTCAATATAGGTCTTAAGGCTGATAGTGGGAAGTTGAAGTCCAGATGGAAACTTAACACTTCTACATTACAAGAAAATTTAGTTCAGAACTCCATTAAACTAATTTTACAAGCAAGACTTTCAGTTAGTTTCTTATACCAGGATATGGGTCAATGGTGGCTGGAAACAAAAAATGATTGTATAAAATGGTTTTCAAAACATGGTAAAGTAGCTCAGAAAAATAAGTTTTTTCTCTTATCTAAAATTGAGGAGTCAGTTGCAAGTATTATTATCTCATGCTAACACTTCTAGAGGTAATTTTTCATCACAAATAGATGAAATTAAAAAAAATATGAAAACTTTTCAATATGATAGAGCCAGAACGTTACAGGCCATTACGACTAACCATATGAGAAAATCAGTGATAGGGGATCCTTTTGAATTATGTAAGGAAGTTAAAGGAGCATGTATCATTACTCTCACTTAACCAAGGTTCCAGGACAGTTAATTCAATACAGGAAATACAAGATATAATATATACTCATTTTCAGGAATTAGAGCCTCGAGTGATACCTTCATTGTATCAGATTAAGGCCTTGCTGGGATCTCCTATATTACAGGTTCTAGAACCAGGCTTACTTAATAGGCTTCAACAACTCTTTTCTTCTGAGGAAATTAATGTAGTTTTATCTTCACTGAAACCTAATGTAGCCCCTGGGATAGATGGCCTTTCTAATCTATTTTATAAATCCTTTCCATTAGAACTAGGTCACTGTTTATTATTAGTGTTTAACCATTTCTTAGAGAAAGGTGTTACGATAGCCTCTTTTTCTGATAGTTTACAAACTTATATTTTTAAATCAGGTGATGGGGTAATTTTCAAAATTGGAGACCTATTACTTTACTTAATTCAGATTATAAGATCTTGATGTCTTTAATTAATAACAGACTTAAAGAATTAGCTAAACACAGTTTTACACAAATACAACATTGTGATATTCCTGGCCGAGGTATCCAGTCAATTTTATGTTTAATTAGAGACTTAATTGAAAAGCTTAATGAAATAGGTGAAGTTGGATATTTATTGACCTTGGATCTGGAAAAGGCCTTTGATAGGGTAAATCACGCTTTCCTATTTTCGGCACTAGAATTCTTTCAAGTACCACCGAATCTAGTAACTCTAATCAAAAACCTATATGGGTCTGGGATGGTTTTTCCATATATTAAAGGAAAGAGGGCTAAAGGATTTCAGGTAAAGTGTGGGGTGAGACAGGGTTGCCCGTTAAGTCCCCTGTTGTATAATTTTTCTTTAGAACCCCTGTTAAGAGCTGTGAGTTTGACCCCTCTTTGGCAGGGGGTTCGAATTCAGTTCTGACTCTACCATTAATATTCAAGCTTATGCAGATGATGTCTGCCTTTTTTACAGATGTGTCACAATTTAACATTTTTTACTACATTTGAAGAATACGATTGGTAGCCAATGCCAAGATTAATTATCTAAAACCAAGGGTTTATTACTAGGAGGTAATTTTCAACACCGATTGGTTTGGAACTCCATTCCTATATCATCTGAGCCTTTAACAATTTTAGGGGTTTCCTTTGGCCCTAGAACTGTCCGAAGATAATTGGAATTTGGTACTAAACAAAATTGAGAGTAAGGTCAACAGATGGAAAAGGTTTAAATTTTCTAAAATAAAGAGAATTCAGGTCTTAAAACAATTTATTCTTCCTGCCTTCAGTATATTGCTGCAGTATTTCCTTTACGGTTAAATTCGAAACTAGACTGTATGGTATATGTTTTCCAATTACTTTGGGGAATAGACTTAACCGGTTAAGCGATGCTTTACATATCTTGAGAAAAAAAGGGGGTTAGGCATGGTCGATCCAGTATTTTTCTGTTACTCTATTTTCTTTTCTTGTTCACTTAAAACTATCCTACATGATCTGAATAAAAGCAGGCTCCTTTTTTTCAAATTTACTGAACCGTTACCTCACTGCCTGGATTCATTGTGCCCCAAACTCTCCAGGCATTTAGCTTTTATAATTTTTTTAAACCAGCAGCTCAAAACTATTTAAATGGCAGGTTACTAAACAACAAGTTCTTAGATGTTCTTCTAAGGCCTTATATAAGAATTAATGGTTGCAAATTATACTGAAGCTCCTTGTTTAGGAATTGCCCAAATAGTAGGAATGAGGAGGTTTTAAATCAACTAAACAACCCCAGATTACCAGCATGTGTGGAAACGCAATGGCTTATCCTAAATGGTAAATTAAACATTAGAGGAACAGCTAAATATAAGGCCAGAGAGGAGAGAATTTGCCCTTATAGTGACTGTATCAACCAAGAAGAAACAATGGAACACTTTTTTCTTCAGTGCTCAGTGGCTACTAAGATTTGGGTCTTTTTGGCTATAGCCTGGAATTTTCCATGGTTGGCTAGACTTACTTACGATATTTTAGTACTGGGGTTCTTTCCTGTAAGTCTTCAGAGGTATGAGAAAAGGACTCTTCAGGTTTTTATTGCTTGTCTCAGGTATTGTTTATGGCAAATAAGGTGTCAATGGGTTATTCATCAAAAGAAGCTTTCAGCTCAGGGTTATAAAGAATATGTAACTAACGTTTTAACTAAGGTTTACTTCTCAGAATCACAAATGTATAATGTACAGAAAGTCAGAATGTGGTGGAAAGGTTTTTCCCACATCATTAAATTTAAATGAGACCTTTTCTTTTCTTTTCATGTACCCTTGTATAACTGAGTGGCTACAGGCATGAGGACCGTCTCTTCAGGAAAGATATTAATTATTTAGTGGGTCATTTTTGCGGAAAGGGGAGAGTAGGCTGGTATTAATATTATTGTTTCAGATTTGCCTTCCTTTTTTTTCTCTTTTGTTTCCTCCCCTTTCATTAGTATTAGGAACTGATTGTATAGCTGGTAGTTTATTTTTTTTTTTCGATTTTCTCTTATGAATGTTATGTATTTGCAATTTTTTTCTTTTTATGTCATTCTATTATTATTGAGTATTGTCTGATGTTTATTATTATTCAATAAAATTGCCCCTACTCTTTTCGATAAGTGCCATGGGATCTTTAATGTTTACCTGAACTACCACCAATCCAGGCAGATCGGACCTCGGTTTAATATCTCATCTGAAAGACGGCACCTCAGAAGTGCAGCACCCCTCTCATGCTGCACTACAGTGTCAGTACTGGGATATTAACCCAAGTGCCAGATGTGGGAACTGAACCCATAGCCCTCTGATCTCCCGGCCTCAGAAGAGAGTATGCTACCTACTGAGCCACTGACACTAAATATACTTCAAACTAAACTACTTTTATATAGTATTTAGTATCTTTTTTTCTTGTATTGCCCCTGAACTTAGGATGGAAACAAGAAGCTCTAAGATAAAAATTAATTTACAGATAAAACTTGAAATATAAGAGAAAAAAATAATAGGAAAAAATCAGAATTCAGAAGCAAAGTTAAAAAAAGGGGGAAAAATTTAATATCTCAGCAAATTCCCTGCTTTAAGCGTCTACACTAACTAATAAAGAGATTTCTATTTCACCAAAATGTTTATTCAAGACTATGAAAGATGAAAATGGTACAGGCAAAGTAAGTCATATTTCAGATCATAAAATGTATAATTTTGTGATCAAACTAGATAGAAATGTAGAATTTAGTATGAGGTTATAACTAGGGTAATTCAAAATTAAAATGTTAACATTAAAGATAGAATTAAGAAGAAGGGACAGATATTCAAACATTAGTGTTGGCACTAATGGGGTTTGTAACTTGCCCTGGGAGGCCATAATCAGAGGTCCAGGTAGTACACCATACCTCACTGGTGCCCAGGTGCTAACATAACACTGCACCCATGTGAATGAAGGAGTCCCCTTCAGCATACAATATGGGTACAGTGGCATGTTCAAACATTTGTGGTGGTAAATAGCCCCCAAGGTGGTGATATTTACTGCTGTTGAAGACCACCTCTTAACATGTCCCAACCCAACTGATGGCAGGGCGGTTCTGCTGGAACCACCTGCCTTCAATCACCCATCATGCCAGAATTGCAGTCCCTAGTGTCCAGTGGTACCACTCACACAACTCCACACACCAATCTCATATTTGGTTTCTTTATCCCTGGTGTCTAGTGGCACCCCCATCCAATCCCTGAACACCCATCACATATTCATTTTTCTTCTCCTTGTGTCTAGTGTCACCCCTGAACAGCTGTCCCACAGTTGGTATCCTTATCCCTAGTTTCTAGTGGCACCCTCACTCCCAAACAGCCATCTCATCTACAGTCTAGTGTTCCTGATATCTACTGACACCCCCAGCCCTGAACTCCCATCCTGCATTTACTGTACCCATCACTGGTGTTTAGTGGAAACCCCACCCCCAGACACCTGTCCTGCTTTCAGTTTTTTTATCTCTGGAGTAAGGAGTATCTTAAGGGAATTAACAAGGTGAAATAGTCTAACACATTTCAATATAAGAAAAATAGCATGGCAAGAGGACACAGCATGAGATTAGAGGGAGGCTGATTAAGGGGTAATGTGAGGAAGTTCTTTTTCAGAGAAAGGGTAGTGGGTACATGGAAAGGTGTACCTCAGGAAGTGGTGGATATGAATACAGTGCAGGGCTTCAAACAGGCATGGGATAGGCATAAGGCAGCAATACAGATGAGTATGAATAAATACACCATTGACAGAGCAAAGGCCTATGGCACATTCATAAGCTAGAACAAATGGGAAGACTGGATGGGCCTTGCGGTCCTTATCCACCATCAACTTCTATGTTTCTAGGTTTCTATGGAGTCTAGAAGTCCCCCTCATCCCCAGAAAACCTGACCCATGTTCTTGTCCTTATCCCTAGTGTCTAATGACCCCCACCTACCAAACAGCCATCCCATATATAGCCCAGAATCCCTGATGTCTAGTGGCACCCACACCCCCATACACCCATAACGTGTCATTGTACGAATCCCATCGACATACTGAACAGTACATTGTTGGTGGTCCAGTGTCCCCAACTCACTGTGCCTGCTCACAGAACACCACCCATTTAACCAACAACATACCAGGGTACCTGGGAATGTGTTGGGATGTCCAAGATGGTGACCAGCATAACCCTCTTCTCACCTCCTCAACCATCCATTGTATGAGCTGACAGTGAGCATGTATACAGTATATATACTATACGCATGCTCACTGTCAGCTCATATGGTGGCCAGCCAAGGAGGAGAGAGGGAAGTTTTGCCAATCACCATATTGGATGTCCCAGTGCATCCCTGGACACCCTAGTAAGGGAAGGGGTTGCATGAGCAGTGCCCAAGAGCAGGCAGGATACATAGGGGATGCTGGACTGTCCCTGCAAATTGTTCTGTATTTTGATGGGCATTCAGGGAGGTGTGGTACTTCTGGACACCAGGGTCATTTACCTCTTTATACTTGGGTGTGCAGGGGGTTGGGGTGTCACTAGACACCAGGTATACTGGACTATACACAGGACAGCTGTTCAGGTGGGGGTGCCACTAGACACCTTGGATAAGGACACTTTGCATGGGACTGCTGTTTGGGGAAGGTGCCACTAGACAGCAGGGATAAGAACACCAAATGTGGGACAGGAGCTTGGGGGTTGAGGCTGCCACTGGTCACCAGGGATAAGAAAATCAAATAGAGGATGGGTGTTGGGGGTTGGGGTGCCTCTATACACCAAGGATAAGGAAACTGACCACAGGGCAGCTGTTCAGGGGTGAGGTATACCACTAGACAACTGGGATGATGTCAGAGGTACAAACAGAATGGGCACTATTGGTCTGCCACACACCATGCAAATGAGGCCATAATGGCCATGCAAATGGCCCCTTAACACCTTGTATACCCAGTGGGCTCATTTGCATATTGCGGCTGAATATAGCCCATGGGGTACCAGCACTACCCATTCTAGGCATGCTGCTCCCTGTGTGCATTATAGAGCCAAGATCCCTGCTAAAGCTGTGCAATTTTGCTTTGCATTGCACCAACATGGTCTAACATTCAATCTGATAGTGCTGATCCACTATCTAACTGAATATAGCAGCCACTGGATCAGGGGCAGGCACAAGCACAGTGCAAACCTTTGTGCTGCAGTTGCTCCTCCCTTTGAATATCTGGCCTAAATCTTCTAAATAGAAAATTGCAAAACTGAAATTATCTGACTAGGAATATAACAATACGATTAAATCTGACCAGTCCATATCTTCAGAGTATTTTACAAAAGAAAAAATAAATAAATGAAGTCTATGAAAGTGAAGTCAAATAGTCAACAAGAAGAATCTAAATTGGCCAAGTGCCTATTTCAGCTACTGAATATTGGTGCTTAAGTGTTATCTGATCCTTTTTGAACAACAAAGTGATTGCACATAAGATTAATTATTTGGAATTCCTTTTAGAAACATAGAGGCATAACATTTGACAGCAGATATGGACCACTTGGCCCAACAAGTCTGCCGATTTCCCTACCTACTGCAATACCACAGACTCTAACTGATCTGCAGCTTACCTTCTCTTCCCTATTGTTAGGGTATCCTTATGTCTATCGCATGCATTCTTGAATTCCCCCTGCCATATTAGTCCCCACCACCTCAGTAGGGAGGCTGTTCCATGTATCCAATTCTTTTTCTGTGAAAAAATACTTCCTTACCCCTGAGTCTACCCCCCCAGTCTCATATCATGCCCCCTTTCTCTTGCACATCTTCTTTTTTCAAAGATGTTACCCTCTTGTACCTTGTTTATGCCTTTGAGATACTTGAAAGTCTCTATCATATCCCCCCCTTTCTCTCCTCACTTCCAGGGAGTACATATTAAGGTCCTCCAGTTTCTCCTCATATGACTAATGGTGTATTCCTTGCGCCATTTGTTTGCCCTTCTCTGAACTTCCTCTACTGTATTTTGTCTATGTCCTTCTGGAGGTGCATAACTGGACGCAGCACTCCAGATGAGGTCTCAGCAGTGATCTGTACAGTGTCATCACCACTTTCTTTATTCTGCTGCGGATACCTCTCCGTATGCAACCTAGCATCCCCACTGGCACTCCTGACAGCTTTCCCACATTGTTTGGTCACCTTTAGGTCATCAGGTATGATTATCCCCAGGTCCCTTTCTTGTTTGTTGGCCATCAGTACCCCCCATCATGTACTCCTCCCTTGGATTCCTCTGTCCCAGTTGAATGGTGTTGCACTTCCTTGCACTGAATCCTAGCTGCCATACTCTTAATCACTCCTCAAGCTTTGAATAGAGATCTACTGTATCAAATCATAGAGAGAGTCAAGTCAATTATACAATAGTTAGACCTAACTAATCTCAACAAAGACTAGACCTCTTTAGTCCAGTACCTCCAGATAAATTTGATTAACTTTTGTCTTATACTTATTCCATGAATATTTTAGCAAAACATAAACCCAAAAAAAATCCATTGGGAAGCGCTAGATACTGGACATCAAGTAAATTACCAGAAAAAAATTACCCAGCTCCATTGTGTAAAGAAATGATCCACGTGTTGGTACATCTTCTACACATGGCAAGTGTAATTTTAATGGATCATTTAACCAGTTTTTTAAGGGAATTGGAAGCAATCAGGGGTGGATTAGCACACGGTATACCGGAATGCTTCTAGATAATCTCAAAGCAAAGGTTTTGGCAAATCAGAATAATAGTAATGGGGAGTTTACACCTGTTTAAATGGCAAGTGGTCTAATAGCCCTGAGAACAAAATATGATGATAGTCTAAACACTCTGAAAATGGGCCTACCAATACAAATAGCATCTAACAAAGATGCACCCACAGATAAAAGTGTTGCAACGTTCTCTGAGAAGGAGAACTGCATAGAAGAAAATTATGGTACAGGGTAAAATTCAATCATTGCTAAAGCCCCAACTGGAAAAAAATGAAATAAACAGGAAACTGATAATGACATGAAAAACAGTGTTGCATTCCTCAATGACCATCATAATAATAAAAAAAAAACACACACACAGAAACAATTTCACTGTGGTTAAAAATAACATCTTCAAGCCAATTTTGTTTGGCTCTGAGCGGACCACTGAATTGCAAGAAACATGTCTTGAAAAATGTAACTAATGAGTCACTAAAAGAACACTTACAGCCAAATACTGTACATGGTCAGCTGTTTCCTGAAATTTCTGTCATTCCTCTAGAGAAATTCCCTACTGCCTGCCGTACTACTTAATTACTTGTTAGGAAAAATAGCTGCAAATTCCTGAAAGAGATAATATCCCATTTGATTCAGTAAGAGTACATTATGCTGATTAATATCCTTCTATATAACATTTTACTGATGCCCCTGAACTAGCCTACTTACTATTGGTGGCACCATAAAAATGACATACATTTGAGATAAAAGTCAGTCACCTCAAACAAATGTGGGCAACAAACTTACCATGAAATGTTATTGAAAATGTAGAATTTGCTGGAGGTAGTCAGCACCATGTGTCCATGCACTCAAGTCTCTCTTATCACCACTACACAGATGAGAAGCCTGGACAGATGGTGGGTAGTACACAAATCTAATCTGTATTCGTCTTTTGGGAACAAGAAAATTGAACGTTGGAGTCTCTAACTAATGCTATTACAATAATGTTATCTAATTTGTTGAATCTTCCCATACATAAACAACCATTTGATAAAAGTGTGACGAAACCCTCATAGAACAATTCTGGCCAAGTTGCTGATGAACTGGTCAGATATATCTGGTAGATTAACTTTGGAAGATGTACATAAACTTGACCTCTTAAGCATCTTGCTGGTAAATGTCTCTGAAATGTCTTTAGAACAATAAGCGAAGACCCCAAGAATGGTTTCAGTGAGTCTCTAGAGAATACCCCATGATAAAGTAACTTCCAGATTAAAAACTTCATATTTATCCTTTAAATTATCATATTCAAAGTGCTTCATAAAGTGTTACTAGATTGACAGTTACAGGCAAAGCAAGAGGTTTCTTCCACTAAAGAAAATTGCCTAATAACAACAAACAATGTATTGTAGAGTTTTAGAAATAAATTAAGTCACTCTCCAAGCAGGAAGAAATGTTAATATAGAAGCAAGTCATGACTAGGGATGTAAGTTTGTCATGGCAGTTATACACGTCATTGATTCCATGACGTTTGATATTTACTCAGGACTTCCATGACTTTCACTAGTGTCATCAGAATGTAGCAATGATGACAGTGCCACATCATTTACTACTGTTTACTAATGATTTCATGAACAAACAATGAGTCATTAAAACCTCATCCATGACAAACTTACATCCCTAGTCATGAGCTTTAAATAGCCATTTCTGAGGTAATAGCCATTCTTCATGACTTAAAGTACAGGGAGGCACAAAGGTTTGTTCAAATCTCTCAAGGTGATCAGAGTCATAAAACATATACTGGAGCCCTTTGTACTGTTGTAATTAACACATCATTTACAAGGCTATGAAAATGCACAGGACAGCCATCAAACAATTCTACTGCATAAATCAGAACCCCTTATTGTCTAGACCCCATAGCCCTAGATATATCAGGATAAGGGACATGCAATGACTTGATTTAAAATATGCAATTTATCTGCAAGCATGAGGGAACATTACCTTAACCCATGAGTAGTGAAACAACTAGTGAGATATGAAAGTCCTGCCCCTTCACACAAGATGATAAACTGCATACTGTGCATCAGATTATTGCATATTTTATTTATACATCATTTTTATGTTGGTGTGCTTGTGCAGTCAACATCTTGAGGTAGTGCAGCTTTGGAGGTGTGGTCATTGTTGGGCGAATGCAGGCTACGCACCAGTAGGTGTGTCCCTCATTCCCCAATCAGCCTGCATGCCAGCGCCACACAATGCATATGTAATGTGGTGAGCACAACTAAGAAAAGGTCCACTGCAATCCGAGCAAATCTCATAAGACGCAGTGGACCTTCCCTGGACGTGCATGCCGACATTATGAGCATGGCGGCATAGTGGCCGCCAAACTGCTGACTTTGGGGTTGCCCAATTCCCTGTTGGTTAATCCTGCCCCTTTGTATGTGCCAACAGGGGATCCCACTCCCCATCGGCATAAAGAACCCTCCATTGTTAAATGCCAAGGGGGTGCCCAATCCCCCTCAGCTCGGCCCCCGCCACTTTCTTTGTGTGCTGATGGGGGTGTCCAATTCCTGTTGGCATAAAATCCTCCCCCCCATGTTGTATGCCGATGAAGGTGCCCACTTCCCCATCAGCTACAGATCCCCCAAACATTTAGGTGGCATGCTGGGAGCCCACCCCAGCGTGCCAAATCCCCTAAAACAAAAAAACTGTCCCACATTGTTGTTTTTTTGTCACCTGTAAAATGAAAACGGTCCCTCATAGTCTCCATGCCCCCACCCACACCCACCCTCTGGCACCCTGCCTCCCCACCCCATACTTACTGCAGAGTCTGGCGTGACAATCTTCGGTGGCCCAGGAACACGTCTGCACTCTTCAAAGCCGATCACGAATTGAGGAAATACCGGTAAGTTGTATAATGGAATAAACAGAGTTTTTTTCAACTTTGCTGCATATCTCAGGCATTTAGGGGAATTTTGGCCCGAAATTTTCAACATGGAGTTTTTAGGACCCCTCTTCGTGCATTCTTGCACTGTCATGGTGTTATTAGGTCCCAAAAGGTGATTTATCAGTCACTGCATGGAACCACCTTTTGGGACTGAGTAACAAAATGACAGTGCCACTGTTCATGAGGGGGGCTCTCAAAAAGTCTATGTTGCAAATTTGGTGGAAAAATCCAAAAAATGACTGTTTTACGAGCGTGCGTTGTGCAGTTGCTATGCACACTCGTAAGTTAGCGAATTCACAATATTTTCATGCCAAATTCTCAACATTGGCATTTTACCACACCTTCTTGTGAACCGTACAGCTGTCATTTTTCACATCCTGGCCAAAATGTGTTTTCGCATTTCTGGCGCAGAATAGCACGGTCGCTGTATGAAATCAGTGTTTGGGACATATTACGAAAATTACAGTGACACTTTTTATGAGCAGAGGTCCTAAAATGTCAGTGTTGAAAATTTGGTGACAATACTCCATAAAATGACTGTGTTAAGAGCGTGCATTGCACAGTTTGCACGCACGCTCATAAGTTTGCAAACTTATAATATTTTCACTCCAGATTTTCAACAGTGCCATTGTTCTGCACCTCCTAATGAACAGTATAGTTGTCATTTTTCACATCCTGACCAGAATCTGTTTTCGCAGTTCCAGTGTAGAATAGCGCGGTCACTGTGGAAAGTCTGTTTTCGAGACTAATTATGAAAATGGCAGTGACACTGTTCATTAGCAGATGTCCTAAAATGCCTATATTGAAAATTTGGGGGATGAAAGTCAATAAAATGAGTATTTTATGAGTGTGCGTTGCACAGTTTGCATGCACGCTCACGACTTTGTGAATTTGTAATAGTTTTACTCCAGCTGTTCATCACTGGCATTTTTCCATACATCCTTATAAACAGTACAGCTGGCCGAAATGTGTTTTTGCATGTCTGGCACAGAATTGCATGGTCGCTGTGCAAAATAAGTTTTTGGGACAGTTTGAGGACATGACGGTGACACTATTCATGAGCAGAGGTCCTAAAACGCCTATGTTGAAAATTTGGTGCCGAAAGTCCATACAATGACTGTGTTGCAAGCTTGCATTACACAGTTTCCACTCACCCTTGTAACTTCGTCAATCTGCAATATTTTCATGCCACATTTTCACCAGTGGAATTTCTGCACACCTCCTTATCAATAGTCCAGCTGTCATTTTTCACAGCCTGCCCAAAACTTGTTTCTGCAGCTGTGGCACACAATGGCTGCTCACTGTGCAAAATCACCTTTTGGGACACATTAACAAAATCACAGCAATATGTGTCTCTAGCTCCGTCACTGCCAATGCCAGCGTGACAACTTTCGGCATTGACAAATGCTTGTTGTACTAGTTATAACTTTTAAATGTGCTATATCTAAAAGGATTTATCTGTTTCCCTTTTGTTTTAACAGCCAACATATATGCTGCACTAGGCATTTGTCATGTCAGTATTGTGAAAGTTGTTCTCTGTGCTGGTGCTGGCAAAACTGCTGTAGTTGCTGTAAAAGGTGGTTGAGTTCCTACCTATATAGTAGGTCACAGGCAGTCACTGTTGGCAATGCCATGCCCCCATCAAGTCTGGAGTACTGCAGGACTCAATCCTTGGCCTTAGTTTCTTCTCGATATTCCTTAATAACTTCCCCAAAGCTTGGTCTGTCTCCTTCATTTAACTGTATGCAGAGGATACAGTCATTTTTGTCTCTGGCCTTCTGCCCCTGAGTTGACAGCTTAACTCCAGCTTAATGAGTAGGCAGTACATCATAGTGGTTAAGGGCACATAGCTGAAAACCTGGAGGCTAGGGTTTGAATGCCATCCGCTCCCATGTTCCTCTTTATTTTGACCAGAAGAGACACATTAAGTTGAAGCTAGTTTACAGGTACGACCTGGGAGCACAGGGAAGTTAAGTGACTTGCTCAGGATCACACAGTATGCAAGTGGGGACTGTGAGATTCAAACCTATGTCTTCAGGTTTGCAACTCAGAGCCTTAAAGCACTGCACTATTCTTCTTCATCAACTGCATACTGTGTGACCCTGAGCATGTCATTTAAGCTATTTGTGCTCCCAATTCACACCTGGAAACTAGCTCCAGCTTAGAGAACCTTTCCTGGTCAAACAATTTCCCCTTTCCCTTAATTTCTTTAATGTACAGCACTGGCTACTGAATAACCAGGTCACTCTAAATTCAAAAAGGTAGTCTCCATGAAGTGTGGCACCTGGTAGCACCTGGACAACATCCCCCCCCCCACAGTGTTTCTGACCCTTGATGGATCCAAAATTGATGCATTCTCCTCCTTTAAATATCTGAGTGTTTTAGAATCACCTTTAATTCTCAGCCCATATTAACATCATCCATTTAAAGCTTCTCCCCAAACTGGGGACTTTCACCAGGAAAAAAACTTTTATTCTCGCTTCCTCCAACAGGCATAAGATTGTGTCTTAATTGATCCTCTCAGCCTTTGATTTCAGTAATGTGTTTTACAACGGTGCCCCCAAATCCACCTTTCCCAGACTGAATACCCTATTGCACACTTTCTGCTGGTTTGCTCTGAACTGTATCCCATACTCATCTCTGCTCATGGTACTTTTCCCTCTCCTTCCATCCTGAAGGGCTACTGTCTCTTTCACTGCACTTTTTTATTGCTAATTTCTGGTTTAGTTCACACCCCTGTTATATTTTCTCACTATGTTTTCTCTCTCCCCATTTCTTATTCCCCTTACTGTTTAGACTCCTGCTCCTTCTCCATGTGATGTGTGAAATTCTCTACTGGTCAGTTTTCCTTCTCCTACAGGCTTATACTTCTCTGGTCAACCCTCTCCCTCATATCCATGCTGCCACCTAATTCTGCTCATTGAAGTCACTCCTCCATACCCACACCATTCATTTATGTACCTGTACTTATTCCTCTGCCCTGGTTCATCCCTCCCTCTCTACAGTACATCTCTTCTTGTCTACAAGCAGCTGTACTGCTTCTTTTTGGTCATAAACTGTATTGCAGCTTCATTCGTGTGCTATTCTTGGTTTTTCCCTGTCCAAACTGCTCCTGCTGCCTACTGTCTGCTCCTTTCTCACTCTTAAACACAGAAACATTGAAGTTTTCTGCAGAGAAGGACCTCCTGGTCCAATTAGTCTGCCCTATTTTCCCTGCCTGCTCTGCCAAGACACACCCTACTCAATCTCTGGTCCCATCCCTTGCCTTATGTCTAAGGTCCCCTTGTGCCTATCCCATGCATGATTGAATCCTGTTACCATTTTAGCACCCTCCACCTCCACTGGGAGGATGTTCCAGGCATCCACCACCCTTTCCATGAATAAATATTTTTTTGCATCTCCTCTGAGTCCCCCAGCTTCATAGCATGACCCTTTGTCCTCAAGCATATTTTTCTATGTAGAATGCTACCTTCAAGTACCTTATTAACACCTATGAGCAAGGCCACTGTTTTGCGGTTTTTACCCGGAAATCCGGTAAAATTCCAGAATTAGGGCTGCCTGAAGACAGGTAAAAACAAAGATTTCATGGAATCTGGCATTTTATATCAGATCAGTAAATCTACAAAACTTGTGTTTTTCTTTTAATTCCTTCCTGTACTATTTTCAATTTGCTCTATTTAATGCTTTGTATATTAAGCCTTCTTTAATTCTGATTATTTATGCATATACTAAAAGAATGATAGCAGAATCCCGGTAAAATCTGGAAATTAGAGTAACAATCACCAGTGTAATTCCGGAATCTGAAGTCTTGAAAACAGAATTTCATTGTTTTAATCATCGTAAATCAGTGGCCTTGCCTATGAGATATTTGAATGTTTCTATTATGTCCCCACTTTTTCTGCTTTCCTATAGTATGTACATATTTAACTCTTCAAGTCTTTACTTGTAGGGCTTTTGATGCAGGCCCTGCACTGTTTTGGTTGCCCTCTTATTTATCTTTTTATTTATTTATTAAATTTGTTTCACCAGGAAGGCATGCTGGGCAAAAAGTTGCTCGTCTCCCGGTGCCACCTGGGGGGTAGGGAATAATGGGATAGAATACAGAGAAATGTTACAATGTTGGAATACAATTTGCTTATTTGTATACAATGAGAGAAGGAGGAATTACAGGTGGATCACATTGGCTAACAATGCAACAGTTAAGTATAGTAGATACGAAGACACGTATAGTAAATTGGCAACAGTTGGTGACAGTTGATAACACTGGAACACATATAATACATTGGCAACAGTATGTAGCACTGGATGGTAAGGTGACACAATAGTAATTGGTAGTCATTAGTGTAGCATAGATATTTAAGATTTACAGTGATTGGAATAAAGAGAGGAAGAATGGAAAGAAGAAATGAAAAATTGCGGAGGGAAGAATGGAAGAAGGGAAAGGAAATTTACTGGGAGACACAGGCAGAACACGATATTCGAGGCAAACAGAGATGACAGGGTGGACTAAAGTGCATATAAGAGGGGTAAAGGGGTAGGTTATATAAGTGCTTAATTGAGTGTAGGGGTAGGCCAGTGTTAGGCTATGTTAACCAGAAAGGGGATAGGAGGAGAGGAGAGGTAGAGTGTGGCAGGGTGATGAGAGAGAAAGATAATGTAGGTGGGGGGTACCCAAGGGGGACACAGGGGAGTTGAAATTCAACAGTGTCCTGTTATCCCTATCTGGGCAGGGTGGTGGACAGCCCTACTGGTAGAACTCAGGTTATAGGTGATGAGAGTTATTTATATATAGTGATGGGGGAAGGGGTGATTGGGGGAGGGATGTTGTGGGAGGGAGTAGCAGAGGTCAACTATAATAGGGGGGTAGTACCCCACCAGTGTGCTTGGTGACCCTGCCTGCACAAGGCAGTGATCTAGCAGTGACTGAAGGGGTGCAGTAAAAGGAGAAATAGGGTCAAGTGGGTAAAGCTGTTGCCCACAGTGCACTATGGATCCTACCTGCACAAGGTAGTGATCAAGCTCACAGGAGGGCGATATATTAGGGTAGAGAAAGAAGAGGAAGGAACACCTTAGGAAAAGGGAGAGTAGGGGACTAGGTGGAGCATGACCAGAGGGAAATAGGAGTGGTGGGGAGTAGGCATATGGTAATATGGGCTTAGGCGAGATGGTGGGAGGATTGGAGAGAGTCATAGCAGGCACAGGAAGGGGCAAGGAAGTTCTTGAGGGCAGAGTTAATGGAGTAGCAAGAGGATGAGTGGCAAATTTGAGAGAGAAGTGAATTCCAGATTTTTGGGAGGTGATAAGAATAACCCAATTGTCCAATAAGGGTTGAGTGGCGAGGGACCACCAGGATTCATGAGTTGGTAGATCTAGGGAGTGGGAAGGGGGGGAGTTGTAAAGGCAGGGGAGAGATAGAAGGGAAGTTCACCTAGCTAGTGCTTGGAGGTGAATTTTGCACAGTGAGAGAGACTTTGGTTTGTCAGGGGAGAGAAGGATAGGGCATGGTAGAGATGACAATGATGAGTGCGGAGGGGGGCATAAAGAACAAATAGGTAAAAGGAGTTGATGATGGTATCTAGTCTGGCCAGTGAGGACTTGGGGCAGCACTGTAGACTATGTTACAGAAGTTGAAGATAGGTAGGATAATGTTTTGGACAATCTCATGCCTAGCAATGGGTGGGATGCAGGCACAGTTCCTGAATAAGACAACAAGCTTTGGAAGCAATTTTTTCTGAATGGCATCAATATGACCAGAGAAGTTCAGGTGTTGGTCCAGCCAGACACCTAAATACCTGAAGGAGGATGTGTCCTTGAGTAAAATCCCATCAAGGGTGTGGAAGGAGGGTAGAGAGGAAAACCTGGTATGTCTCTGCCTGTTGCAAAAGGTCATGGAGACCGTTTTTTGTAGTTGACAGATAGCTGGTGGTTTGCAAACCAATGCTGAATTTTGTCAAAGTTGTGTTGCAAGTTGGATGCAACCTTGGTGGGGCAGGAGCCAGATGCATACAAGACTGTATTATTAGCTTACATGTGAATGGAGCAGAAGAGAGAGCAGGTGGAAGGGAGATTGTTTAAAAAATATAGAATAGTATGGAGCCTAACACTGATCCTTGGGGGACACCAGTTCTTATCAGGAGGGGTGGGGAAATTGCATCAGAGATCTTGACTGATTGGGTTCTGCCAGTGAGGTATGCCTTGAACCAGTCTGTGGCTAAAAGGGATAGCCCAGCTGTTGCCAGGGTGTCAAGGAGAGTGGAGTGGGAGGCTGTGTCAAAGGCTTTGGCCAGATCAACAAAAATGGCTGAGGTGATTTGGCCATTGTCCATTCCCATGAGGATAGAATCAGTGAGCTGAAGAAGGGAGGTGGTGGTGGAGTGATTTTTCCTGAAGTCAGGTTGATAAGGGGTGAAGAAGGAGGAGTTATTGATGTAAGTGGTGAGCTGGGAGAGGGTTAGGTGTTCCTGAAGTTTGGCAAGGGTAGGGAGAAAAACAATATGGTGGTAATTGCCAGGGGAGTTAAGGTCTCCACCTTTGGGGACGGGAAAGACCACTGTGTGTTTACATGGGGAAGGTGCTGAGGCGGTTGAGAAGGAGAAGTTTAGGATAATAGAGAGTGGGTAGGTGATGGCTGGGACTGAGAGGGATAGTAGTTTTGGGTCAAGGCCATCTGGGGAGGAGCCTTTTGAAGGGTTGATTGCTAGCAGGGCATTTAGGGTGTCATTTGGGGAGACAGTAGCAAAGGAGAAGGGGGAATCAGAGGTGGGGTCATTCTTGGGCAGTAGGAAAGAGGAGAGGGATGGGCGTAGTTTGGGAGGGATTTGAGTAACTCATCAGCACAAGAGGTGTAATAGGAGTTGAATTCAGTAGCTACTGCAACTGGATCGGCAATGAGGGTGGCGTTTATCTTAACTCATTCACACAGCAAGATCTCTTAGAGACTCCCACCTCTTGTGTCCTGTATATTCTTAGCACTGCATCCTGGTCCTTTCTAAACAAAATCAAGCCATAATTAGCATGCCACAAACAAATGCAAATACCTCTTGAACCGTAAGTGCTACACACAAAGTACGAGCAGCAAAGCTGATCAGCACAAACTTACCTTTCCAATGGTGCTATGCAATTCATTGTAATCAATTTTTTTTTTATTATTTTATACTAGCTGAAATGCCAGATGAAATAACAAACAGCTGTTTTTTTTCAGATTTTTTTCAAGGTGCTTAGGTGAGGTTTGAGAGACAAATGTCAACCATGCACACCATACCATAAACAAATGTGAATAATTCCTAAAGTATACATGATAGACACAAAGTATCAGTGGCAAAGTTGTTCAGCACAAAATTCCTTTTCTAAAGGTGCTATGCAATCAATTGTAATCAATTCTTTTTTATTTTATACTAGCTGAAATACCAAAAACCTTTGAGGTTTTCTTTTTCAGATTTATTCAAGGTGCTTAGGTGAGGCTTGAGAGATAAATTTCAGCCATGCACACCATACTTTTACAAATTTGAATAACTCCTAAAGTATACTTGATAGACACAAAGTATCAGCAGCAAAGCTGTCCAGTACAAAATCACCTTTCCAACGGTGCTATGCAATCAAGTATAAGCAAGTCAGTTTGTTTAATATTTAGGTAAAAACTGCTGACTTCCTCAGATGTTTCCAGGCCTGAGTGAAAGTCAGCCGAGCATTCAGATGCCACCTACAGGTGTATCTAGGCCTGAATGAGTTAAGTATAGGGGTGGGTGGACAGGATGGGAGGGTGAAGATGGTTTGGATCAATCTCCTGAACTTGGAGGGGCAGTTGATGTTTGTCACAAAGGTAGATTTGAAGTATTCTGTTTTGGCTAGCCTGGTAGCCTGGGTGCAGACATTACAGAGTTTTCAGTAAATAAGAAGGTCATTTGGAGCTGGGAAACTTTGTGCTATTTCCAGGCCCAATCTCTGGTTCTGTGGCAGGCTAGTAATTCAGGGATAATCCTGGGGAGGTGATGTTCTCTAATCCTTGTTTGTTTTAGGGGTGCGAAGGCATTCCAATTTGCTAGGAAGATGTCTAAAATAGACTAGGGCTTTATCAACTGAGGAGGTACTTGCTAGAGGGGACCAGTCTGAGAGGGCAAGGCTATGCAGGAGATGTTCCAATTCTAGGGATTTATAAGTCTGTATCTATAGGGTTTTATGTGGGGATTTAGGGCTGTGAACTTTTCTGACCAGGAATACTGGGTTGTGGTTGCTGAGATCATCCAGAAGGATGCCAGAGGTGATGATTCTATGGGGTGGGAAGTTAGGGCCCAATCAAGTAGGGAGTGGTTTTGGGTCTTGTGATTAGGGTGGGTGGGTTCTATAATTAGTTATGTGAGGTTGAGGGCACTGATAGCATTTCTTGTGGTAGATGTTGTTGGGGATAAGCAATTTAAATTGAGGTCACCAAGGATGTAAAGCTTACCAGACTGAGAGAGGGAAACAATGGAAGTTAGGAGGTCAAGGGAGACAGTGGGCTGGACATTTGGACAGCAATAGATACTGGCTATAAAGATAGGGAGTGAGAAAGGGAGGGATACATTGATGGCTAAGCATCATGGGTTGCTGGGTTGGATTAGGAGAAGACTGGGAATTATTGGAGGGAGGCACAGATATATATGGCCACTCCACCACCCCTGCCTACTCTGTCTAGCCTTAGGATGGAGTAACCAGGGATGCAGACCGAGTGGTCAGGAATCGTGCTCTTTAGCCATGTTTCTGTTATAATTAGAATGTTTGTTTTCAGGATAGCAACCATGGCTTGCAGGAGATCTATTTTTTGAAGTAGGCTACCCAATGTTTAATGGAAAAGTACATCCTCATGTCTTCTAAATGTTTTTTGTTTCTTTGTCAACAGACAACTCTTTTCAGGTAGCTGGTAGCCACGAGGGTTTCGAGTCGCCTGCCCTCCCAGCAAGAGAAGCCGGGGTCGCGAGGGTCGCTGGACTGCATACATACGACCCCCCCCCCGAAAACGCACAACCACAACTGCAAGCAGCAAGCTGGTAGCCACGAGGGTTTGAGTCGCCTGCCCTCCCAGCAAGAGAGAAGCCGGGTCGCGAGGTCGCTGGACTGCATACATTGCGACCCCAGAACCGCACAACCGCAACTGCAAGCAGCAAGCTGGTAGCCATGAGGGTTTCGAGTCGCCTGCCCTCCCAGCAAGAGAAGCTGGGGTCGCAGGGTCGCTGGACTGCATACTGACAATTTCCTCGAAACCGGCAGACAACCGCAACTGCAAGCAGCAAGGTACGGATCACAGAGCAAAGATTGCTGGAGCCCGCTGATCTTGGTCGCGCGAGGTCTTTGGCCCGCTGACGCCGCAGGCTCTATTTGAATTTGCGCCTCAAAGGCCACAGCCTACAGCACAGCATAATTTGGACCCAGTTTGCTAGTTGCAGGGCTAGTTTTTCTAGTTGTTTACTCCTGCTGTAGTGCTACTAATTCAGTTTACCTACTTCAGACCTGTACTGCAAATTCAGCCTCAGTATTTTATTGTACTGCTCTTTAACTTCTAATTGCCATGTTACACTAGAGCTTCTAGCAATTAGATCGGTACTGTTTTACCATCCTCCATTTACTGCTTAATGCTTGCAATTAGCTTAATCTGTCTGATGCCTCATTCTACTTACCTGCTTTCGCCACGCCTTCCTCCCAGTCCTTATTTAACCTGCCTTCTCCTTTGTTCCACAGCTGGTAGCCATGAGGGTTTCGGTCGCCTGCCCTCCCAGCAAGAGAAGCCGGGTCGCAGGGTCGCTGGACTGCATACATTGACAACCCCGAAACCGCGACAACCGCAACTGCAAGCGGCAAGTGCGGGATCACAGAGCAAAGATTGCTGAGCCTGCGATCTTGGTCGGCGCGAGCCCGGCTCCCGCTGGGCGCTATGCGCCAGCTCCCACCGCCCCCACCACCAACAATCTTGGTCGACTCTTACTTTTATAGTGCTAATAACGTGACACGGACAAAAAAACAATCTGCTCACTTTCCCACTAGCAGGTTATCTCCTCTCGCCACTAGTGGCCGCTATAAATAGCTTGTCTATTTACACTGCAAAACACTGTACACATAGCCTGAGCGTCCACATACACTGTATATACTGTTACACACAGCAGTATTAAAATGATGCTCCTCACTCTCTCTCTGCCTGTTTACTTTCCCACTAGCCCTCCCCCTGCCTCTCGCCGCTCAAGAAACCACTGCCCCAGCATCACTACATGGTCACAAATGCTAATCCAACTCGCTCTTCCACTCTCCCTATGTTAGCCATTTCCAGCCCCCTCAACTGGGCTATCAGGGCGACCATTCTTCCCCTTCTCATACCCTTGGTCTATCTGCTCTGAGGCAGCCTCAAGGCTGACGTTCTCAGTACAAACCCTAGCTATCACAACTCCAAACGTAGAGCCTGGGCTACCCGTCACATGCTTGTCCATCTCTTTACTCTCCTTCTTCTCCCTAGCCGGGACGAGAAGCCAACCCGGTCGGCCCTCCCATGACCCCAGCACCCTAGCCCTTCCAAAGGGACTGAAAATCCTTCACCAAAACATCTGCAGCATTCTTAGCAAAACCCATATGCTTCATTTCTCACTCAAACACTTTGCCCTGATATCCTGATACTCTCGGAAACTTGGCTCAAACCCCACCATCCTGACTCCTCTGTTGCTATCCCAGGTACTCCCTAACTCGGCAGGACCGCCTGGGAAAAAAAAGGGGCGGAGGCATAGCCATGTTCATTTCTTCCAAACACCGATTCACCCCTGTTCACCTCCCCCCACCCTCCCCTTTAATTGAGTCCCTCACTGTTAAACTCTCACTGCCTTACACCGCCCCAATCTTCATTGCTGGTATCTACTGTGCCCCTAATACCCCTGCACCTAGTATTTTAGACCATCTGGCCAAACTAAAATCCACCGCCGCTACAGGTGAGCTATACGTCCTAGGTGACTTCAATCACAACTGGCTGGCTACAGATTGCGCCAAGCTACGCACCAATGTTAATGCCCTGAATTTCACACAACAAATTTCCCAACCCACCAGAATGAACCTAAAACCCTCAACCACTCCCTCTTGGACTGGGCCCTGATCACTCACCCCATAGAGCGATAGGAGCAGGACTTCTCCTGACTCCATAGTGATCACCATATGGTCTATGTGGTTCGGAAAGTACACAAGCCCCCAAACCTCCCTCACGGACCCTGCTAGCCAGATCCTTCAAGTCACTAGCACTCGCTCGCTCCTCGGGATCTGTCTATGGCTGACTGGTCCCTCATCCCTCAGGCTCCCTCAATCGATGCTGCACTAAAGCTTCACAAACATGTTCCTGAGGGTCTGGGATCAACATGCACCACTAATAAAACCAGAGTTAGGGGCTCACACCTACCCTGGATATCCTCCAATCATATGTCAAGCCGCTCCAGGGACCTGGCCTGGAAAAACACAAAACTACCAGCACCCTCCAAGACCTACAAACTTACTGCGTGCCTACGTAACTCCTGTACCAAGGCAATTCGACTAGCCAAACAGAAATACTTTGCATCAGCCCTATGCGTAAATCAGAACCACCCTTCCCGCTTCTGGAAAACCATAAAATCTCTTCTAACCCCGGCAACCCAACCACCTGCCCCTGCCCTGACAATCAGTGGCCGGGCCATCACTGACCCACTTGATGTAGCCACAGCCTTCAATATTCACTTTACCTATCTAGCCGACTTGTTCAACCTCTCCTTCTCGACCTCCACAATACCCTCTGCCTGGAAAATGGCTACTATCATTCCTCTTCCGAAGGGGGGTGACCCCGCATTGCCTGGGAATTACTGCCCCATCTCCCTCCTCCCAACGCTGGCTAAGATACACGAACAACTTGCCCTGGCCCAATTCTCCCAGTACCTAGCTGATACTGCTTTCTTCACCCCATACCAATCTGGATTCCGTAAATCTCACTCCACCACTACCTCCCTACTAAGAGTAACTAACGACATCCTCTCAGGTATGGATAAAGGGCATATCATGACGGCTATATTTATTGATCTGGCCAAAGCCTTTGATACCGTCTCACACTCTCTCCTTATAGATAAGCTAAAGGCCTCCACCCTCTCCACCCATGCCACAAACTGGTTTCGAGCTTACTTGTGCGATAGACATCAAGCAGTGAAAATTGGCTCCCAACTATCTGCCCCTCTCCCCACCTCCACAGGTGTCCCTCAAGGGTCAGTCCTGGGCCCAATCCTATTCTCGGTTTTCCAACGAACTCCCACAAGCCTGCTCCCACTCATCTATCCAAATGCACGAGACTACATAATATACAACACTGGCCCCTCCATAGCAACAGTACATGGCCACCTTCAACATGACTTCAATGCTGTACAACTCTGGCTCTCTACAAAACCAGCTGTTCCTAAATGCAAAAAGACTGTCTCGCTAACTTTCGAGCTCGCCTCTCCCGGCTCTCTGAGCACCCCCTTCGTAACCCTGGACCACTCTCCATTAGAATCCAGTACCTCCTTCCGTTACCTAGGTGTTTGGCTCAACCAAAACCTAGATTTCTCTACACGTGAATCCTTGCACAAAACTTAATCCCAAACTGGGGGCCCTTTACGAACAAAGGCTGCCTGTCCACCATGGTCAGCGGGAACTCGTACAAAAAATGATTCTGCCGATCTTTGACTACGGGATGTGATCTATGGCACCGCCCAGACCGTCCCTCTCGTCCAGCCTGGACACCCTTTTCCCTCCTTCTGCCGTTTCATACTGGACTGTCCAAAACTAACACACCACTGCGACCTTTACAGCGCCCTGTCCCTCCCTCACTTGCTGACATGGCTAATCCACGGCTCCAAAATTGCCGCTAAATTCTGGTCCCTCTCTCCCCCATACCTGTCTGCATCCTTAACTTCTCAGCTCCCCCAGCGTACTACCTCGGCACTCAGATGCTAGACTATTCCACATCCTCTGTCGCGCACCTCCATGGGCCAAGCAGCACTAAGCTACCGCATACCAAAACTCTGGAATGACTTACCAGCAGATATCCGCCATTACTACAATCTCAGACACCTCAACACTCGCCTCTCAGAGCACTTCCTCTCGGTCTGCTCTTGCTCCGGCCCTGCCCCCTAAGAGGCTTCAACTGCCTACCTTAACTTCCTGATGGCCTACCAACCAGCCTAAAATTGCATCTAATAACTAACTGGCTAATTAGCTACACTTCCACTTAGGGCTCCCTCCCTCTCTCCCAATCATTCCTCCTAATCCAGCTATATAATCTATTGTTGGCACTCTTCTCCCTTACACCAAAGCTCTATCTTCCTGTTTGCACTTCATCTGGATATAAGAACAAGCCTACCTTAGCTACCTACTGTATAGGCTCACAACAATGCCTCCTCATGTGTAATTGAATGTCTGTATAATTACTGCTCCTTCCCTCATGTAACCCACCTTGTTTCCCCCAGGTCGCATCTGGAAACGAATGGTCTTCCGCTCAGTATGCCTGCCTGGTTAAACTCTTGAATAAATAAATAAATAAATAAAGATGTATGCAACTGCATTAGTCAGTATTCGCAGTTCATACTTGGCCCTGTTACTGTCCTGGGAAGCTCCATTTCATGGTTGTTGAAATCTCATTGTCCCCAAGAGCTGCATTAGCATATGAGAACATGATGCATAATCACCCTTTAAACTCCCCAGTATGCCTGTCTGCTTAATTAGTCTACAAAGAAACAAGCTGAAAGAAGGTGTGAAATACCACATTTATCTTCAGTGAGCTTTGAAAACTATCTGAGTTATAATGTAGGTTTTTTTCCCTTTAAACGCCATTCATTTTATGAATTTACAGAGAGTTTTTGCAGGTTATTTGTTCTTTCAGCTTAGAGATACATTATACAAATCTTTGATCTGACATCATGTTCTCATATGCTAATGCAGTTCTCATGGACAATGAGATTTCAACAACCATGAAATGGAAACACGTAGGACAATCACGGGGGGCTACCATGAGCAGTAAAAACAAACTAAGGCTAATACATATAGCCCTAACAGTTACAGGAAAGGAGTTGTCTGCTGACATGGAAACAAATAAAATGTAAATGATATGAGGGTGTAGTTTTCCTTTAAGTGTAATCTCTTGAAACCCTTTATGAGCACCATTGGGGTAGGGGTATGGGCAGTGGCAGTGGGGAAAATGGCAGGGGTGAAGGAAGTAGCAGGACCGGGGTTGGGGTGGATGTCCCCCGAGGGGAGTAATAGTAGTGCTAGGATAAGGAAGTGCAGCTTTGTGCATTTGGAATGATGGGGCTTGGAGGCCGAGTGAGGTAGAAGGGAGTGATATAGTGAGGAAGCAGGAGGTGAAGAACAGTAAAGTAATTTGGCAAAGTTTGTAGGGATGCATGTGGAATGATGAGGGAATGAGACCAGAATACATTAGGGGGGACCTGAGTTATAGCATTAATATAAGTTAGGGCCTAGAGACAGGGGGTTTTGGATGGATTTGGTGTTATAGGGCCCTGGGCTGGCAAAAGCAGGAGGTGTGGGTAGGGAGAGGGTAAGTAATAAGGTTAGGGGGAGTAGGTAGAAGGGGGAAGGATTTGAGTGGACAGGAAACATCCTTAGAGTCAAGGAGCAGTGGGGAAGGGGACATTGGTAGGTAGTAGACTACAACAAGGGGGTGTAGCTGAACAGAGTCACATTGCTACCAAGGGGAAGGGGCGCAAAGCTTAAAATAAAGCACCCTCAGGTACCCAGCTGAATAGTAGGGAAGTAGAAAGTGAGGATGTTTGCTTAAGTATACACCCTCGAGTGGAGGAGCTGAATAACCTGATAATGGGGAAGCAGGTACTTAGTAT
Source organism: Neoceratodus forsteri (assembly GCA_016271365.2). Classification (NCBI taxonomy): domain Eukaryota; kingdom Metazoa; phylum Chordata; order Ceratodontiformes; family Ceratodontidae; genus Neoceratodus; species Neoceratodus forsteri. The sequence continues at coordinate 169,275,833 of CM057454.1, forward strand.
TGTGTCTGAAGGGAGGGGCTAATAGTGGAGTTTATTCTAATGGAGAGGCAAAGAAATCCTGGTATTGTGGGTCTAGGTATTACCCCTTAAAGTGCTTTGCTGTAGCTCTTAGGTGCTTCCCCTTTAAGAGGGAAAGTGGAGTATAATCAAGTAGGAGGTGGGTAGGTTTCTCAGCTCTGGTACAGTATTTAATAAATGAAGGAGGTGGGGGGGGCGAAAAATCACTAAGAAACCAGTTGCAGAGAAGGATTGATTAGTTCAGCAATAAACCCTGAGGACTGAGCAGCTGACATTCTGCAGTCTTATGCTCTAGTTCAATGATTTCAGCACTGGCTGCAGCGTTGGGCAGGAAACCAATGTCAGCGCTCCGGGGCCATCTGGAACCATTCAGATCCAACAGTGATGGGTGCCAGGTAATCAATTAGAAAAGGGAGGACAGCTGCAAGTTCCCCCTTTTCCTTGTCCTGGGTCAAGGACCAGTTGTTACCTTGTGAGTCAAGGAGGAGAGTGGGCAGCAGGCACCTTCATGCCCTGTACTGGGTAGGTGGGTTGCTTATGAAGGAGACTGCATCCACAGTACCGGCCTGGTGGGCTCCAATCAGTCTGAGAGAGAGGAACAGAAAAAAGGGCAGTTATAAGCCTCAGGGGTGGTCGAGTTGGTTTCAGAGCAGGGAGAGGTGAGAATAAATTAACAGTTGAAAAGGCTTGGGATGAAGGGGGGGGGGTTACAGACTCTGGCAAGGTGACAGCAGCAGATTGCAACAGTGAGCTAAAACAAAAGGTGTTAAATGGGGGTGTCTATCTGACCTGATCATTTGGTGCCAGAGTCAGGGGGGAAGGTCTAGTAGCCAGACAGATTAGAAATGCAGAATCAGCCTTAAACTTTAAAATACAAGTGGAGAAATTGCCATCAGTAATCTAATGTGCAATGTAAACACTGTTCAACTTAAAATTAACTCAGAAAGTCAGCTCTACAGTCCATTTAAGAAAACCCTATAGGCAGGATCACCATAAATAATATAAACAAGCATTTGTCAATGCCGAATGTTGGCTTGCTGGCATTGGCATTGGTAGTGCAGGAGTTAGACAGATGCATCATAGGAATGGCAGTGAAGTATTGAACTGATGCCAACCCACCCCCACCCTGCAGAGAGTGACAAGCATTAGGGTGTCCCTTTGGGTGTTTGGTAGTGCAGTGTGGGAAAACATGTCGGGCAGGATGTGAGAAATGACAGCTGCACAGTTCATAAGGAGGTGGAAAAAATGCCAGTGTTGAAAATGTGGTATGTAAATATACCAAATTTGTGAAGCTACTAGGATGCGTGGGAAATATGCAATGCACGCTTGCAACACTGCCATTTTATGGGCGTTCGGAACCAAATTTTCAACATAGGCATTTTAGCACCTCTGCTCATGTACAGTGTTACTGTTATTTCCTCAAAGTGTCCCAAGAAGTGATTTCGCAAAGCGACCACGCTATTCTGCACCGGGAGTGCGAAAACACATTTTGGGCATGATATGTCAAATGATGGCTGTACTGTTCATCAAGAGGTGTGGAAAAATGGCAATGGTGAAAATCCAGACTGAAAATATCACAAATGCACGACGGTATGAGCATGCGTGCAATCTGCCAATGCATGCTTGTAACACAGTTATTTTATGGAGTATCATCACCAAATTTTCAACGTAGGCATTTTAGGTCCTCTGCTCATGAACTGTGTCACTGTCATTTTCATAATCTGGCCCAAACACTGATTCTCACAGCTACTGTAAGTACAGCGCCAGAAGCGTGAACACATTTCGGCAGGATGTGGAAAATGACAGCTGTACTGTTCACAAGGAGGTGTACAAAATGACAATGCTGAAAATCCAGCAAAATATTGTGAATGCGTGGTTACGAGCCTCATGAGCAACTGCACAATCATCGTAAAACAGAGCATTTGTTGGATTTTTCCACCAAATTTGGAACATAGGCTTTTAAGGCCACTCATGAACACTGCCACTGTCATTTACAGATGGGCCTCGAAGGTGATTTCTACGAGACTGTGAAATCACCTTTCGAGGCCGATAAACACCATGACAGTGACAGAATTCATGAGGAGGCGCTCCAAAAACCCAATGTTGAAAATTTGGTGCAGAAAGTCCAAGAAATGCCTGAGATATGCAACAAAGTTGAAAAAACCCTATTCACTCCATTATACAGCTTACCGGCATTTCCTCAGTTCGCAGTTGGCTTTGAGGAGTGCAGACGTGTTCCCAGTCCACTGAAGATCATCGCGCTGGACTCAGGAGGTAAGTATGGAGTGGGGGGGGTGAGGGGAGGCAGGGTGCGCAGGGTGGGTGCGGGTGGGGGGGAGGGCGGACCTAGACTACTAGGGACCGCTTTCGTATTCTAGGTACAGAAAACGTCTGGGATAGTTTTGGCATGCTGGGTGGGCTCCTGCATGCCACCTAAGTGGGTTTGGGAGGTTAGTAGCCGACGGAGATTGGGCACCCTTGTCGGCACACAACACGGGGGTAATGCCGCTAGGGATTGGGCACCCCACCGCAAACAAAGGCACGGGACTGTTTTGCACACTGGGGTGGCTCCTGTGCTGAGCCACCTAAGTGGGTTTGGGGGGTCACCAGCCGACAGGATTGGGCACCGCTGGCACACAAACACCGGGGGTACGTCAGCTGGGATTGGGCACCCGCCAGAAAACAAAGTCGGGAGCGCGAGCTGAGGGGATTGGGCACCCTCGGCATTCAACAGCGTTGGGAGTGATGCCGTGACGGGAGTGGGCTCCCGCCAGTGTGTCACATAAGGAGGGCGCGAGCTTCACCCACCATGCGGCAGCTTCGGCGCCATGTTTATTGAAATGTTTCACTTGGAAAGGCATGTATGGGAGGCGTGTCTTTATGCTGCTGCATGATGACCTTGTCTCTGATTGCAGCGGCACTTTGTTTACAAGTTATGTCCACTTTACATAATGTTGGCGTCAGTGCTAGCATGCTGACTTATTGGGGAATGAGGGACGCACCTACTGATGCGTGCCCTGCATTCGTCCAACAGCAGCAGTGCCTCCAAATCTCCACTCTCCCAATATGTTGACCTGTGCGCAAGCACGGCAAGCCAACATAAAAAATCACTAAGAAACCAGTTCAGGTCAGGGAAATGCTGAAAGTAGTGCAGTGAAGGATTGATCAGTTCAGCAACAAGCCCTGAAGACTGAGCAGCTGACAATCTGCAGTCTTATGCCCTAGTTCAGTGATTTCAGCACTGACTACAATGTTGGGCAGGAAACCAATGTCAGCGCTCCAGGATGTCTGGAATCATTTAGGTCCCACAGTGATGGGTGGCAGGTATTCAATTAGAGTAGTAGGAAAGCTCCAAAATCCCTTCCCTTGTCCTGGGTCAGGGACCAGTTGTTACCTTGTGAGCCAAGGAGGAGAGTGGGCAGCAGGCGTCTTCATGCCCTGTCCTTGGAGGGCAGGTTGCTTATGGAGGGGACTGCTTCTGCAGTACCAGTCCGGTGAGCTCCAATCAGTCTGAGAGAGAGGAACAGAAAAGAGGACAGTTATAAGCCTCAGTGGTGGTTAGGGGGCAGTTCCAGAGCAGGGAAGGGTGACAAAAAATTAATAGTTGAAAAGGCTTGGGATGAAAGGGGGAGGGGCTCTGTTATAGACTCTGGCAAGGTGCCAATAGCAGACTGCAACAGGGTGCTAAAACAAAGGGTGTTATATGGGGGTGTGTATCTGATCTGACCATTTGGTGCCAGAGTCAGGGGGGAGGTCTACTAGCCAGAGAGATTAGAAATGCAGAATGAGTCTTAAACTTTAAAATACAAGTGCAGAAATTGTCATCTATAATCTAATCTGCAATATAAGCACTATTCAACTTAAAATTAATTCAGAAAATCAACTCTACAGTTCATTTAAGAAAACCCTAGAGGCAGGGTCACCATAAATAATACAAAAAATCACATTGAAACCAGTTCAGGTTAGGCAAATGCTCAAAGCAGTGCAGTGAAGGATTAATCAGTTCAGCAACAAGCCCTGAGGACTGAGCAGCTGACAGTCTGCAGTCTTATGCCCTAGTTCAATGATTTCAGCACTGGCTGCAGCGATGGGCAGCAAACCAATGTCAGGGCTCTGGGGCCATCTGGAACCATTCAGGTCCCACAGTGATGGGTACCAGATATTTAATTAGAAAAGGGAGGAAAGCTCCAAGATCTCATTTTCCTTGTCCTGGGTCAGGGACCAGTTGTTACCTTGCAAGCCAAGGAGAAGAGCATGCAGCAGGCACCTTCACCCTCTGTCCTGGGAAGGCAGGTGTCTTATGGAGGGGACTGCATCTGTGGTACCAGCCCGGTGGGCTCCAGTCAGTCTTGCGAGCCAAAGAGGAGAGTGGGCAGCTGGCGCCTTCACCCCCTATCCTGGGAGGGCTAGTTGCTTATGGAGGGGACTGCGGCCATGGTACCAGCCTCTTCTATACCACTTCTACCCTATCTATGTCCTTCCAGAGATGAGGCTTCCAGAACTTGGCACAATAATCAAGGTGGGGCCTCACCATCGATCTATACAGGGGTAACACTGCCTCCCTCTTCCTGCTGGTGATAATTCTCTCTATGCACCCGAGCATCCTGCTAGCTTTCCCCACTGCCTCATCACACTGATTTGCAACCTTCAGGTCATCAGAAATGACTATCCCCAGGTCCTTTTCCTGTTTTATGGTTGCCAATACCTTGCCGCCCAATTGGTATGTTGCCCCTTGGTTTCTGTGTCACAAGTGCATGATTCTGCACTTTTTTACATTGAAATCCAGTGGCCAAACCCTTTACCAGTATTCTGACTTTTTTAGATCATCCCTCATCCCCCCACCAGTGTGTTCACTCTGCTGCAGATTTTTGTGCCATCAGTGAACAGGCATACTTTCCCTTCCAGCCCTCCTGCAATGTTGCCAATAAAGACATTGAAAAAGGACTGGGCGTAGTACTGACTTCTGCAGCATCACACTGATCACCTTGCCTTTTTCAGAATAAACACCATTTACCACCACCCTTTTACTCCTGTGTTGCTTAGCAAACTTCTTACCCATTTTACTTCTTTTGGACCCACTCCTAGACTGCCCAGATTGCTCACCAGTCTTCTGTGAGGAACAGTGTCAAAGACCTTACTGAAATCCAGGTAGGCCACATCCACTACTACACTGCTTCACCCTGCTCCACTTCCCTGGTCACTCAGTCAAAGATCTCTATCAGGTTTGTCTGGCAAGATCTCTCCCCTGTGAAACCATATTGCCTTGGATCATGTAATCCACTGGACACAAGGTATTCCCCAATCATTTCCTTTAGTAGTGATTCCATTTCTTTACCCACCACTGAAGTCAGGTTGAAAGGTCTGTTAGTTTTCTGCCTCTTCCCAATTACCACTTTTGTGAAGTGGGACCACATCTGCTCTTCTCGAGTGCCTTGGAATTTCTCCTGTATCTAGTGATAGGTTGAACAGAGCAGTCAGAGATGCAGCCTGTTCCTCCTTGAGCTCCCTCAGTATCCTAGGTTGTACCTCTTCAGGCCCCATTGCTTTCTCCACTTTTAGTTTTGCTAGTTCCTTAAGGACTTCCTCCTCTGTAAAAGGACTAGTATCCACCTTCCTTCGTTTAATACCCTTGTCCCTTATCTGTGGCCTGTCACTTACCCCTTCCTCTGTAAATACTGAGCAGAAGTATTTGTTCAATGAGTCTGCTTTTTATTTTTTGGCCTTCTTCCACACAAACCTTTGCTTCTCATTTAACCTTACTATTCCTCCTTTGGTCTCCCTCATTTTGCATACATACCTAAAGAATGTTTTATCCACTTTTTTTACTGACTTGGCAATATTCTCCTGTGTTTGCAGCATTGCGCTTCTAACTGCTTTACTTACCTCCCTCCCCTTCTTCTGATATCTCTCCCTAGCCTTCTCCTTCTGTGCCATCTTGTACATTCTAAATGCTAGCTTTTTTGTCCTTTTTTCTTCGCTACTTCTTTACAGAACCATAGTGGTCCCTTTTTTTTCTTAGCCCTTGTTAATCTACCTGACTCAGAGATTTGTTGCCTTCTTAATGCTCTCCTTTATTTTTGTCCACTGTTCATCGACTCCACCCAGTTTCCCTATTCCTGCAAGGGTGCCCCAAGGCATTCTCCCATTTTCTTAAAATTGATTCTCCTGCAGTCCAGGACCCTAATTTTGTATTGTTTGATTCTGTCCCAGTTCTTATATTGAACCACACCGTACGATGATCACTGGTCCCCACATGGCTACCTACCGTGATGTCAGCAACACTGTCCCTGTTTGTCTGGCTCAGGTCCAGTATTTGCCCTCCATAAGTGGGTTCCTTAACTAGTTTCCTTTGGAATGCCCCCTGCAGGGAGTATAGGATGTCTCTGTTTCTAACTTTTGCTGCAGCTGGGAGGCTCCATTCCACTTCCGGTAGATTGAAGTCCCCAACCAGCAACACATCCCCCTTGCTTACCATTCTTTGGATTGCTTCCAGCATATCCTTATTCACCTCTGCCCCCTGTACTAGAGGTCTGTGGATCACTCCTGTGTGAATAACGGACCCCTTCCGTGTTTCCAGGGTGACCCACAGTAACTCTGCTCCTCCCTGTTCCCCTTGTATTTCTTGCAGTTCTCATTTGCTTTGGCTATCTATCTAGTAAATGTAAACTGTAAATTTTAAATTGTAAAATGTAATTTGAATTTGTTTATTTTATTTATTTATTTGTTGAAAATGTTTCACCAGGAAAGGCACGCTGAGCAAAACGATGCCCGTCTCACGGTGCGACCTGGGGGGAGGGGTTACAGAGGAAGCAGGTATACATACAGTAGATGATTTTGGCAGTAATGCAATACTGACAATGTACATCAATTGACGGTATTACAAATGAACTTGTTACATAAGGAGAGGAATACAGAACAATGATCAATATCGACAGGGTATACATAACATAGGTATAAGGCAAGGTTAGAGCAATACAGAACTTGCACAACAGGGACAGGGTAAACATGTCATGGGTATAGAAATCAAGTGTACCAGGCATAGTAGGAGCAAAACAGAGCAAACACTACAGGGAAGGGGTGAAGATACAATGGTTATTCTAAGGGGGAATACATTCGTTACGTAAGTGCCAAAGCAACTAGTGTGACAGGACAGAACTTGAGTGCCAGTGCCAGCCTTGAGCTGCAGTGGGATGCACAGTTGCCTGCTGGAGTTGGAGGGGACTAGTATGCTTAGGAGCATGGGGGTAGGTTTAGGTGAGGTGAGAGGGAGGGAATGGTTTTGATGCTGAGGGTGAGGCAGAGGAGGGAGAGATGGGGGAGAGAGGCAGGTGTTAGGAGTGAGGGAGGGAGTAAGCATGAGTGCAAGTGCATAGGGCAGTATATAAGCCAGCCAATTAGGTGATTGCCAGGCCGCTGGTCAGGCTCTGGGGGGCAGCTGGGGATGAGAGGTACCAAAGTGGAGGGGCGTTCAGGGGCAGTTGCAATTTGTTGTGAGAAAGTTAGTGAGGGCAGAGGATAGGGAGTATTTGGATGATGAATGGTGGATCTGGGCTGGTAGGCAGTTCCAGAGTTTGGGGAAGAGATAAGAGCAGGAGCGATTGGCCGGTGGTGGTCCTTCGGTTGGGGATGGATAATAGCCTTGTGTCGGTGGACCTGAGGGTGTGAGTGGGGGTAGGTGGGGAAGATAGGGAGGATGCTAGGTAGGGTGGGAGGGGAGCCAAGCCAGAAGTTGGAAGTGAATTTTACAGTGTGGATTAGGTGCCGGTTGCTCAGGGCTGGCAGGGCCTGTGAACGGTAGAGCTCGCAGTGATGTGAGCGAGGGGGGGTATCGAGGGCAAAGCAGCAGAACGCATTAAGGAGGGGGTCCAGTCTGGCTAGGGTGGTCTTTGAGGCAGAGCTATAGACTATGTCACAGTAGTCGAAGGTTGGTAGAATCATTTTCAGGACTAGATCACATCTGATGGGTAGCGAGAGGGAGGAGTGGTTCCTATATAGGGGCCCCAAGTTTTGGGCGCAGTTTGGAAGTGATGGCATCTACGTGTGTGGTAAAGGAGAGGTGGTGATCGAGCCAAACCCCTAAATACCTAAAGGAGGGCACTTCTTCGAGGATGGTGTTGTTTAGGGTATGGAAGATCAAAGGGTGGGTGAGTTTGGATAGACACTGCCTTGTACCGAAAGTCATAGAGATGGTTTTCTTGGGATTTAGGGAGAGTTGGTTGGTATTGAACCAGTGTTGGATTTTGTTGAAATCCATTTGTAGTTTGGAAGTGAGTTCTTCATGGGTCCGGCCGGAGGTAAAAAGGACCGTGTCGTCTGCATACATGTGTGTAGCGGAGGAGGAGCATGAATTTGGCAGATCATTTAGGAGGATGGAGCATAGAATGGGAACATGACACTGTGCCTATTCCTCTTTATAGTGTGGTACATTACCAGTTCTATATTACTGTTGCTGTATTGTGTTCTATGACAAGAAGGGTTTTGCTCAAAGGCGCAGGTTCAGAGTGCTGCTACTGGGACCAGCCAGGCCCCCATGCAATGAACACTAGAGCCAAATGTAAAGTAGCAGCCTGCAAACAGTAAAAAAGCACACAAAATCAGTCAAAAAAACCCACAGGTAATCCAGAATTTCACAAATATAAAACAAGGTTTATTGCTAGTATAAATCACAGAAATGGTCAACAACTATACACAAGAGTAGGGACCACAGTCCACATGTTTGGACTGAGGTACCCACCTTTGTGTACAGTTGATTCTTTTGTTGGTTCTATGTGTTTACTGTTTGAGTGCTGCAACACTTGGCTGTGGTGCTGTATTGTCTTCCCATGTACCCCCTTTAGCAGGATGCTTTTGAAAATGAGCCATTATGGCTTAGTAGGCCTTACATGATAAAAACGCTTTCAGTGAATAAAGAAATAATTGGTTCAGTGTTCCATTGTGATGATGCACTGTACTAACTTTCAAGATATCAATTATTACATAAATGCTTATATAACTAGTTTTTCCAAGGGAAGAAAATGCTGGTGCCACACAGATGGTCACATCCTGACATGAGAACTCCTGCTTGTTCAAAATTTCTAATGTTATAAGGTAATACTTTATTAATTTAGGATAATCATCTTAATGCCTATTGTCCATACTAGAATAAGACTTATAATATATCTTGCCTTCATATAATTGGTTTTCTGTTTCCATTTGTGATTCGTTAATTTACTGACGCTCCCTACTTTAATTAATTGTTATCAATGCATATTTCCTGAACAATTATAGATGAGCAGGAATAGTACATGTACAGCATGTTTGGTCTCAGTAAATTGTCACTGTCTTTTAGAATAGGTGGTAATTACTGGGTTGAATACTATTGCATCATCCAGTGGCTACTTGTTTGGTAGTTGATGGCTGGTTAGCCTGGATTCACAGGTAGAACTTTCTTATATACTTTTATTGGTATATCTATTATTTTAATTACTTTCAAAGGTAAATTATTGAACATTGCTTAAAAAAGAAGTGATTATTTATTTACTTATGTAGATCTGTATGTTTTGTTTAGAAAGACAGACGGTCTGTTGCATTATAGCCAGGATAATACGTAAACTCTGCTTGGCTAGTCGAATTACAAACTTAACGAAAGGTACAGTATATCCGTTATGAATCTGTTAATTATGATGCAATGGGTAGAAATGCCAGATATGCACTACTCAAGACACCATTATGTAATCTTGGAAATGTAACTCCAGTCCTCTATCATACAGCTGATAACTTACCTACTACCTAATACTTACCAATATATTTGATGGTGACATGCCAATTTATCTACTGAAGACATAATAGTAATTTTATTTTTATTTTGTTAGCCAGGTAAGGACACTGGAACAAGTTATTTTTCAGGTCTGATCTGACATCAAATACATATATATACAATTACAAAAATGTCACAATAACACACTTAGACAAAACAATTACAGGCATCCAGTTCTAATAAATAGCTTTTCAAACAGTCTTTAAAACTTTGTAAGGATGGAACAGATCTTTCTTTTTCTGATAATGAGTTCCAAAAACAGGGAGCAGCTGAAGAAAAGGAGTGAGATCCAAGTTTTTATATATAAAGAATAGTCTGAAAAACAGTTCCTTTAAAAGATCCCAGGTTCAATGTAGTATCACTAATTGAAACCGACTTGCTTAATGGAAATAAGCTTTTGAAATAAAGGAGCCGGCCTGGTGGTGCTAAGCATTGAGGTGCTAAATGCCACACCTCGTGCCACGCTAGCAACCAGGGTTCAGGAACCAACTCAGGCCATCAGGGGTTGGCAAGGGAGGGAAGGGATTGAGCACCTGGAGGACTGCTATGCCTTTCTGGGGAGGGATCCAGGCTTCACGCCACTCCTTGGTGGCCCCTGATGGAGACTGGAGGTAGTGTAAGAAACTTGTGGTGCACAGCTTGGGTGTGGAGCAGTGGCTGACATTGACACATCTGTGCCAGGATGTTATTGCACATCCACACTTCAGAGGGGAAACAACAAAAGACTAAAATCCCTGAAGGGACAGGGAGGTGATGAGGGCTCCTGTGACCAAGTCCACATCCCCAGCATCAGACCACTCTTCTCCAGTCCTCCAGGGCTTCTGCCATGACAGACCCTCTAATCTCAGATAAGCCTTAAGATTGGTGGACAGCATACCTCTCAACTGTCACTGATTTTCAGGGACGTCCCTGATTTTGACTCAGAATTTTCCTCTGTCCCTCGTAAAATTAGTGTTTTTGTGACAGAACAGTGGGGATTGAAAGTACAACATAATGCCAAACATTAAAGTTACAGACTTGTTCCTCTTCAGAAAATGCATCTCACACTAATCCCCTTATTCTATCTGCTTTCTGAGTGAATAGTACCAATTTTTAAGATGTGTCCCTGATTTGGGGTCTTTGTCCCTGATTTTTTAAGCCTTGTCCCTGATTTATGAGTAAAGAGGTTGAGAGGTATGGTGGACAGGCAGGTGGATGGGTGACAGAGAGGTGATCTGAGGGGCTGAAAAGTTCTGGTGGGGCCAGGAGGAGGTAGTCTTGGCAGGGAGTAGAGGTGTAGGTCAAGTGGGGACCTTTGAGAGATGCCCTGTCCTAAGGAGCATAAATAAAATTTACAAAAAAAAAAAATAAAGCTTTTGGAAAAAAAGTATTTATGAATTAAATCACCAAAAAAGTATGCCAATCTTGTATTAGGAGATAACCAACTGAGTTTTAAGTACAACGAACAAAGGTATGTATGTAAAGGGAGACCCAGAATGAAACAACGAATGTTATTATACACAATAAATAAGGCCTTACTTTCTTTCACAGCTAGCTTAAAGTACAGACCAGCCATGTCATCTAAGTGAGGTAGCAGAATCCCTGTAGCAATGGATCTTCTTGTTTCAGCAAAAAAAAAAAAAAATGTTAAGCTTATACAATATGCCCAGTTTGCAATTCACTTGTTTACAAACAGCTTTAACCTGGGGCGAAAAGGCTAAATTAGGGTCCAGCAATACATCTAAGTATTTGAATTCATAAATTTGCTCAATGACAGTCCCCTTTTCATTATGAATGATTAGGCTTAGGTTATCTTTCAACAATGAAGTGGGTCCAAGTAACATAACTTTAGTTTTATTTTTACATTAAGAATTAATGAATTAGCTACAAACCAGTTGCAGATGTCTACAAATTCCTGCTCCAAAGTGAGAGTTAGTTGAGAAACTGTTTTGGCTAGAGAAAAAAATAATCAAATTATCAGCATATAACAGGCTATGACAGGATCTACATAAAGAAGGTAGTGCCAGAATAATTTAACTATAGCATGGTGGTGATGGGCCAAGCTGGCTATTAGGAGGGTTTCAATAAGGGTGCTTGGCGAGTCTCATCTGATGTAGTATAAAACTTAACACCAAGCTTAGACAATTGGAACACTGAGATGGGGGGTGCTCATCAGCTAGTGGCACAACAAATTGTTCTCCCACCTTCTCATACTGCTTACAAACATTCCACAGTTTGTTAAAATACTTAACAACAGGCCAGTATCCTCCACAGTTGTTCAATTGTTGTTTAATAGTATGCTTTCAAGGGGTGAAATGAGTTGTGAAGGAGTATGCTACTCGAATCTGTCTGCAGTATTACATACGAGACATTGTTTTACACTTAAAATGACAGATTTAACAAGGATAAGACCAGTATGCCCATTATAGCTGTTCTTCCTATTCGTAACTTGAGAAGATAGGCTTTGCTAGCCATAAGAGGTATGGTCATGCTATCCTGGTAAATGTCTTGGCCAAGTCACAACTTCAAAATATAGACACACATAATTTTCAACAGTGTATCTATTCAGTAAGAGTTTGTGGTGTTGCGTCTGTTGTTTAATTGAAAATGTTTAGTATGCTTTCAGTGGGTGAAATGAATTGTGAAGGAGTATGCTACTCTGATCTGTCTGCAGTATTGTCTATGAGACATTGTTTCATACTTAAAATGACAAATTTAACAAGGATAAGACCAGCATGTCCATTATAGCTGTTCTTCCTATTCGTAACCTGAGAAGATAGGCTTTGCTAGGCATAAAAGGTAAAGGCACACTATTCTGTTAAATGTCTTGGCCAAGTTCACAACTTCAAAATATAGATGCACACAATTTTCAACAGTATATCTATTCAATAAGAGTTTGTAGTGCTCCTATAGGCTGATTAGTGTAGTATTCCTATATTAAACTTTTTGGCTCTTAGCTGTACTGTGTATTGTAGCTGACTGAGAGTGAACATGTTTGCAAGTATGAGTTCATAAGTACTGTAATAATTCAACCCTTTAGTAGAAGTTGTAGTTCTTGATAAATGTAAAATTAAATCACTGCTGTACTGCTCGTTCTCTTAGTTGACTAACTTTAATGATTATTGCAAGATCATTTTGCACTAGTTACTATACTTTCATAGTTTAAAGTTATATGTACTTCAAAGTTTTTCCTTTTTCAAGTTAATTATTTCTAATTATACAATGGCAAGGAAAAATCTAAGAAGCTGACTGGCTGTTGACCCCTTGAGACGGTGATGTTATTACACAATAACATCACTGTATCTAGGTCAGGCACAAAGGTGACTGCACCGCAGTAAAGGATATCCTTCCCTCCTGGACTACCCCATAGCTGACACGGTTCACCACTATGTGTGCAAGCATCCACTGATTCCTGCCTAATAGTTCACATTAAAATCACCACCCCGTCCGCATATGTCATTCTATTCTCATATTCCAACTTCATAAAAAATGAAAGTTCTTCATAAACAAACAGCAAGTTCTTCCTAAAATACACTTGCCTGCAGCTTAATAAAACAGCAATTTTACCTGCAACTGCCACTCAGTGCAGCTCCGTTGTTGGAAGGCACACTTCAGGGACACTCATGCTCAGCCGTCCATTTGGTGAACATACTTTTCAACTTAAAGAAAACAACATTCTAACTAAAAATAAAGCCAACAGTAAGAAATGGCTTTGACCTCTTCCTCTCAGTGAGTGTGTCAGCATGTGTGCAGTTCAAACTCAAGCTATACAGTTGCCGAATGGCTCGACAGCCATAAAAAGAAATGTCAATTCAAAACTGAAAAAAAAGTCAAGCACTGTGCCCTTCAAGCAACGTCTGTTGTAACTTGAAGCAAATGACAGGGAAAGGCAGAGGGAAGACTGATGTAACAGGCAGACTGATGTGACATAGCACACAACATAAAAACAAGCTTTTGGGGCTCAATAGGCAAGATTAATTTTTATTTTATTTTTATTTAGTTTTTGTTGACCGGGTAAGTGCACTAGACAAATCCTGCTTATTTTCAGGCACAACCCGGGGGAGGGGGATACAGATGAATGCCAACTGACCTTGAACCAGATTAAGCTGTTAGTGGTATTTTTAGTGAATGAGGGAAATTTGGCCAGGGCACCGTGGAAATTCTCCTACTGCTGCTGACCTCGGTAGCCTGTGGGGGATTATGGGTGTTGACTGAGCTAGTCATGGCCCAGTCGTTGGAGGAGTCAGAGAAGGCGCTTGTCGGCGCGGTGGAGTTGGAGCCACATGAACAGATTCGGCTGAGTGAGGTTGCAAAATGCATGAAGGAGGATTTTGTGAGCCTGAGAAAGAGTGAAGATACTCAGATGGTGATCGGCAATTTATCAGGGAGTTCCTTGAGTGCTGTACAAGCGGAGGATCCCGTTTTGCTTAATTTGCAGATAAAGGACGTGGTTCCTTTAAAACCGGCTCCAGGAGTGTGTCGGGAAGTTGGAATCACGGAAGTGATAGCGAGTGGAGTGCAGGTACGCAGCCTGGCAGCTATGGCATGAGAGATACTAAGAGAGGAGCGGTGAGAGATGGAGAAAGGCTCTACTAAACATCGGAGCTTGACTGAGAAGGAGAAAACAGGGCGGATATCATGTGAGAAACCAGAAACAGGAGTGAGGGGCTTGGGACTGGTGGCTATCCCCTCGCGACCTGTAAGTACACTGCAAAATTTGGTTTCCTTTCCAACTATTCCCATAAATAAAGATTCTGGCTTTGTGTACAACCCTGAGGTGGCCCAGGACACTAAAAATTCGTCTGTTATTTATCAGAAAATTGCTGGAGTGCAGGATGGTGTTACCGAATTTTGGTTTTCACATCAGACGGATAAAAAACTTTTACAGGGGCCTAAATCAAGGGACTTGAGTTTCTCCCAAGTTACTATTCCTGAGACTCCTGAAATACTATGTGCACATGATAAAAATTGGTCTCCTCAGGCGGCCTTATCAGCTGCAGGGTGGAAACAGAGGGAACATGGGATTTGGTCCCCAGACTCTGCTTGGAACGATTCCTGGGGTATGCAGTCTGCTACTCCAGAATGGAAACCGGGGATGGGATTCCTGCTCATTCCAAAAATGTTGTTTTTCAAAATGGGAGCAATGTACCTGATGGTCATGTAGCGAGGCCTAATCCTGTGAATTCTGAGAGTGTTGAGGGACAGGAAGCCAAGCCTGGTAAACCCCTACTGTCTAGTCTATTTAGTCAGTGCAAAAGAGAAGCTGCCCCTCGGAGACATGCTGTCAGAATTAGATATAGAGGGGGATTGAAAGAAAAACCAGATAGGTATTATGTGGGTAGAACTTTGATTAAAGAGTCTCTAAAGTTTTCTCCCAGGGATGTTTTTGCTTTTATTAATATATCTGGGGAGGATAACTATGACATCAGCTTCCGTTCTCCTGCCTTACTGGATCTCTTTTGGGAGAGGTATAACCAGGTAAAATTTTCTCCTTTATGGACCCCTTTTTTTGTTATTCCATTATCTAAACCTTTAATTAAATTCGTGACAGTTATGTTTAGGAATGAGGGGGTTCATGTTGAAGATATAAAATTTTGGCTGTCCCAGAAATGTGAAGTTTTGAGTGAACCTGATCCACTTTTGGATTCAGAGTTATTTTGGACGGGGGGTTGGAAGTTCAAGGTTAAACTGAGACATTCGACGGCAGGTGTGGAACATATTCCAAACTCCTTTTTGTTAGGGAGAGATAGGGGAGTTTGTTTTTATAGCGGGCAGCCCAGGGCCTGCTACAAGTGTGGGTCTAGAACTCATTTATCTAGTGCATGTGATCAACCCAAGTGCGACAACTGTGGTGAGGTAGGACACCTTACTATGTTTTGCTCAAATACACTAAAATGCGACTTATGTGATGAGCTTAATCATGCTTTCAAAGATTGTCCCTGTGCGGCCCAAAATAAAAAATCTTGTGGAGATTCAGATTTATTGATTCAGCAAGCGCAGGAGGCGGGTGTATCTCAGCAAGAAGTGATCTTGGAAGTGGTGGATTTGGTTAAGAAACAGGATGAAGTGGTTTTAATGGATAATGTGGTTCATGAACAGGATAATGGAAAGGTAGCTCTAAGCTTACTCCAACCGGTATGCTATGATGAGACCCTAGAAGAGAAGGGTGGGGCAAAAGGATTGCAGGCCCCAGTAGCCCCTTTAGCACCTAGGAGGTCCAGTAGGACATCCAAAAATATTTTGCCTCAGGATTCGGATAGTATTAAATCCAAAATCCTTTTATGGAGCTGTCATGGGGACTCAGAAATGGATGTGGCTGACACTGATTCTCAAGTGTCTCTACTAGAAGGTGGGAAAGTTCAGAAGGAGGATTATAAAGGGAAAAAGAAGAGAAGGAAAAAATGAGTGTTTTTTTTTTCTCTCTGATAGCATTTGTTAAGCTCACTGCATGGCATTTACATGGGCCACCTTCAATACCCATAGTCTGCTGAATTTCAGGAAAAGACAAGCAGTTTTTCAGTTGTTATTTGATTTACGGATCTCTATCTGTTTTCTACAGGAAACATGGATGTTTGCCAATAATCAGGTTCATGCCTTTACTAAAGATTGGTCATGGGGACCTTCTTTTTGGTCCTTTGGTGAGGATAGGGCCGATGGGGTGGGATCCTGTTTAACTCTTTTTAACTTTTCTCTTCACAAATTGATAGAGATCTGTCCAGGTAGAGTATTACTTTTAGATGGATTCTGGTTTAAGAGTAAAATCAGATTGATTAATATTTATGGGCCTCAATCAAAGGCAGGTAGAGTTAAGTGTTTTACAGATGTACAGCCTTACTTGATAACTACACTACCAGTTTTCTGGGGACTTAACTGTAATTTAAGGGAAATAACAGTATTGATAGGTTTACCCCGGTAAGAAGATTTACTGTGATTCTGCTTGTTTAGCCAAAATTATTAAAACAGCAGACTTAGTTAATTGTGTTCATGTTAAGGAGTGTAGCCTAACAGGTACCTTTTTCATGAAAGGGAAAAGCTTCTTGATTGATTATTTATTTACCACAAAAAAAATTCAGACTCATAGTCCACAGATTATCCACATTGAATTCTCTGATCATGCGTTGGTTACTATTAAAGTAGGTGCTTATCAGAGCCTTGACAAGCATAGAATCATGTGGAAACTAAACACCTCTATATTACAGGAGAAGGTGGTCATTAACTCTATCAGATGTATTTTGGCAGCTAGGTTGTCAGTGGTTTTTTTATATCAGGATTTAGGCATGTGGTGGCAAGAAACCAAAAATAATTGCAGGTGCTGGTTTAAAAAGTATGGGGTCCGGAGGAGAGATACAGCATTTTTTGACTACTTAAAACTTAGACAACAGCTACAGAAAGTTTTAACATGGGCTAATTCTTCTAGAGACGATTTTTCTGTTCAAATTGCTGAAATAAAAGGTAAAATGAAGAATCTACAGTATGACAGAGCAAAAACGCTTCAAGCTCTTGTTCAAAATCATTTAAAAAAAATCTGTTTTTGGAGACCCATTTGAATTGTGTAAATCCACTAAAGATAAAGGAGCATTGGAATTTTTATATCAGGGTAATACTAAAATGTGTTCCGTCAATGCATTGGAAGAAATTATTAAGCAACATTTTAAGGATTTAGAGCCTAAAGATTCCCCATCGTCTCTTCAGATTTATCAGTTTCTAGGCAGAGTTTTAGGTGAGAAAAGATTTAATGTAGGTAAGGGTACGTTAGAACTACCTTTTTTGAAAAATGAATTCCAAGATGTGATTAAATCTCTCAAGTTAAATGTGGCTCCGGGACTGGATGGGCTATCTAACGGCTTTTATAAGGTCTTTCAGGTTGAACTGACGGAATGTCTTGTTCTGGTGTTTAATTTCTTCCTTTCTGGAGGGGTGCTGCTGAACTCATTTTCAGAAGGTCGGCAGATATACATCTTCAAAACAGGGGATAGAGGGAATTTTAAGAATTGGAGGCCTTTAACATTACTTAATACAGATTATAAAATTTTGGCTACTGTGATTAATAATAGGTTGAAAGGAGTGGCAGAGAAGATTTTTATGCCTATTCAGTATTGCGGGATTCCCAACAGGAGAATGTATTCAGTTTTATGTCTTATTAGAGATGTTATTGAACATGTACAAAATGAGGGACATTCAGGAGCCATTGTGTCTTTAGATCTGGAGAAAGCTTTCGATCGGGTAGATCAAAGTTTTTTATTTACTACTTTAGAGTGGTTTGGTATTCCTCAGAATATTATATCTTTACTGAGAGGTTTATATAAAAATGCTAAAGTGTTTCCAGCCTTAAAGGGAAATTTGGGGAAGGGTTTTCACGTTAAGTGTGTAGTGCGGCAAGGGTGTCCGTTAAGCCCTCTTTTATATAACTTTTCATTAGAGCCCCTGATATGAGGGGTCTGTTCCTTCCCATGTGGCAAGGGATTAGTGTGTCAGGGATACCAAGTCCCTGTGTTATGCAAGCATATGCCGATGATATTTGTCTTTTTTTTTCCAACCATACTGAATTTCCAGTTTTTATTTCATTCTTTTCTGCTTATGCTAATGTTGCTAATGCCAAGTTAAATATACATAAATCAAAAGGGTTATTAATTGGCAATCCCCAAAGGGACTTATTTTACTAGAAGTCTGTAGAATTTTCATTAAAACCTTTAAAAATACTAGGGGTGACGTTTTCAAATCAGAATTGTCCCTTGGAGAATTGGTCGGGGGCTCTTGATTCTATAGCTCAGAAAGTATTGCTTTGGAAAAAGTTTAAGTTTTCTAAACTAAAACGAATCCAGATTTTAAAACAATTTATCTTGCCGAAAATTCAGTATATGGCAGTCATTTTCCCGTTACCTTTACAATTCGAGACTAAACTTTACAGCATATGTTTCCAATTATTATGGGGGAATAGATTGAATCCGGTTAAGAGAGGTTGTACATATTTAAACAAAAAGCAAGGGGGTTTAGGGATGGTGGATCCAGTGGTGTTTTGTTTTACTCTTTTTTTTTCTTATTCTTTAAAAAAGGGCTTGGGCCCTTCTACTGATGTGGATTGGTTAGTTTTCAAAAACATTTTTAAGATATATTTTAGTAAGTGGGGTCCTCAGGCACCTAAATGGTCTCAGAAATTGGGAGTTCCGATCTATTTTAAACCTGCAGTTCAAAAACTATATAAGTGGAAAATGTCTAAAGATTTAATATTAAGTTGCTCGTCCAAAAGTTTGTATGATGTAGTTATGGCACAATTTTACCATCTAGAACCAAACTTTAAAAACTGTTCCAATGAAAATACTAGAGATGTATTAGAGCAACTTAATAATAAGAGACTTCCCTTTATATGGGAAAATCTATGGCTTACAATGTATGGTAAGTTAAATATTAGAGGCACAGCTAAACACAAAGCTATGGAGGAAAGACTTTGCCCTTACACCGGAATGTTTAAATATTGAAGAGACATGGAGCACTTCTTTATACAATGCTCTTTTCCTACTAAATTATGGCCCTTTTGGCACAGGTTTGGGATTTCCTTGGTTGGCTATGCTTAGCTATGATATTTTGGTGATTGGGCTTTTCCCCTACTTATGTAGATTTGAGAGCTCTACCTACGCTTATTTTTGCTAGTTTTGCTTTTGCTTATGGCATACAAGATGTCAATGGGTATTATATCAGAAACGACCCTCTTTGGAGGGGTTTAGAGTTTATGTTACCAATGTTTTAAATAAAATCCATGTTGAAGAATGTCAAGTATATAACACTGATAAAGTACGATTTTGGTGGAGGGGCTTTTTTCACTTTATTAAATATCACTGAGGATAATTAAGAATTAAACTATATACGGTGTGTTTTGTATAAATTACATAGAGTGACTAGGAGTAGAGAAAATTAAGTAAGTGTTCTGGGTTTTTTCTTACTTTGTTACCCCGTTTGTATATTTTATATTTTATTTACTGTGTTTTGCTCCTCTATCTTTACAGAATTATTGAAGTTTATTGTTTGTTTGATTTAACTATGTTAATGTGTATTGTTTGAATGTGTTTATTCTTATAAAGTTACCAAAACTCTTTTCGATAAGTGCCATGGGATCTTTAACATCCACCTGAACTACCTCCAATCCAGGCAGATGGGACCTCGGTTTAACGTCTCATCCAAAAGACGGCACCTCAGACGTGCAGCACCCCTCTCATGCTGCACTACAGTGTCAGTACTGGGATATTAACCCAAGTGCCAGATGTGGGAACTGAACCCACAGCCCTTTGATCTCCCAGCCTCAGAGGCGAGTGTGCTACCTACTGAGCCACTGACACTGACAAGATGGCAAGATCAATGTGGCTGCAGTGCCACCTTCTGCTGGAAGACATATTTTGGACTTTTTTCTTAAAACATATATCTATGCCCACAAAATTCATGGACAAACATGGATGAAAAAGTAGTTTTCCTTTTTTTTTTTTTTTCATTAACAAATGAACCATTGTATAATAGCAATAAGGCACCCCAGGGATGTGTGGTATTGTGTGATAGTGTCATTTCTTGGGTGTTGAACACACTCAGCTTGCAGCATATCATTTCATATGGGCTTAGGAATAAGATCAGCCTTTTTATGGATGACAGAAAGATAGGTGCAGTGGTGGATGACACAGAGGTGTGTCAGGAGCTACAGGATGATCTGGCTAGACATGAGCACTGGTCAGAGACGTGGCAGTTGGGGTTCAATGCAAAGAAGTGCAAAGTCATGCACTTGGGAGTAAGAAACCCAAAAATCATTACCAACTGGGGGTACAGTTATCCCCAACACAGGAGAAAAAAGCTCTTGAGGTGATAGTAACATGGCAAATGAACCATTCAGAACAGTGCAGAAAAGCAGCAGCTAAGGCCAATAAGATGCTGGAATGTATTGCCAGAGGAATCATGTCTAGGAGAAGAGTGGTCATCCTGCCACTGTACAGGTCCTTGGTGAGGCAGCATCTGGAGGACTGTGTGCAGTTTTGATGCCCCTACTTAAAGAAAGATGTTACATTTCTGGAGGGGGATTCAATGCAGAACAACCAGGATGATCCTCGATATGGCAGACAAATCCTATGATGTGAGACTGAGGGAGCTTAACATGTACTCCCTGGAGGAACAAAGGGATAGAGAGGACATGATAACAACTTTTAAATATATGAAATGCATAAATAAAGATCATACAGAGGGAATTTTAAGATTAAGGAGAGGGAGGGACACTAGGGGACACAATCTAAAGTCTGAGGGTGATAGATTCATAAGGAAAATGAGAAGGCACTATTTAAAGGAGAGAAGGAGGTGGTATCCTTGAAGATGGTGGGCAGTTTTAAGAGGGGATGGGACAAAGTCAGGTAGAAGGTTGCCAATGAGGCACTGGGGGGATGAGTAAAAGCTAGTATGGGCATGAAATTGGATATGTGGGTAGGAGTGGAGGGAGAAGCTGCAGTGTAACAGACTGCTACCTGTACACTCGAGCAGATTAGATAGACCATCAGGCCTAATCATATTGTTATACATTCTGATATGACAAATGCTAAGAAGTTAATCACATTGTTATCCATTCTGATATGACTGTGGATAATGCATATGAATTGTGCAACATATACAAGCGAACCGTGGCGTTGAGCATAAAGTAATGTTTATTGGGTTGGAGAGGGTTATTATAGGACCTAGGGACAGTAATTGGGAACAAAAGATAGGCCAGAAAGAAAGTAACTGGATTTAGGTACTGGAAGCAAGAGAGAGAATAGAGGTCTCAAAGATTTCATGGATCTGGCATTCTTTTTATGAAATCTGAGGGGTGATGGAATGTTTATGCTGATCCTCTAACATTTTTAATGTGGTTTTTAATATACTTTAATGTTGTATAGTGCATATCATTGTGGCACACATAAGTAGTGGTGGGAGAAGTGGGCTCAATCCAAAGTGATTCACAGAGCAAAGGTGGATTCGCAGAGTGCTCTGCAATGCGAAGCAGAGCACTTCACATTGTAATGAGGAACGCAAAGTTCATTGGAAACAATGACTTCGCATTACTCTGCCTCCCGAGACCACTATTCTGCCAAATTTAAGGCGAAGTGCATTGCAGGCAGTGCACTTTGCCTCACTTCGCCTTGTTTTTGAGCTCTGGATTCGAATTTTGCAGTGATTCATGGGATTTCACGTCACACAGGCTCTATATTGATCTGCACAGAATCAGTTCAGGGCAGTATGAGTAGGAAAGAGTAGGAAATAGTGTGCTCTGATAGCTGTCTGTGATAGGAATCTTGTAAAAGCTGTTCAAAAAGCATTTTTGCATTTTTTTGGGGGATCCAACTTTAGTTCATTGATTGTAGGAAACCCTCCTGTGCTGATATCATCAAGCATTTTTGGTTTTGGGTGGATTTTGAATGTCAGTTTACAACACTGAGTGTGTGTGGTGAAAGACAGTGAAAGTGTGCTTTGGGCGAGGGGCGTATCTGTGGTGTTGGTAGATTTAAGTTGGAGAAATAGTGATTTCTTTGTTTTTTTGGTTATATTTTTATTGTATAACTGACTGTGTTAATGTACACACAGTAATATTGTCAGTAATAGAAATTGTCTTGCTGTTTGTTGTGTGGATGTGGTGCAGCAGTTCATAAGTTCAGGTTGTTTACATTACAAATTTACAATACGTAACGTGGCATAGTACTGCACTTTTGCATTTGCTACGCATTCCTCATTCAGCATTGTACACAAACTGTCCTGTGTGTGAGTGTGTGTGCAGTGTTGCGTGCATCAAATAATACACCTTTTATTGTGGCACAGACTAGTGTAATTGCAGGCGCAGCAGTGTGAACCTGCTATCCACTGCAGCTGTCTGATTTTGTACTGCGATCGTGGTATGTGTTCTTAGTTTTGCTGCTTGTAGTGCCATAAAAATCTGCACTGTCTGCATTCAATGCTCCCCTCCACCCCCGTGTTCAAAAGGTATTTTTTACCAGATTGGGGATTGTTTTTGTGACCTCATCAGCACCACTGGTTACTGAAGTTGTTTTTAGTCCGTGACAGTCTCAGAGTAGTCTCTTATCTGTTGCTGAAGCCACAGTTGTTTATTTGGCTTCACATCCAGCGTCCCTCCAATTAGAGAGTGAATGTATCAAAATCTGAATTTGGTTACAATATTGTGGTTGATCCCCCAAAATGCCTGCAAAGAGATGTGCAAGGAAAGCTGTTTCTCGCCATGGCAATGTTGGCAGTAAGATGGTCTGCGGCCGTGGTAGTAGTACACAGACACAGAAATGCATTGCTGATGTGAGGAAATGTATTTCTCCTGCAATGTTTTTTACAGCCCAATCAGTAGCTTCACTCATAGTTGGAGAAGATGATGTTTTCCCAGCCAGTGGTGTTAGTGTTACTGGTGTTAGTGGTGGTGGAGGTAGTATTAGTATTGTTGCATCAAGTTCTAATTCTGATCAGTATACTGTATCCAAAAATATTGAGTGTGAAGCAGTGCAAGTGAGTGACAGTGTAGATGATGTCATACTTACCAGTAACATCCCAGTAACTGAACCTGAGGATTCTTATAATCATGTCAATGATAGCATACAATGTGCTATTCTGTCCACCATGGTACTTGACGTCACACATTTTCCAAGCAGTGATTCACAGTGTGGTAAAAAATGTCAGGTGATGGTGGTGTAGATGCTGATGATGAATGTGATGATGATGATGATGATGATGTTGCTGTTGTTGCAACATGCAGTCCACATGCTAGCATCCAAGCAGAAGATGTGGATGTGTGTGACGTTGATGAATATGATGATGATGTAATTGACCCCAGTTGGGAACCGGAGAAAAAAAAATTCAAAGTGGCTGTGTCTGAGTCTGTTTGCAGGAATTCCCCCCCTGTAAAAACTTGTGATCTACCGGTTTTAGTTGATGATGATGATGACCCAGTAATCAATATGATATGTAGTCGTAGTGGTCAGTTGTAGTCCAGGTGTGCAGTGCCCGAAACATCACTTGCCCCCCCCCACTTCAGTGCTTAAAATAACGGACGTAAATAAGCCACATCATGGGCATGTTAGAAGCAGAGCATCACAATCCCTTGTTTGGGAATTTTTGGGTCAAGATGCAAATGATGATTCAGTTGCAATCTTCCAGGTTTGCCATGTGCGTGTGAGTCAAGGTAAAAAGGGGAGCCATCTGGGCACAGGAGGACAGCATACACATCTTAAGAATAGGCACTTGGCACTGTGGACCCAGCACAAGCTGGCAGCTAATACCACAGTGATTTCACCCTTGTCACCAGCAACCATAGCCAGCACGTTATCCCCCTCCATGACTGTTAAGCCCAGTAGGAAATTAAACATGTGCAGTAGTGTGGTAATAAGAGCAGAGGATTACTACAGGCATGATGAGGTGGAGGACCATAATGACTTTGAAATGTTGGCCAGTGCTGGTGAGAGTAGCAGTTTTTGTGGTGGTGGTGGTGGTGGTGAATGCTGTATGTCTAGTGCAAGCAGTACATCAACCTCGGTTGGCAAATCTGGCAAAATAACAGCATTTCTGGGTTTGTCATCATCACCTGTGCAACCGTCTTCATCAAATGTCCACACTCCACCTCCAGCCAATGCCATTCAGCACAGAGCACAACCATTTGTGATCAACACACCCCGTGTAAAAACATTTAAGTCAGCCCATGTTACAGAGCGTTTTTGCGCATTAGCTGAAGTACCCCCCGAATCATACAGTGTCACGTGAACTTAATGCTGCTGTAGCGGAAATGCTGGCAATTGATCTTTTGCCCTCCTCCTTTGTGGAGAATTCTGGGTTCCAGTGGTTTGCTGCACGTGTCTGTCCAAAATGGAAAGTCACATCCAGGGCATACTTTTCTACCCGTGCTGTCCCTGATATGTTCTGCACTGTGTCTGACTTAGTAAGACATGCCCTTCAACATTCCTCCTCTCTATTCATCCATTTAAGTACAGATATGTGGACAAGTGGCAAAACAGTGGGGAGTTCATATTTGTGTATAACTGCACACTGGGGGCAGGTGCCAGGGGTTGTATGTGATGTTGGTAGTGTGAATAATCAGTGCAGTAAGGTGGATTGTCATGGTAGCAATCTTCCAGGAATTCGACAGCATGCAACGATTGCTATGCACAATGTGACTTGTTCACACACTAGTGAGAACATGTTGGACATGGTACTGACTGAAACTGACAGATGGCTAAACCCGCTGTCCCTGAGAGCTGGGTTCATAGCAAGTGACAATGGGTCAAATGTGGTGAAATGTATTATGAATGGTGTTTTTTTTCATGTTCCATGCATGGCCCACTGTTTAAATCTTGTGGTTCAGGAGTTTCTGCAGCACCTTGATATAAAGGAAATGCTGACCATTGCACAACGTATCTACTCTCACTTTTCAAGATCTGGAAAGGCCCGTGACCAACTGTTGCAGTTGCTGATACAAAACAGCCTGCCTCAGCACCGCTTGAAGCTGGAAGTTGTCACCCGATGGAACTCCATTTTATACATGGCAGAGAGATTGTATGAACAATACAGAGTCATCTCAGAATATCTTGTTATGCACACTAGCCGTGACAGTTCCGGGGCCTCTATGTCTATAACAACTGAACAGTGGCGCCTAATGGACTCTGTAATAACAATTTTGCAGCCTTTTGAACATGCCACAGAGGCAGTGAGTGGCGAGTCTGCCTCCATTAGCCAATCAATTCCACTGCTGTGGGTACTGAGGCAGACATTCATGAATGTATAGCATAGGCTTGATGTTGCCAGAGACGGCGGTAGCAGTATGTTGCTGCAACACATGCTGACAGTATTCGACCAGAATCGTCACATTGTGAGCATTCAGCGTAGTGACAACTTTGCATAGCAAAAATGCTGGACCCACGATACAAACATGGAATTGCATCAGTACTGGAGGGAGGGCCTGAACAGGTAAAAAAATAACAGTGGTCAACTGGTGCTCTTGGTTCAAGGAGCACAGAAGTCATGTGACAAGGTCAGCAAACCTCAGCAGCATAATCCGGCTGAAGGTGTACCTTGAGGATCATCAAGCATATCCTGCAAGGGGAAGGGGACTGCAGTTCCAGGTTGTCTGTCATCCAAAGTGGCTGGCGTCAACCTGCTTTGGGAGGCTTTGTCCCAAGTGGGTATTTGTGAAGTGAATGATTTGGGAGAACAAGATGATGCATCAACAACTGGACTTAGTGCGGCATAGAGAATGGTTGTGTCATATTTGTCTGAAAACAGGCATCTGGCAATAACTGAAGATCCTCTTTTGTACTGCAGTGGAAAGGTCAGTGAATGGCCAGAGCAGACTGCAGTGGCACTGAAGTACCTCACATGTCCACCCTTCAGTGTAAGTGTTGAGAGGGTATTCAGCTCAGCAGGTGCAATAGTCAGGGATCGTTGGACATACCTGTCTCCTGAAAATGTTAGTTTGCTAACATTCATTAAAATGAATGAGAGGCACATACCAGCACAGACTGCAACCTCGGTATTCATACCCCGGCCTAGTCATTGTGGTCTTGCTGATGTGGAAATGGAACATCCTGGTGGCACTGGCAGTGGCTGCCTGAAACGGCCCACCACTGATGTAGATGATGACACAATGGAGAAAGAATTTCCCAGTGGTCAGACTTCCGACACTGATGACTGTGAGGGCAGCTTTCTTTATGAGGATGATGATGTGGTTAATGTTGGCAGGTTTTAACTGAAGTTTTTCAAAGGTGGTGTGCCCACCCAGACCACCACCACCGGGACTGATGTTAGCCACTGCCACCACTGAGTCTGAGTCTGTCTGCTCCTCAGACCACCACCACCAGGACTGATGTTAGCCACTGCCACCACTGAGCCTGAATCTGTCTGCCCCCTGGACCACCATCACCGGGACTGAGGTTAGCCACTGCTACCACTGAGCCTGAGTCTGTCCGAAGCACCACATCCATCAGCTGCAGACACAAAACGTCTTAATATTTAAACCATAAAGTGAGTATGTGTACTCACATTTGTTTTGCTGCTTCACTTCCTTTAGTGGTATGTTTTGTTTTCTGTAGCTTTTCAGAGTCGCAATGGTAAAACACATATGGTACACTTATTTTGTTTCTTTTACAGGGTAACAAAAAAAGGCTGCATTGCTAAAACTCGTTGGGAATGGTACTGTAGCTGTACCGTACAGAGAGGAAGCAATGTAATATCCATGTGAAATCCATTCTGTTAAGTATGAAGATTTTATTTTATCCCTTTCATTGGAAAGACTGCAGAAAATATTGCACACAGGTTGGTTTAGTTGACAAGATGTGGGTTTGAAATGTAACTTGACTTTAGATTGAGATTTGATAACCAGGGAGGGACACATAACAATTAAGTTGTAAGAAGTCATTCATTTCTTTTTTTAGGAAACTTTCAGATGCTTTGTTGTTCTGTCAAAGTGGCCTTATCCAAAAAAGTGCTTCAACATCAGGCACCCCCTTCCCCGAGCTTGGGCACACATGCAACACACAGAAGTCATTTCATTAGATGACCATGACCATCCTAACAACTGGACTCCAGAAGGATGCTGATGAAATCTGTGAAGAAGTAACAAAATAAGAAACTGTTACAGACAAACTTGCAAATATGATTTCCTCCACCTCCCCCCCAAAAAAATACATACCTTAATGTGCTTAAGAGTTATCCGTTTCCAATTTCAGCGTAAAAAATTCTCATTGAGCACTGGAATGTGCACACCAACAGTTTCTGTGTGCTGGACTTCAGCAAGGCCTTTGACACTGTGCCTCATAGAAGACTATTACACAAACTAGGGAATATGGGTGTGGGCGGGACAGTAGTGTGGTGGGTAGGTAACTGGCTGGGAGGCAGGACACAGAAGGTGGTGGTAAATGGCTGTCACTCCACAGAGGGAAGAGTGACCAGTGGGGTACCACAGGGATCAGTGCTGGGACCAGTCTTATTCAATATCTTCATCAGTGACATTGCGCAGGACCTAGAAGGCAGAATGTCACTGTTCGCTGATGACACAAAGCTCTGTAACAGAGTAGACACACCAGAGGGTGTAGACAGAATGAGAAGGGACCTGCAGAAACTTGAAGAATGGTCAGGGATTTGGCAGTTGAAATTCAATGCAAGGAAGTGCAAGATAATGCTTATGGGGCACAAAATCCCTGGCACAATATATCAGTTGGGGGGTGAGGATATAGCAAGCACCAAGCAGGAAAGGGATCTTGGGGTTATCCTCTGATGACCTCAAGGCAGGAAAACAGTGTGACAAGGCAGCAGGTAGAGCAAATAGGATGCTGGGATGCATAGGCAGGGGCATCACCAGTAGGAAAAGGGAGGTCATAATTCCACTGTACAAGACACTAGTGAGGCCCCACCTGGAGTACGCTGTACAGTTCTGGAGACCTTACCTACGTAAGGACATAGACAGGGTAGAGAGGGTTTAGAGGAGGGCAACAGAGATGGTGCATGGATTGCATCACAAGTCCTATGAGGACAGGTTGAAGGAACTGAACATGTACTCCCTGGAGGAGAGGAGGGAGAGAGGGGATATGATAGAGACATACAAGTATCTTACAGGGAGGAACAGGGTGCAGGAATGCACTATTTTTAAGCAAAAAAGATGTTCCAGGACTAGAGGGCATGGGATGAAGTTGGAGGGAGAAAGATTCAGAGGAAACGTGAGGAAAAATTTCTTCACAGAACGGGTGGTGGACAAGTGGAACACCCTGCCAGAGGAAGTGGTCGGGGCTGAAACAATCACAGGATTTAAGAATGCATGGGATAGACATAAAGGAATTCTGGAGGTCAGGGGTAAGGGGCAACAGACTTCTTGGAAAACATAAACTGAACTTACAAGCTCAAATGGGCAGACTGGGTGGGCCATAGGCCCTTATCTGCCGACACTGTCTATGTATCTCTGTATCTATGTATCTGCCGACACTGTCTATATATCTATGTATCTATGTACCTGTGATGCAGAACAATACCATGAGTACATGTCCATTTCAACCCTCCCTCCTCACTTACAAAATACACAATCATATATCTATATACATATATACTCACCAAGGCTACTATTAGTGTACAGCCAAAGGGCACCTTTCAATCCATTTGAGATGATCACATTGCATTTGCTCAAATCGTCTTGCAGAACACATTGGACCACCAACACGATGCTCACAGTCATCATTTCATACAGAGGTATGTGCTGAAACACTCCCATTCCACTGTGTTAACACTTGTCAATTTTCTGCACACAAGCAGGATGCATTTTGGGCATGCAGAAAAAATCTGGGACTCTGTGCCACCACTGCACGCATGACTGAGTGTGCCATTAATTCTGCAAGACTTTGTATGTGCTGAAACACTCTCATTCCACTGTGTTAACACTTGCCAATTTTCTGCACACAAGCAGGATGAATTTTGGACCTGCAGAAAAAATCTGAGGACTCTGACACTTTAGTGTGTTCTGTGATTGTTGGTGTGAGCTCATGATGTCATACTGACATTTTTACAATTAAAGCAGCATTGCAAGAACATCCTGACAGTTTTGAACTGTACTTTTTTATGCTACTTTACATTGCCACAGCCACCACTAGTTACCTCTGAGCTGTGACTTGAATGATATGCTTCTTTTCACAATTTATGTCTGCTTTACTTACTTGACTATATTTTGTCATGTATGAAAAAAAAATGAGCACGCCTTCCAATATTGTTCGGACCAGGTCTGTATTTATTTGCAGCTGCTTTTCAATAACTATTGTTCCGTGGTGTCATAAAACACTGCCTCCTGCATAACTGTTAATTAACAAAAGAAATGATATATAACAACTAACTGATGTGACAGAGAAAAGCAGAGGAAAACAATGACAAAGACCTGGTCAGCACCAATTTAAAAGTAATGCTCCTTTCATTATTTCATACATGAAAAAAGGTAGTACAGCAAACTCAACTACTGCAAATTTGCATATTATTCCAGTCAGTCAGGACGTAAGTAAAGAAATTGTAACATAGCATTAAAAAATATAGGTCAGAGTTCTCAACAAATTGTTGCGCTGCTGCTTTACAGAGATTCACCGCTTTACATAGTTATGGTGATGCACATAAACTAATATGTGGGGGCATTACTCCCACTGTAATATTTCTTGCTCCACAGAGCGCAATATATTTCTGTGAAAAATGTCCATAATTTCATTACAGTGTGTCATGTGACGGAGGAATTACCGATCAGAAAAGCTACCGACATTCTGCCCCCCTTTCTCAGGAACGTTAGGAAGTGATGCCGGGGGAGCGCAGGTGCGTGCTCCACTATAGTGAATGTCCGGCAGCTATTCCAGTGTTTCCTTATGTTATAAGGTTGACTTTGTGGTGAAATGTGGGAATGTTTCCACTAGCAAGGCTCTTCTTACTGAAACGTGCCCACACGTTTCACCACAAACTGACTATTATAACATAAAGAAACATTCGGAAAGCTGCCGGAAATTGGATATTCCTTGTAAGGAGCATGCACACGTGCTCTTCCTGCCATCATGTCCTAACATTGCTGAGAAGGGAGGCAGAATGTGGGCAGATTTTCAAAAAAAGAATTCCTCCATCACGTGACACACTGTAATGAAATTACGGACAGCTTTCACTCAAATGTATTGCACTATGTGGTGCAAGAAGGATTCTCCTGGAAGGGAAAATGTGTATGATTAAACCACAACAAAGAAAAAATACACAAAAACAGTACAACACAGTAGTGGGGTGGGTGTGGGGGGCAGGAACAATCCCCTAACTTACTGTGGCCGTGGGATGCCATGGTGGTCCAGCAGCAGGTGCAGCATTGAAACTATTTGCTGCTGCTGTTGTTCTATTCTGTTCACCTGCTGGTGCAAAGCACTGAACCGCTCATTGTTTTCTTCAAGAGCTGCCCATATCAGGGTGATGTCAGACTGTGTTGCAGGGACTGTGCAGGGGTCCACTGCAGCAGAGAATCCAGGTAGTAGGGGTGGTGGTGGAGAGGGTGGTGCTGGTGGCTGTGGTGGCGGTGGTGGTGGAGCAGCTGCTGTACTAGCCCTCCTCCTGCTGCGGCTGTGACAAGGCACAACTCCCACCCCAGCAGCACCCTCAGCCATTGCCAGGGAAAGGCCAGCAGGTGGATGCCTGACCCCTTTCATGGCAGCCTGCCACTCTGCCCTGTTGTGGTTCAGCATGTAGGTACGCTGGCCACCAGTCTCCAAATGTGTCCCATGGGGGCCACGGCAAACCAACACCACACAGATGGCACACCACCACTGTGCTGCCTCCCCCCACACAGTTAAAAAACTCCCACACTGGGGAGATATGGAGGGTACCAGACGCAGTCCTCACACGAGTCCCACCACCTACATTTTCCAGGGCCATCTCCGGTGGCTGTGGAGGTGGTGGAGGGGGTGCTGCTGGAGCTCCTACAGCTGCTGCTACTGGTGGTGGTGGTAGTGGCAGAGAAGGTGGATGCACAGCAACCACTGGTGGCACAGGTGCTGCTGCTGCTGCTTCTGTTGCTTGAACATGGGGGGAAGCAACACCCATGAGTCAGGAGCGGTTCAGCATGACACGACTGCCCCGCCCCCATGGGTCTGCACTCCCCTCCGACCGCGCCCACGGGCCAGCGATTCACCTTCTCCTGGGTCCACCTTGACATGCACAAGTCCCCAGGCCAATACAGCCACACACACAGACACACACACTGACACTCACTGACACACACAGTCAGTCACACACACAAAACAAAACAAAACTTATACAAAAAAAATTCACTAACAAAAAAAAACCAAAATACAATACAAAAACTAAACAAAGATATAGCTTTTAAAAGAGCTGTTGGTTTACTTCTGAAATGCAAGTGGCAAGGCAATCAAGCACTTTAACTCCTAGTCTCCTCTCACAATGCTTTCTCCCCTCTACAAATGCAAAGGAGAACGTGAAACCGCTTCTCTGACTCACGTCCTTCCTGCCTGGCTAAAGCATGTGACTTACAGTACTGAGTCTGTAAGCCATGGGATGTGTGGGGGGCTGCCTATTCTCTTCTCACTTCGCCTTACTTCACGTTAAGGCATAATGGCAATGTGAAGTGGTAATAATAATGATGCGAAGTGAGCACCTTGCAGTGCCCACTTCTCATTGTGCTCCATGGACGCCACTTCACCGGCGGATTAAAAATTAGCTGCATCTCTACACATAAGTAAACTGTTGCTCATGTTGTTGCACTTTGTGATATGGCTATGATGTTGATATGTCCCTTATCTTGGCGTTTGATAAATGAAGCCAGATTTTGAACAGTGCACTACAAGTCCCAAATTCAGAGCCAGCTGGCTGCACACGCAAAACAGTGCACCACACAAAACAAGTATTTGTCAATGCCGAATGTTTGTTTGCTGGCATTGGCATTGGTAGTGTAGGAGTTAGAGAGAGATGCATAATAGGAATGGTAGTGAAATATTGAATTAAAGCCAACCCCACTACCACCCTGCAGAGACTGACAGGCATTGGGGTGTGCCTTCGGGTCGTCAGGCATAATGGCCATGCCATTTCACCACACCCTACCCTGCAGACTCTGACAGGTGTCACAATGCGCCTTGGGGTCTTTGGGCCTTATGCTCACCCCATTCCATAAGGAAATATGGTGAGATGGGTGCAGCATAGGAGAATATAGGAGTACAGGAGAATGGGGTGAACTGTGGGGCCGAAGAGTGCAAGGCACACTTCGATGCCTGTCACTGAGTTCATAATATTAAGATTTATATATATAATATGCATATTCTGAATTGTATTGTATGCATTAAAGCATTTATGTATTGGTTTATGAAATGTCACCAAAAAATACATTCTTAGGTGTTCATTGCCAGAGTGATATAAGTCAAGTAAAATACAAAGCATTGTATGGGCTGAACCCCCACCAGATGTACCAGCAGATAATTTTGTACTGTATTTGTTGTAAAAAAAAAAAAGTGCCACAATTGATTTCAATACTGGCATCTTAAATGGGACAAGAAATGTTGTTTGAATGACTAAATATGTATGGTCATCATTTATAATAATATGTGATAGTGTGTTTTTTTCTTATTTGTATATGTGAAAATGTAGTGAATTTGTCAATATGTAAGACACTAGAGATAAATTAAACTTATATTCTGGTTTATAGCAGGGAGAAGTGAGGAAGACTAAGTACAGTAGATGTTTCTTTGTGCTCTGGCACCATCTGTTTTCCCCCAGACAACCACAAAAACACATTGAACTGATCCTAAACTGTCACACAATTCAGCCTAAAGGAAATGAAGAGGCCAGCTTTTTTTCTTACTTTATCCATTGCACTGCTACATATATTTCTTTTTTAGTTCAACATGTAAAACATAAGAAACAATAAAAAATATAAACTCCACAAAGCATTTTAAAGACATGCTTTAGTCTTATACATTATAACGGTAGTATAGCACAGTGGTTTAAAGCTCTGAGCTATAAACATGGTGACCTGGGTTTGAATCCCACAGCATACTGTGTGACCCTGATCAAGTCACTCAA
Source organism: Neoceratodus forsteri (assembly GCA_016271365.2). NCBI lineage: Eukaryota > Metazoa > Chordata > Ceratodontiformes > Ceratodontidae > Neoceratodus > Neoceratodus forsteri. The sequence continues at coordinate 169,309,185 of CM057454.1, forward strand.
CTTGCTTGTGCTCCCAGGTTGCACCTGTAAACATGCTTTCAGCTTAGTATGTCTCTGCTAAAAAAAAATCTGTTTAGAGTATGTGTGTTTTGTTAGAAACGGTATATTTATATTTGCTGGTTCATGATCATTGTATCAATGCTAAAACACTCAGCATCATGTTCTAATCACAGCAAGTTATCCATTTTATTTGTTTTTAATCATATTTTACTACTGACACATACAGAGTGTCTTTTAAATATTTGCTCGTCAGTCTGTTCCAACCCCAATCCCAATCTGCCACCACACCCAAGACAAGCCCGCAATCAGCAGGGACACTAGTGATACACATACACTGCATATATACTTACTACTGTACTCACACTTGCTTTATGTATTCAAAAATAATTATGTTTTATTCCACTGTAAGAGACCGTAAGATTTTTGACTTTATGATTTTAATTGTGCCAAGAACAGCACACATCAGTACCTTCAAGACTCCGGCTGTAAGTAAACCATGAACTGATAAAGTGGTAGGAAAATACTGGTCTGCAATACAGGACATACAGTCCCCAATGAAGGAAATGTTGCCAATGCTACTTTAATTATTTTGTTTTTCTTAAACAATAAAGCACATTTTCTAAAAGAATTAACTCAGTAGAAGCAACAGATTATATACAGACACATTTGACAATGCTGATGGGGGGGGCTCACACTTTGTGGGGAGCTCATGTCTAGGGGGAGCACTACAATTGAAATTCCCTTGCCTGGCTAACAAGTTTTCTTAATAAAAAAACTACTCAAGTAGTGACATACAATGATTGTGGATCACCTTGCTGCAGTGGGGTAGGTAGAGAAATAATCTCACACACTGTGAAGCCAAGTTGTATGGGGAAGAATAAAACATCTTGCAATCTCTTGCTCAGATTCTTTTTTTTTTTTGCTTAAATATTTAAAAATAATAAATGAAATACTAGGACACACTGCTTGAACTTGATTAAATTTGTTGCTGTGGGGAGTGGGAAAGGTATTTTCACACACTGTGTTTGCAGAGTAGGCTGTTATTCTGACTTATTTATTAGCTTTCACTGACTAGTTTTCCTTTCCTCTTCACCACCAGTCTCTAAAACAATAAAGTAATAAAAAAGGCAGAATAAAGTAGAAAACCAGATGCAGAGCAAAAGTTGTTCATTGAAATTGTGCAATGGGTAAAGGTGTGAGGCAATTTCACACACTGTGTTTGCAGAGTAAGCTATAGGAAAAAGATGCGGTGCTGTCTCTCACATTCTGGCTTACTTATTAGTTGCTTTCACTGTAGTGATATTATCAGCCAGACTACAGTCTTTAACTGACCAGTTTTTCTTTCCCCTTCACTACCAGTCTCTAAAACAATAAATAAATAAAAAAACAAAACAAAGGAAAAAAAATGATGCAGAGCAGACGTTGTTCATGCAAATTGTACAAAGGGTAAACAAGTGCCAGTTTGTTTTTTTGTCACATAGTCTGTGTTTTTTCACTGCTGTGTCAGATACTTTTGTAACCCCCTAGGTCCTGGGTTGATGTTATTTTATTTAGCACCACGGTGCCTCCATTTTATGACCCATTACCTGTTGAGCCTGGGTTCGGGGAGAAAACATTCACTCGGCATCAGGGCTAGGTTTATACTTCTGGACAGGGACACCCAAGTAACTCCGGATACAGGAAGCAAGAACTGTGAATGTCCAAACCAGGAGTGGGAGTCTAAAGTGGGGCTTTTATTCACACACATGCACACATAGGAATACAAAACAGGATGGTCCCCCACGGGGCTACACTCACTAGTTGTACAGAACTATTGAGGTCAGAACACATCTTCTTTATAATGATCACAACTACCTGAACACACTGGGCTCTCAGCCCAAACTGGTTCTCTCTCTCTCTCTCACCCCCCTGGATTCCCTGGCATGGCACTCGGGTCAGCACTTGGACATTTTTTTTCTGTATAGCATGGATATTTATCTGGTGGCTCCCTCTACCACCCATGAACACTTCCTAGCTCCATAAGGGAAATCATCATCATCAATCCCACAACTGGGTACTTTCTACGAACACTGGCCAAGTGCCCGGAAGAAAGCTATAGGTGCCCAAAGTAAATCCATTGAGGTAAATCTGGATTTTCCAGATGGGGGGTCTCCCACCTTTTGTCCCCAAATTCATACCTGGCCATTTATTTGGAATCAACACCTTTCCTTGTGAACTTCTTTGTTTGCAGAATGCTATCTCGAAACGTATGTCACATTTAACAATCTACTGTCTCCGGAATTCTGGTGTCCTGACTTGTAACATTCTTTAAGTGGCTATGTCCATCCCTGTAGACCCCACTGATTAGATTCATTTCAAGCCATACACAACTTAAGTACTGTACTTGGCTGTCCTTTCCTGACCCACAGTAGCAGATACTTAACATAAAAGTCTTGGTGAAACATAGGCTCTTTGGCAGAGCAGACTCACCCTGGATTGCAGGTGCCCACAGACTTCTCTCTGGAAAAACACAACAGACGTCTGGGTGCCTCAGCACAAATCTTCTAGGCAGCTTCTCTTCCTTCAGCAGGGCCAGGGGAATTTCCCCTGAAGAGCTGGTCTTGTTCCCCCCCCATTCCTCTCAGGGATGGGGCACTGGAACAACTGGGAGACAGTCTCAACCACTTCAAAAGCACTCTTCTGTGTCCTTCTCTAGGGTGAGAACACACATCCACTACAGAGGTAGCTCTATTACAGAGCTGAGGGCTATGAGGGACTGCCAACTACAGTGCACCTCCTCCCTCCACTGAGTCTCCCACTATACTAACTTTGAAAACTCCAACGTTCTAACCTGACTCCCAGCTGCAACATTCCAATGTGGCTTATGCTGCAGTTAGAATTCTATATGATATCATCCCTTCAGCTCAGCTGAGACTGAGGAGAGAGTGAGACAGTGTGAAACCCATCTAACTGGTGTTTCACAAGCTGCCTTCCTTGCCTGCCACTAGATCTAAATGGGATTCTTGTAACTCTGGGTGACAGGGGGTTACACCCACCCTCGGCCAGGAAAATGACTGTCTGAAGTCATTGCTAACCCGGCCTAGGCCATCCTACCCTCTGTGCTACCTACAGAGAGGGGTGATCAGGCCCTCTCCTACCATGTGCTAGGCACAGGCAGGTAACACTAAGGGCCCAGAGGCCATCGGTTGATCCATCAGCCTGTACTCTATGGTCTTTCTATGGACACCTAGTGGCCCTGGTAGAATTGTCCAGAGCACAGCCCTCAATAGATCAGTACTGCAGCCCCTACTGCAGGTCAGAACCACAGCTTGTCTATCCCCCCAGCCCTCTAGGGAAAACCTAACTGACCAAAAACTCAAATTACCCAAAAACACACAGGGGGAACCTCCCCCCAGCCTGGGACACCTGCATACAAACTACAAGGAGCTAATACTATACCCTAGGTATTACTCTCACACTCCCCCATAACCATACCTGTGGAATGAAAAGTTAAATACCACTACACCAACACTGTACTTTAAACTCTACTACATTTTAAGCACACTAAGGACTCTGCTGAGTCCCTCCTCTCCTCTGCTTGCCTTCTTTTCTTGTCTTCTCTTCCTGTCTTCTTCAGGAACACCTGCAAGGGAAAAAACAAACAAACAAACCCCTATTCTGCCAACACAGTGCTATCTAACCCCTACCATCTAAACACTGGAGAATCCCAAAAAATAATTTTTGTTAGAAAAGTAGAAAAACAGTAGAAACAGTAGAAAATAGTGACATTATTTACAATATACATTAATTGGAGATGCAGTGCCCTAAAAGTCCCATCTAGTGACAACAGTGCCTGAAGGCAAGTCCAAGAAAGAGTCTCTCCTGGGCCGGAGCCCAGTGAAGCACAGTTCTGGTAGGACTATAATACCGAGAAGGAGAGAGTCTTTGAGGACAGTTCAAACAGTCTGAAGTCTGCTAGGTGTACGGTGTGTACTGCAGTGTCATTAAAATAGAAAACTCTGTACTTATCAGTCCCTTGAAGAACAAAATCAATATGAAACCTGGATTTCCACTGAAGACTCTCCCTGGCAGCATTCTTCTGATACAGCTGGATGGACATCTTCTGAAAAATGACAGGGTGGCACATCTGGAAACTGCCGGGCTGATGTCATCTAGGAGATGGAAACTTGGAAACAGGACAGGAAAAAACAGCTGGTCTGAAGTGATCCGAAATCTCAGGTGATGAATCAGGATACAGCTGGGCTGGTGTCGTCTCTGGATCTAAAATCATCTGCTAGGCCAGTCGATGGAATCTGGAAAGCCAGTACACTGCTAGGCTGATGAATGTGGGTCACCTGGTTCCTGGAATGCCATACTGGTGGAACAACATAGGTACGTCAATGGTTGGATGGCAGCACTGGCTACCACTGCTCTGCTTTCCACTTGGTAGGCATGGGAACATTTGCAGGACTTTGTCTGCACTGTGGGAAATAGCACAATGGGTCAGTTGCAAGAATTATTACCCCGTCTGGGCACTCATAATCCACATTGTGAAAGGTTTCGTTGCCCTCTCCATCCATGATTCGAACAGTATCTACAAACAGTGTCCTGCCCACTTTCCACTGTCTGAATTTGACTTGTAACACACTGTCTCTGGCACATCTGCTTGCACCAGAATGCACATGTTTTGTGGCCTCTTCCACTATCCAGGCTTTCCTGTTTCCTTCAATCTCCTCCCAGACTCTCCGAGGAAAGGTAGGAAAGAATATGTCATAGATCGCATTCACATTCCTATGAACCAGTCTTTCCTCTTTACTACACTTGGTCAACTTGAGACCTCTGGCCTGGCTTGGGGTCAGCCAGTCCTGGTTCTGCCAACCACGCATACTCAATGCAATGTAGACTAGATCTTTGGCTCTTTCTTGTGGGAACAGGGCTGTGGAGCCACCACTCTCTTCTTCCATTCGCTCCTCTGAGGCAAGAGCCCGAGGCTGTGGATCCACACCTTCTTCATAAGTCCACATCGGTTCCCCCTCATCTTCTTCCTCACTGAGGATCTGAGCCCAGGAATGAGCAGTCATCCTCACTCCTGAGACTATCCACTCCTCACTGGGTACAGAGGTCGACACCTCCCATTCAAAAGTCTCCCTCATCTCATCTTCTCTTATGAGACTCGGACTAGGCCCTTCTCTGCAAGGGTCTGCTGATGCTCCTTCCGTTGTGTCTGTCTGTGACCCGGACTCGGATACATCAGTACTTTGTTCTGCCTGTAGCTCTGCACCCTCCTGCTTCGTGCCACACTCTACTGAGCCTCCTCCAACAGGCTCCACCTGGTGCTGTGTGCTGCCAACTGCAGGTTCTTGAATCTTTGTCCTTGTGGGAGCCAAATGAATCTTGGGTGCTTTGGTCAAGCCATGTCTCTCTAGGCACCCAGAACAGTGAGGAACCATGAAGACGTCCCTTCCAGCCTTTAAGCACATTATGCACACTCTTACTGGATATCCAGGAATCACCACATGAGGCAGCAACCATCCCCCATAGTAACATCTCTCAATATCTTTCAACCTGTTCACTTCTTCTACTATAATAGCCCGGGCATGATCCGGGTAGCGGGCTGATCCCGAAGCTATGAATTCAGAGAAAAATGAAAGCTCACTGTTATCTCAAGTCCCACTCTTTTGGAAAAACTTTTACAAAATGGCTCCCCTGCTACTGTGTTTACTTTACTACCCCACCCTGTAATGGTGGTGGCAGCACTCCTGCACATCAGTGTTCTGTTTATGACTCAAGCCACTGTGCATCCGATTTGCACACTCCATTGATTAAGTTCACTCAAACTGGTTAACTGCACTGTCTGCTCTCCTAGCACAGTTATATGATTTCTACTGGACTTTTTACTTGCTGTAACTCACTGTTATTTGCTTAAAAGTCCCTAAAGCCACAGTATTTCATCACACAGGATTGCCGGTATTTCTTACTGCATCTTTCATACAACTCACAGTCTCTCACATGGCTTTGAAAATTATACTGTTGCTGAACCCACAATTATGACACAGTCCTTCTTTGCAAAGTGATCACACTGCTTCTCATAAATTCAGCTGGCTTTAATTGAAATCACACACAGTTTGAGTTGCTTTTTGTTCTTACTCACCTAATCAGTAGCTGGTTATTACGATGGAAATTTCTTGGCCTACAGCCGGTTTTGGAGACCTCTGGAATGAAGCTGGCAGTCCTGCCGATTGTCCCTCTGAACACCTCACTCTCTTCTCAGATGAATCGGAATGCAGGTTGAGCCCGATTTAAACAGAAAAAGTCAAATTTTACTACTTTTATAATGTTTTCAGTCACTGCAACACTCCTCCTGGCAAGCCAGTTTGCTCACCCTTACTCCCTCTCAAACACTGTACAGTCACTCTAGAGCTGACTTGGGGGCAGGACTGATTGCAGTCTCACCAATCACTCAACGCCATGTACATGAACCTCTTTCTTCTCATGCTTTTCTCCGCAGCGATCGTCAAGCAGGCAAAATTTAAACTGCAAACCACACTTTTTTTTTCTCAACTGTAGCTCCTCAGCAGGAGCACCAATTCAACCATTTTTCATGGCATTTCACTTAGCGACTCTCTCGCTGTCCATACAACAAGCACTTCCAATATCTATGGCACAAATCTCATAGATACATAGACAGTGTCAGCAGATAAGGGCCTGTGGCCCACCCAGTCTGCCCAGTTGAGCTTGTAAGTTCAGTTTATGTTTTCCTAGAAGTCTGTTGCCTCTTACCCCTGACCTCCAGAATTCCTTTATGTCTATCCCATGCATTCTTAAATCCCATGATTGTTTCAGCCCCCACCACTTCCTCTGGCAGGGTGTTCCACTTGTCCACCACCCGTTCTGTGAAGAAATTCTTCCTCATGTTTCCTCTGAATCATCCTCCCTCCAATTTCATTCCATGCCTCTAGTCCTGGAACATCTTTTTCACTTAAAAATAGTGTATTCCTGCACCCTGTTCCTCCCTGTAAGATACTTGTATGTCTCTATCATATCCCCTCTCTCCCTCCTCTCCTCCAGGGAGTACATATTCAGTTCCTGCAACCTGTCCTCATAGGACTTGTGATGCAATCCATGTACCATCTTTGTTGCCCTCCTCTGAACCTTCTCTACCCTGTCTATGTCCTTATGTAGGTAAGGTCTCCAGAACTGTACACTGTACTCCAGGTGGGGCCTCACTAGTGTCTTGTATAGTGGAATTATGACCTCCCTTTTCCTGCTGGTGATGCCCCTGCCTATGCATCCCAGTATCCTATTTGCTTTACTTGCTGCCTTGTCACACTGTTTCCCTACCTTGAGGTCATCAGAGAGGATAACCCCAAGATCCCTTTCCTGCTTGCATGCTATATCCTCACCCCCCAACTGATATATTGTGCCAGGGTTTTTGTGCCCCATATGCATTATCTTGCACTTCTTTGCATTGAATTTCAACTGCCAAACCCCTGACCATTCTTCAAGTTTCTGCAGGTCCCTTCTCATTCTGTCTACACCCTCTGGTGTGTCTACTCTGTTACAGAGCTTTATGTCATCAGCGAACAGTGAAATTCTGCCTTCTAGGTCCTGCGCAATGTCACTGTTTGTTTCCCACAGTTTTCCACACTTTTCTTGTCACACAACACTTTAAAAAGCTGGTGAATGTTATAACTTTGATGCTGGAGAAGGGCATACACTCTCTGGCTTTACTGCTCCTCGGTAAACTGATGGCACAATTGCAGCAGCACATGAACAGCAGCAAATTGCAGGACATTGGGTGGCAATGCTTCTACTTTTTGGGCTACCTACTGCCAGACAGACAAAACACTAGCCCTAACCTAAGCAAACCTTTTGTGCTCTCTCCCAAGGTTCCAAACCAAATCCCAGTGGTAGCCTCCAATTTTGTAACCCCCCAGGTCTTGGGTTGATGTTATTTTATTTAGCACCACGGTGCCTCCATTTTATAACCCATTACCTGTTGATCCTGGGTTCAGGGAGAAAGCATTCAATCAGCATCAGGGCTAGGTTTGTACTTCTGGACAGGGGCACCCAAGTAACTCTGGACATAGGAAGCAAGAACTGTGAATGTCCAAACCAGGAGTGGGATTCTAAAGTGGGGCTTTTATTCACACACACAGAGGGATACAAAGCAGGATGGACCCCCACGGGGCTACACTCACTGGTTGTGCAGAACTATTGAGGTCAGAACACATCTTCTTCATCATGATCATAACTACCCTCTGGTTCTGAACCCACTGGGCTCTCAGCCCGAACTGGTACTCTCTCTCTCTCACCTGGATTCCCTGGTATGGCACTCCGGCCAGCACTTGGACATTTTTACCATATAGCATGGATATTTATCTGGTGGCTCCCTCTACCACCCATGAGCACTTCCTAGCTCCATAAGGGAAATCATCATCAATCCCACGTCTGGTTACTTTCTACGAACACAGGCCAAGTGCCCAGAAGAAAGCTATAGGTGCCCAAAGTAAATCTGTAAAGGTAAATCTGGATTCTCCAGATGGGGGGAGGGTCTCCCACCTTTTGTCTCCAAATTCATACCGGGCCATTTATTTGGAATCAGCACTTTTCTTTGTGAACCTCTTGTTTGCAGAATGCTATCTCGAAATATATGTCACATTTAACAATCTACTGTCTCTGGAATTCTGGTGTCCTGACTTGTAACATTCTTTAAGTGGTTATGTCCATCCCTGTAGACCCCCACTGATTAGATTCATTTCAAGCCATACACAACTTAAGTACTGTACTTGGCTGTCTTTTCCTGACCCACAGTAGCAGATACTTAACACAACAGTCTCGGTGAAACATAGGCTCTTTGGCACAGCAAACTCACCATGGATTGCAGGTGCCCACAGGCTTCTCTCTGGAAAAACACAATGAATGTCTAGGTGCCTCAACACAAATCTTCTAGGCAGCTCCTCTTCCTTTAGCAGGTCCAGGGGAATTGCCCCTGAAGAGCTGGTCTTGTCCCCCCCATCCCTCTCAGGGATGGGGCACTGGAACAACTGGGGGAGGGTCTCAACCACTTCAAAAGCACTCTTCTGTGTCCTTCTCTAGGGCGAGAACACCCACCCACTACAGAGGTAGCTCTATTGTAGAACTGAGGGCTATGAGGGACTGCCAACTACAGTGCACCTCCTCCCTCCACTGAGACTCCCACTAGACTAACTTTGAAAACTCCAACGTTCTAACCTGACTCCCAGCTGCAACATTCCAATGTGGCTTATGCTGCGGCAAGAATTCTATATCATGTCATCCCTCCAGCTTAGCTGAGACTGAGGACAGAGTGAGACAGTGTGAAACCCATCTAACTGATGTTTCACAAGCTGCCTTCCCTGCCTGCCACTAGATCTAAATGGGATTCTTGTAACCCCGGGTGACAGGGAGGTTACAACTTTATTAGGCTAAAGAAATAGGAGATCAGCACATTCCTTTTTTACACCAGTCTTTTGTATTGCCACCCCCTTCCCACCTCTCCACTCCCTTATATTCATCTGATTATTAAAAACAATGGAAAGTCGACCAGATTCCTGCTTGCAAACTGTTATTGCTGTGCCCTGGATTTTGAAAAGGGTTTGGAAAAGTGATAAAGACCTTCAACATGGGGAGACCCAGAACAGCTGAACAATAACGTCACCAGAGGCTCTTTGCTAACGGTAAACCAATCCTGTCTACAAATATTGAGTTAATGTTCCATGCTTATTTGATGGGATTGGGCTGACGACTCTTTTTAGAGGTACGGTCTAACCCAGTTCTTGCTTAGAGAATGATTGTTTTGGCCTTGAAACTGTAGTACTGAGCGGAGATCACAAACTTCCCCCTTGAACTTAATTGACCATATCGAATAAAACTCTTTAATTGGCACTTTTTTAACAGTTCAACAAAAAAGGTTTAGAATATTTGAAAGGATTGGTTGTTGTGGATTGAAGGCGGTGTAGTGCAGTAGTTTAAGGCTCTGAGGCTGCAAACCCAGAGACCTCAGAGACCTGGGTTTGAATCCCACAGCCCCATCTTGCATACTGTGTGACCCTGAGCATGCCACTTAACTTCCCTGTGCTCCCAGGTCGCACCTGGAAACAAACTTTCAGCTTAGTGTGTCTCTCCTGGTTAAAAAAAAGTCATCCTGTTATCATATTGCTCAAATAAGAAGAGGGTCTCTTACATTTAAATGGAGCCACTTAGGTTACGATGGACTCCTATATTAAATGGAGCCTCTTGATCTTGATTTAATCTGACCTGATTAGCTGAAAGCTTAGGTTTCTGTCTGTCTGTTGCTAGGCTGTGTATAACTTCCAGAACTGACTGAATCCAAATACTCTTGTCTTCTGTATCTATTAAAAGGCTGTTGTACTTTCCAGCTGTAATCCTATTATACCTATAATCATTACATTTACATTTTTTTTAATTTTGTTTTCTTAATTGATTACTCAAAATCTGCTAATTTCTTTTTGCTCTTTTCTATAGTTCTATTCAATTCTGTCTCTGCTGTTTTAGACTCAGTTTAATCCTATGTCATAGTCAGGGCCCTGTGCTTACTGCGTCATAGTTGACCTACGTTTTGTGACAGGGCATCATATTTTCTGCAGCATGGCAACTGCTGATTTTGTGGCCATTCTGCAGCAATTTTGCAGCTGCATTCAAATTCTGCAGCAATTATCAAGTGCCGAGCACATGCTCATGAGTAAGAATATTTTATTAAAAGAACCATGCAGCCAGTGAGACTTTGGTGTCAGCCACCCTTCTTGCCTTCACCGAAGAACCAAGCCATAAGAAGAAGGGGCTAACATGGCAGTGGGACATCGCCGCAGAATCAGGACAGGAAATTTCCACTGATTACTATTATAGGGTTAAATTGCACTGTATAATTCCTACATAGGCCCCCATAGGCTGAAACTTGCTGCCCAAGTTTACTTGCAACTGTAGTGTGTCACCCAGTCAGATCGGGGTAGGAGAGACAAAGGGCGTTTATTAAAATTATTGATACAGAACATTTGTTGACAGAGTGACGCCTGCAACTCGACTTTACTTGAGATCGAACTGCAGTATCTGCCTTTCAGTGAATTAAAGATTGGTTACTGAATTTATTTGTATATCTGGCAAAACTAAAAAAAAAATCTATAAACTGAAAATTGCTGCCTAACTTTATGTGCAACTGTGGTGCATCACTCATTCAGATTAGGGCAGGGGAGGCAACGATACCTTTGCCGGACTTTACTTACAGTTGTGGACTGCCGTGCTTGACTCATTGAGATCATATGGGGGGGGGACATTCACCCCTGAGATGCCCTACATTACTTCTTTGTTTACAGTCTTATGTGCGGTATGCAAGTCCAGTTTTTTTCTTTATGCTGGAAATGAAATTTAGTCTACTTGTTTGATAGGCAGCCCACCAGTTTATTCTTCCATATCTGGACTGCAGCTTTTTGAGTATTCTACCCATGGTGTAACCATACAGCTATAAATTCATCATAACTGAAATATAGGGCAGACAAACCAGGACATCTTTTGAACTCTGACACATACCATACAGAGCAGCCCAGCAGTACCTTCTGTAAAATGGTTTTGCATGATCCAGACCTTACCCAACTATGAGTGAACCTCCCAGTCTGGAGTGCAACTTTTGCTGTGGACCTCATATTAACAAAGATGAGGACACTGGAGGGAACTGCAAGTGGCATCTCTTAAGAAATGCTATCTGATTTATATAGCCTAGCTACTGCCAGACACCAGAGGGAATCGGAAGCAGCATTTAAAAAAAAAATTTGATTTATGCAACCTACTGCCAGACTTTACTTGCAGTCAAGGACTGTGGGTGCTTCATTGGGGAGTCATGTCTGAGCATATTAGTCCAGGTTTGTTTTCCTTTCTGCTTGCAATGAGTTTTGCTTGTTTTTTTTTAATGGCCAGCCCACCCATTTATTTTTTTTTTATATCCAGAGTGCAGCTTTTCCTTGGACCTTGGATTAAGACAGATACTGACGCCTGAGGGAATCGCAAGTGGCATTTATTAAAAATGTGTAATGTGATTCATGCAACCTACTGATGAACTTTATTTGCGGTTGAAGGCTGCGGGTACTTCAGTCAGTGAGATCATGGGGCGGGAGGGGTGAGAAGTTTTATCTGCAGCATGTTAGTCCAGGTTGTTTTTTTTTTTTTACTTTCTCCTTGCAATGAATGTCACCCATTTTTTAATAGGCAGCCCACCAGTTTATTTTTTCGGTTACTGAATTTATTTGTATATCTGGCAAAACTGAAAAAAAAATCTATAAGCTGAAACTTGCTGCCTAAGTTTATTTACAACTGCGGTGCTTCACTCAGTCAGATTACGGCAGCAGAGGCAAAGATACTAACTGACACAGGGGGGAATTGCAAGTGGCACTGTGGTAAGTGACAAAAAAAAAAAAAAATTAAATAACTGATGGACTCATTAGAGTGGAGCACAAATTTCTTCTGCCATCAGTCAGTATTTGTGCATTGGTTTCCCAGTCAGGAAGTATCAGTTTTTCAAAATACAAAGCCAAGTATCAGAATCCATGACTTCTGATAATAAGTAGCAAACATAACCAAACATAACTTTAGATGTAGTCCACAAAGTTCATATTTGTGTGGTCTAGTGGGAGAATGAGTGTTACAATGTTTGGAAAGATCTCTTTAATCCAAGAACAAAACCATTTGTTACAATGTTATATTATTCATTCATTGGCATACAACAGCTGAAACCTGCTGCCAGACAGGACTTGTGGTTGCTCTGCTGGAACTTCTTCAGTAAGATCGGGAGTGGGGAAAATATATTGAAAACAGAGTGAATCACAAGCGGAATTTATAAAAAAAAAAATGTAATGTGATTTATGCAACCTATTGCCAGACTTTACTTGCAGTTGCAGACTGCCGTGCTTGACTCATTGAGATCATACGGGGGTGGGGTGGGGGCATTCACCCCTGAGATGCCTACATTACTTCTTTGTTTACAGTCTTGTGTGCGGTATGCAAGTCCACTGTTTTCTTCATGTTGGAAATGAATTTAGTCTAGTTGTTTGATAGGCAGCCCACCAGTTTATTTTTCCATATTTGGACTGCAGCTTTTGGAGTATTCTCCCCATGGTGTACCCATACAGCTATACATTGATCTTAACTGAAATATATGGCAGACAGACCAGGACAGCGCTTGAACTCTGACACATACCATACAGAGCAGCCCAGCAGTACCTTCTGAAAAAATGGTTTTGCGTGATCCGGACCTTACCCAACTATGAGTGAGCCTCCCAGTCTGGAGTGCAACTTTTGCTGTGGACCTCGTATTAACAAAGATAAGGACACCGGAGGGAACTGCAAGTGGCATCTCTTAAGATATGCTATCTGATTTATATAGCCTAGCTACTGCCAGACACCAGAGGGAATCGGAAGCAGCATTTATGAAAAAAATGTAATTTATGTGACCTACTGCCAGACTTTACTTGCAATTCTGGACTGTGCATGCTTCACTGGGGGGGGGGGGGAGAAGTCCTGTCTGCAGTATGTTAGTCCACGTTTTTTTTGGTTTTTTTGCTTTCTGCTTGCAATGAGTTTTTTTTTTTTTTTTTATGACCAGCCCACACATTTATTTTTTATATCCAGAGTGCAACTTTTCCTTGGACTTTGCATTCAGACAGATACTGACACCTGAGGGAATCGCAAGCGGCATTTATTAAAAAAAAATGTAATGTGATTCATGCAACCTACTGATGAACAGTATTTGCAGTTGAAGAATGTGGGTGCTTCACTCAATGAGATCGTGGGGTTGAGAGGAGTGAGAAGTTTTATCTGCAGCATGTTAGTCCAGGTTATTTTTTTTTTTTTTGCTTTCTCCTTGTAATGAATGTCACCCATTTTTTAATAGGCAGCCCACCAGTTTATTTTTTCATATCCAGAGTGCAACTTTTGCCTTGTTAGAGAAAGATACTGACACTGTAGGGAATTGCAAGTGGCACTTACTAAAATGTTTCAAGTAATTATACACTGGCTAACACTGAAATGCTGAAGCCTGCAGCAGGAGCTTACTTGTCTTACTTGTGCTCCATCTGTAGTATTGCCTTTCCCTCAAGACAAGATAACATATGCTGAAACTGGCTGCCAGACTTAACTTGCAGTTGCATCAGATTGGGAGGGGGAGACAAAGATATTGCACAAAGATACTGGCTGATGGGGGGGGTCACAAATGGTGGTGATTGCAAGCAGAATTTATAATTAAGTGAGTTTTACTGTAACTAACATACACAGGACTTATGCCATGCTGGGGTGGGCTGCCAGCATAGCACCTAGAAGTCTAAGGGGGGGCAGTGGAGCCGATGAGGATTGGCCATCCCAGTCAGCCATACAGTGTACAGCGGGGGGGGGGAGTGCATGAGCACGCTGGGGGAGGCTCCCAGCATGCTACTTTTGTGTTTGGGAGGGGGAAACTTCAAAACAAGGGAGCTGTCTATGACAGCTGTGTTCAGGATGCAGTGCTGAGTGTAGGCACTTTGCATACTGCCAACGGCAGTATGTAAATTACCTGCTGAAGGCAGTATGCAAATTGTCTACATGTTACAACTGCTGATTGCAGTGGTTTTTGCCTTCCAACTGTATGCCACTGCATCTGAACGGCTGTCATAGACAGCTGGGACATTCTTTGGCTTGGTGCTGCCATGCCTGCAAAAGGGAGCAGGCATCGGAAGTGGGGAGGCACACCTATGAAAACTCGTATGGTGGCACTATGTTTCTTGCACATGCATGCAAGCAAACATAAAAATGGCCTGGCCAGCTCTGGTGCCATATTCAAACACACTGTGCAATCCAAACAGACTGCACAATCTGTTTGGATATTGGACCCTATGTGGGCAGTGCAGAGCAGGGAGTCACCGTGTTCCACAAAGTGCAACCAGGGTTCCGGGCTGACGACCACCCATAGGGGTACTGAGTGGCACCCCATGTGCGATATTTAGCCCAAATATGCAGATGTGCCCATTGGGCATGCACAGCACAATGGGGATATTTGCATGTCCATTATGGGCTTGTCTGCATTTGTGCACTGCTATGGAGTGTACCAGGCCAGTCACCCCCCCAAGCTACAATCACATGAATAATACAAACATAGCCCCAATCCCCATTTCCCTGGTAGCCTAGTGGTCCCCCCACTCCAACTCCAATCAATATTCCAATAAAATCATGTCCCCAATCCCATATCTCTGGTAGTCTAGTGGTCCCCCCACCCCAGCCCCAATCGATGTTGAAATAAAATCATGTCCCCAATCCCCATATCCCTGGTAGTTTAGTGGTTCCCCCCTCCCCAATCTCCAATCTGTGTTAAAATAAATTTAAATCTCCTGTTCTCCCTGGTTGTCTAGTGGTCCCTCCTCCCCTATCCCCAGTCTATGTTAAAATACTGTACATCCCTCATTCTTCCTGGTAGTCTAGTGGTCCAATCTCCCCAGCCCTGATCTGTATATGAATTAAAATGTCCCCGGTCCCTGGTAGTCCATTGGTACCTCACCCCCCATCCCATTAGGCAGGGTCCCACCATCCCACTTCCCCCACAACCCAACCAGAGCCGGTGAGTGGCACAGACTTTCTCACACCACCATGGCCAGCCACCAACTGAACTGCCAATGAACATGTACAGTACATTGTACAGGCTAATTTGCTGACCATTCAACCAATGAGTGTGCACTATGTACTGTTCAAGCACACTGACAGTTCAGTCAGCAACTTGCTGTAATAGTGTGAGGAGGGTTGTGCCAGTCACTGGCTCTGGTTGGGTTGTGGGGCAGTGGGGTGGTTGGTCACTGCCTAATGGGGTGGGGGCCACTGGACTACCAGGGGTTGGGAACATTTAAATTTATATGTGGATTGGGGCTGGGGGGGGGCCCACTAGACTACCATGGATATGGGGGATTTAATTTAACACAGATCAGGGACCGGGGAAGGGGGACTACTAGACTACCAGGGAGACGAGGGGACTTACATTATTTTAACACGGATTGGAGATGAGGTAGGGGGAGCCACTAGACTACCAGAGATATGGAGATTGGGGACATGATTTTATTTTAATATTAATTGAGGCTGGGGGGGACCACTGTACTACCAGGGTTCCCTGCCCTTAATAGTGGGCAGCCAGGTCTGCACAATAGTTATGGCAGGGTTTCAGAAGTGTAATTCTGCACTGCTGCTGGGGGATGATTTGTGCTTCTGAAACATTTCAATACTATGCTGTGATGCATATGCATTGGGACCCCTCATTTGCATGGGTGCAGCACAACACTGTACATGTTGGTGCTATTGGGGGTGCACCATGCGTCTGTGCCCTTTTAATATGAGCAAGCCCCTTACAGCTGGCACATTTCCAGGTATGTGTGGTGCATTCTGGGTTGTGCCCATGCATCCACTTCGAATATGGGGGCCAATGGCTTTGCATGACAATTGTTTTATTCATTGCCACATTAAATGCACTGTGTGCTCTAAGAGATATTTGTGACAATTACCTTGTACATTGCTGCATTCATAGCTAAGTTATGAACCTGGCATTTCCAGTAATGCTGTTTTGTAATATATATTTTTTTAATTTGATGGTGTTTTGCATCATCACATGCTTTAATAGCACCTTGTTTTGAGTGGTGGATGACAATATTCAAACAGCACTTGGTAGCATAGTATGTTGTCAGTATGGTTGTCTCTGAGGAAGCACAACAGTTGCATGAGCAAAATGTAAAACATGTCCTGTCCATTTGCCTTTCACTGCCACTATAGTTGTGGATAGCCACACATTATACTTTTGTACTAATGGCACTTCAATAAATTTATTTATTTATTTGAAAGTCACATTTACAACCTTTTAGTCATGGACTCATTTACAAAGGCACCTCATTGCAGGGAGGATAGACATGGTTACAGTGTGAGGTACAACAGTGGTTACATACAGGTGCAGTACAGAATACAATAAGAACACATTTACAACAGTGGTTACAGATAAAGTTGCATACAGTAAGTTACAATCATAAAAATATTACAATAATAGTAGGTACAGCCCTGGACATACCAGGGAGGAATACCCTGGAGGAAGAGGTTAGGAAGGAGAAAAGGGGTGGGGAAGGGGGAGGGTAGAAATAGCCATCCAAAGGACATTGCCAAGGGTATGGGCCAGACACCAGAATTGGAAGATGTATAAAGAACCTGTTTATATTGGCCAGTTACCATCTACTATCAATGAAATAAGAATTCCATTATCACCTCAAGTTGGAAGAGACAAACTAGAAACTAAAAATTACTACACAGTCTCTCTCATGAACATATATACTAAAATCTTAACTAAAATTCAATGGCCTATGCAGCCAGTGTAGTGTTATGCTTGTGCAACTGTGTTAGTTTGGTTTTGGCCACTCACACTCTCTATTCCAGGGGAATTACCACCCTGTAGGAGTACCAAAGGCATGGAACCCTCGAAGAGGGTTCCACCCCTGGAGGTGCCTTGGGACGATTCCCATGGCTAAAGGTACCTTAGGAAGGATCCCAAGGAGAGAGGTACTGCCACTGGAGGAGGAGGGGAGGATGGTGGGGCAAAGAAAAAATGCTTCAGAAGGAGGCTGAGAGGAACTGCTTATATAGCTCTGGAAGTGGGAGTGGCTGGCTGCTTGTCCATTGAACTACAGGCCCAGCCTTCTAATTCAATGGCCTACACAGCCAGTATAGTGTTATGCTTGTGCAACTGTGTTAGTTTGGTTTTGTCCATTTGCAATCTCTTTTCCAGGGGAATTACCACCCTGAGGGGTACCAAAGGGGAACCCTCAAAGAGGGTTCCACCCCTAGAAGTGCCATGGGATGATTCTCATGGTTAAAGGTACCTTAGGAAGGATCCCCAAAAAAGAAATGTAGTATGAAGCATATAAGCAAGCAGGAGCTGTGATGTAGTAGTAGAATAAAGCATCAGGCAGCTTGATAATGTAATGAGATGCTCAGGTTTGCATAGCATGATTCGATGTTTGCATTGAGAATGAGAGGACCTTCTAAGGAGAGAGGGAATGGCAGGGACAACATCCACCTCCATCTAACAGCGGAACATACCTAAAGAAACTAGGGAACACTACTAATCTAACTAACAGTTATGACCTGAGGCATGGAGGAGAAAAAAAAAAACCCTATGAGGAGGAAATCTCTGGGGATCCAAGGCCTAGGTTGCCTTCCCTCCAGGCTTGGGCTATTTTATTTAGTGATGGCTCTGCTGCTGCTATTTGGAAACCCAATTAAAAGGAGGTGGAAAACATTCCAATTTGGAGGAAAGCTCTCACTCAATCCCTTTAGTGGGAATGCCATGGAAGTTTGCGAGAGTGCTCTGCAGCATCGGGGGCAACCAAGGTGGGAGGAGGAGAGCAACGACTGCTGAGGCACTCACCTGGCCTACTCACCCTAAACACAAACCAGGTGAACCAAAGGCAGTCAAAGGGAGAATGCGGTGAAGGTGCCTTGCTAGGGAAACCACTAAAATCAATGGATAACCATTATAGTGGAACCACTAGAGCCAAAGAAGATTGGAGTAACCACCCTTCACAGCTAGTCTTAAATGCTACACCAGGAGCTGCTGTCGCATCAGCGAACAGCTAAAGCCAAGCCCGGAGAAAGGACATTCCCAGCTATGGGCCAGGTGAGAAGGACCCCGCCCCAAGTCAGGCATGCTGAAGATGCAGACTTAGAATGCAGAGCAAGACCATCAGCTGCAGGGAACCCTGCACCAGAATGGTATGGCTGTCATGCCCCAGAAACTGTTAAGGAGCTGAAAAACTGGTGAGCAGATGAATGAGCACTGGTGTGCTGAGACCTTATGAGCGTTAAGTGCTGAGACCTTGCAAAGGTCAGATGCAGTAGTGAGAGCAGCAGACATCCCAGAGGCTGAAGCAGATGGTGGTAGGTATGAAGCAATGATTGCGTAAGCAGGTGTGGACCTGCACATAGGTCAGTAAGTAGTTGTAATAATCGGACCTGCATGTAGGTCTGCAAAATGTAGTAGCAAAGGAGCAGCACTGTGAACAATGGGGCAAGCCAGCCAGGCATTCAAAAAGCCAATAGAGGTGACAAATACTCTGGGGATTTTTTAGCGGCAGAGACAGAATTTAGAACAGAAATAATTAGCCACACGGGGCCATGACTCCCCAAACATCTCCAAGTCCCCACCATAGGAAAAACAAGAAAGTGATGGAAGGGCTGAGACCCACGTGCAGGTACTGAAACTAATTTACAGCATCAGCAGTAGCTTTAGCTGACCTCAGATTATAACAGGGTGTACAAACATAGAAGCAGCATCTGTATTGTGTACACTGAGTTGTAAACTTCAATAAACATAGAAAGAAAGGAGACACCATGATCTGAAGGAATTATCACCTGGCAGTGCAATGAAACTGCAGCAGTGAGGAAGTAGAATGAGTTGAGAGAGCATGAATGAGCTGCTTAGCTAGGGTTCAGAGTGAGCCTGAATAGGTGAAAACAATTAAGTGCAACATGGAGAGCAGCTACAGTATGGCTGAGCTGAAATACAAAGATCATGGATGCAATTGTATCATAAGTAACTTCAGTTGTGAGTAACTAAGACCAAGTAATATGAGTACTGGAGAAGCAATATGCTAGGAGCTTAAAACAAAAGCCCCAAAAGACAAAACCAAAAACACACAAACACGTAAAACAGGGAACAAAGGCCAAAAACATAAACAAAGACAAACAAAAAACACTGAAAGCAAGGGCAGAAAGAAACACACAGCCGGAGGAAAAATACAAACCAGAAGTAGGAAAACAAACACCAAAGTGCAGCAGAGACAAACAGCAAGGCGGGGGGGGGGTGAAGACCCCAGGGTAGGCCCCAGCCAGCTCAGAGGACAGACAAACAGAGTCTCTGGCAGGCAAAGAAAAAGTGCTTCAGAAGGAGGCTGAGAGAAGCTGCTTATATAGCTCAGGAAGTGGGAGTGGCTGGCTGCTTGTCCATTGAACTACAGGCCCAGCTTTCCAGTAGTGGCCTTATGATTAGAAAAAGTCATCACACAATTTATATCAGAGGACCAGAGTGGGATCATGAAAGGGAGAATGCTTTCTGATAATATCTGGAAAATTCTCCACATTTTAGTAGCATCTACGAAGCAAAGCGTTTTTCTTGTACTACTATCCCGTGATGCAGCAAAAGTCTTTGACAGGGTAAATTGGTCATTTCAATTTGTACTTTTTAAAAATAAGGATTTTCCCCAACATTTATACCCATAATTAAGATGTTATGTAGTCATTCAATATCTACTATTGCATGGTGACATTTGGTCAAGTGGAGAAGAGGAAGTAAGCCACATGCCAGAACACTGCCCCTGTAGTCCTCTGATACAAGGTATTCTAACTTTTATGCTGAGAACACAAGACAAGGTGAATGAAACATTATGTTTTCTAAGAGATGCCACAACTGACTAAAACATTTTTAGACTTTGTGTTTTTGGGGAGCAAGTTGGTATTGATTCAAAAAATGCCTAGACTAATCCAACTCCACAAGTTGTAAGCTGTGAGGTGTTTAGTAGAAGTGAGTTTCTACAGAGCACTGAATTAGCCTGTTAGTGTTTTCAGCTGTGGCAGCATTAAATTTATGTCTCTGCTGACTACTCATTTGAGAGACTGACTGAGTGGGTGAGTGGCTTGTTTAAATAAATAAATTTTGGACTAAGGCCAGACTTTGGCATTCAAGTTCACGTACAAGCACATGCTCCATAGATCATGACAATCCTCTCTTCTCCCCTTTTTTGAGCATTCTGAGTATTCGACTCTGTAGTGGGGAACCACGGATAAAACTATGGCCCAGCTGTCTATCTAAAGTAAATCCAAATCAGACTCCAAAGCACCCTGTAGAACCACAAGGTCAATGCATAATACCACAGCTAACATAACCTGTCACATAAAAGAAAACTGTAAAACAAAAGCAGAAACAAAAAGAACAAACTGCAGCCCAGAGTCAAATTATTTTTTTCTGTCAGCCAGTGGCCACTGCAGAGAAGACATCGGCTGCTTCTGCTTTAAATTCAAAAGTATCTGTCAAGGTTGAAGTAATAAATCAAGCTACTGACATGTATAAAAAAGGGAAAGGGTTGGAAGACTAAAGAGGCAAAGGATGGTAATTCAATTGATTTGAAATCAGTGAATCACTGAACAGCTTAGGTTCACTACATCTTCTTAGCCCGATGCTCCCATTTCCCAATTAAGCTTAACAACTGCCCTCATTTAAAGGAGTACTACAGTCAAAATGTGCAAAAATGTATGTTGTGTAGAGTGTTTCAGTTTGAGTCTTAAGTCCTGGTGTGTCCGTCCCTTTGTCTGCTATTAGGAATTTTTTCTCAGTTTGCCTATTTATTCTATGGTCTGTCCTACTAGTTCTATGGCCGCTAAGGATCTCCATATTACCATGGTTTATTGCTCTTCTTTTTCCTACAATGCCTCCTACTCTATGTGACAGTGATGTGCCCAGGGCAATAGGTTCAGCAAGTACTGGTTTACAGTTAATCTTACAGCATAATGTCTGTGATTTTAAGTCACTTTCCTTATCCAGTAAGCACTGAAGGCTACCTTTAAAGCTCAGCAATCACCTGAGGTCCAAATGGAGAGGATATTCTGTAAGAAAACTGCTAGAGGTTTTACTAACTATAGCATTTATAACCTAGTGTGATTTGTGTGCATTTTATGTCTGAGTGTAGTCTGATGAAATTAAAAGCTTTAAAAGCAAAACAGTTACTCCTGCTGGCCAGACCTAAACAAGCATATAGAGTTATTTAGCTGAGACCAGAACATCAAGCTGCTATTTTCAGATTACTGCTGCAGTACTTTCCCTCACTGATTCAGTGGTCCCAGATGCATCACTGTCACATGACAGGAAGCATTGAATGACAAAGAAAAACAATAAACCATGCTAATATGGAGATCCCCAAGCCCATAAAACTAGAAGGCAATCTGAGAAAAAAATAATAGCAAACAAAGGGAAAGACATGCCAGGACTAAACACACAAATCAAAACACTCCAGACAACATACATTTTTGCACATTTTGACTGCAGTATTCCTTTATGGCCCAAACAGATGGCATAGATCTAGTGCAGGTGCCCCTCCCAGAAAATTCTGATTCACAACAAAATTTGTCCTGTCCTATAAATCAAAAGTCTGGGACTGGCATGGCTGATATGGCAGAGAACACCACAGGAATTGACGAGGAGGACCACACAATATGCACTCAACAAAGGTTTACAGATTTCAGGCAAAAACTCCTACACAGAAGTTATATTGTCAGCAGATATGACAGGTACAACAGTTGGGTCAAAACGTATGGATGTGTTGATAGGGAATGAGAGTGAAACTTCTGTGACAGTCACTGTCAAATGATGTCAGAGGAGGGCCAGAGCATTACACATGTTAATATTAACAGTACAGCATGCTTATGTTTCCCAGATTTCCACTGGCCCAGAAAAGAGTCACCTTTTACCATAGTTTAATCTACTGCTTCCAACTCCAAAATCACAAACTGCTTTTATTAATTTTTCTACTCACTCTGAAGAAATGGATCTCAGACATTTTGAGGGAGATAGCTCTCTTTCTGACTCTGATTAAGACTAAGAGGGTCAAGAAAGAATAGGCTTACTGAGACAAGAATAAACAAATTAAAAAGGGATTAAATGCATATAACAAATGTAACATTTGCAAATATGCAGTGGAAGATCCAACATTTAGAAATCCTGTGACAGGTGATGATTTTGTGACAAAGTCCTATAGACATGCAGGCCGGGATATTCAAAGGGGTTGCGCATGGTGCAACAGAGTTGCACCAGCACAACCCCGCATTATACCAAGGTGGGATATTGGAAAGGCTGCCCGGCACAGTGCAAATCCAAATGCATCAGGGTGCAATGTAATTGTATGTAGCGCAGATGCAGGGGGCATGCCCATGC
Source organism: Neoceratodus forsteri (assembly GCA_016271365.2). Taxonomy (NCBI): domain Eukaryota; kingdom Metazoa; phylum Chordata; order Ceratodontiformes; family Ceratodontidae; genus Neoceratodus; species Neoceratodus forsteri. The sequence goes on from CM057454.1 coordinate 169,332,160, forward strand.
ACATGCGGCACATCCTGGTATTCAGCCCTGGATGTACGGCACATATGCTGGCGCAACCCTGCATTGTGCCACACGGAGTGGGCTCAAAGTTGAGCCCATGAAGAGTGGGAACAAATTCTGTCCACCCACAGATGGGCTGCTGTATTGCATGATGCAACACAGCAGCCGCCAGCTGTGGGTGGCCACGCACCCACCCAGAACACCATCACCAAGCACCCACATAACCCTGGTGGTCTAGTGGCACCCCCCACCCATCCATGTCCCCGTATGTAGGTATCTGATGTGTATATATATCCCTAGTAGTCTAGTGCCCCTCTGAGTCCCCAATTCCCCAATAAATGTAATAAACGACCATCCCTGATGGTCTAGTTGTCCCCCCTACCACCTTATTCCCCAATTTATGTAAAACTGACCATCCCTGGTGGTCTAGTGGAACCCTGCTGCCCATTTTCACAATCGCCATAATCCTCCATAAGTAAATGCCCTGGTGATCCAGTGGCATCCCCACCCTCCACCCACAGAACCCCTTGCCCATCCCACTTTCCCCCGTCATCAGCGGGCGACTGCCGCCTGCCGATGACAGGGGTGGTGTAGGCAAGGGTTTGATGGGTGGAGGGTGGGGATGCCACTGATCAACAGGACATTTATTTAGAGGATTACTGATTGCAGAAATGGTGGGGTTTACTAGACCACCAGGGATGGTCAGTTTTGCATTTATCGGGGAATTGAGTGGGAGGGGGGACCACTAGACCACCAGGGATGATTGTTTATTACATTTATCGGGGAATCAGGGACTCGGGGGGGCACTAGACTACCAGGGATTGTGTATTATACAGTTACATGATCATGGCTACAGGGCAGGGGATGCCCCAGGATCCCCACTGCACACATCATGCTGTGCAGGGCACCAGGTGCAAGTCGCCAGGCTGCCCTATGCAAGGCATGCAAATGGGGCCATAATGACATGCAAATGGCCCCATTTGCACCATGCGTATTTTATAGCCTCATTTGCATGCCACCTGTTGAATATCGCGGATGATGCGCCTAGAGCAACTGCACTTCCGCTGGTGAATCCCTGTGCTCCCTATCCGTTGCTTGCACCGGTGCAGTGCCACTGCACCATGCGCAGTATGTGCACTGACCTTGCCATATTCAATGGTGCTATACCATGGTGCATCACCATTGAATATCACCTGGCCCTGGCACCGGCGCATCCCAGATGCGCTGCACCCAGGCTTGCGCCACTGCCTGGTGCAGTCTGAATATCCATGCTACAGAGTATTGTTTTTGATGTCAGTATCAGTATCAGTATCAGAGTTTATGGTATAACAAGTTTTGTTGTTATAATTAAAAATCAAGCATTTTCACATTATGCATACATAATATAAGAATGACAATTAAAAACATCCTTTTAAAATACACATACTGCATATTATTTTCAATGTAGGTGATACAGTTCCCTCTAAATTATTGTACTTTACAATATTCTTTTTTTTCCAATGTCCCTATTTATTTGTCTCCTTCCCTTTGTGTTATTCTCTTGCATCTGTATAAAACCTATAATATCTTAATTTTGGACCATGATACTTGCTCTGTTGATACTGTGCACCAACATCCTGTCTGTTCTTCAAATGTAGTTTCAGTACATCAACCACCTTGATAAAAGAAATAACATTTTCTAATATTTTAGTAGAGTTAGAGTTTAATAAATAAGTAGCAAGTTCCCATAGGTTACCGTTCATCTGTCCTAATGAGTTCTATATTCTTGATTTATGGTCATTGTATAATGGACATAAGATTAGTATGTGTACTGTATCATCCATACTAACATACTAAAATGTCAGCAGAATAGGCCTAACGGTCTCTTGAGTCTGCTTGAGTCTGCTTGATTTTCAGCACCCTGGTTGCACTTGCATTTTCCTTTGGTAGTTATGTAGTGCCTCAAAGTTGGGGGCAAAACAGAAATAAAACATTAAATAAAATGTGGTGCCCCAGAGACCCTGTTCAGGTGGACAGTGCAGGAGTAGCATAGGGGAATAGAATGTGGAGTCCCCTCCTCTCAGTGTGTTCCCCCCATCACCAAGCAGCTAGTACAAAAAAAATGTTTTTCCTTGGCTGCCTGCTCATTTCCTTGCAGAATCCCCCTTGTGCAGGCAGTGCAAGTCCAGGGCACCCACCCACTGGGGTGACTGTCCTTGGCCAGCGCGCCATATGTTTTACAAGAAAACCGGCAGCTGGAGTGGAGGTTTCAGAACCAGAATCCAGAGCCCCTATTTTAAAAAAATGTATCATTTTTCTTGGCGATCATGTGCGACCATGGAGGAGAGAGAGGACATAGAAAGCACAGCTGGACAAGAAAGCTTACCTGGAAGATGAAGCCATCCCTGGGGCTCATCTTTGTGTCTCCGCTGTCTCCAATTGTCTATGCAGCTGTTCACTGTGTGGTCACCAGTATCATCAAGCCACCAGAAGAAGAAGAAGAAGAGGAGTCAGTGATCTCGGTATGGATGCAGTTCTGCCCGGTCTGTATTTTCATTCATTGAAAAGTTTAACCGGTTCCCCATCAATGGCATTGAACAGCTGCGTCACCACTGAGGAAGAGTTTCAGCCCTCCCAAGGCCCCCCCTCCCATCTGCTGCATTGTCTGATTCCCTCCAGCAGTCCCTCCCACTGCCAGAGAACCTCCCGCCTTCCAAATCTGCAGTCTTCTCTCCTGGTTGGGGCAGTGAGTCGGCAGCAGCACCAATGCAGTGCTGACTGGCTGAATTAATCTGTAAAGAAAAAAAGTTATAAAACTGTTGAAAATCACCATGGGTACCTGGAAAGTCAGCTGCAAGCTGAGGAGGTGAGCTGAGGGCTAACTTAAATATTTTAATATTCATTTGTGAGAAGCAACTCCCAGGGGGAAGGGCCAGGAATAGAGGTCATCTATGGGAGCATCTTAAATATTCATAGGGGGAAACCCCGAGGGCAGAGTAAGGTGGGGCTAGGAGCAGAAAGGCCCTTCAGAGGCACAACAATCTTTTAAATGACCAGTGCTCTGGGAAGCTTAAAGGGACAAGCAAAACCCTGCAATGTAAAGGGGCCCAGGAAGAAAAGCCCTGCAGAGTAACAGAGGGCTCCTTAAAGGAAGGCCCACAGATTAAAGGTGGCCCAGCCAGGTTAATTTAAGGAAGGGCTAGCAAGCCCAGGTGCCCTGCACCTTTCCAAACACACTCCAGTCTCTGAGTCACAATAAGAGGGATTAGTTTCCCAGTAGGTGGGAGGTTGAGTTCAATTACCCCTGTTGATTTGTGAGCTTGGGACAGTGACTGTGGTCCCATTGGTGGTGAAGGGGTTTAAATATTTCCCACCTTTGGACCCCTCATAGAGGCAACTGAGAAAGGAGCTGGCTAGTGGCTCATTCATTGGGCTAGTTGGGCAAAAGGGCATTTTTAGAAAGGCAATACATCTGGAAACTGCCTGAACTGTATTTCTTACCTGAACTGCTTACTGCTTTGCAGTTTGCCTGAACTGCCTTACTGTGTTTATTGCCCTTAGAACTGGTCAATTTCCCCCAAATAATTTGTTTGCCTCTGCAACTGTGCAATTGCCCCTGGAACTGGTCAATTGCTCCAAAGCTGTTTGCTTGCCCAGGATCTGTGCAATTGCCCCTGGAACTATACAATTGCCCTAAATCAATTCAATTGCATCTGAAATTGTGTAATTGCCCCAGGTTGCATTTTCACCATAGTGTACCAGCATATTGTACTAAGTGAATTCCTGAATCAGTCTTCAGCAGCCTTTGCAGGGTGTTCAGCAAGTGTGTGCCTAAATCAGTCTTCCATAGCCTTCAAAGGGCATTCTGCAAGTGTACTGTATTTCTGAATAAGTCTTCAGAAGCCTTTGAAAGGTGTTCAGCAAGTGTATTCCTGAATCAGTCTTCAGCAAGCCTTTGAAGGGTGTTCAGCAGGTGAATTCCAGAATCAGTCTACAGCAGGATCTCCCAAAGGTCCTCATCCATGGCTATACCTCTCCAGTGTCATGCTTGTTGTTTTCCACTAGTCCCAGTTTATGGTCTGGCCTGGCCCTGTGCAGATCCTGTCATCCATTTTACTGTTTTCCTTCTTCATCACAGTTTCTTCAAGATCTTCTGTTCCAGATTCCCAAACCAACACCCTGTTTTTTGCTTTACGGTTGTCCTTGGCTCGTCTAGTCTTAGCAGAAAGAACTCTATTATTCTCCCGGCTTCTGAAGATATCCTAATCTTGGTTCTCAGTTTACATGGGGTCCTCCAAACATTTCTGCATTTATCGTGTCACAGAAGTCCGCAAGAGGGTTGTAGAAGGGTGGTCTTCTGCATCTATCATGTCCCGGCAATCCACAAGAGGGCTATGACGGGTGGTCCTCTGTATTTATTGTGTCCTGGCAGTCCACAAGAGGGCTGTGGCAGGGTGGCTTCTGCATCTCTTATCTCATCCAGGTTGTCCACCACAGGACTGTGGCTGGATCCGTTGTTCTTCATTGCTACATTCCAGCAGCTCACAAATGTGTTTTGTGCCAAAGAGTTCTTGCATTTGTTCTTTGTTGCCGGCAGTGACCAGAGGGTTTTGAGCTGAAAGAGTTCTTGTACTTGTTCCTTGTTTCCAGCAACCCTGGACAGGGGTGTAGCCAGTGGACCCATGGTCTGTTTAAAAAGCCTCTCCACATCCCATTAGCCCCACATAAATGTCCGTAGCCATGCCAGCTGATGAGCCTGCTTTTCCCCTTTCTAGATATTCTTTGTTCCTCTTTTCTTTGTGCAACATATCGACCATCACATAGACAGAGACTTTGATACTGTAGCTGTGCATGAGTTGCAAATTGTGTCATTTTTAGAGTCTTGTTATAGCATACAGGAATAGTTCTCAGGTCTGGAGTACTCTGGGGGTTAGTCACTTGGGTAGAGGTGCACCTCGGGTTCAGGGCAGAGTGACCTGAATAGTAATTAGAGTCTTCCTCTTATAGGAAATGGTGGAGTGACCTGTATAGGAATTACAGTACTCTTACAGTTTAGATGCTCGTATCACTCTTAAAGTACTCTTTCAGTTTAGAAGCTCTTACTGCTCTTGCATTATAGTACCTTTATTATTTAGAGTCTTCCTCTTACAGGAATTTTAGAGTACCTAGTCAGTCTCTTCTTCTCTGTGACCATGTCTTCCTTTCCCTGGTTATAAAAATATTTGAACCTCATCATTCATGGCTCCCACCTCTCTTTGTCAGGTGATACCATCCATCTTTGTTAGAACCTGAAGTGTCCTCCAGCCATTTCACCTGCTGTGAGCGACACTGGTGTTGGTAATTAGTGTGCAATTGACCTGGGTCATCATAACACAACTGCTATAGTCACCCTTTTACTATAATTGGACTACAGCACACCAGTAGACCACCACGATAACAAAAAGGTTTAGCGCAGCCAGAAGGGTGCAGGGCGTGTTCTCCATAGAGTCCAAAGGCAGAGGAGTAATAGAGTCAAGATACCGTTAGAATCTAGAATTAGTAGCAAGATGGAGAGATGACTAGGAGAAGGCCAGGGCAGATGCATCCCTCCCTGTTGACCATGCTGTACTACCTTGAAGTGCCATGGCTCCCATGCTACACAAGAGAAGTAGGTGGTGGAGGCTCCAGAAGTCTAGGAGAGTTCGGAGCTAAAATGCAGTCATTGTTCTGGCTGTACCAATTACCAGAACACCAAAGAGTAGAAATTCTGCTGGGAGAGTTGAAGGGAGCTGCTCACCGAAAAGGGCAGTCATGGGCTGAGAGAGCGAAGGTGACTGCGGACCAGATTTTACACAGGTTACAAGACACAATCCATATTAGAAATGTGTTTGAATGAAAGATGATGTTTTTCTTTAGGTTTCAGATGCCTCAGGAGATGTTGAGGGAGTTCGCTCTAAGCCTGTAGGAGGCACTTCAAGCCCTATAGAGGTTGAATCCAAGAAAAGTGTGCGACCCGGATAGGACCATCACAGAGAAGTTCTTTGACAGAGTTCACAATGAAGCTTTAAGAAGGGAACTTCGAATGCTGCATCTGCAGGATCCAGATGCTCCCTTTTTTGATTTCAAAGAAAAGTCTATATACACATCCTAGGCCCTAGTCGAGCAGGAGAAGAGGCTGCTGCATGTCAGCAGCAGTTGACATCTGCCAGCACAGCATGGCCAGAGTACTCCACCAGAGGATGGAGGCAGGAGGATCGATGGTCATCAGGGCCATGTACAGAGAGATGGTTTGCGCCGAATAGCTGCACCAGTTATTCCACATACACAGATGAGGCCTACACCCTGAAGGCACAAACACATGTTTCATCTCACTGAACCAACCCAGGGTCTGGGACCGAATGGACTGAACAGATAACGACTCTCACCTACAAGGTCAAGGAAGTATATCAGGAGGTGCATTATCTCAAGAAGGGTTAAAGACAGGGACCCATCGGTGATCAACTGGAGAGAGAGAGATCGGAGAGCTGGAGAGATGACATCCCATCCAAGAAGAGGAGAAGGCCAATGCCTGACTGACCATTTCAGTGGCCAGGGAAGACCCATTTGTCAATGGTGTGGAATTGCAGGCATGTGGAAAGAAGATGTGGACAGGCTACTATGAATGCAGTGGCTTTAAACAGAAAGTCCCTGGGAATGCAGACCAGTTCTCAAAGAGCAGGGGATCAGGTTCAATCTCAGTAAAAGACAAATCCCTTTTTGTGGGAAGTTGCCCAAAAGTGACTATACAAGTGAATGGACATGACCTTCCAGCATTATTAGACACAGCTTCTCAAGTGACCACTATGCAATGGAAATACTTTCAACAGCATTGGTCCCTGCTAGACTTACAACTTCCATCTCAATCTTGGATCAGACTAATCGCCAGTAATGGGACTGAGGTTCCATTCCTTGGGTACATTAAAGCTGACATGCAATTAAGAAATCACACCCAACCTTGCCAAGGTATCATAGTCAGTGACACTGACAGCAATGTATTGCCTCCACTCATCCTAGGGATGAATATCCTGCAGCATTGTTTCAGTGAACTAGTTCACATGTTGTGCCAGTGCACTGAGCAGCTATCAACAGCAGATAAACATGGGGTGGTGAGCAAGGTAAGTCTGTTCTCAGACGACACCAAAATGGGAGCAGTGGTGGATGGAGGGGAGGGATGGAAGCAGCTACAAGGGGACCTAAGCAAGCTAGAGGAGTGGTCAGAGAGGTGGCAGCTGGGATTCAATGCAAAGAAGTGTAAGGTTATGCACTTTGGGGCAAAGAATCCAAGGAGAGAATACTGGCTGGGGGGGGTTAAGCTAGGGATCACTGAGGAGGAGAAGAACCTAGGGTAATGGTAACAGGGACCATGAACAACACTGCTCAGTGCAGGAGAGTAGCTGCAAAAGTGAAGAAAATGCTGGGGTGCATAGCGAGAGGGGTTGCGTCCAGGTGAAGAGAGGTAATCTTGCCCCTTTACAGGTCACTGGTAAGGATGCACTTGGAGTATTGTGTGCAGTTTTGGAGGCCATACCTGAAGCATGATATCAGGCTACTGGAGGGGTGCAGAGGAGGGTAATGAAGATGATATGTGGAATGGAGATGAGAAAACTATGACAGCAGGCTGGGAGACCTGAATATGTACACCCTGGAGGATAGAAGGGCATGCAGGGCTACCACAATGTCCACCATGGCTGTGGTGCTGTCATGTGACCCTGCCTCTATGGCAGTGCAGATCTTGGACAAGTGCCACTCTACCAGATGCTGGTGCATCACTATGCTGGTACTCAGGGTGGCTAGTTCCTGTGTCAGTTCTGCCTGCTTATGTACAGTGGTCTCGCAGTAGTCCCTGAGATACTGTGGTGTGCTCTGTCATGCTATAGTGTCCTCATAGCCTCCTCCATTTGGGCCTCTAGTTCATCCACAGGTGGGGGGCTAAACTAGTTGGCACCGTTGTCATGGAATCTTGGTGTGTGCACCATGTCCCTGGCACCATGCTGTTTACATTCCCTGTCCACCATGGACTCTGGGCTGCTGGTGTCCACACTGCTCCATTGTGGACCCTTGTGAGTTCCTGTGATCCTCTCCAGCCTCCACCTCTGCCATTCACTTGACACATCACTGTCATGTTCCTCTCCACCATCCTAACCAGCCTCCGTGGCAGCAACTGTATCCTCCTCTGTGCCATCATATTCCTCCTGGTCATCAGGGGTTGTAGGACTGCTGATCTCACTGCTTCTGTCCTCCCCATCTGTATCTTCCTCTTGGGGTACCTGTTGGCGACTGGTTCCCGCCTGGCCTGTGGTTCCTTTGGGTGAAATGAAGGATAGTCACTTGCTGTGTCGTGGACAGTCCCTGTGGTGGTCACACACATGCAAGCTCACATGTCCATAAACACAGATGTGGGGCATGACCCCTCCACTTACTTCTGGTGTCCTGCATCCTGAAGGTGTCAAGGTAGGTGGCACCACTGATACTGTGTTCATTGAGGAGTGTGGCCACCATCTGTTCAGTGACCATCAGGGTCTGCATCTGTGTTGGGCCACCTCCAGTGCCAAGGGCATAATGCCGATTGTGGGCAAGCTTGTGCTTCACTACCCATTTCACATCATTGTATTTTTTTGTAGGTCATGGACTGTGTGCCTCTGGGTGGCCACAGAATTGACCTTTCTGGCCAACTTTTCCCAGGCATGTTTCCTCGTGTCCCTTGTGGATTTTTCTCCACCCCTGCTGAGCAGTAGAGGTGCCTTGGCATGCACCTCTTCTATCAATATATTAGTTTCCTCATGGGAAAAGTTCCTTTTTCTCCTCTGGTGCCTTGCAGCTGGTTGCACTGTTTCTTGTCTCCCTCTATCCCCTGCTGGTTCTGCCATGACATTTGCCTTGCTCCGTCCATCCACTCTGCGTGCCTTTATATGACGCAAGTTGTGGGTGCGGCCATATGACATGCACTTTGTCACAACTAGCTGTTGTTCTAGAATGTGGCGTATCGAGTATGTCATGACTGTGATAGCATATGTTGTGCAACTGCATATGTTATGCATGCTGCAACTGCACTTTAGAGAATCAGGTCCCATAAATTTACATTTTGCGAGTGTTTACTCTTCACAAAATTAGTATTCTTTGGGTCATGAGAAGAAAATGTGGGTTGTAGCAGCCACCATCTTTTTTTTTTTTAAGAAGAAACATTGAAAATTCATGAAGGTTATCTATTTAAAAAAAAAAAACTGACACCTGAACATAAGTAAACAGCGACCATTTGTCTAGATTCTGCTATTCATTTTTATGGCTGTGGGCAGAGCCATTTTGCTATCTGTAGTTTGAAAATGGAGTTTCGTGGAACACATTTTTTGGACTTTTCAATGTATCCTTCCACATCTACAAATCACTATGACAACTAAAATAAATTAGAAAATGGTCTAAGAAAATCCCAAGCTCTGATTGGCTGATAGCCCTGGCAAGGTGGGCGTCTATCAGACAACAGAGCCCGGGTTTTAAAAGTGCCAGTCCCAACCTGCCCAGTTACCCACTCAAATAATGGTGCCATGTTCTAAATTCAAAATGAAAAAGCGCCATTTCTTTTTACTAAGCGAGCAAGCTATCAGTTGGTGTCCCCCCCACACACACACACACTCTGTGTCGGCCAGCAACTCGATGGTTGACATTTAAATAAGAAAAAAGAAAGAACACATTTTTTTTTTTGTCAGCAGATTTTTACCTGGATAGCAGCTAACAGCAGCCAAAGTATTGTCAAGCATCAGTTGATCGCCGGAGTTGCTTTTGATTCCAGGCTCATTCTCCGCTGTCCCACACATATACACTGAGCACCGAATGAATAATGAATAAATGAAAAAGTGGCATAAACATAAATGGAAAGCCACAACCCTGTATTAATTTAAAAAAAAAGTGAATTAAGCATTTTGAGACTTCTTCCGTTCCCTCCATACTTCTAGCTGTCACGTCTTAAGTTCTTGGCACGCGTGAAATAATGGCTGCACTTTTATATAGAAAGAAAAGAAAAAAAGCGAACCTCAGGAAATGCAAACAGACTTCAATAAGTAACCAAAACATGAGTGGAGACATGTACAAGAGCAACAGACCACTTCTCGTTCTGATTCTTCCTTTTCCATCCAGTTTTTAAACTGCAACTCTGCTCAGTGCACCAGCCAAAAAAACACTAAAACCACAAAAATCTTCCTGCTTTTTCTGCAGGAACACTATAATTTTTCCTCACACCTCAGCCCACCCCCCATGATGACAATCAACAGGCCTTCTGACTGTCCTCAGCAGCTCCATACAGCTGTCGCCCACCTGCCACCACCTCTGCTCCTCAGCCCGATTCTCCAGATACATGCAGTCTTGCAATTATAGCCCCCGCCACCGCAGTACCCCAGCTAGAAAACAAACAATGCCACATAAAAGCACACACGTCTTCCTGCTTTATGCAGGCTTAGTTTTATGTCTCAGCTCGGCTGACCTCCCTTCGATGTACATGCATGAACCTTTTGTGCTTCCTCATCAGCTCCATGCTAGGGCTTCCTGCAACCACTGCTCCTCACCCCAATTCTCCCTATGTATTGAGTATTAAAATGAACACTGCTCAGCACAGAAATGTACCTTTTTTTTAAGCGATTTTATTGTTTGTTTCCCTCCCATCATCAACCAGATTTTTTTTCTCCTTTTTTCACTACTACACACTCTAAAGTAGGACAGAACTCCATAGCTGGAAAAAACACACCATTCTACTGCAGGTGGAGGAACTATTTTATTACATGACAACAAACTCTTGAGATTTTTAACACCGATACATCATTTTTTTTTTCACACATACGTAATACAGTTGACCATTTTCTAAGTGCAATAATACCCTCCAGGGTGGACGGTATGGGCAATACCGCCCACCCTGTCAGGTATTAGTACTTACTTACTTAATCCCTTCTTTCCACTTAGAATGTTAGAGACATAACTCCAAGCTGCTTATCTGATGGCCATTCGGAAACTGAAACAGCTTGTCAAATATTGGTTGCCTATTAAACTGGAGATTTGTTCACTCCCTTCGAAATGCAACAGCTTGCACATTTAAATGATTAGCATTTAAACATTTTTTGCTACTAACTTCAGTTGTGGATGAATATCTTTCAAGAAAGATTCACACCTCATAAATGTTACCCTTACCCAGCAAATTTTGTTAAGATTTGCACTTTTAACCTCTCAAAACCTATCTGATAAAATGCCAGGATTTCAGTGAACTACCCAGACTAAATACATAAATTTATTTTTGAGACAAGGGCTGCGGCCTTGCTTCCCAAACATAACAGATAAGAGCTACTGAGATATTTATAGTAAGAGAGAGTGTGTGTGTGCATGTGTGTGTGTGTGTGTGTGTGTGTGTGTGTGTGTGTGTGTGTGTGGAGGGGTGGAGAAACAGTCAAACTCCTGGCCAGGGAGGAGTCATCTAATGAATTAACTGCTGACAAACCATGAGTGATACAGAAGCAAATGATTTGTTACCTTTTATTGGACAAACATAGATGTAAAAAAATAATTTATAACATTTATAAAATCCCTGATCAAACAACTGCAAACAGAAGACAGTTTTTTGTCATTTTATAATATGATATACTGAGTGTGTATTTACTGAGTTGCTGGATCAGGACCTTGATAAAATAATAACATTTATTTAACTAATTCAAGATTGCATCGGGTGGACAGAAAAAAGTCTATGAGAATTTGTCTGAAAACTAACAACTATAAGATGCAAAAATAGCATTTGTGTGTGTGTGTGTGTGTGTAGATAGAGATAGATATAGATATATGGAAATGTCTCTATTTACAATAAATTTGTTTACAGGCATTACTAGGATCTTTTGAAAGATTGTCTGACTTGTGATTACTATTTTGAGTATAGTTCATGAAATAATTAGCTTGATATTTGTTATTTCATGTAGTCTCCTATTATGCATTATGCATAGCATATAAATCCAAATCCTTCCAAGGAATATAACATTAATATAACATATAATACATGTGACATGTAATATTAATAATGAGCAGCAAATCAGAGCCCCTTTCCTAATAAAAGGCTGCTGATATAATAAATAAAGAACAAAGTCATACATAAGGAACGAGTGGCTTATAGAAAAATCTACAGGGATTTATACAGGGATTTGATTCTGCCTTTGTGGGGAAAACACAGAGGAAATGAAGGCTTCTTATAGAGTAATAGTTATTTGGATCTGGGAGCATGGACTATATCTTATCCTATATTTTGTTTCCTGGATAGGGCAGGGGAAATGCTACATCTCACTGTCATGGGGATGTTCATTTACACATTTTTGCGCTGTATTTATCCAGGTTGTCCCAGATTAGATGCAATATCTTGTTTTCAGTGTGGTCATGATTTTGCCATTTTTTTATGTATTTATTCAGGCTACCTAGTCCAGGGCCCCTGTATTCAAAGGAGATACACAGCACATCCTGGTGGAAAAGGGAGATGTGCTGCACAACTCCAACAATGCACAGCAGTATGATATTCAAATGTGTGGGATGTGCCGGCCACAAGGAAATTGGCCAGGGCACTCACAAATGGTTTGCCATTCAAGTCGAGGGGGCAATCCCATGCATATGCCATGCTGCAGCATATTCAGTGGGAATGTGTCCCTTACAGTCCATAGCACCGTGGCCCACAGTTAGACCATGAATAGCTGGCCTAACCCAGCCAGCCACCCTCAGGCAGGCTACAGATGTGCACCTAGATGCACAGCAGTCTAGAGCCCTGGTGGACTAGAGGTAACCCCTCTCTCCATCTCCAATCTAGCCAACTCCATCCCTGAAGAGCTCCAGAGTGTAGATCCCCCCTCCAGATCTGATTGCACCAGAGGAAACAATGATCCATATCCATAGTCTAGAGGATTCCCTTCCACCGCCCCTGTACACAGACACCCTTACCCCCCATACCCAACCAGTTGAAAGACTGGCACTGCCCTCCACACCCTGCCATGGCCAGCAATTGACTGCACTGAACTTGGGCTGGGGACCTGCACTCTGAAATGACCCAACTGGTTGTACTGTGTAGTGGGGCACCATGCCAGCTGTGGATCCACCGGCTTATGTAGCCATGTGTGTAAGTCCCTGGCAAACTGAAGAGAGAATTTACATAACTCCAATGCATGCCTTGCCGATGCTGCATCTTCCTGCTGTCATACACCACTGCAAGTCCACACTCTCACATGTTCCCCTGTGTGACATGCCATTCTCCAGACTGCTGAAGTATCCCAGGTGCCATGGGGTCCTGTAATGCCATTTGCAGTATATGCTTCAAGCTATAGATAGTTTATCCGCAGTTCCCCAATTGTGCAAATGAATAGGAGGCTGGCTGTAACATGCCTGTTTTGGGACCTGTGTGAGTGGGTACAACATCATCCATTACCCACACTGAACAGTGCAATGGCACTGGGATGATGGATCCACATGCGAGTGCCTGAGGAATATGGCCACTGGGTGTTATCACCTACACCCAGCTCATGCCTACATAGGTATAGCACATTCCAGTATCCTACTGTGAGTGCTCCACCACCCACCGATAGAGTGGTACAATCCCATTACAGAGCCAGTCGTCATAATGGGATGGGCTGGGAGGCAGGGAGGGGGGTGTCAGTGCACTGTTGAGGTGGAGCAGAGCCATTACACTATGGACATGGACTGTAGGTGTATTAAGGTGTAATTAAGGATGGCATTGGGGTCCCTTCAATATGGAACTGATAGATCAGGGCTGGTGAAATGAGTGGGGGGTGCCACTATACCACCAGAGTCTTCAGGATCTGTCCCATTTGGGAGCAATCGGGGTCGGGGCTTGGGGGCGAGAGCAGCTCTGGGGCATTCATCCCCATGCCAACATGAAAAAGGGCTCATAATGAGCATGCATGAGGCCTCTTTGCACCATGCATGCTCAATTAGTTCATTTGCATTCCTGGGCTGAATATCACCCATGGGGGCTGCAGTGCATACCCCTGGAAGCTATTCAGTCGGGGTCACCCTGGATGCACCTGACTTGGCAGCCACCTGCACTGTGATTCCCGTCCAGGTTCACATTTTCAACAGGAACGATGAAGCCCGCCAGGATGAAGTGCAGTGTCACAGGTTTACTGCATGACAAAAGGGATTGACTCCCTTTGAAATTGCATTGTTTGCTGTAACTGTACTGCAAAATTCTGCAGTGCTGCACTTCTTCCTGGTGTGCTTCACTGTATGCATACCCTGTACCAGTGGCACATTCTCTTTGAATATTGTATCAGTGCTGACTGGCACACCCTCTTTGTTCAATGCATCTTTCTGCTCATGCATTGATCCAACACTTAATATATCTCCCCAGATGTAACATATTGTTTTTAGTGTGTTCTGATTTAACACAATGCAGCATAATATTGTGTAGATGTAGAGCTCCACTTAAAATTAGATGCCATTTCTTCTATGAACTATCCAGGCTAAATATATAGCAATCAGCAGGCATATTCTAGGAAAACACATTGTAAAAATGTGTAAAAGAAAAGCCACATTGAAACTGCCTCTCCACATATCTGCATTGTGCAAATTCAATAGAAATAATGGGTAAAAGCATCCCAAAAGCTCTCCACAGCCATATCGGCTCTGACCAGAGTTTGTTTAGTATTTGGCACAGAAATACCTTTTTTGGGCACCCCAAAATCCTGGGTGCCCATCTTAGCAAAATGAGCCATTTTTAGGGTTGTGAGTTGAAAATCCCCCTCTCGCACAAATGTTTTGCCACAGGGAATTATCAGCTTGCATCCAAAACTTTGCAAGTGATGTGTATAATTTTCCTCCCTCTCCCAGCTCAGCCAGCCCTCCCTTGTCCTTCCCATGCTGTTTCCCATGCTTCCTCGCCCTCCTAGTTCAGCCATCTCTTCCTTATTCTTCCATTGACTCTTTAGTTTTTTTTTTATTTAAGCAGACTGGGTTGCCCACTCACAGTACTGCTCAGATCCCACTTCCTTCCAAGTCACCCACCCCCAAAAAACACATAGTTGGCAACACCAGGGTGCCCACCCTGGTGCTGCATTACAGCATGGTGACATGGGGTGCCTGACCCGCAGTGTCAGTCCAGTCCCCCAAAAATAAAAAAAATAGTCATTAGTTGATTTTTTTTAATTAATTGAAACCTGTTAATCTTTGGACTCCACCAATCCAAACCTGATGCCCACTCATCACCCACCACCCCACACACCCCTGTATACGGTCACTCACCTACGCATGGTCCTATTTCATAGATCCACAGTCTGATACAAATTTTTTTTTTTTTACTTTTTTCTTTATGCTCCTGTCCTGGGTGGCTCTCTATCTCACTGCCCCCCCCCCAGCCTTGTCCACTACTCACAGTGCACCTCCTACTTCCTCCATGGCTTACCCACCCCTTCACCAGGCAGCATGGATCCTACAACCCTACAAACATGGATCAGGTGCTGGAAGTGCCTGCTAATTGTGAGAGCAGCACCTGCATAGGTCGGCATCATCTAGCAGCACCCAGAACACTTTTCTCCTCCTTGGTTTACTCCCACCCCCCCCAGAGGCAGAGCAATGTGAGATATCAGCAATGGCCAAGCTATGCATGCTTCAGCACATGGCATGCCAGCCGACTGCTCCAACCCCATCCCCTATGTATGGGACCCAGGTGCTCTGACATCCAGCCACCACTAGGTGTCAAAGATGCACCAGTCTCTGTGCCCCTCTCTCTCCCCAGGGGAGGAGAGCTCTCCTCTGGATGCTCGATCCTCTCACACCCCGGCCGACCCCTTGTGACCTGCTCACACCACAAACACTGGTCACCAGTGTGGTAGGAAGTAAGGCATGATGCCTCAGCCCTCCATGCCACTGGGCCAGCCTCTGATCCAAAACTTTGACAATACTTCCTCTTCTGGGAACCACAACTGCAATAGGAGAAAATAAGATAAGTCAGTTTATTTTGAACTTTCACTCATAACTTTGTTTTATTATATATTTTCACACCAAATTTTCTTTTTTTTTAATTCAAAGTTTATTCACCACATTTTCCACATTACAGGAGGCAGTAACGAATGCTTTGACATAGGATTCATAAGCAAATCATACTGCCCCCAACCATTCCCTCCCCCC
The DNA here is from genome assembly GCA_016271365.2 of Neoceratodus forsteri. Taxonomy (NCBI): domain Eukaryota; kingdom Metazoa; phylum Chordata; order Ceratodontiformes; family Ceratodontidae; genus Neoceratodus; species Neoceratodus forsteri. The sequence goes on from CM057454.1 coordinate 169,348,297, forward strand.
CTTCCCAGTACAGCAGTTCATTCTACCACTGTTATCACCCGCTAACTACCTTTACCAAAAATAATTAAGGTGGTAACCTCAGCTACACATTACTTCATAGCCACCGTAATTAAAGTGTGAAGGGGATCCCAGATAACCTTATACCGATGTAGTCTGTTTTGAAGGCTAGCAATCGCCTTCTCTGTACATATATTTGCTAAGTTCTCATTGAGCCATTCCTGATATGTTGGACCGCTTCTTTCCTTCCAACACCTGAGAATGAATTTTTTGGCCGAGAGCACAACCATGGATATGTGAAATCTCCGAATTTTAACCTTTATGGAGGACAAATCCCTCAACAGGCAAATATCCAGTGTAAAATAATCTTGTAAACCCAATAAAGGATCCAGATTGATTTTTATATGCTCCCATAATGATGCTATCCGGGTGCATGACCAGAAAAGATGAAAAAGTGACCCTGTGTCCTGGGAACACTTATTACACCTATCGGTATCAAGAAGGCCCCATTTAACCAGTTTAGTTGGGGTATAGTATAAGTTATGCAGAATGTGAAACTGCATGAGACGTAATCTATCTTGGGATACATATTTATGACAGTACGTCCAGAGGACGGACCATTTAAAAGTGTAATGGGGAAAAAATGAAACCCAGAAGTTGGTGGGGCCACCACCACATCCAAACCTCCATTGGAACAACACTTGATAAATCTTAGAAATCACACCAGAGGAGACAAGAAAAGGAGAAAGTTCAGATACCAATGCAAAGGCCGCTGGACTGGGTGGAGTGGCCTCAAGGACCGTGGTTAACAAGTGCCTCAATTGAAACACTTTAAAAACCTGAGACTCCAGAATTTTGAGCTTGTATATGAACTGAGAAAATGAGAGCCACTCTCCAACTTCATCCAAAAATGAGGAGACTATCCCCTCTCCTAAATGAGGCAACCATGAACGGGAAATTTTCTGTTTGTTTATGGTGAAAGCCGGGGAATTCCAAATAGATTGAGCGAGATCTTTACTTTGATTGTAACGCAGAAAAGAGCACAATTGTGAATGTACTCTTAGCGAAGTCATGATGGTGGGACATTTATTAATATCTTGCATCTGAGAAATTTTTAGATAGAGCATAGTCAGGGAGTCCATGTTCATAGACTGGAAAAAATCTAATTCAATCTTAAGCCAAACCGGGTTCGTATTATCTGGACCCGGTCTTACCCATCTCAAGTATTTAGCCAAATGACTAGCCCAGTAGTAGATGGGCAAGTAAGGAATCCGCAACCACCCCTCATTTTTGGGTGTGGCAAGTTTGTGGTATGCCAGCCTAGAGGTCTTACTCGACCAAATAAACTTGGTAAAGAGTTTATGTGTTTTCTGAAACCAACTTAGGGGGACAAATGAATTACAATGCGACAGTATAGCACAGTGGTCTAAGGCTCTGAGCTGCAAATCTGGTGACATCCAGCAGACCAGACCTGGGTTTGAATCCCACAGCTTCCAATTGCATACTGTGTGACCCCGAGCAAGTCACTTAACCTCCTTGTGCTCCCAGGTTGCTCCTGTAAAAAAGCTTCCAGCTTAGTGTGCTATACCTGGTTAAACAACTAAAAAAAAAAAAAAAGAGGATAAAATAAACGGGGAAACACATTCATCTTAATTATATTAATACGACCCCATAAAGATAATGGGAGTTTATCCCATCTCTCTAGATCTTGAGTGATCCTCTGCAAAAGAGGGTCCAGGTTTTCCTTAAACCACAAGGAGGGATTATGCATTAATTTTATGCCTAAATATTTAATAGTCTGGGGTGACCTCCATAGTCCCAGAGAAATAATGTCGGTCTTAAAGACTTTATGGTTAAGAGGGAAAAAGGATGTCTTGTTGGGATTTAACTTGTAATTTGAGAAGCTACTAAATCTATCAACCTCGCTTAGCATATTCGGGATAGATATTATCGGATTAGCCAAATGTAAGAGGAGGTCATCAGCATACGCTGTTATTTTCATAACCTCATTCCTAATGGGAATACCTTGTATTCCTTCATTATTGAGAATATGTTGAATAAGGGGTTCCAGATAAAGACTGAAAAGTAATGGAGAGAGGGCATCCCTGCCTCGTACCTGACCGCAGGGTAAAAGACTTGGAGAAGGTCCCATTACCTGAAATCCTCACTGTAGGAGACCAGTAAATTGCCCTGATCCAATCTATGAACATGGATGCGAATCCAAATGCCTTGGGGCTTGAAATAAAAAGTCCAATTAACTCGATCAAATGCCTTCTCAAGGCCAGGAGACCAGCCCTGTGATGTTGGCATCCCTGGACTCCGAGAAGACATGCGAGAGGGTACGCAGGTGGTCTGAAGATGCACGACCTCTCATAAATCCCACTTGACACATACCCACAAGATTCAGAAGAACCAGGGTTAGTCTATCTGCCATTATCTTTGAGAGAATTTTGACATCTTGATTCAGCAAATATATTGGCCTATAGCTCTCAACCATTTCTGGGTCTTTGTCCGGTTTGGGTAACAAGACTATCAATGCCTCAAACAGATGTGCATCTGCCGTCTCCCCAGACAAAATATGCAAATAGAGACAATGCAACACGAATAGTAATTGCTCCGTGAAAGCTTTATAAAATAAGGCCGAAAACCCATCTGGACCCGGGACTTTACCCAGAGGCAAGTCCTTTATAACAGTAGCCATTTCTTCCTGTGATAAAGGGGAAGATATAAATTTCTTTTGAGATTCAGATAGTAACGGAAGATGTGCTTCCCTGAGATACTCCTCCAGTTTTTGAATGGGTGGAGGACTATCCATGTCCCTATATAATTGCTCATAAAAAGTAGTAAACTCCTGGACTATCTCTGAGGGGGATACCTTCAGGGCCCATCTGACTGAGACCTTATTGGGGTATAAATCTTGCAGATTCTTGTTGTTTTAAATGTAGAGCTAACATATGCCCCGCTTTTTCTCCTTGATCTGTAAAACTGGCCCTTGTACGGATTATTGCCAACTCAGCCTTTTCTCTTAACATTCCCAAATATTTATCTTCATATGTTAATAGCTTCTGTGACTCCTCTTGAGAAATTTTATCTGGGTGTATATTTTCTAATGCCCGTATCTGAGACAATAAGAAGAGTAACTCCATTTCCTGTGCCCTCTTCCTCTTTGTAGCTAGACTAATGAGAATGCCCCTTATATAAGCCTTAAAGGTTCCCCATAAAATATCCGGTCTTGCACTATCTATTGGGTTGGTGGAAAAGGAAAACTCTATCTGCTCTTTCACCAATCCTCGATACTTTTCATCTTTTAGTAATTGTTCATTTAATGTCCATCTGGTCTCTCTTTTGGGGATGTTAAGGAAAGCCAAATTACCCAAGACTAAGGAATGATCTGATATTGGACCCAGTTGGATCGAGGTGGATAATACCCCTGGCAAGAGCTCATGATAAACTAATAGGTAGTCAATGCGAGATTGCGTGCCATGCACTGGCGAGCAATAGGTATATTCCCTAATATTAGCATGTGTGACCCTCCAGACATCACACAATCCGCACTGATCCATCATTTCCTTAAAGGCCCTGTGTCCAGGTGACAGTCCCCTCAATCCAATGCTTGATTTGTCCACATTCAGATCCGAGACCAAATTAAAATCTCCCCCTAATATAATTGGTATAGGGAGTATAGGAAGGATCGTAGAAATCAGTTTCATAAAAAAGAGGGATGATCTGTGTTTGGTCCATAAATACTACCTAGAACCAACGGCATGGCCCAAATAGTACCCTGAATTAAGACACATCTGCCATCCGTGTCCTTAAATACCTGAGAATGGACAAATGGGATATCTCTGCTAATCAGTATCATGACCCCGCAACTACTGGTTTCCCCTGAAGCATAAAAAACCTGACCTATCTGTCGTCTCCGAAGTTGTAATACTTCGGAATCCACTAAATGAGATTCTTGTAAGAATGATATCTGGGCACGCAACAGACTCAGGTGTTTAAGTACCTGATATTGTTTCAGTTTTTTCCTGATCCCCTTCACGTTCCACGTAGCAATATTAATATTCTGAGTCATCTATTATGTCAGGTATAATCCAGATAAGGTATCTAACATATACTGCAGTCATGTAACAGGTGATTCTATTCCCCTGAATCTGCTGTGCCGGTCTCCCACCCCCATTAAACCCCTGTCCCTTCCCACTCCTCAAACAATCCGCAGCTTCAGTAACTCCAAAACATAGTCCAAAAAGCCATATACCCAAACCCTCCTCTTATTGCTAACAACGTTCAGCAATACTCCGTTTACTACTCCTCCCCAGTCCCCCGATAAACCGTCCCCCAAACCCTGTACTCTTTATAATACATTCCAACTTTTTGAGATGTTAGTAATAAAGAAAGAGAGAGGATGCAACATCCCTACAATACAAGCCCTTGTATCTATCACCTATCCCCTAATGAGGACCACTGGGAGTAAGCCAGTATCGATAAAACATCTCCACCAGAAACATCATGGCTTACAAGGGCATATGGCTTGTTGGGTGTGAAAAGGCACCTCGTGGTGCAAGATCAGGAAGTCAGCCTCAGCCAAACGTGACATTCACTGTGTGGGCCTTTGTCTCAATAAGCTCTCCAGCCCCATAGGGACAGGCCCCCATTCCCCTCCTCCGATTTGCTGTGCCTTGCCCCAGTAAATCCCAACTTTTCTCCTGCCTTAGCAAACATTAGCCCTTAACAGTCATGAAGCACAAGCTCCCTCCTGTGTTGCAAGTGTGTAACTGCACCCTGATGCCTTACAAGGAAAGGACAACACAGCCCTTGTAATTGGATTTCCCCAAAAGCTAAAGCCTTCCACCGAACCCATCCTTACCGAACTCTCACAGGGGAGGGGGAGACCAAATATTGCTGAATAGGCTTTGTTTTCTCCCAATACGAAAACTAATGAGAAATCAATTCATTGCTTGAAACCCCAGACCCAGACAGAACAAACAAGAGTATACTTCCATGATTGGAACACTGTGAAAAACGAAGGTCCCGAAAACCCAGACCCAGACAAAACAAATAAGAATATGTATCCACAACTAGATCACTATAAAAAGGAAAAAGGTCCTTTCTGCCCCTTATTCAGGCTGAGGTGAGAGTCCAAGAATGTTTAACCGCTTCTTTCCAGAAGATCCCTTTGCGTGAATGCCCAGTCTTCTCAAAATGATTCTCATCTTGTTGGGAGAGACCTGAGGCTTTTTATGTGTCCCTGAAGAGATCTGGCAATGCTAATTTTAAACCAGAAAACGCTGCCTCTGGATCTTCGTAAGTGGCCCAGGCACCAGTCACTTGTACCTGTAGCCTGGCCGGGTATCCCATACGAAATTTAAGTCCAGCCGAGATGATTTTTGAAACAACAGGATGAAAAGCCTCACGCTTCAAACAGACTGAACCTGGAATATCTTGTGCTATTCTAAGCTTAGCTTGCTCCCAGCGAACTTCCTGGAGTTCTCTCACTTTGTACAGGAAATGTTGTCACTCTAAGAAATTTAAAAAACGACAAATTATAGGTTGGGGCATTGCTCCAGGAGGGGGCTTTGGTCTTAATGACCTGTGGGCTCTCTCTATGATATATTTGGCCCCAAATGGGGAAGGGCCTGCAATCTTCTCTTCCAGCTTCTGGGTAAAAGCAATGGTATTCTGGCCCTCATCACCCTCCGGTAACCCGAGGATCACAACATTATTTCTCCGGCTACGACCTTCAAGGTCTTCAAGCTTAACCTCGAATCTGGACAGTTTCTGGTGCATTGCTGCCATCTCAGGCTCAAATCTCTCCACTTGCTTCTCTAAAGAGAAGATCCTAGTCATGTTATCTGAGGTAGCGAGAGTGATCTCTTCTATTTTTCTCATGAGCGATTTCATTTCTGATGCCATCTCCTTAATCTCATCTTTGAATGGTTTAAATTCCTCCAGAAATCTAGACCATGTGAGCGTCTCTTGATCTGCCCCTAGATTCGAAACGTCTCCCTTTTCTGCGCCACTCAAGGCCCTGGATTTTTTTGAGGCCTTCTCTGGTGTAACTGGCGGGGTGTATTTCTGCTGTTGATTTTTCATGTAAACGTCCATTCTCTCTGAAAATCACCCTGCAAGGGCACAAAGTTGTAGGGAACCAGAATAACACAAAATTAGAGGTTTAGAGATTGAGGAAATATACTAGAAAACAGATATAAAAAGACGGGAAGCTGGAGCTGTACTGAGGAGCGACTATCCGGTAGCGTGCATCACGAGGTCCCCTTCACTCCAAATTTTCAACATGACATTTGGAGAACCCCCACCTCATGAACAAGAAATAGTAGTTTTTCAATTTTAACTATAAACTGACTTGAGTATATAAATACATTTGTAGGAAGAAAACACCACCAATAGTGATTATACCTTCCCAATGTCTGTCAAATATTATTTTATACTGTATTTTAATGTTGCTAAGATTTTAAAAGGAGGTGTGCACTACATAAGAGTGTTTTAATAGAATTAGGTACACAGCAAGGGAGCAATATGTGCCATTCATTACACAAGAAAAATTAATAATTTGTTTATTTAAAATTGGTGATTGTAAAAACAAAATAAATGAAGCCTTGTTTACAGGTGTGGCCTGGGGTTGTTGGTAGGAATATATGAGATAGTGCAAAAATGCTGCAAGGAATAAAGCATAATAAAAAAAAATATACAACGTGTATTACAAGGAAGTAAAAATACATGACAGATGTGCTGTTGCTGGGGGGACAGTTTTTGGCATACATTTCAATGTCAGCTTGCTAAATACAGGGGATTCAGCTCTGGGGCTCCTTAGAACTTACTTCACTATTATCTTGATCCTTTTTTGGGGTGAATCATGTGGTTTCTTGACTACTTACACCACTAGGTTAATGTGCTGTCTGATTTGGATCGCTGCTTGACGGCTATTATGACTGTAAAAGACAATTATTTAGAGTATGAGGTGGCTGTATCACAAGCATAACTCCCAGGTTGAAAAGGTAGAAGTGAGCTATAATGTACCTCACTCTCACACGTGACATACAGTATTTTACTATTACTGGCCAGACTTGCATGTTTTATTTAAGCAACATTTTAGTTTATGGTTAGAAAACTAAACACAATGGCCCACATTTTCAAGGGAGATGCACCGGCAGATCCCAACAAATGTGCCGCATTTCCATATTCAACAGACAGGGTTGTGTTGCACGTGTCCGGATGCGCCAAAGCACAGCTATAATGTATGCGGCACATGTTGAGGGGGCATTCCCATGAATGTGCTGTGCATCTCAATATTCAGCCCAAATGTGTGGTGCATCTGTGGGGCATCATGTAGATGCTCTGCACAAATTTAGGCATATAAAAAGCATGCCTAAATGTAAGCCACCCACAGGCACAGAACTGAATGGCAACTGCAGCAGCCATGGATGTGTCTCCCTTTCTGATGGCAGAAGTCATGAGGGGAGTGAGGAGATTGGAAGAATGACAATGTGACTGAGGAAGGCTCCATAGGCGGTATGCTCAACAGAGACAGTACCGTGCCAGTGTCACATATGAATAGCTCAGTGACACAGGGATCGTGGGCCAGGGTCAGGGTACTGCTGAGACAGCTCTGTGAGCTGTTCCATAATGACCTGCAGGCTCCAACACACGGGAGTCATGCCATGTCAGTGGAGAGAAAGGTTATGGCAGCAAAGTGTCTGCTCACCATGGGCACCTTCCAGACACTGGTGGGTGACACCACTGGCATCACACAGTCTGCCACATCCCATCTCCTCACACAGTTGCTCATCGCCCTGCTGCCACATGCTACAGAGTACATCCAATTCCCTTGCACACAGGTAGAGTGGACAGAAACCATGCAGCGCTTCCACAGGGTGACATGCATGCCAGACATGGTGGGGGCCACAGACTGCACCCATGTGGCAATCTGTGCACCACCTGGCCCTGACAGTGTTGCCTACATCAACAGAAAGGGATACCATTCTGTAAACTGCTAGGTGGTGTTCAATGCCATGGGGCACATCACCAATGTCTGTGCCATGCACCCTGGAAGTGAACACGATGCCAACATCTGGCAACAGTCGGCCCTGTGCCACCAGTTTGAGTGTGGGGAGATACCTAGTGGGTGAGTGGGGCAGGAAAATGTGCCCACACAACACACACTGGCACATGATACAGCTGACGGCAGTGCCACTGGGAACAGTGACAGGGAAACCACACCAGCCAATGGGCATGGTGTGCCATGGGACACAGGAGTTCACTGGACTAGGACCCACAGTCAGTCAGGGGAGGGAGGTGCCAGTGCATGTGGTGGGGCAGGGCAGGGGAATCACATAGCATGCACAGGTAGCCATGCATGCAGTGGCACAGGGTCTGGGCCACACACAAGTGCTGCAGCAGTGCAGAGCAGCACAGCTGGAAAGGACAGTGACAGGGTGGACACAGGGGCAGGGCATGTGTACTGCAGGACAGGTCAGAGGGTAGCCACACCATTCCCATCAAGCAGTGAGCATGCAACACACACATGCGGGGCACCCATCAGCGTGATAGGGTGTGCAGGGGTGGGGGGAAGGAATGCCAGCAAGAGGGTCACATGGAGCTTGCAGAGCCAGGCACAGGCACAGCGATGTGGTACACCCTGTGGATGCTTGATGTACACTAATGTGCTGTGCTTCCCCCCCAGGTGATAGTGCATACCCCCTCTGGCCATGGATGTTCACCTCCATATGCTGGCCATCATCTGATGTGGAGGAAAGGTACAATGAGGCACACACCACGACATGCAATATCATCGAGCGTGTGTTCGGCATGCTAACAATGCAGTTCAGATGCCTGGACAGATAGGGTGGTGCCTTACAATACAGTCCAGAGAAAGCCTGTGTCATATTCCTGGCCAGTTGCATGCAACACAACATGGCCATGGACCATGGAATACATGTCCAGGCACAGAAGGGTGACAGCTCAGAGGATAAGGAACCATCAGCTTGGGGTGGCATGCATCCCTTGACCAGAGGGACCCACATCTGGCTGCTATGGCATGGTGGCACAGGGACACAATCGTGGAGGATCACTTTGGTGACCACAGGTGAGTATCAGTGCAGGACCAATGTGGGTAGTGTCACATGGGGGGACACACATGTACAGGTCAGCAGACACAGCATGGCAGACAGGACCACAACTGGGTATGCACACACCCATGCAAGTGTGGCCACTGAAGTGCCAGCATATACAGGGGGCACACGGGGATACTGTGGTGGGTGGCATGGATCAGAGGACCCCGCTGGCACACATGCACAGTGGACTTACAAAGCTGTACTCATCATGCCCATGCCACACAGCACAACACCAGTGCCCCAAAACATGCCCAGAACACAACACAGGTAGCACAGATATGAATGCTGCCGGCACACGCATGTGCCACAGCATGTAGCCCCAGGCATGTACAGCCAGGTGCGTGGGCAGCAACTTCTCGATGGTGTGATGGCCATGGTGACTGCACACAGGTGGCATCACTGTGTGCCACCATGGCCACCACAGACATGTGGCCAGCCATGCCTCAGCTGGGTGACCCTTTCTGGGGTGTCACCTACCACAGAGGCTGACCCAGCCACCCTAGCTGGAGTAGACACACGGGACCATGACTGGATGCTCATGGGTGTCTCAGCCCTGAAATCCAGGTGGGAACCAGGGGTGTGGGGGATACTGGTAGCAGGGGATAGCATCAGCAGCAATGGGGTCAAACAATGCTGTGTAGTGGGAGTGCTGGTGGCACTGTGAGGGGTGAGGTGGGCACTCCTTCAGCAATGGAGTGCCAGGGCTGCACAGCCCACTTCAATGGCCTTTGTAATCCTCTCAAAGCCTGCATTCATGTTTGCCCAGAGTTGGAAAATCTCACCAATCAGCTCCACCCGCAATTGGCGTATCTAGCCAACCTTCCGGGAGTGCCCCCCAGATGCATACTCACCGAGGAGGCCCAACTGTACCTGCAGTCCTTGACATACCTCCCCGAGCACCGACTGGTGCTCCATAGATGTCCACAGGAGCTGGGTGTGCTCATCCAGCCTGTCAGCAAGGGACTTGAAGATTGGGGGGGCTGATGGGTGGGGGTATTGGCCTGCAGTGCTACATCCATGGGCTGTGGACGCTGCATGGTTAGCTGCCATTCGGGCATGGACTGTGCATGGGCAGGTACAGCAGGACCTGGTACAGCTGTGTAATGGGTCCATGCAGTACGATGCTGCTGTACAGCACCCTGCTGCACCATGGGGACAGCCCCAGACCCCACAGCAGTGACCTGTCCTTGACCACCCACAACTGCCACTGAAGCAGACAGCATGTATGCATCCTTGGGAAGGTCGTGTGTGGGGGCAGGGCACCCCTCACAGTCAGATGCTGTCTATGTGGCAAGGGACGCAGTGGCTGTGACACTGCTGTGTGTGTGTGTCCCCCTAGCTGGGTGGCATCACTTACGTCATCATCATCATCCTCCATAGCAGATGTGAGCATGGTGAGCTCCTCAAGCAACTCAAGGTCGGGCAGGGCATCCATATCAGCAAGCACCAGGAGGTCAGGAAACAGATGTGCACCACCTGCAACTGCCACGCCTCGGACGGATGTTGATGATCTGGATTCTCCCTCCTCTTCCGGCCCCTCTGTATATGGCCTGGACCCAGCAGCACCTCTGAGGTGTGATGGAGCTGAAAGGCAGAATAGAGTGCATGGTCAGGGATGCATGGCCATGATGGTTACTGACAGGTGGACATGGGTCATTGTGCATGTGTAGCACAGGTGTCCTGGTAGAGCCACACAGGCCAAGGGCCTACACTGTGGCCTGTGCTGCAAGCTTGCCAGGCTGGGCATGCATGGCTGGGCAGTGTGTGCGGCCTCAGGACCCAGGAAGTGTCCTGGAAAGGCCCCCCCAGGCAGGGCCACAGGCACTGCATCTGGCAGGTGGTCACACTGTCCATGATGGCTGCCCAGTGTAGGTCACTACTGAAGCCAGCTGGGTGTACACCCACACACACACAGAACAGTTGCACACATGCCATGGGTGACCACTGGTGGCCGTGGTCACTGTCAGGCCTACATCCATGGAGTCACAGCCTGACACTATACCACCCACAGGCAACCACAGGGACAGTGTATGCCCATGAGAGGGCAGTGCACTGTTGGCAGCCCTGCCCAACTCCATGGGGACACAGTTCTTGGCCATGTGTGGCATACCATGCACACCCGGGACTGCCACACGCAGCTCTACACACAATGTGGCAGATGCATACTCACTGTGCTGCAAAGGGCTGCCTCCTGTCTGGAAGCCACCACTAGGGACAACCTCCACAGAGGCATGGGATAAGGTGGCAGCTAGCAGCTCTTCACTTGCCATCAGTGGTGGCATCATGCGTGGCCCACCCCCAGTGGCCTGCATGGCTGCCCACATGGTGGTCAGCCATTCCCTGGCCCTGGTGCGTTCACTATTCATCCTCATGATGCACTCCTGTGGAGTGCAGTTGTACACACTGTGGGCATTAACAGCCTAGGCCACCTCATCCCATCCCTTGACCCTCTCCTGCTGTGTGCCAGTCTTGCCTGACAGCAGGTCCTCACAGCAGACATAGGCTACTACAAGGGCCTGCAATTCATCATTGTGAAGTTTGGCCTTCTCCTGTTTCTTCCCTCCTTAGCTGCCATTCTAGTGCCTGTGGGGTGGGGAAGTGACAGGCATTAGCACAGATCCAATACATGTGGCATATGTTCTAGGCACACTGGATGCATAGTAGCAAACGCTGTAGCAGTCTGGTTGTAAACAAACCCACCTTCAAGGCTGAATTATCTGTCGGTCACCAGTGCTGTAGGGTGGAGCAAGGCAGCCCATTTATGACTCAGCACATGCAAATGAGATGATGTGCAGCCTGTAATGAGATGCACATGTGTAGACTTGGGCCATGATTGGGCAATGAGTCAATGTGCATATCCTGGTTCAATATTGCAGATTTGCGCCTGGCCCAACTCAATGAGCACAGAGTATCTATTTGGGATGAACATCTCTGCATGGTGCATTTCCGCACATGCGCAATACTCCAGTCTGTACTTCCCATGCATGCCGGTGCATCTGTGCTGTCATTGGCCATGCATCATGCATTTCAAAAACATGTGTGTAATGCACCATTGCCATGCATGGCACATTTACTCAATGATGCGCGATGCCAATGGCTACATATGTGGCATTGGGAAATCTCAACAAGATGGCTGCCCCATGTGGCAGCCCATGCCTGTTGCATGGAGACATTCTGTTATCCTACCCAGTCTTGCACCACCGTGCATGCATGCATGGTAATGCGGCATTGTCTGGCAATCACACATCCATGTGGTGCATCTTCGGGATTCACAGAGCATTGCGATTAGGCCCATCACGTATTGGGCATAGCCCAGTCACATTTTGTGCTTTACACCGTAGCGGCTCTGGCCACAAATGGTTACCAGGGCACAGCTGGGGCACAACCAATGGCAGCCAGGGCACTGATATATTGTTACTATGGGGGAAGCTGTGCACCATATGGGGCACCAACTGGGGCACAGCATTTTTTTACCGGGGCACGTGCCCTTGCGGGCCCTGGTGTAGAGCCGCCACTGGCTGTACACCAACAGGCAACACCAGCTCCAGGTCTCACAAGCTGGATGATAGCATGTGCACATGCAGCTGGGCCAAGGGCCCTAAACTGGTTCAAGGTTCAGCTTGCCAACCTAGTGGCACTGGTGCAACCTCTGGAGGGGCAGCAGTTCTGGACAGAGGCCCTCCAGGAGGCCAGGGCGCAGGTCTGAGCCAGGGTGCAGAGGGCCTGGTCCAGAAGACAGGGTTCCCACACATGGGGGAGCAGTGCAGACACCATTACAGTGACCTGCAATGGAGGGACACTGAGATGCTATGCAGCTTACATGACTTGGCATGTCGGGATGCTGTGCCATGCCCAGGTACATAGTTGCTGTCTGCATGCTGACCTTTCCTTCATGGTGGGGTTTGCGGGTGTGGGGTTGGTGAATATGCTAACACACACAGGGCTGCCATACCAATGGACACAGAACCAGTACGCCAGCACCGTGTGTGCCACAGTTCTGCCATGGGTGCAACATGGACTGACAGTGCTGCTGCCATCTCTGTGATGGGCCCCTTTGTGTGTTGCCTGTCTCCTGGGCTCACAACAGACATCGCTGTGATGTATCATCCACTATTGTTCCTCTGAGGGCCGAGGATGCATGAAGGGACTGGGGGTCTGGGGGTGGGAGGGTGGGGGCTGGTGGGCTTGGGAGGTGGGCAGTGGTGGGGGCTGGGGTGGTTGTTGTGCCTGTATGCTGATCACAGTGCCTTTCTATTGCATTCCACTTGCAGGATGAGCAAAGTAACAGCAGGCGTGGGAGCACACAGACCATAGACATGGTGAGGGGAGCAACAGGGTGACTGCCGGAGGGGCACAGGCACGTGTGTCCAAACCTGTATCAGGTAAGTGTGCTGTTGTGCACTATCTGTGTGTTCCATGCTTTGGGTGGGGGTGTGGGTATTATTGCCCACTTCGGCACAATGCCTGCAGGCTGTATATGCCCCAGTTGTGCTGGCCACACACATGGGTTGTTGCCTTGGCACCATGTGGCTGGCCTGACATGCACTTTGCCACTATGTGTAGTCCCCATCTTGCGTCCCATCGGGATGGTGGGTGCCCATAAGTGCTCACATGGGGTTGCCACTGAGCCTGCCCACTTGGCGCATGCATATCTGAGGTCCACATGGTGTGGGGGGCACGGTTACCTGTCCCTCTGCAACAGCCATTGCATACACATGCTGACATTGACAGTTCCCTGTGCCACCTCCCATTCACTGTGTGACACTGTTACACAACAGTTTGCCAGCTTGTCGTATGTGTTGTGTGTTACCAGGCCTATGCAAGGGCCTGGCAACTTCAGGCATGTGCTTCCACTCCATCGGAGGGGGGGGCCTTGTTGGGTTGTGGCACTGAGTCCATCTTCTCTGTTTCCCCACATAGGTCAACATGCTGCGAGGGTGGTCCCACAGAGGCAGAGGGGACACCTGCTGCTGTGTGGATGGCCTGTGACAACACAGCTGGTTTTTGTCCAGATGTACCAGCAACAGCAATTAATGCTGTGGAGGCAGGGGGCAATCCTGCCGATGGTCAGGGAGATACTGCAGGAGTTGTGGCGTGCCAGGCAAGCAGAACGGCATCAGGCCAACATTCATGGGTGCCAGTAGGACTGCTTGTCATGTTGCCCTTGTTGATGGTTTACCCCAATAGTCACCACCCCCATCCCTCAGTGTCCCCCTGTATATAGTTCTTCACCCTGCACTCCTTGTTCCCCATTACACCCTGCCCACCTACCATTCCTCTGTGTTATACCCATGTAGTTTTTAGGTCACCCTTTTGTACATATTTACATTCTTGTATATATTGCTGCCACTGTTGTTGTTATTGTTGTTGTTGTTGTTCTGTGACTGGTTTGGATTGTGTTTATTAAAGTATTGCTGTGTTTTCTGTACCCTGTGTCTGTGGTAATTCCTCAGCTGTTGTTGCCATCATCTGTTGTGTTGCATGGTTGTCCCACTGCCTCTTGGAAGGTAGTACTCCCATCTGTGTGTGACATTGCACACATGTACACCCTGTCCACCTTGTTCTCCCCCCACAGTGTTTCCCCTGGTGTCCTCTAGTCCACCTCTCATTGCTGCCATCAGTGTCCCTTGCATCATGGACATGGCCATGAGCTGTGCATACCTCTGCTGTTGTGCTGGTGCCCATCCTAGTGCACTGCACTGCACTGTTTGCAGGCCTGTGTACCCATGGGCATCTGCGCCTGGTGTGGCCATCACTTGCCAGCTTGTTTCCCACTATGCCTGTGTGCCACTGTAGTGTGGTCCAGCTACCATATTGGCACCGTTTGTCACCTCAGCACTGTTGCCATGGTGCCTGGGCATGCCATGCTGTCCATTGGCACCTCCAGTGCTGTGTCACTTCATCTGTGCCCTCCTGTGTGCTTTGCCCACCGTGCCTGTTCCACCCCATGGGTGGTGGTCTGTGTTATATGCATTGTATTCCATGGGGGTCTGTGCAATGCCCATCTTACATTGTTGCAGTGCCACCCTCATCCCCATTGCCTAGTGCCGCTGCTGCCCCCTGATTTGTGCTGTTGCACATTGCACATTTCCGATGTCTAGTCCAGCTCTTTTGCTCCAGTGTCCCAGGCTGGGTTGCTCCATTTGCAATATTCAGTCCTTCCATGTTGCTCCACTGTCACAGCCTAGGTTGCTCCATGTGCAATATTCAGTCCAGCCCTGCTGCGCTACTCATGTGCAGTTGTGCTGTCGCTCATGTCTGGTATATTCAGCCATGGTTGCACCGGCGCATCTTGTGGTACATCAGCTGAACATCAGTACTACTTTGGGGGGGCAGCGCATCTCAGTTGCACTGTGCAGGCACTTGTGCAATTTTCAGGGGGACCTTTGATTATGGGGGGCCAATGAATATGTTTTGGTATTTTAGGAAGATGTTACTGAAGAAATCAATGGCAGTGCTTATTTGTAGTCATATCCATGCACAGAACTGAACAATCAGAATCCAGCTACTGATCATGAATGTGAACCATTTACTGAAGTGGTGAATTCACATTCTGCAACAGATCATGAATCACAAAAAAATGCAGAAGTAAGCAATCAACATCATTATCATTCTACTCACCTGGAATCAGAAACAATTTCTGAAATAGGCAATTTTTAATTTTATCTGCAATTACAGACCAGATCAGATGTGATCAACATTTATCAGACGAGTACTGTACAGTAAATTCCCAAACAGTGGGCAGTCAGAATCAATCAGTGATAAGCAACAGTTTGGTAAATATATTGGACTTTGATTAGCGAAAAAGGCTACAAAGATTATGAGCTAATAAGACAAAACAGACTATCAGTAATAGATTTTGCATCAAGACGTAAATTAAATGAATCATACTTATCAGACTTTTAATTGCATAGCTGGGGATTACTTTTTATGACATTCTAAATATTTTCTGACAAAACACTTGAGGACTGGAAAAAGGGAATGCCATTTCATTATACTGTATATTTTCATTTCATTTTTATTTTTATACTGGTTGGCAAGTGAGCAAAATATGCACATTTCCACGTGTGACCAGTTACTACAAAAACACATAAAAATAAATGTATTAATAGCAGTTCCGACAAAAACACAAACATACAGTAAATACCTGAATAGTGCATCAATAGCAAGTACATTCAGATCTGCAAAGCAGTGTCAACTTTGATTTGTTTTTAAATGTTTAAATCCATTATCATTCAATAACAACAGAAGGTAGGCAATTGTAAATTTTTGAAGCTCTGTTTACCAGTACAGTCTGTTCCAACTTAATTATGTTAAGAGGGGTCTTGGGGGATTCCAAGATGGCCACTGAGTAGAAAGCAGCAGCAGCAATGAGGAACTCTGTGTCTCCAGATCAAATTTACCCTAATTAAGTAGCATTTCAGAGGAGCAAGCTGATGAATAAGAAAGCAAAAAACAGCATGAAGCCTATGAAGCAGAAAGTGCTGGAAAAATGCATTTCAACATGTTGTGAAACACTCACTACTGTGCCAGCAAAGAATGCTGTTAACCAGATCGAGAAGCAGGAAGCTCAATAGTCAGGTGGGCCAACAGAAGCCATGTTTTCGAGTGGGATGGGACACCTACACACAGAGAACACTATCCTAACAGAGACGCAGCAGGGTTTTACTGGACTGAATCATAAACTGAGTTCTATACAAGCAAACATAACCCAGCTCACCACAACAATAACAGATCTCAACTGGAGGTTGGTAAACATGGAAGAAACCGTCAGCACAAATGAAGACAGCATGGCCATGATGGAACTCTTAGTCTCGAAGCACAAGAGAACTATCACTTTTATGTAATAAAAAAAAAATAGAGTGCTTAGAAAACCAGAGCAGACATGAAAATTTAAGTTATTGGCTTACCCGGGGGGGGGGGGTGAAAGGAGAGAACCCCAAGGATTTTTCAGCTCCCTCTTCACATAATTTCTTGTACCACAGGGGTACAGGGGGCAAGTAGAGGTGAACCAAGCAAACAGAGCCCTTAGCGACCAATCAGCCTCAGGAGAAAAGCCCCGATTCATGTTGATGAAATTGTACCATTACACAGACAAGGAGTGGATCATGAAAAGGGCCAGGAAGGAAAGGGGCAAGGCACATCAAAACAAAAAGCTGCAAAGATTTCCTGATATAAGCACTGGGTTATTTGTCCAAAGGAGGGAGTTCAAAGAGGTCAAAGAAAACAGAATCAGAAGGGTATACAGTTTGTGCTACTGATGCTGGCAAAGCTGCACATTTTTAAGGATGGGAAGCCAATCTTTTTCACAGATCTCTGTAAGGCTATGGAGTTTGTGGAGTCCCTAAAATGCAGTAAGGGAATTATAATACAGTGACTTTGAACTGGGAACTATAAACTGTGTTACAGCCCCATTGATTTAACTTCTACCCTGAAAATGTCCTGTGTTCGAAGGAGGATGGCATTTTGCTATTGCTATTGCTTCTCTTTTATTAACTATGTGACCTCCTCCAGGGGGAATACCATAACTAACAATAATGACATTGGATCACTCAGGGACACTAACTGAATGGTGTTCTTCCATCACAGCCAGACAGACTCATGTCACCATTTTGCAGGGTGATCTAACAGACTCTGTCAGTCTCTTCCCACCAAGAAGAGTTCATTGGGAGCTGAGACTATTCAGTACATGGACGCAGTGTGCATTGCTTGGACTGAACAAAATCACCAACTGGGTTAAAGACAACATTTACTGTATTCTAAATAACAGGGTTGATCTAATTTTACAATTTGTTAACCACTAGCAAAGAGACTTGAAGGAAATGGGCACCACGTGCCTGGGGGGAGTTGAGTGATTGTAACTCCACTATGAACTCTTCCTTCTCAAAAGAGCTGGTACATTAAGCCACAGTGCACTGATTGTCTGAATGGTTAGTCTATACGTTAGATCTAACAAACAAAGCAAAACCTTGACAAATATCTAGAAAAAGCATGGCAGGGTTTATATGCTCCAATGCTGGTAGTTTCATTATTAAAACTAAAGAATTCACATGTTTTAATCTATCTCAGAGGGACACTAAGATGCCACAACTTGTTCAACTCTGGTAATGAGTATTTAAGGGAATGTGGACCAAGCAGCAAAGGGGTGAGTGTTAGAAAGCCAGAATCGTTGACAGCCTTCTTGGTGATTGCAAATTCACATCGGACTCCCCTTCTCAAATGAGCTGGCATATTAAGCTATGGTGCTTTGATTGGACCACTGAAAACTTGCAGTGTTAACATGACTGTTAAATCAAATGAGCAAAACTTAAAAATCCCACTATCAAGGTAACACACGGCAAGGTGTACAAGCCTTATTGATTGTCTCTTCAGGTCATGGATTAGGGATCTGGCTCCGCTGCTCCTCACAGCACCAATACTCACCTAATGCCAAAACAGCAAACTGGGGGGTAAATGGGAACATCTTCATTGGGGAACCAGGTGGGGAGTTGCAACACCCACACCCCATTGAGATGGCAGGTGGGGAATGGAAGGCCATAGCAAATTAGTGCAGATAGCACAGCCAGTCCAACAGCCCAAGCCAGTTCCACTGTTAATGCCAAAGCAGGGAACCATAATACAGTATCCACAAAAATGCCACAATAAGGGTAATCAGATCCGGTTGACTGAGCAAGCAGTCCTAACTAGGAACCTATCTAGACACCTGGAGTATCATATCCTTCAGAACCAGTTAAAGGTTTAAATCCACATGGACTGGGTTAGTTTAAGACATTTCACTGACTCTCCACAGAGCATTTATAATTTGTTTTTACTCACCGTTTTTACTCATCGTTGGGTATATTTGTATGATCCACATTTTACATGGTTCAGGGAAGTGGACTGCATGTTAAGAATGCAATAAGGCAATTTCTGTTGACATCATGGTTAGACTGGATGACAAGCCTTAGAGCTCATTCTGGCCTTCTTCAAGAAACTCCTTTCCTAACACCATTTATAACCAAAAACAACTCTGTTCTGCTAATAGGAAATGCTAGAGAGGGAAGGGTGTCCAACTGCACCAGATCCCCCACACAATCAATGGAGAAGGAGGGATTCTTAGACCCAGGTACAGACAGAGATGGTTTGCAGGCCTCGTTCACCAGGCAGCGGAGCCAGTCACAATTGTAGCCACAGGCCTCCATGACAGTGTAGAAACAAATGGCTATAATATTTAAGGAGCTCTGAGAGTTTAGAAGTGAAATTACACTCACAACTGCTGCGCTACTAACTGACTTCACAAAACTTGAAAAGGAGCAACAACAGACAGACGAGCAGCTCACCCTCACTGATCATCTTACAGACACAGTTGAGAGGGAAGTTGCCCAGCTCCATCAAGAAATTCAATCTCTGCAAGAAAAGGCTGAAGATGCTGAGAGTCATAATTGGAGGAGTAACCTCTGTATTCACTGTCTTCCATAAGAGGCCAAGGGTTTGAACCTTATTGCATTTTTACAGGAATTCCTCAAAGTGGAACTCCAACTACCGTATTCATGCACTCTTGAGATGGAAAAGGCACATCATGCCCTAGCCACCAAACCCACTACCCCAGGGGCTAGACCTCATTCTGTCATTGTCAAGTTCCTTAGGCACCAGAAAAAAGAGGTAGTTTTGCATATAGCGGGGAAGCAACAAACCGTCACCTACGAGGGCACCTGCCTGTTTTTTGACAACAGCTACCTGCCAGATGGGTCCTTACTTACCCCTACTATGCCCTGTCACACTGTCAGAATCTTTCTTGCCTAATAGACTCAACACTGCTTTTCAGGACTGGGAACGTCTTTCACTCCAGTACCTCTACCAATTCCTAGATGGAGACAGAATAAAGTTATTCTCCGAGCTAGGAACTACATTTGATCTCTGGCAGGCAGATTTGAACCACTACCTATGACTGCAATATTACATTATTGTATTACCAATACATGCTAGGCTAACAGATGCCTACCTGGCTTTTATCAATATTTCATTACTGTGGTCAAGGAGTGAATGGTAGATCGTATGATCTCCAATCTGTACCACTCATTAATGGATTCTTCAGGCCTTTCCTCACGGACACTATAATGAACCGGGAAAAAGAACTAGATATTGTTATCTTGGATCAACTTTGGAACAGAGTTTGTATTTATGCCTTAAAAATAACTAGCTCCTATCAATGAAGAGAATAATCCTGGAAACATTTAATTTGGTATTTCTGCACTCTGGTCATAACCGCACACTACTTCACAATTCATGACTCCTTCTGCTGGAGAGATTGTGGTGAAACAAATGTGCACTTTGCCCATATTATGTGATCCTACCTAGTACCGGCTTCCTTCTTTACTGAACTCAAAAAAGGAACTTGAGGAACTCCTTGTAGTACCATTTCATTTGACTGCTGAAAGTTTTCTATTGCTAGATTATCCTACAGGAGTGCGAGACCCTCTCATTACTTACCACCTTGGTATTTGGCTCACCACAGCCAAAAAAGCTATTACTAAGCTCTGGCTTACATGAGAGGTCCCCTCCATTACCACCTGGTGAACAATCTTTCTCAGATAAATTATATAGAGAAAATGATGCAGCCTCTTAACAACAAACAGGAGCTGTTTACCAGTACTGCAGGTGGAATTTCTGGGTCATATATATCATGCCAAAAGATTAGCACTTTCTTCCCTGACACCTCTTTATTTCTCTATTAGTGAGGAAACAGGTTTAGACCTACACATATGTCCTTCTCCATCTTGGGGAGTGCACAGAACTATACTGGCAACAGTTCCATGGATCCGAATGAAGATAATAGTGGCATATGACTCCGAGGTGTCTTACTGGGTCTGGTCCCCTTCCTTCCCCCTCACCCCCAACTACAGGTTCCAAGACAACCACTCACAATTTAAATGATTATCTTAGTATTAACCTTAGCAGGTTCCCACGGTTGGACTCTCTTCCCCACACCACTGATACAGGAGCCCCTAACCAGGATGAGAAAGTAAGCATGTTGTTAAGAATGGTAATACTGTAAGATTTTTTGGTAACCCTATTCACATTGTGATTATTTATGAATACTGTTCTTATGCAACTAGACAAGATGTGCAGAAGTGTTCAATAAAAATATATTTATAACAAAAAAAAAAGAAAATAATAAAGTATGACAGGGTGTGTGAATATGGGTCAATAATCACACACCTCTCCAGGGTGTTGTTAGGCATGAAGCACTTCTGCCGGGTGCCTTTAAACACCTGGGAGATGTGTGGGATTATTGACCATAATCACACACCCTGAAGTGCCTTGTTACTTTTATAACATATTAAAGTCTCACACATTCCTGTATTATCATATTTATTGTTTTAATATTTAAATGTATGCTGTATGTGTTTCTGTGATTTTGTATTTCCCTACCTGCTTTTATGCAAGGTGCCCAGAGATGCAGGGATTCGGTGCCCTATAAATAAACATGCCTTGCCTTGCCTTTTAAAAATCTGGCAGACAATTTGGTTTTCATTCTTTTTAAACAAGTCCCTTGTTCAAAGTTATTTTTTTAATAACAAACTGGTGCTAAATAGCAAACTGGTGAATTAATAAATGTTCACTGAGACAAAGTGAGAGAATCTGTCCTATTGTTTTTTCTTTACTTAACTAGTGCTGCTATGTGGCTGTGAATGGCAAACAGCAAAGCTGAACTAAAGGCTACAAATGGGAAACTGATCTGCAGACTCATACGTTTTAATTTATGGTAGGTAAAGACTGCATTTCCAGAGATTGTACAGTTTTGCTGTGTTGTGCTTGCCTTGAATTTCCCTTGCTCATTTTGGTCAGCATTGTCCTGCTTTGTTATTTGCTGTCAATGTTTTTCAGGCTGTGGGTGTCTAGGCAGAGGCTCTGGGTTTCTAGGCAGCGTGTTTTTGGTGACTGGTTGATTCCCTGCAGTGTGACTTGTGATGTTCTATGGGTCAGAGATTCTTTGCACTGACAGAACCTGAATTGTCATTGAAGTGCTGGGGACAGGAGCTCTTTCTTCAGCTTGGCTTGTACTTGTCAGGATGAGTTTGGTGCCACTATTTATTTTCTGCTACTTTGGAGGGAACATAGAAACATAGAAACATAGAAGTTGACGGCAGATAAGGACCGCAAGGCCCATCCAGTCTGCCCATTTCTTTTTCTACCTTATAAATGTGCCATCGGCCTTTGCTCTGTCAGTGGCCTATCTATTCATACTCATTTGTATTGCTCCCTTATGCCTATCCCATGCCTGTTTGAAGACCTGCACTGTATTCATAGCCACCACTTCTTGAGGTAGGCCATTCCATGCATCCACCACCCTTTCTGTGAAAAAGAATTTCCTCACATTCCCTCTTAATCAGCCCACCTCTAATCTTATGCTGTGTCCTTTTGTCCTGCTATTTTTCTTATATTTAAACATGTTAGACTCTTTCACCTTGTTAATGCCCTTAAGGTGTTTGAATGCCTCAATCATATCACCTCTCTCCCTCCTTTGCTCAAGGGTATACATATTGAGCTCTGTTAATCTGTCCTCATATGTCTTCTGATGCAGTCCCTGCACCATTTTGGTTGCCCTTCTCTGGACTGCCTCAATTTGGTTAATGTCCTTGTGAAGGTGTGGCCTCAATACTGCCGCGTACTCCAGATGGGCCTAACCAGTGTCTTGTAAAGAGGGATTATTACCTCCTCTCACGACTTGTGATACCCTACTAATACACCCAAATCCCCCCTAGCCTTACTTACTGCTTTAGAGGTCTGCTTGGATGATTTCAGGTCATCAGTGATGATGATGCCCAAGTCTCTTTCTTCCTTTGTGACTGCTAGCAACTCCCCTCCCAGCCTATAGGTGGCTTCAGGGTTTCTCTTCCCTATGTGCATGATCTTGCACTTCTTTTGCATTAAATCCCAGTTGCCACTCTTCAGACCATTTTGCCAGTTTATCCAGACCTCTTCTCATTCTGCCCACCCATCTGGATCATCTACTCTGTTGCAGATCTTGGTGTCATCTGCAAACAGACAAGCCTTACCCTCTAGTCCATCTGCAAGGTCACTAATGAAGATGTTGAAGAGGACTGGCCCCAGGACTGATCCCTGAGGTACCCCACTTGTGACTTGCATCTCTTCTGACTGTATACCATTGACTCATGACCATCTTGGCTGTTACCACATGCGGTTCCAAGTAAGTCACTCCATCACTTGCTGTTGATGATGAAAGCTGACCAGTAGTTTATTAAACAGTATTCACTTTTGTGCCATGTGATGGACATTATTTGTCAGGCCTCTAGACCTGCTTCACTCTGTAGGTGCACAGCAGTGGTATAGGTTGAATGATTTGTAAAGTGGCATCTTAGTTCTGCTTCTGCTTCTGCTGACAGTCTGGGTAGCATAGTTGCTAGAAAATTGATACCCATGGGCTTGTAACTGTAGCAAGTAGGTTGGTAGTCTAGCTTTTATTGCTCAACTCATTTTGGGTGTAAAAACAGATGTTTTGCATCTGGAGGTAGTTTAAGTATTCTATGAAGCTGAGGACTGGGCATTGAGATCAAGGGGCCAGTCAAATATGAAGCCCCTTAGTCTTTATTATGTTCATGTAACTCTTTGTGATTTTTTGATATTTTGTTAAATGACTTTTATGCAGCATAGTCCCTGTTCATCTTCTTTTATTGTAAAATGTTTGGTAGTAACTGCCTTTTGTCCATTTCTTCCATGGCATGCTAAATGGAACAACAGGTTGAACCAGATCTTTCTCACTAATCCTGGAGCAGTGTCAGGAGACAGAGCATGTGAGTGTGCTACTTTGTGGAGGTCTTCATTACTGATTCCTGGATAGTGTTCACTGATTTCATTCCCGTGCTCTGAATTTTTTCCTTACTGCCCCAAAAACACTGTTTGGGATGTTGAATGTGTGGTCTGTTAGTTGATATTCCTATTTATTTCCAGGTAGTTTAGATATCTATTAATAGATGCCCTCAGGCAGCGAAAGCTTGTCAGGCCACCATACTGCTCTCTCTGTGAATTTCAAACTGTTGCATAGATTTCATAGAGTACCTTGTTTAGTTCTTCACAGCTGTTGCTTTTTAGCTCTACTTCTCTTTTTTTTTTCTCAGTTAACCAGCTTTTAAACATTGATATAGCCCATGATATCTGTTTTTGTTAGTATTTGACTCATTTTTGCATTTGCTGCACTTGTGCACAAAACATGTTGGGACAAGTACATTGGGATTTGGGAGGTGTGTCACTGCCCAGCCCATTGCAGTTGCAACTGCAAGGGGCTTGGCAGTCTAGACCAATGAACATGCACTGTGGTCATGACACAACTCTCAGCTCCATGGGCCAAAATGTTGTGTACATTAAAGGATTGAAGCTGCTCCAATCAGGAAGGGCTTCAGTCCTTTGATGTGCATGAAGCCACATCAGTAAACAGCTGATCAGCTTTCAAAACAGTTGCAGCTGCACACTGGAAGTTTGCTACAGGCCTTACTGGTGTGAAGCTGCTATATCAAGCCCTGTAACAACAAAATCCATCCATCAATGTTTGCTGCTGGTGCCCCTGTAACTCTTCCCCCACCAGACCCTCCATCTCAGCACCCACCACACCATACTCCCCACCTCCATAAGCATAACGCTGACACTGGGGGTGCCCAGTCCCCCAGTGTCCGCCTTGTAGTTTTAGTTGTTTTTTTTATATGACCTGCTACTAAGAAAACCGTCCATCGATGTCTATTGCAGCACCGTAACTGCCCCCCGCTGTTTATAACACTGACACTGGAGGTGCCAAATTCCCCAGTGTCTAATGCTGTTGCCTCTGTAGCTGTCACCCTCTGATATTCCTACTCAGTGGCACCCACCCCACACACCCCCAGACATAGCACGGACACTGGGGGTGCTCAATCTCCCAGTGTCAAAACCTCAGATAAAGGAAAGCTTCCCTCTGTGTTTTATTTAAGCATGCTAAAAAGGAAAACATCCATCGATGTCTGTTACGTTAGCACCCCCCACCTAACACACCTACTCAGCACCCATCCCTGCAAACATAACACTGACACTGGGGGTGCCCAATCCCACAGTGTCAAAACCTGAAATAAAGAAAACCTTCCCTTGGTGTTTTTTAACTACCCTGTAAAAAGAAAATTGTCCATCGATGTCTGTTGCAGTGGGCAACCATAACTGCACTCCCCCAACCCCACTGTTTAAAACACTGATACTGGGGTGCCCAATCCCCTAGTGTCCACTGCTGGCACCCTTGTAACTGTCACCCCCACCCGATTGTCCCACTTAGCACCCACCACCCCACCACCCCAAACAGAACACTGACACTGTGGGTGCCTAATCCAACCCCCATGTCAAAACCTGAAATAAAGAAATCTTTCTCTGTGATTTTTTTTTTAGCCTGTAAAATAGAAAACCATCCCTCAATGTCTGTTGTGCCATTAGTTCCCCCACCCAACCCCCACTTAGCACCTACCACCCCACATCTTCCCCAAGTCCTTACTTACTCACTGGGGTCCAATGCCATGATCTTCTCTGGACCACAGACACATCATCACTCTTCAAAGCTGGACCATGCACTGAGGAAATCAGGTATGTGTTCAACGTATTTCAATGGGGTTTGAACTTAGGTAGCATAACTTGGACATGTTTTCAATATTTTGGGCCAAAATTTTCAACATGACTTTTTTTTGGAAACACTTGTGTAACCCCCCCTACAAATGGGGGGTCCTGAAAAGTCTTTCTTGAGCTTGCCTAAATGCTCACTGCCAGGTTGGTGTCCTGCGTTTTAGTAGTTTAAATGTGATTGCCAGAAAGTGCCTGCATCACCTTTGTGTACTGTCTCTTTAAGAGCTGCCTGGATTGCAGTCATAAGTAATCTGAGAGGGCGCTCTATTGAAAGATGTAACTATTTGCTGAAAATCATTTAGAGTGATAATGATATTGTAGTTTGTCTAACGTGCCTTTTTTGCAGCAAGGACTGTTTTGTTTATTTCCACTATCTTGGTCCTGGACTGCCAAATTGGACCAATCAGTACTGGTGGGACCTAAAATGGAGCCGGACTACAGGAGCTGTCTGGAGTCAAAATCTGTAGGAATTGTAGTTTGAGGCTTTTGGTGCCTTTTTGCACCTGAAGGGGGAGCTCCTATTGTGACTGACAGATGAATAAGCCAACTGAACCTTTCGGATCTTGAGGAAATTCCCAGGCTTGCTGGCAGTTGAGTCAGATCTAAGCTGGGAGCTGAAGAAGCAACAGCTCAAGATAGTCTCTGTGGAAAGGCCTGAGTTTTGGCTTGCATGTCTGCCTGCTGCCCCTGAGAGGGAGAGAAGAGAATTATTTTGGACTAAATCCAAGTTTGTGAGAATGAAGTAAGCCACTGATTTTTTACCAGGCTCATACCTGAAGAAGACCGAAGATTTTGCTGAATGTGATCAGCCTGTCGGGATTTCCAACTGCTTTTGAATCCCCATTTTGTGCAGAGACTTTGCGATCATGACTGGAGAGCGGTTTGCCTGGTACAGTAGAATTTCCTTACATATAAATGTGTTGTGAGTTGTTAGTGGGTTGTGATTTGGTTCCCCACTGTGTGAACTGTGTTCTGCTTGCTGGAAGCTGTATCCAGCCTTAACGGACTGTATCTGAATTTGTCTCCATTTGTCCTGGGCCTTGCCACACTGTCCCAACCTGACTACCCTCTGCACAGAGAAAGCCATTGATGAGAGACCTGCCTGGGGATCAGCCCCCTGCTCCACGCTTGAACAGGAACGATGCCTCAGTGAATCATGTGGGCCATGCTTCTCCTGGCACTCCAGATCAACCACCTGCAGACTCAGTTTTCATCCAGCCTGTGTCCAGTCTTGGGTATCATAAGTAATCATCAGGGTAGCTCCCAGCAACAACAATCTAATCTAAAAGTGTGTCATCTGATTGTCTTGTTTTCTTTTCAGGAACTGAGCCCTTTGGCTCCAGATTGCAATAAGTGTGTGTGGTGCATGTTTTCTTCCATCACAGGGCCCCAGCCAGCTGCAACGTTCCTGGCTAGCCCACTGTTCTCCATCTGGTTACCCAGAGTGTGTGACTGTTTATGGACCCTGAAGTGATTGCATAACTGTTTGATTGATACAGCCTTTGAGCACATTAACCTGATTACGTACCTACCTTGTTTAAGTTCCTTAAATAAATCTGATCTAACTCTCTTTTGCATTTACCCTGACTGTGGTTCCAGTTTGTGCAAGAGTACTGTACTGCTGTTATTTGCTGTGTATAACCTTGTTTTACAGGGGGTCCCCAGGGTCGAGCCAGAGGAAAGCCCTGGTGGTAAGTGCAAACAGTGTGGGTACTTGTGTGGTGTATCAAGGGTATTGTGAAAGTGATTATTGTGTATTTTTCTGGCCACTAGTAAGGAAAGAGGAGGGTTACAGTGTCCCAGAGGGCTGTGCCCAGGTTAGCTTGACCACTACCAACTCTGACCTCTGGGTGGAGGCATCTATTTCAGAACTCAGGCCCCTTAACCTCCTACTAGTCAAGCAGGCAGGGGTAGTAGCCCTTGGGAAAGTGCCACCTAGGAGTTACATCTTGGAGGCTCACCGCTGGGATTTTGTGCCTTTTAGTGGCCAAAAATTATGAATTATTGCTAAAGATTAATGGCTACCCAGTAGAAATGGCTGTAAACCAGTTGGTGGGGTGGTATACTGGGCAGGAGATCGACCCCCAAAATGCTCTGCTTATATTGGATATTCCCCTGGGTACCAGTAAGGACACTGTAGCGGGAGCACTCTTCAAAGTTGAATGCTTAAAAAACCCTGTGGTGGTGGGTCGACAGGCTCATTTGATTGCCCAAACTTTCATAGCCTTGGTAGAATGTAGTGACCTCGTGGACAGCTCTAAAATGCCACAGACTATTGCCTCAGAAGGGGTCCCATCTGCCTGGAGAGTGATAACAAAAGACAGTACAGACCCTGGGGAGGATGAGCTCCAATCATTATCTGAGACTTTTGAGGAGAAATTTGTTGAGTTGTTGCTGGAGGAATGGAAAACCATAGAGGACTTTAAGAAACTGTTCCTGCCACCTGGGGGGTGTTCTTTTCCCAACAGCACCTCCCACTCCCGCACCTGTTACTGCCCCGCATTCTATGCCTGTGCCAATGCTGGCCCTTATATCTGTACCCACCATTAGTCATGACTCCGACTGAAGGCTGAGAATCTTTTCGGGCACCCTCCCCACCCCCCGGGGGAGGATGACTGGGAGACCTGGATCAACTGTGTTGCCCCCTTGGTACCTGAGTGGCAGTGTGTGGAGGCTGAGAAGCGGAAAAGAATCATAGAAAGTTTGAGGGGCCCTGCCCTTGAAGCCATTACATTTTTGAGGTCCACAAACCCTGATGCATCTACTCAGAAGTACCTATCTGTACTTGAAGGCAATTTTGGAGCATTGAGTCAGGGGAGACTTTGATGTGGAAATTCTAAGATACCAAGCAATGGGAGGGAGAAAGTTTGTCTGTGTATGTTCCTCACCTAGAAAGAGCTCTGCAGAAAGCTTACCAGAAAGGTGGGGTAGCCACTAGTGATTTGAACCTTGTGAGATTGGGGCACATACTGCAACATGCCAAGCATTCTAAACTGTAGATCATCTAGTTAAGGCTCCAGGATAGAAGAGGTAACCCACCTGACTACTGTGACTTGATAAAAGAACTCTGGGAGGTAGAAGGTGAAGAGGGAGATTGTAATTATGGGGTTAGTGCAGCCCAAGTGATCATGGCACTGGAAGGCCCTTCCGAAAAGGAGACCAATAAGAGTGTCCCACCGTGGGCTAAACAGTGGGGGGGAGGAGTTGCTGAAGGAAGTCAGAAAAGCACAACCAGTTGCATTCGCTGAGGTATCCCCTGCTGATAGAGATCCTGGTCCCTGTCAGAACGTGACTGTTATGGGGGTTGGGGTGCACCCTCAGGCATCCTCTACTGGGGGTGGCTTCTTGGCTGAGCTCAAGGAATTGACTGCCATCCTAAAGGAACTTTTGAGACATGGTACACTACATGCAGAAGTCAGATCACAATCTCCCATCGATGTTCCAGCATCCCCTATTTCGTTTTCCCCAAGGATGCCCCAAGTGAGTGTCATTTGTCACAGTTGCGGCAAGGATGGCCATATGAAAAGAGAATGCCAGTCTCATAAGGACTTAGAAAGAGTAGTAAACAAGCTCCGAGGGAGCTCCAAAAAGCAAATCAATGGCCAAGGGGTGCCCAAAATGACTGCAGTGAGGGTTCGAGAAACCCTAACTCAAATTTCTTTGTGGCTAAATCGCCTGACCAGGCCTCTGCTACTGCCTCTCCAGACTGGTCCAAGATAGTGGGCCCTTCAATGGAAACTAATGTGGCTGTGAATGGTATTCCTACTCGGGCTGTGCTTGACAGTGGGTCGCAAGTGAGCATTATGTTTCAGGATTGGTATGACAAACACTTATGTGATGTGTCCTTACAATCCCTGGAAGGCCTACATGTGTGGGGGCTGAGCGACAAGTCTTATCCATATCTACGATATGCCCACCTCTGGTTGTCTTTTCCTGCAACTGTCACTGGTGTAGAGGAGCAAGCAGAGACACTGGCCCTAGTGTGTCTTCCCACTGGACTGTATGATGGGATCCCCTGTTAATTGGGACAAACGCTCATATGTTTGGGAGACTGGCGCAACTCTGTCATGAGAAACAAGGGCGATGGACTGGGAGGGCCCTGAGAATTCTGGCTCTGATCAAGAGGGCCTATGATTTGCAACAGAAACCCAAGGAAGTAGACTAGGATGAACAGGTGGGGACTGTGTGGAAGAAGAATCCCAATTCAATGGTACTGGCCCCTAACACCCAGTATACCATTCAAGGGGAGGTCCACCTCCAGAAAGATGTCAAGAACAAAATACTGATGTTGGATGCACCAGGCGATGGAAAATTGCCAGAAGGATTATTGGTCAAGCCCAGTATCTTGCCTGCTCCTGCCCATGCCTATGCATGACAAATGATGGTCCAGATTCACAATGTGTCAGATCGGGAGATCTGGGTGAACAGAGGGTGCACCCTAGCTATGGTACACTGTGCAGACACTGCAGTATTGCCCAGCAACAAACGCCCTGGTGAGGAGGAGAGAGTGACCCCAGACTTGTTTGACTTTGGTGACTCCCCGTTGCCAGCTGAATGGAAGGCTAGAATTAGGAAGAGACTTGCCCAGAGAGAGACCAAGTATTTTCGTTGAAGGAATGGGATGTGGGATGTGTCCAAGGTGTGGAGCATCACATACGCCTGCACAATGAGCGGCCATTTCAAGAGAGGTCCCGGCACCTAGCCCCAGCAGATGTAGAAGATGTGAGAAGACACCTGCAGGAAATGCTTGCTGCTGGTGTGATACAAGAATCCAGAAGCCCGTATGCCTCTCCCATTGAGGTTGTGTGTAAGAAGAATGGGTCTGTGAGGATGTGTGTTGATTATCAAACCCTGAACCGGTGGACCATCCCAGACCAATACACTATGCCTCATATACAAGATGCCCTGGACTGCTTGAATGGGAGCAAATGGTTCTTGGCATTGGATCTTCGCAGTGGATACTACCAGATCCCGATGGCCCTGGAAGAACATGAGAAAACAGCCTTCATCTGTCCATTGGGGTTCTACAAGTTTCTGAGAATGCCACAGGGGAGATCGGGAGCCCCGGCCACCTTTCAGCAACTGATGGAGTGTGCGGTGAAAGATATGAATTTGCTGGAATGCCTGGTGTACTTGGATGATGTCATTGTGTTTGGGAGGACCTTAGAGGAACATAAGAACCGACTGTTTAAAGTCCTAGACCGACTGGAAGACTTTGTCCTCAAGCTGTCCATTGACAAGTGGCAGTTTTTCCAAACCGGCGTGAAGTATGTGGGGCACATAGTGTCTCCAAAAGGGGATAGAGACTGATCCCAGTAAGGTTGAAGCACTGACTGCGTGGCCCAAGCCCCATAATCTGAAAGAACTACAACTTTTCCTGGGGTTCTGTGGCTCATACCGCAGGTTCATAAAAGACTATTCCAAGGTGATTCACCCACTTTTGAACCTTACCCAGGGTTACCCACCTACCAATCATAAATACAAAAAAGGAGCTGTTTAAGAACCAGAAGAAGTATACTTCTGCCCAGGTGAACTCTTTGGGCCCCGCTGGACACCCAACTGTGAACAAGCCTTCCTTGAGATCATATACCAGCTCACCCATGCCCCCATCCTTCCCTATGCTGACCCCACCAAACCCTATGTGCTGCATATGGATGCTAGTCTGCAGGATCTAGGAGCAGTGCTGTATCAGGACCACGAGGGTAGCGTGAGACCAGTAGCTTTCACCAGTAGGAGCTTGACCCCATCTGAACAAAACTACCCTGCACATAGGTTGGAGTTTCTTGCACTAAAATGGGCCATCGTTGACCAGTTTCATGAATACCTCTATGGGGCAAAGATATTGGTGAAGACTGACAATAACCTGTTGACCTATGTACAGACTTCAGCTAAGTTAGATGCCATTGGGCACTGGCGGCTTTCTGCATTATCAACCTATGATGATGCTGTTGAATACAGACTGGGCCTGAACCATATTGATGCTGACACCCTATCACGAAGGCCCACTTCCAAGAGTGATTGGGTCAGGCTATCTGAACCTGACATTCGAGCATTGTGCCAAAAGTTTGATAGAGATGAACAGATGTCTGTGGACACAGTGGACTGTTTAGTAGATTGCTTGGGTCCTTCTGACACCTGCATACCAGCTGCTTATTGCCACTTCTCTGCTCTAGATATTAGTGCACTACCTCAATTTGACAATGACAGCATTCAGTGGGCTCAATCCCAAGATCCTATGATTCAGCCAGCACTTGATGCCCTGCATGCCGGGAAAGATGTGTCTAAGTTATGGTCCACTGACTTGTGAACTGCTTAATTGTTTAAAGAAGGGCTCCAGATTGAAGTTGCTCAATCAGTTGTTGTATAGAGAGACAGTAGATCATAGTGGCAAAGTTGCCAAGAACAATTGGTCCTGCCCATGGCCTTTAAAGATTTGGTATTGAGGTCCTCCACAATCACATGGGGCACCTCGGTATTTACAGAACCCTTGACCTGGTATGATCTCAATTTTACTGGCCCAAGATGGGGGCCAATATTGAGCACCATGTAAGGACTTGTAGTCGCTGCCTGCAGAGAAAAGCTCTGCTTCAGAGGGCTGCCCCCCTTGTCAACCTTAATACCAGCACCCCAATGGAACTAGTCTGCATAGACTTCTTGAGTTTAGAACCTGATCTGTGAAACATTGGCAATGTGTTAGTGGTTAAGGATCATTTCACATTGTATGCACAAGCTTTTCCATCAAAGATCAAAAGGCATCTACCGTGGCCAAGGTGCTAGTGGAAAATTTCTTCTTCCACTATAGTGCTCCCCAGCTGATTCATTCTGATCAAAGCAGTGACTTTGAGAGTTGGCTAATCAAAGAAATGTTCTCTCTATGTGGGGTGCGAAAGTCAAGAACCACTCCTTATCACCCACAGGGGGACCGTCAACAGGAACACTTTAACCGCACCCTGCTAGATGTGCTAGGCACCCTCCACCCAAAAGACAAGCATAAATGGAGCCAGCAGATTAGCACCTTGGTACATGCATACAGCTGCATGAAAAATGATGCTACCAGGTTCTCTCCCTCCCGCCTCATGTTCAGGAGAGAGGCCCGGCTGCCTGTTGATGTCCATGTTGGGATCTCTCTAGATGGGGTCCGAGCCGAAAACTACTTGCAATATGTACAAAAATGGAAAGCTCAATTGAACCATGCCTATCAACTGGCCCAGACAATGGCCGCCAAGAGAAATCTAGCCAACAAAGAGAGATATGATAAAAAAAGTAAAGGCTCAAGAGCTTCGACCTGGAGACCGTGTGTTGTTACCCAATTTGGGACTGAATGGAAAACACAAAATTGCTGATCGATGGCACCATCTTCCTTACATAGTAGTTGGAAAGTTGGATGATTTACCAGTGTACCAAGTGCGCCCAGAGAAAAACTTAAAAGCTGTCAAGACCATGCACCATAACCACTTGCTACCTATCGGCCAAGTCATAATTGAGGCTGAACCCTCAGAGATTGATTCCCCTGGGCCAGTGACTTGTGCTGCTGCAAGAAAGAGACAGAGTTGACCTACCCCAGTGGTTACAAGTTCAAGGTTTCCCCCGCAGCAGGTCTGGAATGATAGTGACTGTCAGTCCACCTCAGACGAAAGTGAATGTGTCAATGCCTATTACCCCTCTTATGAATTGAGTCAGCTGTTTCGAGGTAACCCTATGACTAAATGTGGGGATGAAGCTGGGCCTTCTGGACTGCCTTACCCCCTAGCTTCGTCCTTGGAGCTAATGCTCCCAGAAAGTGAAGTGCAAAGTATCACGTCTGAAGATGTTGAGTCTCTGTGTATTGTGGAACTGTATGATTTGCCTGAAGGAGGGGCTGATGGTTTGAGTCTTTCTGGTAACATACCAGAATTTGAAGAACACCATGAGAGTGCGGACAACCCCCCTCCAGTGCCTCAAAGTTTTATTGTGCCTGAGCCTTCACAAAATGAGTCCAGTGTTGTAGAAACAGAGCCTGTGGAGCAAGGAGCTGATAGCACCCCAAGTTTAGACATTCCCATCCAGGCAGAGGCACCCCATCACCAGTGATGAGAGTCCCCAGATCAGTGCTGAGAGTACAGAGACTGTAGTTGTCCCCCTCAGAAAAACTGACTGAGCTGTCAAGCCAGTAGTATGCTTCAGTTATGATTCTCCTGAGAGGCCAGTGGATTTGCCTCTCAATGTGGTCCACAAAGGGGTTTATGTTTCTCAGAGCTCACTGCCTAAATTGAGCCTAGGTGCCAATTAAAGGTTGATTGTTCTGCCTTCTAAGTATGGTGCCCCTGCCCCTTCTAGCCCCAAGTTTGCTGATAGGGAAGGGCCCCCTCTTACATTGTTCAATGTACAAGAAGTTGTTACATGATTCCACATAGTAATGTGTAAATTACCTGTGTGAAATATGCATGATGTATTATCAGAATAGATATAGTATTGTGAAGTGTAGAGAACATGTATAGTAAAGGTATAAGTTTACGTTGACTGATGCATCAGATGTCACTTGCATAACATGCTAATGGTATAAATGTCTCATATAGTTTGCATTTGCAATATTGCGATGGTACAGACTTGACTCAGACACCAAGTTTTGTCCAGGCAGGGAAGGGTGTAATCCCCCTACAAATGGGGGTTCCTGAAAAGTCTTTCTTGAGCTTGCCTAAATGCTCACTACCAGGTTGGTGTCCTGCGTTTTACCAGTTTAAATGTGATTGCCAGAGAGTGCCTGTATAGCCTCTGTGTACTGTGTCTTTAAGAGCTGCCTGGATTGCAGTCATAAGTAATCTGAGAGGGAGCTCTGTTGAAAGATGTAACTATTTGCTGAAAATCATTTAGAGTGATAATGATAATGTAGTTTGTCTAACCTGCCTTCTTTGCAGCAAGGACTGTTTTGTTTATCTCCACTATCTTGGTCCTGGACATGCCGAATTGGACCAATCAGTACTGGTGGGACCTAAAATGGAGCCGGACTACAGGAGCTGTCTGGAGTCAAAATCTGTAGCAATTGTAGTTTTGGGCTTTTGGCGCCTTTTTGCACCTGAAGGGGGAGCTCCTGTTGTGACTGACAGATGAATCAGCCAACCAAACCTTTTCAATCTTGGGGAAATTCCCAGGCTTGCTGGCAGTTGAGTCAGATTTAAGTTAGGAGCTGAAGAAGCAACAGCTCAAGATACTCTCTGTGGAAAGGCCTGAGTTTTGGCTTGCATGTCTGCCTGCTGCCCCTGAGAGGGAGAGAAGAGAATTATTTTGGACTAAAATCAAAGTTTGTGAGAACAAAGTAAGCCACTGATTTTTTACCAGGCTCATACCTGAAGAAGACCAAAGATTTTGCTGAATGCGATCGGCCTGTCAGGATTTCCAGCTGCTTTTGAATCCCCGGTTTGTACAGAGACTTTGCGATCATGACTGGAGAGCGGTTTGCCTGGTACAGTAGAATTTCCCTACATGTAAATCTGTTGTGAGTTGTAAGTGGGTTACAATTTGGTTCCCCACTGTGTGAACTGTGTTCTGCTTGCTGGAAGCTGTATCCAGCCCAAACGGACCATATCCGAATTTGTCTCCATTTGGCCTGGGCCTTGCCATACTGGCCCAGCCAGACTTCCCATTGCACAGAGAAAGAGACCTGCCTGGGGATCATCCCCCTGCTCCATGCCTGAACAGGAACAACGCTTCGGTGAATCATGTGGGCCCTGCTTCTCCTGGTACTCCAGATCAACCACCTGCAGTCTCAGTTTTCGTCCAGCTTGTGTCCAGTCTCGGGTATCATGAGTAATCATCAGGGTTGCTCCCTGCAACAACAGCCTAATCTAAAAGTGTGTCATCTGATTGTCTTGTTTTCTTTTCGTGAACTGAGCCCTCTGGCTCCGGATTACAATTAGTGTGTGTGGTGCATGTTTTCTTCCATTACAGGGCCCCAACCAGCTGCAACGTTCCTGGCTAGCCCACTGTTCTCCATCTGGTTACCCAGAGTGTGTGACTGTTTATGGACCCTGACCTGATTGCTTAACTGTTTGATTGATACAGCCTTTGAACAAATTAACCTGATTACGCCCCTCCCTTGTTTAAGTCCCTTAAATAAATCAGATATAACTCTTTTTTGCATTTACACTGACTGTGGTTCCAGTTTGTGCAAGAGTATTGTACTACTGTTATTTGCTGTGTATAACCTTGTTTTACAGGGGGTCCCTAGGGTCGAGCCAAAGGAAAGCCCTGGGGGTAAGTGCAAACAGTGTGGGTACTTGTGTGGTGTATCGGGGTATTGTGAAAGTGTTTATTGTGAATTGTTCCGGCCACTAGTAAGGTAAGAGGAGGGTTACAGTGTCCCAGAGGGTTGTGCCCAGGTTAGCTTGACCACTACAAACACTGACCTCTGGGTGGAGGCACCTATTTCAGAACTCAGGCCCCTTAACCTGCTACCAGCCAAACAGGCAGGAGTAGTAGCCCTTGGGATAGCGCCACCTAGAGGTTACACTTGCTTTTTGGACACAAGTGACATCAGGTAAATCTGTCCTGAAAGGTGATTTCGCAGCCGCTGCATGAAATCAGCTTTCATGCAGGAGTTGAACATTGTCTCTGCCCTTGTTCATGAGGTGGTGTCATAAAAGGCTATGTTGGAAATTTGGTGTAAAAATATTAAAGAACAGCAAAGTTATGAGCCCATGTTGAAATTTGCAAATGCAGGCTCGTACCGCTGGTCATTTTCAATATTTTGACTACAAATTTTAATCATAGCCATATCTTTACAGCACCTCATGAATGTGATAGCTGCCAGTTTTCAAATCCTGACCAAAATGTGTTTTCGTGCCCCGTAAGGTGATTTCACAGTCACCGCGTGAAATCGCCTTTCAGCCAGGAGTTGAATATTTTCTCTGCACTTGTTTATGAAGTGGGATCATATGAAGACAATGTTGAAAATGTGGGGCAAAAATATTAAAAAAAACAACAAAATTAAGAGCCTACGTAGAAATTTATGAATACAGGCTTACAACTTTGCTTATTTTAAATACTTTGACCCCAAATTTTAAATATAGTCAAATACCATAGTACTGTAGCTGGAGGCTCTGCAGATTCTGACTGGTGTTCAGAACCTCCCTCCTCCTGTCCTATTAACTAATATACCTCTATGTCTGGCTCCTGCATGCTTAAACCCCCTTCTGTTTTCACCTCCACCACTTTTGCAAGCAGTTTGGTCCATGTGTCTACCACCCATCCATTGAAGTAGTACTGCATCACCTCTCTTAAACTCCCTTCCCCATTCAGTTTCTTTGCATGCCCACTGGTCCTGGTGCTTTTTCTCAATCGAAAGAGACTCCACACCTGAACCCTGTTTTCCCATTTTAGATCTCTATCACGTCGCCTCTTGTTCACTTCTTGAGTGACCATCAGCAGTATAGTAGTGGGGAAGGAGTGTTAAATAACTAGCATTTGATAATTAACAGGACATTGTGAGAAGAAGCAGGAGGGGTCAGAGCAGGCAAAGAGTTTCTGGCAAACTCCCTTTCAGGGTTGGGTGTATGTAGTAGTTTCTGGCAAGCTGCTATTTTTTTTATATTTGGAAGATTTACTGAATAAGAGAAAGTATTTTTGATTTTTTTTCCTGAGCGACCAGCAAGTACTGAGTCAGGCAAGTGTATAGATCAATAACATGAAAGAGACTGACAGCTGGATGTGGGGAACTGGCGTGAACATGGCTCTGGAGCCGGGGTGTATGAATGGATATGGGCAGGGATCACAGCTATATGCCACTGTTGTATCTGTACCATAATCTGCCTCTTCATTTTATGCTGGGGGGCGCAGAATTGACTCCTTGAATTGGTATTTTAGTGGTGCAAATCTGTAACCAAAAACAAGGAAAGGGATCATTTTGAAAAATTCCAGACGAGCATGGTAACCACTTTTTATATAGAGTGCCACCACCAGGGATCCCATACACTTCTTGAAACAATTAGGTGGCTGAATATGTGCAGACAAATGCGGTAATGCTGAAGGTTACTTAATGCAGGTATGCAATTTTTGCCTGTACCTTAGTGTTTCTTCGGAGTCTTAATTAAACCCTGTAAAAAAGAAAAGTGTCCATTGATGTGTTTTGCAGCCACCACCATGACTGCCCTTCCCCAAGTACAACCCATGTTATCAATATGGCACGGGGGTGCCACATCCCCCCATGCAGACTGTTCCCACTCCACTGCCCATTTTAGTTAGGCAGCAGCAGGGAGCCCACCCGCAGTGCCACCAAATATAACATTGACACTGGGGGTGCCCAATATCCCAGTGTTGCCACCTGTAATAAAGAAAGCCATCCCTTGTCATTTTTTTTAAACCTGCAAAAAAGAAAATCGTCCATCGATGTCTATTGTGCCATTATCCCCCCACCCTACCCTTCCACTCAGCACCCACCAACCCCCAAGCCCTTACTTACCCACTGAGGGTCCAATGCTGTAATCCTGTCTGGACTGTAGATATGTCTTCACTCTTCATAGCCGGACCACAAACTGAGGAAGTCAGGTATGCAGATCAATGTATTTCAATGGAGTTTTGAACTTAGTGGCATAACTTGGTCATTTTTTTATATTTTTCCCAACATTTTCAACATGCCTTTTTTGGGACCCCATCTCATGAACATTGGCAGTGAAATTAGGCAAATCTGTCCTGCAAAGTGCTTTTGCTGTCCCTGCACAAAATTACCTTTCAGGCAGGACTTGAACATTTTCTCTGCCCTTGTTTATGAGGTGGGGTCATAAGAAGTCTATGTTGAAAAGTTTGTGTAAAAACGTAAAAAAAACAATAAAGTTATGAGCCTACATTGAAATTTGCAAACATAGACTCGTAACTTTGGTCATTTTCAATATTTTGACACCAAATTTTCAACATAACCATTTCTTTACAGCACCTTGTGAATGTGACAGCTGTCATTTTTCAAATCCGGCCAAAATGTGTTTTTTGTACCTGTGGTGTGGAATGATGTTTAGGTGGAGTAGAATGATATTTTGGCAAGGATTTGAAAATTTTCACCTGCCGGGTCCATTAGGTGGGGTAATAAGAAGGCTATGCTGAAAATGTGGTGTACAAATTCAGTAAAATGCTTAGGTTACGACTGACTGTTCCACTATTTCAGCGTTCATGCATAACTTCACTAATTTTGAATATTTTGACTCCAGACATTCAAGAAAGTCATTTTTCCACAAAACCTCATAAATGTAACATGTGGCATTTTTTTTAGATCTTGGACAAGATGTGTTTTCGCACTGCAGGTGCAAAATGACATTTTGGTTAATATACCATAAATGGTACATGTCATGGCTATAAGACCAATCCTAAAACAAGAATTTTCAAAAGCTGAGGTCAAAATTTAAAAAAAAAGGGGGTGCATACATGCGGCAAACGTTCGGCATTGACAAATGCTTGTTTTCTGTTTCTAGCTGATCAAGTTCTGGTTTTATTGAAATGTATCTACTCACTGTTTCACTTTCTGGTTCATTTTCAGATACAGTTGTAGATGCATCAGAGAATGGTAACTGAGCAGATTCAGGGACATTTTCTTTTGGATCAGGTCCTTCTAAATTTTCCATTACCCGTTTCTCAAGAGAAAATTTGTGGTTGAAATGTTCTCTGGTTAACCACCTCAGACACTTACCCTCTCTTTCTTGCACTTGCAGTATTGTTAATCCACCTAGGCTAGTTTTTAGATTGCTCTTACATTTTTTTGTTTCCCACTGTTATATTATATTATTGTTAAACCCTCACTGAATTCTTTATTTTGTTTTTATTTATTTATTTATTAGAAAAGTCGGATTTGCAACCTTTGAGTCATGGACTCATTTACAAAGGCACCTCATCACGGGGGGTCTAGACAGAGTTACATAGTGTGGTTACAACAGTGAGAACAGTACAGGTGCAGAACATTAAACATATAGTACACATAGGTTACATAATAGTGTTACTTATAATAGGTTGCAGTCATATACAAGGTACCCAAAGGTTACATTGGGGGTACAGCCCTGGACATACCTAGATAATACCTGGAGAGGGTGGAGGTAGGGATGGGGAGAGGGGTGGGTGGGAGGGGAGAGGATAGGCTGTCCAGAGAACGTTGTCAAGTCAGGAGGCCTGACAGGAGGATCCACAGTGGGATTAATTAGGTGCATCTACAGCAACGAGCATCGAAGAGATGGTTCTGGAGGGCGATTTTGAAGGGACCAGTTTTGGCAATGTGATGCAGGGTGGGAGGGAGTTGAACCAAGCAGGGGCTCAGTAATGGAAGGACCTCTAGGCTAGTGAGGTCTTGGTTCTGGGCACCAGGAAGGTGGACTTGACAGAGCTATGGGTGGCAACAGATGAGGATGCATGCCGTAGGGAAGCAGAGACCCCATGGGGGAGAGCCCTAGAAGAGATTTTTTGGCAAGTAGGCAGATCTGGTAGCACAGACGCTCCTCAGAGGTGAACAGGTTGGTGGTGGAGTACAGCAGGCAAGTGTGAGTGCAGCTAGGGGCTCCGGTCAGGAACCTGCAGCCTTATTGATTGAGAGCTGGATTTTAGTCAAGGCAGTATTGTCCACCGCAGAGTAAATAGGCAAGCCATAATCCACTAGCAA
Organism: Neoceratodus forsteri; assembly: GCA_016271365.2. Lineage (NCBI taxonomy): Eukaryota > Metazoa > Chordata > Ceratodontiformes > Ceratodontidae > Neoceratodus > Neoceratodus forsteri. The sequence goes on from CM057454.1 coordinate 169,388,656, forward strand.
CAGGATGGAAGAGGTGATGGCCAGCCAGAGGGCAATCTCTATATGGTATAGTAGGCCTATCCAGGAATTTATGGTGGAGGATAGGGCATTCATGTGGGTGTGGAAGGTGAGAGCCGAGTCAAAAGTGATGCCCAGATATTTGTAAGAGGTCACTTGCTCCAGCGGGTGCAGAGTGCTGGGGAGAATGAAGAGGGGGCATTCTTGGCCTTGTTTCAGTGATGGGAGAAGAACATTGACATAGTCTTCTTTAGGTTAATGACAAGTTGGTGGTCAAGGAACCACTTTTCAGCTTGGTTGTAGGTGTGCTGGAGGGATACCTGGAGAGATGAGGGATTGGGATGGGAGGCAAAAAGAACTGCATCATCAGCATAGAGGATCATTTTTCCTGTGCAGGAGCTGGGGAGAGTAGAGGTAGAGGCTGAAAGTACAGGGCCCAGAATGGAGCCCTGGGGTACCCCAGAATGAACGGGCCGGGTATTGGACAGGGAGCTGTTTATCTTCACACACACTGGGATCTAGCAGAAAGGTAGCTGGAGAACCAGACAAGGGGACCAGTGGAAAAGCTGAGTTGGTGGAGGGAGTTGAGCAGGAGGGAGTGACAAACAGTGTCAAAAGCCTTGGAGAGGTCTATGAGCACTGCACCGGCAAGGCTGCTGGAGTCAAGAGCAGAGTGCAGGTATTGCGAGAACTCCAGGAGAGCAGTAGTGGTACTGTGTCCTGGGTGGAAACCATGTTGTTCTGGGCACATTATGTCATATTTGGCCAGGTACTCAGAGAGGTGAATAGACACTATTTTTTCTAGGGCTTTAGAGAGCGGGGGAGGATAGAGATCGGCTGGTAGTTGTTAGGTGCGGACCTATCTCCACTCTTATGTATAGGGATGATTTCAGCTGATTTCCAAGCACTGGGAAACTGACCGAGGCATAGAGACCAGTTTAGTAGGTCTGTAAGGGGGACTAGGATGACATCCAAGACCAGGAGCAGGATTCTGGAGTCTATGGGGTCACAGCTGGGGTTGTTATTACCAAGGGCTTTTAGCAGGTGTGGCCTGGCTACGTGGAGGGATATAGCGTGCAGGTAGAAAGGAGGGAGATCCAAGGCGGGGAGGGGGTAGAGGTGGGGATTGGGTCAAAAAAGTTGTTTGGGAGGACAGAGCTTAGGTCAGAGAAGGTAGTATTGAGGTAATCAGCTATGCGAGTTGGGTCTGTAGTGACAGTGCCATCGATGGAGAGCTGGGACAATGGGGGGGAGAGGGTCTTCCCATTAAGCTGTTTCATGCTGCCCCAGAAAGTCTGGGCAGAACTCCAGGTGGATGCTAGGGTGGTCTGGTAGTGCTCTGCCTTGGCCCATCTAATGGCCCAGGTGCACTGATTACGTGCCGCATTGTAGGCTTGTCTATCAGCCAATTTGCCTGATTCGATATTGATGTGCCAGAGATTATCCCTATGCTTACGTTTTTGGATAAGGAATGGGGAGATCCATGTGGCATTTTGTTTTTTAGTATGGATTCTGGTGTGGGGGGCGAAAAGGTCACAGGTCTTGCTGAATGCATTGGTGAAGAGGTCTAGGGCAGAGTCAATATCAGGGCATGACTGATGGGGGACCATTCCAGCTGTGCTAGATGCAGTTTTAGCTTTCTGAGACCCCCGGGGCATAGGTGACAGCTCAAGGTGGCCTGGGACAGAGGTTTCAATATGGAGGATGACCAGAGACAGAGGACAGGTGAGTCCATGGTTTGCCCTGTAGTCTATATTATCCTAAATGTATGTACCATTTTATTAACCCTCACTGTTAGTTAAATGTTTAAGCCTATGTCATGTCTCATGATTGTTGTATGTAACTGGAAGCTTGTGTAAATGGGCAACAATGCTCACATGCCTTTCCAGTATAACCAATACAAATGAAATGTTTTCAGAAGCAGGCAATCCCCACATCATTCATGGCTGAAGTTTCAGAATGTGCTGTGTAATGATATAATCCTGTGTTTCTGTGATCAGGTTCTCATGGCTAAAAGTAGATCTGGCATGTAATTATGGGTCAATAATTACATGCCTGAGACTTGCTATTAGCCAATCAGAGCAGTAGAATTTTCTATATATGTTATAAAGTTGATTAATATGTGTTTGAATGTTGATGTGGCACTTCATACACTAAAGGGCATTCAGACTTGGTCGAGGGTTTGGGGGGAAAACAACTCAAGCTGGCAGCATCATGTGTATCAAAAAGAAGTGAGAATGTATTACAAACCAAACAGTGTCATAAGGAAGATCTTAGCACGATGTGGGCTATACTAAAATGTTGTCATGGAACACCAAGGGTATGAACCTACTCATTAAGCCTACTGGGTCATAATGTCGTACACTTAATAGGGTATGACATTATAGTTTACCCGAAAGAGCGCTGTCCAGGACAGCGAATGGTGCAATACCGCATATACTGCTGTAAGCAGTATTGCACCATTTATAGACTCCCAGGCAGAGGATAAGACCTCTGCTGGGAGTGGGTTCCACAGTGCAGCTGCCATGGCTCACTGGACTGAGCCACAGCAGCAGGAACCCAGGCACTGTGTCTGGGACCGGGTTTGATTCCTGGTCCCAGACATTTTTTCTTCATCACTATTTGTGCACTCCCTGACTTGGACCCCCCCCCGGAGTTGGGAATCTTTAGTGGGGGGGGTCTGGAGGTGTAACCCCCTGTAATGGGGGTGTGTGGGGGTGGAGCTCCCCACAGAAATAAGAATTATGCTGCATGGCAATATCGTGCTTAATTGGCAGTGCAATTTTGCCATGCGGCATAATGTCTTGCGACATTATGACCCCGTGCCCTTATTAAGTGGAAGAAAGTTCATGGGTATCTTAAAAAGCACTAGATTAACATAGCTTATCTCCAAGAAACTCACCTATCTGACATAGTGCATGCTAAGTTAATGAGGGATGGAGTGGAACACGGCACTTTATATCTTTCACATTATATTTATTTTATTTATTTATTTAACATACTTTAGGAGTACAACCTTTGAGTCAGGGACTCATTTACAAAGGCTCCACATCACAGTACAGTATACAGAACATACAGAATACATAGTAACAGCAAGATGGAATAAAGAGTTACACACACGAAATTATAGTAACAACAGTAGTACATGATTATAGTTACATACAGCCATATTTCAAAAGACAGTTTGAATAGTTAGGCAGAGTTTGGTAGCTATCATAACAGATCTCAAACTGTCATCATCATACCTTAGGCACTGGCTAGCTCTGACTGTACTACAGTGGAGTGGAAGACTAGCGTAGTTAACAAATGCAAGCAGCCCAACAAAGGCCTTGTCTGGAGGTTGACAGTGAGGTAGCAGCAAGGTAGAGCCTAACTAGAGGGTACATAGGCACCGCCAAGAGGTGAGTATATGTTCTTTGAGTGCTTCTTTGAAGGGATCTTGGTTGGAGATGGAGGATATATCAGAGGGGAGTTCAATTGTACCAAGTTGGTGCTCTGAAGGAGAAGGAACTTTGTGCTAGTGAGGTCCTGACCCTCGGGGTTGACCATACCTGTTTGCTGGTGGTGTGTGTATTTACCATGGTGTGGGAGCATTGGAGTGCAGCAGATACTCCCGGTGGGGAGAGCCCCAGGTGAATTTTCTTTGTAAGGAGACAGGTTTGATAACGTATTCTCTCATCCAGGTCTAGGAGGTTTGTCAGGGAATACAGGGTGCAGGTGTGGGTACACTTATCTGCCCCTGACTGGACTCTGCAGTTTTATTTATGGCCAGACAGATTTTGTTCAGCTCTGTAAGATTGGCGCCTGAGTAGACGGTTAGCCTGTAGTCAACAAGGGAGAGGACCAAGGTGGTGACAGCCAGGTTAAGGACTTCAGGGGGTAAGCAGGTTTTGATGGCTGATGACAGGTTGTTTATGTGTGAGTGGAAGGAGAGGTGGGAGTCAGAACTTACGCTTAGGTATTTATATGTGTGTATCTGCTCAAGAGGAAGGAGAGAGTGGGAGAGGATAGACAGTTGCATATTCTTGGCCTTATTCTGATGGTGGGTGAAGAGCATGGCTTTAGTTTTTTTCACATTAACTAAGAGTCTTTGGTCTATGAATCAGTTCTCAGTCTGGTTAAACACATATTGGAGGTGTGGTAGGGGCATCAGTTATGCACCCCACCCCCCTATTTTTTACATTCTTTGTTTCATGTTTGTCTTGTGGAATGAATGATGTCTTATCGTGTTTATCGTTGTCCTTTAGTTCATAGCAGGTAATAGACTGGCCATCTATTGCGCTATGTACCCCCCTCTTCGTAGTCCATGTCATAAAGAACATCCTGGCATATGCTTATGCCGAGTTTTATGTGAATTTCAGATTATAGAAATGGACAGCATTTCCTATTCCATTAAGAATAGCGATAGTGATTTTGGAAGGTCTGCCCCGTTTCTCCAGAAACCCCCTTTTTTTTTCGTTTAAAACTCTCCTCTTGGTTTCTTTCCGGTCCCTACATTAAAATCCTCTCAAACATCCTTTGGTGTTCTTTCAATTCCCCTTTTCATACCTTCCCAGTTCCCAAGAGTTTCATTTTCACCATTAAGCGATATCTGTCCAGTAGCGGTACTTTGCTGTGCGACTGAGCGCACGTCCGCGATGTAGCTGGTCTTAGTTCATTTACGTTTCGTAAAAACCTTCAGAAAAGCTTTAAATGAAAAGAACTTAACGCCTTGTACCTTTTTGAAAAGGAGTTTTTGTCCTATAGGTCTTTTCTGCCACAAAATTCTGGAACTGAAAACCGAAGGTATCTCCCTTCAACAAACGCTTTGGGACCTCCCATTCCTACTGCTATGTAAGAGCCAGACAGCCGCTTTCCTATCCAATTTATGCAGGGAATTTGGGGGGGAGGATCTTATCCATGCTTTAAAATAATAAAAGAAGGTCTAAACTGTGTTTAGAAACATATTTCTGGTCCTTTATCTTTTGAAATGCCTAATTTAAGATTACTATTGTTTAAATGCCTGAATATTGCATGTATTTAATATTTTGATTGTAAAAAGTAGATGACAGACAGCTGGAAGAACCAATCATGTTTCTTGCTTTCCTATATATGTCAACCTGTTTTTTTCGAACAAGTCAGATTCAACCTGGGTGTTGTACCTAGAACACCTTGCAGGGCTGTTATGCTTCCCCTGCAATGCAAGGGTGGAACAACCTTTACTGGCATGTTTTCCAGTCAGAGAGGTTATGTTGCATTTTCTTTGACGTTCAGTTTGTTTTATTTATTCTTTACTACTGCATTTTGGAGTTCCTGTAAATAAAGCCTGCGGATTCCTGCATTTACCAGATATTTTGTCAAGTGTCCATTTGTCTGACAATCAGTCTTCCACACTGGTGTTAGATCCTTGCTTGTTACTGGTTGGGGTTAACCATATGGAGGACCCAAGCCATGCTCTGGTGGGTGTCTCGGATGCTACAGGAAGAAGTGGATCTGATGATTCAGAAAGGATTTCGGGGAGCTCAAACTAGGTCAGTCACATCACAATATAAGTTATCTTTGCTCCCAGGGTTAGAACCAGTTACCTGGAGAAGAGTGCCCATCACCGTGAAAGCCCAGATGGAGGAGACAAAACCTGAGGGGCTGGCACAAGCTATTGGAGATGAGGAGGAGGAGGAGCACTTCCCTGAGGAACCCCAAGATTTGTTGAGATGGTTATGTGCAAGACAACTGGAGATGGAACATCAGAAGGACAGAGATCAAAAGGAATATGAGGCTCGATGGAATGATACCCTGAAGGCATTTCAAGCGATGGGCCCGGGTAGACTCCCTGATACTCCGGTGGAGTCATAAAGATATCAAGTTAGCAAAACTTACTGACACTGATGACATTGAAGCCTATTTATTAACTTTTGAGAGGGTCGCTACTGCCTGCAATTGGCCCCGAGACCAATGGGTCATCCGCCTTGCCCCCTATTTGACTGGTAATGCCCACCTAGCATACAGCCGAGTAGAGATGGTAAACGTGAATAATTATGACCCGGTCAAACAAGCTATTCTGAAAAGATATGACATTAACACTGAAACTTATCGACAAAGGTTCAGATCTTATAGGTATGGGGCTGCAGATAACCCCCAGAATGCATTTACTCAGTTAAAAGATTTGTGTACCAAATGGCTGCAACCTACCACCAGGACCATAGATCAGATTATTGAGAGCATAGTATTGGAGCAATTTATTCGAATTCTCCCTCCAGATGTCCATCTATGGGTCAGAGAACATCGCCCAGAGGTTTCTGATACTGCAATTCGATTGGCTGAAGATTACATTGCTGCTAGACCCCATAAACAGAGAAGCAGTCATCAAACAACCCATCAGCACCTGGTAAGATCTGTCTCTACTCCTACTACTATGGGAAGCACGGATAGCACTACACTAACTACTGGTATGCAAGGCACTAATAAATCTGGAAGGGGGTACAGTGCGGATATTATTTGTCACGAATGTAAAGCTAAAGGACATATTGCAAGGTTTTGTCCCAAGAAAAGAAATGAGTCTTCCCATCTTGCTTTAGCTAATTGGGGATGCTACATGGTCACTGTACAAATCGGATCGCATTCAGTTACAGGACTATTAGACTCAGGAAGCAAACAGACCCTGATACAAGTAGAATTATTAAATGTAACCCCATCCCAAGAAAAACCCACTACAGAAGTAATCTGTATCCATGGTGATACTCATCTATATCCCTTGGAAGAGACTGAATTAACTATACAAGGACAGGTACTGTACAAACCATGAAGGTGGGAGTCGTGCCTAACCTCCCGGTCCCAGTACTAATTTGGCATGACTGTCCTGCCTTCCAGAAACTGATGTCAGTTAACCTTTGTGTCATGATGACAAGATCACAGACTCTTCAAGATTCCTGTATTGAATCTCCAGAACATTATTTTCCTTTTAAACAGGATATTTATGGGGCTCTGGGAAAAGATAAGAAAGCCAGAAGACAAAGGAGGACTGAAAAATATATTTGGACTATAAGTCATAATAATAATAATAATAATAATAATAATAAGTGTATGGTAGATGATGTGACAAAAGTATGTTTATTGAATTACAAAAAAAAAGATGAATCTTTGAAACCATTGTTTTCCTCCCAGGTTAAGAAGCAAGAGACCGGAGATAAATATCAAGTAAAAGTGGGGTTAATGTACAGAATATGAAAGAATCGTAGAACACAGGAAGTTGTTGAACAATTATTAATTCCTGAAAAGTTCAGGCCAATTCTAATCAGCCTTGCTCATGATATTCCTATGGCTGGACATTTGGGGAGGGATCGAACCTTAAGCCGATTACTGCATAGATTTTTCTAGCCAGAAATACATGAACAGGTTGCTGAGTACTGCAAAAGTTGTCCAGAATGTCAGAAGGTATCCAAAATCATAAAAAAGGATAAAGTTCCTATGCAAGTAATGCCTTTATTTTCAACCCCCTTTCAGAGAATTGCCATGGACATTGTAGGTCCGGTCCAGAAAAGTGCTAAGGGTAACCAGTATATTCTAGTGGTCTGTGACTATGATACCAATTCCCCGGAAGCTATACCCCTCCGTACAGTCACTGCCCCTAGAATTGCTGAAGAACTGGGAAAAATTTTCAGTAGAGTAGGTATCCTCCAGGAAATTCTTACTGATATGGGTACAAACTTTTGTTCCCAGGTTTTGAAGCAGCTCTACCAGACCTTGGGTATTGAGGTGATACGGACTACACCCTATCACCCTCAAACCGATGGACTGGTAGAACGTTTCAATCAAACCATGAAGAAGATGATCCAGAAGTTTGTACAAGAAGAGGGCAGACAATGGGACACTTACCTCCCATACTTAATGTTCACATATCATGAAGTACCCCAAGCCTCAACTGACTTTTCACCATTCGAACTGTTGTATGGGAGGAATCCAAGAGGACCACCGGATGTAATAAAAGAATGGTGGTAAGAAAGTAAAGAAGACCAAAACAAATGTCTTCCGGATTATCTAATTCAGTTGCTTGAACGAATAAGAAAGTATAGTCAGCAAGCCCATGCTTATAACCAGAAACAGTTGATACAAAAAAAATAATATGATAAAGGGACAAGCATGAAGGACTTTAGAGAAGGAGATCAGGTATTATTATTATTACCATCCTCTGATAATAAATTATTAATGAAATGGCAGGGCCCCTATAAGGTGATCCGAAAAATGAGACCTGTGACATATGAGATCAACATGCATGATAAAACTAATAAGAGGCGAATTTACTATGCTAATCTTTTAAAACCTTGGATAGAAAGAACACCCAAGTTATGTGGGTATGTTTATCCCGAAGATGATTCTAGTGAAATGGATATAGCTTATAGGCGGTTAGAAATAAGAGGCGATGTCAAAGATATAAAAATAAATCCCAACTTACCTCCCCAACAAAATAATGAATTATCAGAGATATTACAGTATATAAGGACATTTTTAGAGGAACACCTGGTAGAATAAAGGGTGTAACACACAATATTATATTATCTCAGAACACACCTATTCCTCAAAAGCCTTACCGCCTTCCTGAGAAAGTTAGGGAACATATAATTCAAGAACTCCATAAAATGCAAGAAATGGGGATTATTGAGCCCTCGCATAGTGAATGGAGTTTTCCTTTAATTGTGGTAAATAAAAAGGAAGGCAGAGTACATTTATGTTTAGATTTCCGGCGTCTTAACACCATTTCCAGATTTGACAGTTATTCGATGCCCCATATCGATGACATATTGGACCACTTAGGAAATTCTCAGTACTTCTCAACCATTGATCTAACTAAGGGATACTGGCAAATTCCTTTAGAACCGGAGGCAAAAGAGAAAACTGCTTTCAGTACACCCTTAGGGTTATTTCAGTTTACCGTCATGCCTTTCAGGCTGCATGGTGCCCCAGCTACGTTTCAAAGGGTAATGGACAAAATATTGGCTCCTCATTCTGCATACAGTACGACTTATTTAGATGATCTAGTTGTATTCAGTCCATCATGGCAGGAACACCTGCATCATCAACTAAAGTCTTATCTGCTATTTCTAACTCTGGACTAACCATAAACCCCGAGAAATGTACTCTGGGAATGCAAGAAACCAAATATTTAGGGTTTCTGATAGGAAAAGGATGTATTAAACCAGATGTGAGTAAAGTGGAAGCCGTGGCTAATTGTCCTAGACCTCAAACAAAAAGGGATGTTCGTGCCTTCTTGGGTCTAGCCGGTTATTATTGGCATTTTATTCCCTCTTTTTCCACTGTAGCTGGACCTTATCTGACCTTAGCAAGAAACATATGCTGGATAAAATAAATTGGGACCCTAAATGTGAAGAGGCGTTTTGTACTATAAAAGCACACTTGTGTTCTTCGCCGATTTTACTTACTCCTGATTTTTCACATCCTTTTATAGTACAAACCGATACCTCTAACAGAGGTATTGGAGCTGTACTATCACAAAATGTTGCTGGGGAAAAGCACCCTGTGACATATATGAGTCGAAAACTACATGAACGAGAAACTAAGTATTCTACTATAGAAAAGGAATGCTTAGCCATCAAGTGGGCTATAGAAGCACTCCGTTTCTACTTGTGGGGAACTGAGTTTGAAATATGGACAGAACACAACCCATTGTGTTGGCTACATAATATGAAAGATAAGAACCCCCGTATTATGCGGTGGTACTTATCATTACAACCGGTATCGTTTCATCATAAAACATAGGAAAGGAGAAAAACATGAAAATGCTGATTTTCTGTCCAGGTATGGAATAGAAAATCCCAGGGTAAAGCAGAATAGACAAGCAGAGGACGCATCTCTTCCACTTATTGTTGAATAACATTACTATAACTCAGGGACCACGGGGTGGAACCATGGAGAGGGTGGGCAGTGGTTCCAATTACAATTTCCTGTTATTCTGTTCTCTGTATTTCAGTTGGAAATCAAAAGGGGAGGAATCAGTCAAAGGAGGGGAGGAGAGTGTGGTAAGGGCATCAGTTATGCCCCCCTATTTTTTACATTCTTTGTTTCATGTTTGTCTTGTGGAATGAATGATGTCTTATCGTGTTTGTCTTTGACCTTTAGTTCATAGCAGGTAATAGACTGGCCACCTATTGCGCTATGTACCCCCCTCTTCGTAGTCCATGTCATAAAGAGCATCCTGGCATATGCTTATGCCGAGTTTTATATGAATTTCAGATTATAGAAATGGACAGCATTTCCTATTCCATTAAGAATAGCGATAGTGATTTTGGAAGGTCTGCCCCGTTTCTCCAGAACCCCCCCCCTTTTTGTTTTTTTTGGTTTCAGACTCACCTCTCAGTTTCTTTCTGGTCCCGACATTAAAATCATCTCAAACCCCCTTTGGTGTTCTTTCAATTCCCCTTTTCATACCTTCCCGGTTCCCGAGAGTTTCGTTTTCGCCATTAAAGCGATATCTGTCCTGTAGCGGTACTTTGCCGTGCGACTTTGTGCACGTTCGTGATGTAGTTTGTCTTAATTCGTTTACGTTTAGTAAAAACCTTCAGAAAAGCTTAAATGAAAAGAACTTAACGTCTTGTACCTTTTTGAAAAGGAGTTTTTGTCCTATAGGTCTTTTCTGCCACAAAATTCTGGAACTGAAAACTGAAGGTATCTCCCTTCAACAAACGCTTTGGGACCTCCCATTCCTGCTGCTATCTAAGAGCTGGACGGCCACTTTCCTATCTAATTTATGCAGGGAATTTGGGGGGAGGATCTTATCCATGCTTTAAAATAATAAAAGAAGGTCTAAACTGTGTTTAGAAACATATTTCTGGTCCTTTATCTTTTGAAATGCCTAATTTAAGATTACTATTGTTTAAATGCCTGAATATTGCATGTATTTAATATTTTGATTGTAAAAAGTAGATGACAGACAGCTGAAAGAACCAATCACATTTCTTGCTTACCTATATGTACCAACCTGTTTTTTTGAACAAGTCAGATTCAACCTGGGTGTTGTACCTAGAACACCTTGCAGGGCTGTTATGCTTCCCCTGCAATGCAAGGGTGGAACAGCCTTTACTGGCATGTTTTCCAGTCAGAGAGGTTATGTTGCATTTTCTTTATTTGACGTTCAGTTCGTTTTATTTATTCTTTACTACTGCATTTTGGAGTTCCTGTAAATAAAGCCTGTGGATTCCTGCATCTACCAGATATTTTGTCAAGTCTCCATTTGTCTGATGCTTAGCCTTCCACAGGAGGGATGGTTGCAGAGAACTCGGATCTTGGTGTGGGGCAAAGAGAACTGTGTCATCTGCATACAACAATAGATTACCAGTGCAAGACTTGGGCAGGGTGTTCAGGTAGATGCTGAACAGCAGTGCACCAAGAATTGAGCCCTGGGGAACCCCAGAGTGGACTGGCAAGGTGGAGGACTGGATAGTGTGTATTTTGATGCATTGCGACCGGGCTGTGAGGTAGCTAGTGAACCAGGCTGAAGAGCCACTGGATAGGCCTAGGTATGGGAGTGTGCATAGGAGTAAGGGGTGGGACACGGTGTCAAAGGCCTTTGACAGGTCATTGAAGATAGCTCCTGCAAGGTGTTTCTTATCCAGGGCAGAATGGATATAATTGGAGAACTCAGTCAGGGCCGTGGTGGTGCTGTGCCCTGACCTGAACCATGCTGCTCCCTGCACATCAGATTATAAGTGAGAAAATAATCAATAAGTTGGGTGGCTATAACCTTTTCATGGACTTTGGGGGGGGGAGATGGGCCGATAGTTATTGGGGAGTGTGCTGTCACCACTCTTTAGTATAGGGGTGATAGTGACCATCTTCCAGGTTGAGGGGAACTGCCCCAGACACAGGAAGTGGTTTAGAAGGTCAGTCAGTGGGGATAGACCAGTGTCAAGTACAAGCCCAAGGACCATCATATCAAAAGAGTCCGCACTGTAGCAAGAGCCACTGAGGGCATTGGTGAGAAATGGCTTTGTCTCATTCATGGTCACTAATTTGAAGTGGAAGGGGGGATACTGTAAGTTAGGAGGCTGGGTTGCCGGAATAGGATCGAAGAAGTTGAGTGGGAGCACAAAGCTGAGGTCAGAGAAAGGTGCACTAAGGCAGTCAGCTATGGTCTGCGGGTTGGTGGTAGGGACATTGTTTATGGTAAGTAGGGACAGGGGGAAGCTGGATTTTGCCGTTCAGTTCCTTGTTGTTATCCCAAAACAACCATGAGTTCCCCCAGGAGGAGGTTAGGATTCCTTTGTAGTATTCAGATTTTGCCTGCTTTATTGCCCGGGTGCATTTTTTGAGGGCTGCTTTTTAGGCCTGCCTATCAGCTTGTGAACTGGAGGAAACTGCTTTCCTCCAGATGTCATCTCTGCATTTGAGCTGATGGAGCAATTCAGTACAGAGCCAGGCAGCATTGAGCTTTTTGGTCTGTACATAAGAGAAAGGGGCATAAATATCACAAGCTTTATTAAATGAGTGGGTAAAGTAGTCAAGGGCTTCATCTATGGTTGGTGCCCGAAAGATCAGGGACCAGTCCCAGCTGGTTAGGTATCTCTTAAGTTTGGCAAGGCCACCAGGTCTGAAGCGGCGCCGGGATATTTTGTGTGGTTTGGGTTTCCAGCTGAAAGCATGACCATGAGAATATAATGGGGGAATGATCACTTAGTGAGTCAGGGAGGACCATAAGATTAGAGATTTTGTTGGGACGGTTTGTGAGTAGTAGGTTGAGCAGGGTGCTAGAGCCATTAGTGGAGTTCACCCTTGTGGGTTGGTGACCAGCTGGGTAAGATCAACACCAGTGAAAGTGTCTTTGATCAGTGAGGTCATGCAGGAAAGCCAGTTCACATTCAAATCACTGATTATGGCGTGCTCTGTTTTGGGAGGGAAGCTGGAGATTAAGTTAGTGATAGACTGTATTGCCTGAGCTTGGCTTCTCGGGGGGATGTATGCCACCATCAAATTTAAGGGGGGGCCTAGAGTGATCCGGAGTAATCTTTAGTGATAGGGCTTGGGCATTGTGGTCAAGCGAGGGTATAAGAAGCACATGACAAATGACTGAGTCACGGATGTACACTGCGCACCCCCCTCCATGCTTACCTACTCTATCAGTTCAGTGGAGGGTGAAGCCTGGAAAAACGACCATTGAGTCGGATATTTTTTTGGAGAGCCAAGTTTCTGTAAGGGCCAGAACATCTGGTTGATGTTTCAGTAACCAGCAGTGGAGGCCTGCATTTTTTGGAGGCAGGCTGCAGATATTCATTGCAGCTACTCTAATCCCATGATGTGAGAAGCTAGGGTTGGGTGTGGTGAGGCCTGGGTTAGGATGGACATTCTCCAGGATGAGAAGGAGAAAGGCAATGACTCTGAGTAGGGCAAAGGATCGCTGTCTGAGTGTCCTGAAGTGCTGTCACCTAGTTATCATATAGGTAGAGCAAGGAATGTCCAGGGCAATGAGTGAGGGATGGGATAGGAATATGACCCAGCACAGAGGTAGGTGTAGATAGGAGACCATGGGTTGATGTATGGGAGGGGGTGAGGGGTGGGTAGCCAGCCTTGGTAGGGTTGGTGGCATCAATGATTGTGTGGGGGGGGTGGGATGTGCATGGAAGAGGTCCTCAAGTGGTGGACTAGTGGGACCGAGGAGCAGGTATGTATGCTCGAAGGATTGCCATATTAGTGTATACAACTACTACCTTGCAAGTACAGAGCACCTCAGCAGATCTCATGGAAGGTGAATATTGGTCCAGTGCTTGCTATATGGCAATCTCATAGTTCTACTTATCATATGCATAATGCAGCCTGAACTGTGATGATAGTAATTTCTTCCAGGACCTACTTCTGAAACTTAGTGGAAATCAAGGGGATATCATTTGGAGGAGGGAATTCAATTCAGTAATGGATGAGGTCATGGAAAGATCTTCTATGAGATATTTTTAGTTACCTAAGGCGGCCAGAGTACTTAAAGATCAAATGCCACATATTTAAGAAAAGCTTGCATTCATCTGAATTCACATTCCTGTGTCATGATTAGCGTTTCCTGAAAGTATCATGTTGCTTGGTCTTGTGGTATTCTTTAAATCAGTATCTGTCAATGTGCTCTGCAGTAACTGAAAACAGTGAAGATTTTTCTGTTACTATCAGTGAGTGATGACATCATTTTTGTCCTGACTGTTGCTTCAGCAATTAAGTCCCTGGTTGACTGAAGAAGATGTCGAAGTTCCCAGTCAAACCAGTTTGTAGAGCTAATTGTTTTCACTCAGATTTTGTTACTAACCCATCTGGTTTGTGTTTAGATAAATTAGCTTAAAATCTATCATTCTGTTCTGATCATATGAGTTTCACTGCTGAACTGAAGTGGTATGAATAAATGTCTGTGAGAAATCACCTAGTCTATATCAAAGCTGTCATTTTTTTCTAATCAAAACCCTGCATTGTTTTCTGGCAATATAACACAAGGTTGTGTAATGGATATAAAATAAATCTAAAGTTTGTTAATTCATAGAAGCAGTGTGTGTCTTTGTAGCCTCCAAAAATAGGTTCATGTGAGAACAATTTTGCTTTTATGTCACATTGACAAACAGTTGTCTGCCACGCTCTGCTATTACAGGAACATGTACAGTATGAAAACATAAAATTCAGTTATTTTAGGGTTTCTGTGTGAAAATACATCATGTATGTGTATAACTAGAAATACTGTATGGCATCCTGATGCCCCTGTCTCCTGCCCCTCAGTTGAGGCAGCTGCACCTTGCTTCCTTCTGTTCCCCACCCCCACCATCAGAGTCAATGAGCCCTGTTGCCCCCTGTTCCTGTCTCAACAGACGGGGCTTCTTTGCTCTGCTAAGCTATAAAATCCCAGAGTCTCTGTCTCCACAGTTGGGTTGCTGCACCATACTGCCCAAGGTCACCAAAGGTGGGGCCTTTTCTGCACCCTGCTACCCACTTCCATTGCTCCAAATGGGCAGGGCAACTGTAGCCTGATGCTTTACTGTGTCCTACACCACAGTCAAGGCTTCTGCACCATGCTGTCCTCTGTCCCTTGCCACCACTGTGCCCTGCTGCACCATAGAGCCTCTTGCCTCCATAGTTAGGGTTGTTACATCATGATGCTCCCTGCTACCAGAGTCAAATCCCTTGGTACGCTGACCAAACTGCTCAAAAGAAGAAAAAAAAATGTTCACCTTGTGTTATAGGGTGGGCGAAAGAGGGTAGCAGAATGCACAAGCTCTAACTGTTTGGGCAGGAGACAGGGGAGGCATCAGGGTACAACAGCTCAAACTGTGGGACAGGTGCAGTAAAACACACCTGTTTGGGACAAAGGACATGGATAGCAGGGTGTTGCAAAGGCTCTGACTCTGGTGACAGGGGGAAACAGGGAGAAACTTCCCTAACTGTGGTGGCAGGGAACAGGGTGCAGCACATGCCTTGTCTTATGGGGGAGTGGCAACATGGAGCAGCAGCCCTAACTGTGTAGGCACGGTGCTCTAGGGCATAGCAGGCCACATCAGCTTTGACTGTGTAAACAGGCACAGGGTGCAGCAGCCTTGGATGTCGTGGCAGAGACAGAGGACTGCATGGTGCAGAGGCCCTGACCTTGTGGCAGGACACGGGGGAAGGGGGAATCAGGGTGCAGCAGCCCTGCCTGTGGTACAGGGTGTGTGTGGTGCAGAAGCCTAGCCCAGTTGGAGCAATGGAAGTGGGTAGCAGATGCAGCAAATACCTCACCACTGGTGGCCTGGGGCAGCATTGTACAACAGCCCCAACTGTGAAGGCAGGGGAGCTGTGGCTCTAGGGCTTAGCACAGTACAGCAGCCCTGACTGTGGAAACAGGAATGGGGAAACAGGGTGCATTTGCCCTGACTAAGGGGGTGGAGGGTAGAGCGAAGCAGGGTGCAGCAGCCTCAACTGTTTGTGCAGGAGGTAGCAGCCCTGACTGTGTGGAGAAGACAGTAAGCAGCAGGGTGCAGTAGCCTCAAATGGGGGCAGGAGACAGGGGGCTTGTGGGTCGGGGGAAGGGGCAGCAAAGTGCTGCTGCATCAACTGTAGGGCAGAAGACTGGTGCATCAGGATGCCATATACTGTAGTATTTCCACTTATACACATATATGATGTATTTTCACACAGAAACTCTCAAAGAACTGAATTTTGTGAGTTAATACATTACATGTTCCTGAAATAGCTGAGTGTGGCAGACAACTGCTTGTTATTCTGACATAAAAACAAAATTGTTCTCACATGAACCTACTTTTGGAGGCTACATCAAGGACACACTGCTCCTATGAATTAACAAACTTTAGAAAATGGTCTAGATTGTTAGAGCTCTTTGATTGGCTGAGAGTGCCAGCGAGGGTTGGTACATTAAGTTTCAATAGATGCCCGCTCAAAAAAAAGAGCCAATTCAGGGTGCCCTATTATTTGTGTTAACCTTGGGCATCCTGAATTTCAACAGCCATCATTTTTCTCCTCGCTTACCGGACCAGTTGAAAGTCGAGCAGTTCCTCTATACAGCATGTCCTCCATCCTGCCCCCGCCATCGCAGAAAGTTAATTTATATGTTCTTAAGAAAAACAAACTGCATACTCTTCAAAAACCATAAAATTATGCACCTCATATTTTCTTTCCATTCCTTTCACTGCGTGCCATGACTCCACTGCCACTGCTTACATCCCTGATCCCAATTGACCTCCGATCCAAAAAACAGAAGGCTTCCTCTCTGGTCCTCGTTAAAAAAAAAAAATGCTGATAAAAGAAAAAACAAATCATACAACACTGTCACGCTGAATTGGACTTCACATTTTCCACTTCCTGCTTTCAATTAGCAGGGTTGCGCACGTAACTAGTGCATTCTCTGACCAAAATGCTTGCAGAAACTGCACTGAACATGTCCTCAACTATAGACATGATGGGAATATAGTTCTGAATTAAAGTGTAATACTAATGGTATGTCTTCCTCTGTATCATTTGGGGGGGGGAGAGTAGAACAGAATGGCTCTTTGAAGGGTGGCAGACCACAAAGGGAACAGCACTGTAACAGAAGAACTACTTTACCACATGTGTATTTTGTTTTCTATTTCTATTCATTTTAAATACCAGTTCCTCTATTATTTTCACTATTAAATTAAAAGTTACATACATGCCCATTTTCTAAGTGCAATAATACCCTCCAGGGTGGGCGGTATGGGCAATATCAGACTGTCCAGGTGCTATAAGGCCCTCCACCTGTGGCATCGGGCCTCATTATGCTCCTGGGCAATCTGGTATTACCTAATACTGCCTACCCTGTTGGGTTTTATTGCTTGCTTAGATTTATTTTATGTCCACTAAAGAACCCTGTGTTATTTAGCCAGAAAACAATGCAGAGTTTTGATAAGAAAGAACTGACAGGTGTGATATAGATAAAGTAATTTCTCACAGACATTCATTCATACCACTTTGGTTCAGCACTGAAATTCAAATGATCAGAACAGAATGATAGATTTTTAAGCTAATCTATCTAAACACAAACCTGATGGGTTAATAACAAACTCTGAGTGAAAACAATTAGCTCTACAGACTGCTCTGACTGGGAACTGCTACAGCTTCTTCAGTAAATCAGGGACTTAATTGCTGAAGCAATTAGCTAGACAAAAATGATGCCATTGGGCACTGATAGGGACAGAAAAATCTTCACTGTTTTCAGTTACTGGAGAGCCCATTAACAGATGCTGATTTAAAGAAAACCACAAAATCAAACGACATGATATTTGCAGGAAACCCTAATCATAACACAGGGACTTGAATTTAAGTGAATGCAAGCTTTTCTTAAATATGTGGCATTTGATCTTTAAGTCATAGATAGGGGACCTGGGGCTAAATGATGTGTGGAGAGTGACCCATTCAGCCTTGAAGGTCTACTTCTATTCAACAGTGCACCAGTCCCATGCCAGGACAGACCTTTTTCTGGGGTCTGTGGAAATGATACAAGGGACTATAGGCAAATACCTGCCAATTCTTATATCTGATCATGCTCCTATTAAGATGGTGATTGAGCTGCAACAGGCTAAAACCATGCATAAGAGAGAGTGTGGAGTCTAGACCCACTGGTCCTGCAGAGACAGGATTATATAGAATAGTCAGGCAGAGAAATCAAAGAATTCTAGATGGTGACTATAGCCTCGGTGGTGCAAGTGGGTGTGGCTTGGGATTCTCTTAAGGCCTTTAGCAGATCGATGGCAATAGGATATGCAAGCAAACTAAAGAAAGAAAATATAGTGCAATTAGAGGCTCTAAAAATGGAAATTAAATTGATGGATGAGAGATTTAAACAAACAAGGGATCAGGAACTATACAGGGAGCTGGATAAGTTAAAGAGCTGGTGACACATTCAAGACAACTTCAACAAAACTTAATATTTAGACACAGTCCAGCTTGTATTTCTAATTAGTGCTGTATTCCTCCTCCCTAACATTTATTACTGAAACCATCTGTATGAAAACAGGATCTTTGCTCTTGAATAGTTTGTCTATTCCTGCTGCTTTCTCCCTACCTGAAGTCACAGAGCACTGATTATGACACCACAGTTACTCCCATGACAACAGATTGTGATGTCACAACAGAGGATTATGACTTGAAGTAGGGAGTAAGCTATAGAGGCAGATGGACTCTAAAGAAACTCTAAGGGATAATGATCATATATTCATACAAATTTCTTTAGTAATAAATAATAGGGAGGAGAAATATATAAACTATAAATGGAATGCAGGCAGAATTGTACCTAATGATTATGCTTTTTAAAGTTTTCTTTGAGGTGTCAGTAGCTCTTTAAAGAATAAATACAATAAGATTAACACTGCAAACATTGAGAGATCACTGGTTTATCAGAAAGCAAAGTTTCATGACACAGGCAATAACTACAAAAAACTGTTAGCATATCAGCTGAAGCAAGAAAGTATTCAGAGACACATTGCACATTAAAACAGAGAGAGGAATGCTAAAAAGCAACCAGCAAGATATAAATAAAGAATTTTGGCAGATTTTCAGAAAGCTATATACAGCAGGAGAGGAGACTCTACAGACAGAGCAGGGGGCAGACAACATGAGCTTTTACAGAAATGTAAACTAGCTGGGTATGGAGGATCTAGAGATCTTGGATACAAAACTAATAAAATAGAGGTACTGGCAGTGATAGGGCACTTAAACTCTGGGAAGGCCCCTGGCCCAGGTGGTCTTATTATTCACTGTCACAAGGTGCTGTAAGACCATTTGTATTTCTGCAACCTTCTTCTCTTTCCCCTGCTTCAAGTCTGCTGCAGCAGCACCTTCTGTATCTATCCTGTCTCTATTGACTTTGCTTTATTTCCCCTTTCCCAGACAGGTCACCTGGGAAAGCTCTTTGTATTATGCCTGTGATTCTTTGTGGTTTCAGGAAGAAAAATAACTTCATGCCCCCCCCCAGGTAGCTAATGTAGCTAATATATCTTCACCTGTATCCCATTATTGCAACGTTATGGCACTTTGACAGTGCTAGAATTTCGATGCACAGTGCATTCTGCAGAGAGATTTTGCCTTATGGGTGTTTGCCCTGTTAGCCTCATTTAGAAATCTGCACAGTCAGTACTCAGTAAAGCAGTGGTTTAAAGCTGCCAAGAAGTGAAACCCTCCCCTTCTCGCACACTTGCAGTAGAAACCACTTTCCTTTTCCTTGTGAGATGTCCAAGAGACCTCCTTGTGGAGGTATTTGTTAAACTGTTGAGTTTGCCTCGGTAGAAGCTGTATTTTAAACCTAAACCAAAACAAACACAGTTTTCTGTTTGTTTTCTTCAGGCCTAGGCATCCAAGCATAACACTGAATGATATGAAGTTCTCTCTGTTAGTAACCCGGTGAAATGAATTCCAGAAAACATGGTTTTAATGTTTATGTTTTCTGCAGAATCTCCATAAGTATTATAGTTGAATAAACATAAAGTAAGAATGATAATGGCCATACAAAAGCAACACAATGCTTTTAAGAGCTCTGTGTTTCCTTGTGCTGCAGCACGTTTGTAAATATAAAAAAGAAACTTCTGTACCTAAATGTGCAGAATTCTACATAACTTTCAGCTTTTGGTTAAAATAATATATAAAATTCCAGTGTTAGTTTATTTGTTACTTAAGAATGGAAGGTCTAACCAAGGTATAAGCAGGGTGAATCTTCTAGAAGGGGTTTTCTCCTTGCAGGGATCACTTTGAATGGATCCTTCAGAGTCAGCCAGCCCATCTCTTCTCCATACTTATACCTTGGGTCATTCAGGGGAGGAGTCTGCTACCAGGAACAGCATTATAATAAAAGAAACAAAGCATATTTATTGATATTAAAAGCTATACTACATAGTCTTATGCTGAAGTGAAGCTGTCCTGTGTGTAATATGTGAAAATAATGGTTAGTTTTAAAATTAAGGATTTTGGACGTAAGTGGGCGGAGCTTCAAGTAAATCACCTGACCCCCACTGAGATAAAAGGAGCAGCTTTTATGCATCTCCTCAGATAGATAGTGAGTGGAGAGGTTGGTAGTACACTGACCTGCTGTTATGCTCTAGCCATTTCTAGAGAAGTGTATATTGATATATTCTTTTTTCATTTGCTTCTGTTTATTTTTGTTGTATTCAGTTCCCTTTTTTTTTTATTTGCATTGCTTATCATGCTGGCTTAAAATAAATTTGCCTAGCAATTGCTTGGTCCAACCTGATACCTTTTGACTCTGCATCCATCCTTGACCACTTCCCTCCAACACTGGTGTCAGAAGTGGGATTGGCTTGGAGTTTGCCAGAGTAGGTTAGTGCTTTCTGCCCAGGTGGACGCTGAAGGTGGCAGCCAGCAGCTGTGGAACAGTTTGAGCAGCCCAGAGGAGTTCTCACCCGCACCATGGCAGAAAAACTGGGAGAACTGCTCCTGACCGGCCTACCAGATGTGCGACGAAAAATGTTTATGGCAAAGACAGAAGCTAAGGAAGAAGAAGGGGTGACTGGAGGACCTCCTTATGATGTGACTCCAGTAGAGGAACCCTCTGAAGATGTTCCACCTGTTGCCATTCGAGAATTGCTGTGGTGGCTCTGCGTCAAACAGGTGGAAATGGATAAGAAACATGAATTAACCTTGAGAGCAATTCAGGCCATGGGATTCTGACCTTCTATGTCATCAGACCTCCTTAAAGACATCAAGCTGATGAAGTTGGGTGAGTCAGATGATTCTGAATCTTATCTAACAACATTCGAAAGGGTGGCGCAAGCATGTGAGTGGCTCAGAGAGCAGTGGGTCATTCGTCTTGTACCCTATCTGACTGGTAAAGCACAGCTCACCTACAGTCACCTGGACAGTCTACAGGCCAACAACTATGATGCAGTACGACAGGAGATACTGTGCCAGTATGACATAAGCCCGGAGACCTACAGGCAAAGGTTCCAAACCTTCAAATACCATACATCAGACAACCCAAGGGAAGCATACAGTATGTAAGACTGAAAGAACTCTGTCATAAATGGTTACAGTCTGGACTTAAGAGACCTGACCAGATAATAGAGATGATTATTTTAGAACAGTTCATAAAGGTGTTGCCTGGGGATGTGCAAACCTGGGTAAAGGAACACTGACTGGAGACATCAGAAAAAGCCATCTCCATTGCTGAAGACTATATTGCAGCCCAGCCAAATCGAAAATGGGGATTTGTTGGCACAGGTACTGGGTCCACCAGCACGGTAAGATACAATACAAACTCTTCTACTGCTTCTAGAACTGTATCAGGGGGTAATCAGACCAGTACATCAAGAAATCCATGCAATCCTGATATAATTTATAGAGAATGTAAGGGTGAAGGACACATTGCATGTTTCTTCCCTAAAAGGAGACCTGTTCCCACACAACTGTCTCTAGCTAACTGGGGGCAGTTTCTTCTCCCAGTAACTATTGGTCAGGAAGTAGTGGATGGCCTAATTGACTCTGGAAGCAAACAGACCCTGGGTAGAACTGATGTGCTGGGCAAAGTAACCAATGGGTCCAAAGCTGGTATAACATGTGTACATGGTGACACTCATTATTACCCTCTGTCCAACATCAAAATGACTGTCAAGGGGATTGAGCGACAGATGAATGTGGGTGTGGTCCCATGTCTTCCCATGCCTGTAGTGATTGGTCACAATCATCCAGACTTAAAGACATTAGTTACACATTTATATGATTTCAGTGCCATAACCACTAGAGCACAAAGCAAGCAAGAAGAACAATGGTCACAACTGTTCCCCTTTGACTCAGAGCTCTATGGGTTACCAGGAGAAGATCAGAAGTCTAAGAGAGAGAAGATTAGAAAAAACTCAGTGGACTTTGTGTCAAAAGGACTTGCATAAGGACTTACTACTTGAAGAAGGGAAATGATGGGACGAGTACCTGCCCTACCTCATGTTCACATACAGGGAGGTTCCCAAAGCATCAACTGGGTTCTCCCCCTTTAAATTACTATACAGGAAAAACCCCAGGGACCCCCTGGATGTTATCAAAGAGGAATGGGAGAACCATCAGTGGGATACAGCTCAAAGCTCGTTGGAGTATATGACCCAGTTAAGAACAAAACTCAACTATAGTAAAATAGCTCATCAGACAAACAGTGATAAACAAAATGTACAGAAAGAGTACTATGACAAAGGGGTAGGCTTGAAGGTTTTTCAACCTGGTGATAAAGTTCTATTGCTGTTACCCAGTTCTGATCAAAAACTGCTTATGAAATGGCAGGGTCCATATACAGTCCTCAGGCAGACTAGCCTTGTTAATTATGAGATTGAGCTACCTGATAGAAGGAAAACCAAAAGCATTTATCATGCAAATCTGTTAAAAAGATGGTATCAGAGGACCAACCCTGGACTGTATATCTGCCCTGACCAGAAGGAAAATGACATGGAAATGGCATAGTGTAGGTTGGAGAAACATGGGGAATTGAGAGACTTAGTGATCAACTTCACACTATCTGCACAGCAACGGCAGGAACTAGACATGGTTCTTCTGCAGTTTCAGAATACATTTACCTCTACCCCTGGGAAGGCAGAGGGTGTACAACACCAAATTGTGGTTACTCAGGAGACCCCAGTGAGACAGAAACCCTACAGAATACCTGAAAACCTTCGTCGTGAAGTTATTCAAGAAGTGAAAAGAATGCAAACACTGGGAGTGATAGAACCATCCAGAAGTCACTGGACCTTTCCTATGGTTATTGTTAGGAAAAAGGAAGGGGGTATTAGAATCTGCCTAGACTTTAGAAAGTTAAACACTATTTCCAAGTTTGATGCCTATCCTATGCCTAGGATAGATGACATAATTGACAGACTTGGGAATGCTAAGTTCATAACTACATTCGACTTGACTAAAGGCTATTGGCAGATTCCTCTGGATGCTGAATCAAAAGAAAAAAAACAGCTCTTATAACCCCTGTTGGCTTGTTCCATTTTAATACAATGCCTTTTGGACTGCATGGTGCCTCTGCCTCGTTCCAGTGATACATGGACCATACATTACAACCACATATGGCCTATTGTGCCACTTATCTTGATGACATGGTGGTCTTTAATAAAACATGGAAAGAGCACCTGCAGCATCTCGAGGATGTATTACTAGCCATCACTCAGGCTCATTTAACGATCAACTCAACAAAGTGTACTATAAGGATGAGTGAAACTAAATATCTTGGCTTTTATATTGGCAACGGTTACATCAAACCTGATGTAGGTAAAGTAGATGCCATTGCCAGGATTCCCCGCCCAATGACCAAAAAACATGTGAGATCCTTTTTGGGGTTAGCTGGGTATTACCGGCGTTTCATTCCAAACTTCGCCACACTAGCTACGCCCCTAACAGATCTCACTAAAAATAATGTGTGACAGTGTATTTCTGTGCCTAAGCTCCTTCCTGCAGCAGCCCTGCTAGCAAGAGCCTGATTACTGAGGTTTGGAGAGTGTCATCAGCTGTGCTTGGAGGGACTTTTGTTAATTTCATCAGTGCAGGAGGAGGGGCAGTAACATAAAAGGCTTGCGCTGCCACTGCGTGAGCGCAGTGGCATGAGCACCACTCAGAAGAGAAACAGGAATAAGTTTGTAACATTTTAAAAAGCAGGTAATCTGGAAACTTATAAAACGGGGGTAACAGATCAAAAACTATTGTTTAATGTATCTGAGACTACAGACTGATTTTAGAAGAAGCTTAGAGTATTGAATGAGAAAGTATTTATTCTAAATATATTGTTGATTTTTTGCATTATCTCTGAAAGTAATTAGTGATAGAGGAGTTACTCCTGACAGTATATTATTAGTTAAGTTTACCATAATTGCTAAACATATCTTAATAAACACTTATATAGCAGTATATGGTAACCTTAAGTAAGATGTTTAATGCTTAAATAAGTCTCCAGTTTGGGGTTTAGATTTTGGTAACATTAACTCACGTAAGGTACTGTTACCTAAATAAAAATTTTAATGTTCTGATTGTTTTTTACTTTTATAAACAGGCATCTATAGATTATTTCCTTTGTGTTTGGACACAGCTGTAAAATGAAAAAGATGTTGTCATCTAAGATGATGGGGTTGATAGTGGGTTTGGTCTGTGTCGTTCAGCTATTTGTTATCATGAGAACTGATGTTTTGATGAAAAGATCAAGTACTCATGTAAATTGTTCTAATAATTTCAAGTTACAAACAGCTAAGCTGACCTCACGACAAAACCCTTTCAACTTCATCAGAGAAGAACTTCGTGTTAAGGACATGGTAATCCAAACAGGGTATATCTGTTCAAGTAACCAGGCATTGTTATTGTCCTTGGCTCTCTGTGGAGATATTGAATTGAACCCAGGTCCTATAATTAAAATGGTCTTAGATAATGCTCGAAGTATGATAAATAAAATGGACTATTTTTGATCCTGGGTAGAACATGAAGAGCCAGAGATAATAATGTTAACGGAAACCTGATTAAAAAAGGGACTTGAATATAAAGAAATAGAATTAAGGGACTTCTACCACTTTAGGAAGGATCGGGGAACACGGGGGGGGGGAGGAGTTTTGGTGTACATAAATCATTCAATTGGTAACTCCAAAATTTTGTTCTCTGGGGTCAATTGAGGGCATTGAATGCCTGTTAATTGAGATACAAGAATTAAAATTGGTTATTGGAGTAGTTTACTTTCCACCTAAAAATAACCCCTATCCATTTTGACAAATTTTCACATGTTTTAATGGAACACCTGGGTCGACTACAAGTAGTTCTGGCTGGTGATTTCAACACAGCTTGGGGTTGTCCCAGGAGTCAAAAGTTGGAAAAATCAATGAGCTGTTTAAGCCTGATACAAATTATAGATACACCTACAAGGAAAGGTTCCTTTTTAAGTAAAGGTAATATTTTGGATTTGATGTTTGTTTCACCTGAATTGACAATCTTGGAGAAAAGTGTATGTGCCCCCAGTTAGGAGACCACAATATAGTTAAGTGTGTATTCTCTATGATTAAAAATTCTATTCCCATAAAATCAGTACCATAAATATCTAAAAGATGTTATTTAAAATGTAATAGTTTATCATTTAGAAAGTATCTTCAGGGACTCCCTTGGTATAGGATTTTTCTTATCCCAGATTTAAATGAGGCTGTATTAGAATTTACAACAATGCTTATTAATGCTTGTGATAAATTTGCCCCATATAAAAAAAGTAAATCATAGAATAAAACATTTCCCATGGTTAACTGTAAAAATAAAAAAAAAATGATTAGGATTAGAAATCATTATTGGAAAAAAAGCAAATAAAACATTAAACAGTGAAATCTGGGAACAATACAAAAGGTTAAGGAATCAAGTAATACAGGAAATCAGGAAATCAAAAGCTCGTTATTATAAACAGCGGATTAAAGAATCAACAAATCCAGGTGCTTATTGGTCTGTTATAAAAAATCTTATGAATCCAAATAGTAAACAAACTGAAATAAAATTGAGTCAGAATGGAAAAGTGTTTGAAACAAATAAAGCTGCGGAAATTTTGAATGATTATTTCTTAAACCTCCCCGATCTGAAATTAGATCTCATAACTAAAAACTAATACCTTGAATGAAGTAAAGGATGAGATTCCCCAAGATGAGAAAGAACCCAAATTCAGGTTTAAGAGAGTGATAAACAAAGAAGTTCTAAAAAATATAAATAGATTAAAAATAAATAACGCAAGTGGCCCAGATAGAATAGATAATAAATTATTAAAAGAGGCTGCTATGGAATTGTCACCTATACTAAGGGACATTTTTAACTGGAGTCTAAGAGAGGGACAGTTTCCCTCTAGTTGGAAATTAGCCAAAGTGATACCAATAGATAAGGGAGAGGATCCAAAGGATGTTTAAAATTACTGTCCAATAGCCTTGTTGTCCACAGTATCCAAGTTATTTGAAAAAATTGTCCATGATCAGTTTATGGACTACTTGTAAAAATATAATAAATTGACTCAACAACAGTATGGTTTGGTAGGTAGGTCCACGGCTACCGCACTCACTGACTTTTGGATCTCATAGCAACCCTCTTGGGGAAGCAAAGTCCGGGTGTGGTATAATGTGACCTATCTAAAGCATTTGATTTAGTAAACCATAGTATTTTGATAAACTCATTAATGAAAATAGGGGTGGAGGAAGAAACCTGCAATTGGTTTATATCATACCTTGATAAATATCACAATTTGTTGTCCTAAACAGACACCAGTCAAAAATGGACTATGTAACAAGAGGGGTTCCCCAGGGATCTATCCTGGGCCCCCTCCTGTTCAAAGTCTATTTAAATGACTTACCAAAGAAAATTGGATATTCAAAAATTCTTCTATATGCAGACTATACGGTTTTAGTAGCAGAGGGAAAAGCTACAAGTGAAGTAGAACTAAACTTACAGAGTGACTTTATCATCATGCAAGGTCACTTTTCATCGCTGGGTTTATTAGTTAATATTAAAAAGACACAGGTTATGTCATTTGCATTGGACTTAAATTTCAAAATTAAATATAAAGACACAAGAAGGTAAGTTTTTAGAACAAACTGAAACATATAAATATTTAGAGGTGCATATAGATCAATGTCTTACTTTCCAATATCATATAACAAATTTAATAAAGAAAACACATGTTAAGATTGGAGCTATGAGACGAATATCAAATTGTATGACAAGAGAAACAAGATTGATTATGATCAATCAATTAATAATGCCGGTTATTGACTATGGAAGTCATATTTACAGACATACAGCAAAAACATTTAAATAACTTGGATACACTTTATAATAAGCTTGCAAAGATTTGTGTTAAGGTGTGATTTTAAAACTCATCATTGCACTATGTATATGGATTTGGGTTGGATTCCATTAGACTTACGGGCTAGGGGAATCTGGCTAAATCAGGTTCATAATATATTTAAAAATCAATCTTTAGAAAACTTAAAAAACAAATTACAAAAACTAAAACATGGTTTAAATTTAAGAAAAGCTGGTGCTAGAGATTTAATAATACCAAAGTTAAAAAATCGATTTAATGAAATGACCCTTCAATATCAAGTAGCTAAAAGCTGGAATTGTCTTCCTCCTTTTTTACGTGAACTAACAACTACTGATCATGTTTTTAAAAATGGCCTGAATCACAAACCTAGTTTTCGTTGTTGTTGTAATAGGTGAAATTAATGTAAATCTAAAAATGCTAACATGCCTGTTATTGACAAGTTTGTAAAATTCTGATGTATTGTTTTGTACTTTTCTGTAACTTGTATTGTTATAAATGTATAGTTGTAATAATTTTGCATAATGTAAACAGGTAAGCCTTGTGAAGAGGGATTTTCAGAACCCTAATGGCTGTATCACTGTATAAATAAAACTTTAGTATACCATACCAAAATTCTGTAACATAAAAGTGCAATTATGTGGTTCGCCTGTGCTAAGAAACCCAGACTTTTCTATGTCTTTTATGGTTCAGACAGATGCATCAGAAACAGGTATTGGGGCTGTGTGAATGGGTGTGGGAAGTGATAAGCCAGACACAAATGTTCTTTAAAACACACAAGACTTTGTGTGAAATTTACTTACAAAAAAAAACTCAAAATAAACTTTTCAGAAATTAACTATAAAGAAAATAAAGCCAACAACATGAAAAAATGGCTTTCTCTCAACTTGAGACTATCAGTACTTTAACAGCTTGAGTACTGCCACAGAGTAGATGAGCTTAAGCCCCAGCACATCTACCATTCTCTGTGCTCCTATACTATCTGCTCTCTTGCACAAACCTCTACCTTATATAGGTGAACACTCTGACATCATTGATCAGCTGATCCACCCTCTATTCAAATACATTTAATTTCTACCCTAATACATTAAGGAGGGGGATTAGCCTGACCATAATAAAATACATTGATTGGGCTTGATTATACCCAGAATGAACCACCTCTTAATTAGTTTCACAAGACAGAAACAAAGCTTAATTAAAAATCAAGGGTTTAACCCCTTCCTTCTGGAGCTGACTCCCCACACCTGTACACTATAAATACATGTTAGGAGATGCCACTGGCTCCTTAGAGTGCAGTATCTGCAGCAAGTGAGACAGCATGTAGACCAGGTGAGGGCTTCATTTCCTACATAAATACCCAAGGAAAATAACTATTTAACCTTATATTTATTTCTTGTAAGGTACCTCATTATATTATTTAACTACAGCATAACTATATGCTGAGATGCTTGCTTGTTTTGGAACCTAACTGGGGCTGCTTCTTATTTTATCACCATTCCTGTTTATAATGGTAACCTTACATTTCAAAACACAGGCACCACAGGGACAACAGAGAACATAAGAGGGTAGAAAGAAGAGATACCATGACGGAGGCCAGCCCTTCATGGTAGAAATGTGAAATAAGACAAAGGACAGTGGAGAAATTACTACTGCAGTAGATTTGAGAGAATATAAGGGTAAAGAAGGAGAAATGTCCCGTGGTGCTGGGGGAGTTACAACTATCACACACCTCAATCGTTAGCAAAAACCCCTTTTTCCCCCTGCAGGAAATACTAGGGGTTTTCAAGACAACCTACCCAATTCAGATGGGTAGGATGGAGTTTCCACCCTCCCTCACTTGGAAACTCCACCCCAGGGCACTCTTAATGAAAATTAGGAAATTAACATCAATATGTGATGCATTACCTTCAAAGTAGTCACATGTTTCTAAATTGCTCTGGGGTGTCATAACTTTACTGTATTAATCTTTACCACATTCCTATGGGTCACAATTTAGACAATATGCAACTCTACCTTGTTGAAGAGATGCTAAGTATCCACTCCAGCTCCATGTCTGGACAAAAAATCTGCATTTACATGCGCTATTCCTGCTCGATGTTTTACTGTGAAACTGTATGGCTGCAGGGCGAGATACCATCTCATTATCCGGTTATTTTTTTCTTTCATCTGGGATATGAAGCAAAGTGGATTATGGTCAGTTATTAATGTGAAGGGAGCACCCCATAGGTAGAATTTCAGGGATTCAATTGCCCACTTGGCTGCCAAACATTTCTGCTCTATTGTTGCATACCTTTGCTCTCTATCATGCAACTTTCTGGAAATATAGAGTACAGGGTGCTCCTCTCCATCAATAGTTTGACCCAGCACAGCCCCAATATCTTTCCCAGAGGCGTCAGTATGTACTTCAAATGGGTGTTCAAAGTCTGGGCTTTTCAGGACCGGGGATGAGCAGAGTGCTGCTTTGATTTTATTGAATGCTTCCTCACATTCCTGGGACCATTTGATTTGATTCCTAAATTTCTTCTTGGTTAAGTTTGTCAATGGCACTGCAATTGTAGCAAAATTGGGAATAAAATGCCTGTAGTACCCAGCAAGACCTAAGAAAGACCGAACATGTTTCTTAGTACTGGGTACAGGACATTGGGTGACTGCTTCTACTTTAGATATTTCTGGCTTTATGAGACCATTGCCTAATATAAAGCCAAGATATCTGGTTTCCTTCATCGCAATGGTACACTTCGTGGGGTTAATAGTTAGCCCTACCTGCTTGATGGAGGAGAGAACTGCTCAAAAGTGTTGTAAGTGTGTTTCCCTGGACGAACTAAAAACAACCACATCGTCCAGGTATGCTGCACAAAAATTATTATGGGGTGCCAGCACCTGGTCCATGTAATGTTGAAACGTAGCCGGGGCCCCATGGAGCCCAAACGGTATAATTTGGAACTGAAAAAGACCCACTGGAGTACTAAATGCAGTTTTCTCCTTAGCAGATTCTTCTAAGCGAATCTGCCAATACCCTTTAGTGAGATCCAGTGTAGAGATATAGGCAGCATTACCAATCCTATCTATTATATCATCTACACGTGGCATCGGGTATGCATCAAATTGAGCAACCTGGTTTAAGCTTCTAAAATCCAGGCAGAGTCTGATCCCACCTTCCTTTTTTGGGACTATTACCATGGGAGAACCCAATGGGCTTTTTGAAGGTTCTGTGATGTTTAGGGTTCGCAGTTTCTGAATCTCCCTTATTACATCCTCCCTCAGTCTTTCTGGGAGTCTATAGGGCTTTTTTTCTAATGGGAGTGGCATCAGTACAGATGTGGTGCTCTACACCTATGGCCTCACCCGGAGTACTGGTGAATGTACTTTTAAAATCATTTGAAAGAAATCTTAATGACTGGAGTTGTGATATAGTGAGGTCTGGGTTTATGGTGACAGTTTCCACTCCTGTTTCTCCCTCCAGTCTTCCATAGGCTAATTCCATCTCTGTTTTTTCAGTTCAGGGATTACCATCAGTCCCACCCCTGAAGTAGCTCTCTGATACCATCATTTTAAAAGATTGGCGTGGTATATTTTCTTTTTCATTTTCTTATCAGGGGTCTCAATTTCATACGTGACGGGTTCTGTCTGTCTTAATATTTTGTAGGGCCCCTGCCACTTCATTAATAGCTTGTGTGTGGAGGTAGGTAGAAGTAACAGTACCTGTTCTCCAGGAGAGAAAGATGTTTCCTTGCCAGTGCCCTGGTCATAGTATTGTTTCTGGTTTGCCTGTGTCTGACACCCTGTTTCATGTGCTTTGGTAGTATATGATACCAGTCTTTGTCTCAGCTGTCTCATATACTGTGCTATTCCCAGGGACTTTAGTTCCTTATTATCCTCCCAACACTCCTTAACCACATCTAAGAGTCCTTGAGGGGTCCTCCTGAACAGCAAATCAAAAGGTGAAAACCCTGTAGAGGCCTGTGGTACCTCACAGTAAGCAAATAAAAGGAAGGGAAGATATTGATCCCGATTGTGTCCCTCCTCCTGTACGAATTTATTTAACATTCGCTTCAGGGTTTGATTAAACCACTCAACTAAGCAGTCCATCTGGGGATGGTAGGGAGACGTTCTTATGGCTATAATTCCCAGAAGGCAGTATAGTTCTTTTAACAGTTCTGCATTAAAGTTGGTCCCTCTGTCAGTAAGAATTTCCTTAGGGATCCCAAAACTGCTGAACAATTTTACTAACTCCTCTGCTATTCTACTGGTGGTAACTGTGCGCATGGGTATGGCCTCTGGATACTTGGTGGCATAATCACATACCACCAAGATAAATTGGTTGCCTTTCTTACTTTTGTCAAGGGGTCCCACAATGTCCATGCCAATTCTCTTGAAAGGAGTGGTTACTAAAGGGAGAGGAATAAGAGGTACTACTTATTTTCTGGTGGTTTGCACAGTAAATTGGCATTCTGGGCATTCCTGACAGTATCGGGCTATATCCCCATGTATCCCAGGCCAGAAGAACCTTTGCAAAATTCTACCGGAAGTCTTATCCCTTCCTGTATGTCCTGCCCAAGGGATGTCATGACCCAATGCCAAAATATCCTGCCTATAACATTGGGGTACCAATAGCTGCTCCACCATTTCCTGGGTATTAGGGTTGGTACACACTCTATACAGTAGATCTTGTTTTATTTGGAATTCAGGGGCATCTAATTTCTCCCTTTTTCCCACCTGTAAAAAGAAGGGCTGTGAGGTAACATCTTTCTTCTGCTGGTCACTCATGTCCTCCTTAACATATACATTATTTTGTTCCACCTTCAACCCTTGATTTTCTTGTTGCCATTTTTGTTTCAGTTTTTTCTTTGTCCTGCAGGTTTTTCTATCCCTCCCTGGGGGTTCCACTACCTCCCCTTCAAATGGAAATACTGCCCCCAAAACAGCTTCCATTTTACTTTGGGCCCTTGTAGTTACTGCTGACACTGCCTCTTGTTCAAACAGTAATGAGGCAAACCCAGGAAAGTCATGTCCAATGACTACTGGAACAGGGAGGGAAGGTACTATGCCAGCAGTTACCTCTGCTATTACCCCCTTTTTACGCATCGATAATTGTGTTGTGGGTATTGGTGAGAGTCACCATGCACACAAATAACATGTATTGGGGGCCCTTTATGGATGGACATGACTAAGTCCTTTCTAACCAGGGTGTTTTTACTACCCGAATCCAAGAGCCCCACCACCTTCTTCCCATTAACAGTAACATCTGTAAACATATATCCAGAATGTAACAGTGCTAAATGTACTATATCAGGTTTCTTAGATGGACAAAAATGAGCAATATGTCCCAGTCCTTTGCAGTTATGACATATTATGTCAGATGGAAAAGTTCTCATACCTTGGCTATTCCTCCCCCTTCTATCCCATTTCTCTTTCTTTGAATATACAATCTGGGTATTTCTTACCATACCATTCTGGAACTTTATAGGTGGTTCGGCCTGTCTGACTTCCTTTCCTGTAAGGTTGATGAGCTGCCAGAAAATCCTTCTGTCAAAGTCACAGCTATCTCAGCAGATTCTGGATTGTGCTCTTTTATCCAAATCTGTACCTCAGTAGGAAGAATCTGTAAAAACTGTTCTAGCACAAAGAGTTCAATAATATCTGTACGTGACTTTCCTTCTGGTTGGATCCATTTAACACACAGTTCTCTTAGTCGTGTATAGGTTTCTCGAGGGGAATTATGGGGAGAATGCCTTAAAGCACGAAAGCGTTGTCTATATGTCTCTGCGTTGATATCATAACACTTCAAGGTTTCCTGTTTTACAAGATCATAGTCCTCTGCAAGACGGGTATCCATATTGCTGTAAGCTAACTGGGCTTTTCCAGAGAGGTTGGGAGCTAACCTAACTACCGATTGTGTTTTTAGGCCAGTCACATGCTTTAGCAACCTTCTCAAAAGTTGTTTAATAGGATTCTATATCTTCATTTATAGTCATTCTGGTTAGCTTAATGTCCTTTGGGTTATTAACATTGGTACTGGTGTTATTACTTCCCCCAGTTCCTTGTCCAGCCCCCATGGACTGAATTAACTGCAATGTCTCGGCCCACCTCATGTCTTGTCTTTGGCATTCTCTCTCTCTCTCTTGGGCATCAATGTCCCTCTGGCGTTCAATTTCAAATTGGCATATGGCCAGCCAATGGAGAAGGTCTGACAGTCCCTCAGGAGGTCTTTCACCAGCCTCTGGTCACTGCTCCTGGTGTTCTTCCTCTTCTCCATCACTTTTAGTCTGCTCTTTAGGCAATTTCTGCCGCACTGCAGTCTCCAAACCAGGATGTAGGGGTACACCGGTTCTCTCTGTCTGTGACTGAGTCACAGCTCCCATCATTTTGGTATCATCTGTGCCAGTTGCCATTGTCCTTACTTATCACAGTACCAGGTCTGGTACTAAGCTGGTTTCCCCCAGTATAGCTTGGACAACCAGTTGATCCCACTTCTGACACCACTTTGTGAATGGGCGTGGAAAGTGATAAGCCAGACACAGATGTTCTTTAGAACACACAGGACTTTGTGTGAAATTTATTTACAAAAACAAACTTAAAATAAACTTTTCAGAAATTAACTATAAAGAAAATAAAGCCAACAACATGAAAAAAATGGCTTTCTCTCAATTTGAGACTATAAGTACTTTAACAGCTTGAGTACTGCCGCAGAGTAGATGAGCTTAAGCCCCAGCACATCTACCATCCTCTGTGCTCCTATACTATCTGCTCTCTTGCACAAACCTCCACCTTATATAGGTGAACACTCTGACATCATTGATCAGCTGATCCACACCCTATTCTATTACATTTAATTTCTACCCTAATACATTAAGGAGGAGGATCAGCCTAACCATAATAAAATACATTGATTGGGCTTGATTATACCCAGAATGAACCACCTCTTAATTAGTTTCACAAGACAGAAACAAAGCTTAATTAAAAATCAAGGGTTTAACCCCTTCCTTCTGGAGCTGACTTCCCACACCTGTGCCCTATAAATACATGTTAGGAGATGCCACTGGCTCCTTTGAGTGCAGTACCTGCAGCAAGTGAGACAGCAAGTGGACCAGGTAAGGGCTTCATTTCCTACATAAATACCCAAGGAAAATAACTATTTAACCTTATATTTATTTCTTGTAAGGTACCTCATTATATTATTTAACTACAGCATAACTATATGCTGAGATGCTTGCTTGTTTTGGAACCTAACTGGGGCTGCTTCTTATTTTATCACCATTCCTGTTTACAATGGTAACCTTACATTTCAAAACACAGGCACCACAGGGACAACAGAGAACATAAGAGGGGTAGAAAAGAAGAGATACCATGATGGGAGGCCAGCCCTTCATGGTAGAAATGTGAAATAAGACAAAGGACAGTGGAGAAATTACTACTGCAGTAGATTTGAGAGAATATAAGGGTAAAGAGGAGAGGACTGTCCTGTGGTGCTGGGGGGGGGGGTTATAATTATCACAGGCTGACTTGTCACAAATGTTTGAGGGGGAGGAACACCCTGTTTTATACATGAGTCATAAACTCCAAGAGAGAGAGAAACATGTTACTCGACCATAGGGAAAGAATGCCTAGCCATCAAATGGGCTGTTGAGGCATTAAGATTTTATCTATGGATGCTCAATTTGAGGTCATCACTGATCACAATCCACTTTGCTGGTTGCATGTGACGAAAGATAAAAATCTGCGCATCATGCACTGGTATCTGTTGGTGCAACCATATACCT
The DNA here is from genome assembly GCA_016271365.2 of Neoceratodus forsteri. Taxonomy (NCBI): domain Eukaryota; kingdom Metazoa; phylum Chordata; order Ceratodontiformes; family Ceratodontidae; genus Neoceratodus; species Neoceratodus forsteri. Next base: position 169,423,681 of record CM057454.1, read on the forward strand.
TTACTGTTAAACATAGGGCAGGAACCCTCAATAAGAATGCTGATTTCTTGTCCCGTTATGGGGCTGACATGCAGTCAGACAAGTCAGACCTTGGGGTAAGTGAAAATAAGTAGATTCATAGATAAGGTTATGTCTCTGAGTCTTGTTTGTTTGTTTGTTTGTTTGTTTGTTTATTTAAGAGGGACCCTGAGGTGGAGCTTTGGGAATGGGTGGGCTGAAGCTCCATCTCTCCTTGGAGAAATCTGATACTGTGTCTACCTGTATTTTGCCTTGGTAGTTACAGAAACCTGTAGACTTCTTCCCCTGGTTTCCACTTGAGTGGGGAGGAGACTATCACAGGGTGCTGTAAGACCATTTGTATTTCTGCAACCTTCTTCTCTTTCTCCTGCTTCAAGTCTGCTGCAGCAGCACCATCTGTATCTATCCTGTCTCTATTGACTTTGCTTTATTTCCCCTTTCCCAGACAGGCCACCTGGGAAAGCTCTTTTTACTATCCCTGTGATTCTTTATGGTTTCAGGAAGAAAAATGTCTTCATGCCCCCGATAGCTAATGTAGCTAATATACAGTATTTTCACTTGTGTCCCATTATTGCAACATTATGGCACATTGACAGTGCTAGAATTTCTATGCACAGTGCATTCTGCAGAGAGATTTTGCAGTATGGGTGTTTGCCCTGTTAGCCTCATTTAGAAACCTGCACACAGTATACTCAGTAAAGCAGTGGTTTAAAGCTGCCAAGAAGTGAACCCCCCCCTTCTCACACTTGCGAGGTGAAACCCCTTTTCCTTTTTTCCCTTGTGAGATGTCCAAAGAGGCCTCCATGTGGAGGTATTTGTTAAACTGTTGAGTTTGCCTCGGTAGAAGCTGTATTTTAAACCTAAACCGAAATAAACACAGTTTTCTGTTTTGTTTTCTTCAGGCCTAGGCATCCAAGCATAACACTGAATGATATGAAGTTCTCTCTGTTGTTAGTAACCAGGTGAAATGAATTCCAGAAAACAAGGTTTTAATGTTTATGTTTTCTGCAGAATCTCCATAAGTATTATAGTTGAGTAAACATAAAGTAAGAATGATAATGGCCATACAAAAGCAACACAATGCTTTTAAGAGCTCTGTGTTTCCCTGTGCTGCACCACGTTTGTAAATATAAAAAAGAAACTTCTGTACCTAAATGTGCAGAATTCTACATAACTTTCAGATTTTGGTTAAAAGAATGTATACAATTCCAATGTTAGTTTATTTGTTACTTAAGAATGCAGGGGGAATCTTCTAGAAGGGGTTTTCTCCTTGCAGGGATCATTATGAATGGATCCTTAGGAGACAGCCAGCCCTCTCTTCTCCATACTTATACCTTGGGTCATTCAGGGGAGGAGTCTGCTACCAGGAACAGCATTACAATAAAAGAAATAAAGCATATTTATTGATATTAAAAGCTATACTGCATAGTCTTATGCTGAAGTGAAGCTGTCCTGTGTTTAATATGTGAAAATAATGGTTAGTTTTAAAATTAAGGATTCTGGAAGTAAGTGGGCGGAGCTTCAAGTAAATCACCTGAATCCACTGAGATAAAGAAGCAGCTTTTATGCATCTCTTCAGATAGACAGTGAGTGGAGAGGTTGGTAGTACACTGACCTGCTGTTATGCTCTAGCCATTTCTAGAGAAGTGTATAGTGATATTTTTTTTTTTCATTTGCTTCTGTTTATTTTTGTTGTATTCAGTTCGCTTTTTTTTTTATTTGCATTGCTTATCATGCTGGCTTAAACTAAATTTGCCTAGCAATTGCTTGGTCCAACCTGATACCTTTTGACTCTGCATCCATCCTTGACCACTTCCCTCCGACACTGACTTATACAAAATGTTGGCTCCAGCACTGATGAGCCCCTTATTTGATATATTGACAAAGTCCTTTAAAACAGGACACCTACCAATTGATTTGCAGAAACCAGGATAACTGTGCTCCCCAAACCTGGCAAATCAAAAGATGCAGTAGCATCATACAGACCAATATCCCTGCTAAATGTAGACTTTAAAATATATGCAAAAATGTTGGAAGGAGGCTGAAGAAAGTGTTACCACATATAATGCATAATGACCCAGTTGGATTTGTAAAGAGGAGGGGAGCGCATGGAGGGGAACACAGTACAACCTTCGAATCTTTCTGCAGGTCCTAGCCAGAGGTCAGCAAAACTCAGATGACTGCCCAGTGGTGGTCTTACTTGGCACAGAGAAAGCCTTTGATAGAATCAAGTGGAACCACCTCTGGAGCACGATGAGGCACATGGGGCTTTGGGAAGAAATTTACGAAATTGATGAATGCCATATACAACTGCAGCAAAAGACATGGTCATATATTTCCTGAATTTGTTTTTATTATTATTATTGTTTAACCAGGAGTGGCACACTAAGCTGAAAGCTTTTTTACAGGTGCAACCTGGGAGCACATGGAAGTTAAGTGACTTTCTCAGGGTCACACAGTATGCAGGTGGGGGCTGTGGGATTCAGGTCTCCAGATTTGCAGCTCAGAGCCTTAAACCACTGCACTATACTGCATCCCAAATTTCTCTGATATTGCTAGAGAAATTCCTTGCCAGGCTGCAGTACCACTGTGGGCTACAAGAGAGAATCTCTTTAGAAATTTTACAAAATATCTGGAAATATGTGATTGTATGTATGGCTGCAACTGTCTATACAACCCTCCAACACAATACAGACCAATGCCTTTATTTATGACCAATTTAAATTGAGCAGAGTGACAAGACAGTGGTGCCCCTTTTCCCCACCTCTTTCCAGTATAGCCATGGAAACTCTAGTGCAGTCCATAAGAGACTATGAGGACATAGCAGGGATCTCTTTAGAGGGTATCATTGCCATGGTTGCACTACATGTGGATGATTTAATGGTTTGTATAACTCCTACTGGGTCATAATGTCACATGCTGAATAGCGTAAGACATTATGGCTAAACTGCTATAGCGTAGGCTGTAACCGGTAATGGTGGAATACTACATATACTGCAGTACACTGTATTGCACCAGTAGCACCCTCCCAGGCAGAGGACATGACCTCTGCTGGGAGTGGATTCCACCAAGCAGCTGCTGTGGCTCACAGGACTGAGCCACAGCAGCAGGAACCCAGGTGCTGCGTCTGGGACTGGGTTTGATTCCCGGTCCCAGAATCTTTTATTTTTTACAATTTTGTGTGCTCCCTGAGTTGAGCCCCCCAGAGTTGAGAACCTTTAGTGGGGGGTTTGGGGGTGTAGCCCCCCATAATGAGGGGTATGGGGAGTGGAGCCCCCCTTAGATAGAAGACTTATGGCTTATGACAGAAATTCATTAGATGAATTACTGACAAAGTATAGAGCACAATCTGGCTACAAGCAAAACTTGTCAAAAAACATGGTAATGCCCCTTTGCAAGTTCTGCTATCAATATCTACAATATGATTTCCCCTTCCTGTGGATGAAGGATGGGTTCAGCTATTTAGGTGTAAACATTAATAGAGAAATAAGGGACTCATATGAAACCAACTACTCACCAATTCTTTAGAAAAAAAAACAGCTATGTAATAATGGAGTACCCTACCCTTATTCTTATTGGCTGCTCCAATGTATTAATGATGGCTAACCTACCTATGTTTTTGTACCTATTCCAGGTGTTGCCCACACATATTCCAAATAGTTTCTTTAGATAACTCCGCTCCAATGCAGTCTCCCGGATATGAAATAAGAAGTTCCCAAGAATGAAATATGATCAGCTAATGCAAACCCCCAGCAAGGGAAGAAGAGCTACCTCACACTTTCTACACTATTACTGGGTAGCCCAGTTGGCATGGTTGAAAGAGTGGCACAGACTAAACTGCGTACACACAGGGATGAAAATGAAACATGCATGGACAGGGAAAGCAAGGTTAACTGACTTATATTGCTCCAATATCAGCAATGTAGACTGAGCCAAACAATAATCAAATAGTTAATCAACTATTGCAAATATGGCACAAAGTACATGGAGCTAAGCATGTGGATTACATGCTCACCATGATCACGCTGCTGTGGAACAACCTGATGCTACTCAAGTTCCTCATGGATACCAGATATAAGGTGTGGGAGAACAGGGGTATATCGGTTCTGGAACATTTACATACTGAAGGAAAGCTTCTCTCTTTTAAACTGTTGCGGCTATAGTATGACCTCCCACAAACACATTTGTTCAAATATTCACAGTTAAAACATTAGCTTCAGGGCAAACTGGGGAGACAATGCATCCTGCAAGAACCATCAGAATTTGCTAGGATCCTGGACTCCACAGAGAACATGAAAGGTCTGGTGTCTGATATATACGTTCCAGTCTAATGGCCTCTGTTACTCTCACAGGAGATGGGAACAGGGTAAAATGGCAGGAGACCTTTGGGATAGAAATATCAGTAAAGTAAAAATTATTCACTTCTTTTCACTGCATAGGGCATACTACACCCCAACCAGGCTCCAGAAATTTGCTCCCCACTACAGTGTAAGATTTGTTTTTGTTTAAAATTTGGGTAATTAGATGGGGGAAGCACTGGGCCACATGGCCCTTTTACAGGCTTGGCCCAGGTACACAGTTCACTCCCGTCGTACCTCTTGTCCTCTATCTCCCTCCCCCCCTTGCACCCATAAGAGAAGCTCTGAGTGCCCCCTCACCATCCCCACCTATTTCTCAACAGCTGGCCAGGGATCCTTCTCCCACTGCTTTCCCGAGCTTTGGAACTCCCTCTCAGCCTACATTCATAATGCTCCTTCACCCCATGCCCTCTCCTGTCTCTTGTACATTTTCACTAGCCCCTCATGCAACTGTACCCACCTAAATTCTTGACTTACCTACCTCTCTCCTCAATGTACTCTTGTTTCATCTGGATCTCAGTACCTACCACCCCTTGTACCCTAAGTTATTACTCACTCCATAGAGGTAATGCATGTTATTCTTGGACCTTTGCTATAGTATATGGAAGTTTATTACTCCATTAGGGCAAATGCTGAAGCACATGATATGTTTGTTATTCCTCATATCCATTATGTAACTCTTAGCTATGTTTGCTTATTGTTTTGCTAAATGTTGTCTTTGTCATTAGCTACTGTACTTATTGCATTTCCCCTCCCCCCAGGTCACACCTGGAAATGAGCTATTTTTGCTCAGTATGTCATCCTGGTGAAACATTCAATAAATAAATAAACACACAGGAAATAACAGACTCAAGGCAAATACATCACTATAACTTCTCTCTTACACAGTTCTACAAAAAATGCATAAAACAGAAGGCAATGTGTAAGTATGCAAAAACTAGGAAAATTATTACATACACATAGCAATAGGTCAGTGCAAGATCATATTAAAATCAGGGATATCTATCTTCCATAAAATGGTATTCTTTATATTTGAGTTTAAAAAGATCAATGCTGGCAACTTTTCTGATCCCAAAATCAATATTGCTTCCTAGTTTAATGACTGTATTAGGGAATGAGTTTTGATTTTTTGTTCTTTTAAAAAAGGTATCTGAATAGATTACATATCATCTGACCTCAGGGGTCGTACATGAGTTTTTTTGGGGAACTAGATCTGCCAAAGGGCTGTCATTACCTTTTTGCAGTACTTTAAAAAACAAAACAAAACTTTTACACACTTTGTCCCATTGACCAACTGATAACTATTTCAGTCTCTCAAAGATTACAATGGTGCTCCTTAGACTTTGCTCTGAGGGCAAACTAGCAGATCGAATTATACATACAGTTAAGATTCTTCAAGACTTTCTCAGAAACCACTCCCCACACAAGGCTACCAAAATCCATAGCTGGTAATACATAATGGTATGTCGATGGAAGGGCGAAACCCCAGTTGGCGAAATCCCCCACAGTGACAGTTTCGACAAGATTAAAAACTGTCACTGTGGTGGACCCGCTGGGGAAATGTCACCCTTTCTCTGACTTTCACCAACCCTTCACATTAATTCTGACTGGCATTAACAATCCTAAAGAAGGGGAGGGTGCCCCCCACATGGGGGCTTGGGGGGCACAGCCCCGATAGAAAAATGACTGATGTCTGACAGGCGAAAATTTCAACTGTCAACATCGGGGATGTTTCTAGAATGTCCTTGGGAAATGGGGTTGTGCTTAATTGCAGTGAGGATGTCTGTATGCCACAGGTTGACAACACTGTTGTCGCGTTGGCATAGGTAAAACATAAATGACTATGTGCTAAAGTTTTCTTTGCTTTATGAGTCAGAAGATCCTTGCCTCTATATAATGTTCCCAGTTTTTTATTCAGTTAAATGGAAGTTTGTTCTGCAGGTTTTTCAAAATTTAAATGGGAGTGTAATGTAATACCAAAATATTTGAACTTGTCAACTACTTCCAGTGACTCCCCCCTCCCCCCATCATAGCAACCTAAAAATTCCAGATTGTGAATTGTGTTTTTTTATGAGTGGTGAAGAATACCATTGCTTCAGGTTTTTTTTCTTATCAAATATGTCTGTTACTATGAAACCAATCTGTTAAGATTTTATATTCTACTTTCATTTTGTTGTCTAATGAGAGTATATGTTTGTCAGCTATGTATGTCACCACCATACAGAACTGTTTTTGAGATAGAGAGCGGCTTGGGGGAGGTTATTGATAAATAATGAAAATAATAAAGGTCCCAAAATTGATCCTTGGGGCACACAGGCTTTCGGTGACATCAGCAACCTGATGGCTGCTTGATTCTGCTGCTTTGTCTGCCCCTGAGTTCTAGTCAACTTACATCTGCCTGCTCGAGAATGGATTCTCCAGCAAAAAGCACCTGCTCTAAACTCTTCCACCATGGAATCCAGGCACACCAGCACATAAGTTAAAGGTGCTCCTATTGTAAAAAAAAACTCAGCTTGATCTCTGACTCTGCAGGCCCTGAAGACCGCATGGATTTAGACCAGCCTGTTGGAGACGAGAGCCCAGATCTAATTGCCACTATTCTGCAGACAGCAAAAAACAGTGACCAAAATTGATCACACACTCACACAGTTGCAATCGGATATTGGGTGATTGAAATACGGACTGAACAAATCCAGAAATGCCTCACCACAGTCTCTGAGCAAACTGACAGGCAAGATCATCTACTCCTGTACTTGCTAGTGAGGGACAGAGAACTTACTCACTGGCTGGATGGCCTGGAAAGTCGTAGCTGATGGCAAAACATCAGAGTGTATGAGGTCACAGAGGAAGCGGAAGCCAGTGCTTCATCCCACTCTGCCCGCTCCATCCCTTCTCCCTTCATCTGCATGCCTCCTTGGAAGCCTCTCCAACCAGGTATGATCCTTGACTCTGGCCAGGAACACAGCTGACGCTACTATTGGCCATAGCCACTCGTGCTAAGCATAGGACTGGCTGGTTCAGCTGCAGCTTGCATCAGGAATGGCTGCCTGGTCTGCATGAACTTGCTACAGCTTTTTTTTTTCCTCTTTCCACTTTTTTCAGCCCCCTGCTGTTGTGGCTTTTACTGCTGCTGAAGTCTCACATTACTGCTGCTAGAGTTTTGTAACTAATACAGCCTAGCTTGTATTTCTGTGGGGTCTTACATGTTATTTTTTGTCTGTAAGCTGTGGGGTATGAAATTTTACTACTGTATTTTTTGTACAATTTATTTGAAATGTCTAGCCTGAACTGAATGCTTTGTTTTTATTATTGTTAAACTACCTGACTGCCCTTCAGTTAAGCTAAACTTCTCCCTGTTAACTTATTTGTTGGCCCCAGCCTAATGAACCCTCCACTTAGCTTTCTGTCCTTTTGTGTTCCCTCTTCTCCCAAGAAGCTCTCTACACACCTATTAACCTTCTAGCCTGCTTTTGTCTTCCTAAACTATTTTAACACCTGCCCTTCTCCTCTTTCTCCATCCAGGCTGCCCCTGATTGGACTTCATGTGGACTTGCGGCATGGCTGGAGAAGCCAACCAGCTGCCCCCCTCCATCCTTTCAGCTGCACGCTACCTTGGAAGCCTCTCTGCCCAGGTACGATCCTTGACTCTGGCAGGGAATGCAGCTGATGCTATCATTGGCCACAGCCACTCGTGCACAGTGTGGGATTGGCTGGTTCAGCTGCGGCTTGCTTCAGGATTGGCTGCCTGGTCTGCCTTGACTTGCTACAGATTTTTTCTTTCCTCTTTCGGCTTTTCTCAGCCCCCTGCCATTGCGACTTTTACTAATGCTAAAGTCTTATATTACTGCTGCTAATGTTTTGGCCCATCCCCACCCCCTCCCTAGGCCACTTTAAATACATGTTGGCCCTGCCTACTTCAGGAGACAAAATCCCTACTGGTGAACATTAATGCTGCCTACTATACTCTTAAAAAGACATAAAACTACTCTGAAGACTGTGTTCTGCTAAGACCTTAAAGTTTATCTCAACTACCTTGAAGGAGAGTACAGATTCTGTGAGGCATTCATCTATTCAGTGTTCTGCTACTCTGCTTAAGAGTTGGAAGCATCTCATATTACTAATCCTGATTTCCGAAATTATGGAGGTGTGCCAGTATATCTTCGGTGTCACACTCCTCTGGTTAGAGATTCAGCAGGAACTTTGTATTCCTGGTTCCAGGATAGAACATCGCAGTTAAAAACATCGTGGACATATCATCGCAGGCAACACATCACCACCTGCAATATCGTAGAGCAAAAACATCGGTGGACGCAACTGTGTAGGACAGCAGCAGGCAGTACAATGTAAATAAGCACTGTTGTCCAGTGGGTCACCCACCCCACCCGCTGACGGCTCCAGGAATAGGAACTGTACAGACCCCCCCAACCACCAACCCACTGTCGCCATGGCCGGAACCAATGTTATGGTTTGTATATTATGGCACAAATAGCTGTGGTGTCTAGTGGACCCCCTCCTCTGGCCGGTAACTCCCCACCACCCTACTCCCACCACTACCCTGTGTGGGAGACCAGCACAGCCCTCCAGCTACAGCTCAGATGGGCAGCCAGCCATGGTGGAGAGTAGAGGGCTGTGCTGGTCACCCGCACAGGGTAGGGGTGGGAGCAGGGTGGTGGGGAGTTACCGGCCGGGGGGGGTCCACTAGACACCACAGCTATTGTGCCATAATATACAAACCGTAACAATGGTGCCGGCCATGGTGGCAGTGGGTTGGCGGTTGGGGGGGTCTGTACAGTTCCTATTCCTGGAGCCGTCGGTGGGTGGGGTGGGTGACCCACTGGACACCAGTGCTGATTTACATTGTACTGCCTGTTGCCCTCCTATGCGGTTGTGTCTGCCGATGTTTTTTCTCCATGTTATTGCAGGTGGTGATGTGTTGCCTACGATGTTATGTCCGTGATGTTTTTAACTGTGATGTTCCATCCTGGAAACATATTTCTCATCATTCCTTCAAAACTAAGGATAGAGAATTGTTCACTACTAATAGAGTGTCATCTTGTTCCACTTCAGTCCACTAGTAACACAACCAAATCCGACACTACATTGGATTGCCTGGATATACCTGGCTGCACAGACACATATATGGCCATTTGAGCTACCCCATCTAGAAACTTCTGTGCAGCCCCCCTGGGTGGACTGGAACATAATCTGAAAGAACAAGAGACTATGCGACCCCATTTACTTCCCTGTCGATCCCCCAACTCTCACTGAACTTTTTTGGCTAGGGTACTAGTTTATGAGACGTTAGACCCCCTGGCAATTGACTCAATGACCCTCCCAACCTACTTGAATATCATCACAAATGAGAATGGACTAGACTCCACAGACTGCTTTTAGGTGCATTAAAAGGGAGGCAGTATAGCGCAGTGGTTTAAGACTCTGAGCTGTAAACCTGGAGACCTGTGTTTAAATCCCACAGCCCCTACTTACATACTATGTGACCCTGAGCACCAATAAACAAGCTTCAGCTTAGTGTGTCTCTCCTGGTTGAAAAAACAATACAAACAAAAAAAAATTAAAAAAACTTTTGGTGTTGTTACTGATATGTTCTGGCAATGTCGAACTGAATCCTGGTCCACCTGAGACTATTTAATCTCCAGCCAACCTAGCCTGTATTACAGGTGTAAGCTTTATGCTGGGGTTTAATGCAGAGAAGTGCAAGATCATGCACATAGGGAAGAGAAACCCTGAAGCCACCTATAGACTGGGAGGGGGAGTTGTTGGCAGTCACAAGGAAAGAAAGAGACTTGGGCATCTTCATCACCGATAAGTTGAAATCATCCAAACAGACCACTAAAGCAGTAGGTAAGGCTAGGGGGATGTTGGGGTGTATTAATAGGAGTATCACAAGTCAGAAGAGGGAGGTAATAATTGCTCTTTACAAGACACTGGTTAAGCCCCATCTTGACTACTGCGTGCAGTACTGGAGGCCACACCTTCACAAGGACATTAACCAAATGGAGTCAGTCCAGAGAAGGGCAACCAAAATGGTGTAGAGACCGCATCAGAAAACATATGAGGACAGATTAACAGAGCTCAATATAGATACCCTAGAGCAAAGGAGGGAGAGAGGTGATGTGATCGAAACATTCAAACACCTTAAGGGCATTAACAAGGTGGAAGAGTCTAACATGTTTCAGTATAAGAAAAATAGCAGGTCAAGAGGACACAACATGAGATTAGAGGGAGGCCAATTAAGGGGTAATGTGAAGAAGTTCTTTGTCACAGAAAGGGTGGTGGATGCATGGAATGGCCTACCTCAGGAAGTGATGTTTATGAATACAGTGCAGGACTTCAAACAGGCATGTGATAGGCATAAGGGAGCAATACAGATGAGTATGAATAGATAGGCCATTGGCAGAGGAAAGGCCAATGGCACATTCATAAGGTAGAAAAAGAAATGGGCAGACTGGATGGGCCTTGTGGTCCTTATCTGCCATCAACTTCTATGTTTCTATGTTTCTATGCACATCACTACTTGTAGCCTCCTAAAGAAGTATACCTCCATACAAGCATGGATTAGCCATACTAAGCCCTATGTCCTAGTGGTCTCTGAATCCATTCAGAACAGACAGGAAGACAAGAGGAGGAGTCGCCATCTATGTCCAAGATAAATTCTCAACCTTTTTTATAGACTCGACCTCAGTCCCTAAATAATTTAAAAGCCTTGCTCTCAAAATTGAGCCCTCTTCATCAAGCTCATTCTGTGTCATTGGTTGTTACAGGTCCCCTTCAGAGGGGCTTCAGATATTAGAAAACTTAAACAGTCTACTAGGTTTCCTAGCAATGGAATTTATTATTTTGGGAGATCTTAACCTCGACTGGTTTTCCAGTATCTCCAAACCCCTTAAAAACGTTGTTACTCATTCGGTCTAACCCAACTTATTACTGAAGCAACAGTCCAAATAAAAATAACCCTATCAATAATACCCTGTTGGATCTTAGTAAGCAAACCTCATATGTTTTCTCATGCTAGTGTGTTCGTTATAGACATCAGTGACCACTGTTTTATTGCCTGTGTGAGATCTGTCACAAAACTAGCCTCTACCTCCAAATTCACTGTCAAGAGAAATCATCGCAATTTCGACCCTCATGCATTTCTCTCTGACATGCAGAACTCATTTAGCTGGCAATACTTTTATCTAGCCAAAACAGTGAACACAGCCTATGATATTTTCCAGGGAATAGTGCTTGGGTCACTGAACCACTGGTTAAGATCAGCACCAGGAAAAAATCATGCCCTTGATTCTCAGCTGACTTAAAGACTGCCTTGGTTAATCGTGACCTTCTATGGAAGAAAGCTCAGAGAACCAAACTTCTGGCAGACTGAATCTCATTCAGAAAGGCTAGGAACTCTTGCACTAAGATGGTCAGAGAAGCTAAGCAAAATACTTCTGGGCAGAACTTGACTTGTCTTCTAAATGCTCCACCAAATTCTGGAAAACTCTGAAGGAAATCGAAGGTCATATGACTTTAAACTCTCTACCTGTAAAAATCACTACTGGTGACATCTCAGTCACAGATACACTGACAATTCTGGATCTGCTTAATATCCATTTTGTTACTGCAGGGCTAGCCTTTGGCATGTCCCCTGCTAACAACCTCCGTACTCAACTCTGTGTACAGGATCTGGGAACTCTGGATATTAATGATTCTAAGAATGATGCTGCATTCTCGTTTCAGCCTGTTTCTCGGAAAGAAGTAGAAGATCTACTGTTAAACTTCAATACAAGAAAGAGTGCTGGAGCAGACTTCATAGACCCTTACTTCCTAAAACCTAGTCACCATGTCCTGGCCGTGCCAATTATGCATCTCTTAAACTTATCACTCTTATAGGGTGATCTGTTTTTTTTTTCCAATTGTTTAACCAGGTAAGGCACACTAAGCTGAAAGCTTGTTTACAGGCGCAACCTGGGAGCACAGGGAAGTTAAGTGACTTGCTCAGGGTCACACAGTATATGCAAGTGGGGGCTGTGGGATTCAAACCCAGGTCTCCAAACTTGCAGCTCAGAGCCTTAAACCACTGCACTATACTGTCTCCCCATACTGTCTTCCAACTATATGGAAAACTACCCATATAATACCATTATTCAAATCTGGAGATCCTTCAGATCAGAATGACTATAGACCAATCTCCTTACTTCCTGTCCTTTCTAAAATATTGGAGAAAATAGTGAGCACACAACCATGGAACTACCTGGAATCCACAACCCTCCTAATCCCACTACAATCAGACATTAGGCCACGCCACACTGTGATCTCTGCCCTCGCTAAGGTGACCAATGACCGGCAGATTGCTCTGGATACTAAAAACTTCATGTGTACAGTGTTTTTGGATCTAAGAAAGGCATTCAACACTGTCGACCATGATTTGCTTTTAGTATCCCTTGGTAAGTTTGACCTAGCCCTCCTATGCCTGAAATGTTTCTCAAAGTACCTCACTGGTCGCCAGCAGCAGGTAAAAGTGGAAGGGAAACTTTCACTGCTATAACCCTTATTGAGGGTGTGCTGCAGGGCTCCAAACTGAGCCCATTGCTCTTCGCAATTTATGTTAATGGTATCAATGCAGGAATTAAATCTGCCAATACCCATCTATTTGCAGATGACACAGTACTTTACATTGACAGACCAACTCCAGAAGCAGCATGCATGTACCTACAACAGGAATTCAGTGAGCTGCAATTTCACGTACTGAAGCAGAAACTTCTTTTGAACGCAAAAAATCTCCCCCAAAAAACAAAGGTGATGCTCTTTTCACCCCTTACAAATGCTACTGACCCAGTTACCCAAGGATCCCTACCCCAGATCATCACAGTTTTAATTGAAGCCCTGGACTTCGTAACCAAGTTCAAATACCTGGGGGTCTGGATTGATCACAGACTTTCTTTCCTCGATCATCTTGAGGAACTGATAACAAAACATACATAGAGTCCTGGCCTTTTTTACAGGATCAAGCACCTACTTACCCAGGCTGCTAAGAAGAGACTGGTACAAACAACCTTTCTTTCCATACTGGACTATGCTGACTTCATTTACTGCCAAGGCCCTGCCTCTGTGTTAGCCGAACTTGATGCGCAATATCATAGAGCCATAACATTTTTCTCTGGTGCTCCTTATTCCACTCATTACTGCTCCCTTTATCCTGTAGTAGGATGGCCATCTCATAACTACAGAAGACAAAGAAATGCTCCCCTTAGAACTTACAGAGCAATCACTAAAAAGCTGACTCAGTATATATCGGACTGCCTTCCTCTAACAGTGGTAAGCAAGTATGCCTTCAGAAGTTTTTCCCTTATTTCATTAACCATATCCAAGGTCAAATCACGCATTTGAAAGGTCATCCATAAGCTATGCACTACCTCAGCTCTGGAACAAATTGCAAAAAAACTTAAAATTGGTCCACCCCATCAACCTGTCTGCATTTAAAATGCTCTATATACACATTCTGTCAAGGACTCTTGTAACTGCTTCCCCTAATTGTTATCTTATGTATTCAGTATACTGAAGTTCTTGCACGATGTTCCCTGGCATCTTCTAACACCTTCACCTATCCCCCCTCCAGCTACATTCATTATGCCCAATGTAGGTTCTGCCAAGATGTCCAGTAATTGCTTTCTCTCTAACTGTTGCCTCTTGTCCTCAACCAGAAGAGGTTCTCCACTTGATGTTCCCTGGCTTATAATTTACTTCCCCTGTTTGTTGCCATGTGCCCTCAACCAGCAGATGCTACCCTCACTGGTAACCCCTGGCTATTTAAACATTCAAATCCTCCTCATACCCTACTCCTTGCTGTAAATGTTCAAGATTAACTGGTCTATTAACCTTCTCCTTATGTGCCTTCCAAGGTCCGTTATGTCATTATAATCAGTTTGACCCATGTATTTTATGTACATATTAAATATACATAGTTGCTTTTATTTTTTTTTTACACGTGCCTCTTTACTGTACATTGCTTATTGTATATTATATATTGTCTCAACTTCTAATTGTATTTTGTTCAATTTTATATTTCTTTTTGTGTGTATTCCTTACTCTATGTATGGATCATGTACTGTATTTTGCCTAGGTCCATCTCAAAAACAAGTTATTCTCAACTCCTTAAAAGGGCCTGGCAACATCAGTACTTACAATATGAAAATAAAAAATCTCCTTGGATAATGATTATACCACTGCGGTTAGTTTTGTGCGAAATTTAAATATTTCACCTTACAAAATATTTTGTGTAATTCCACAATTACGCAAAATTTTTCACCAAGGAGAAACAGAATTTTGCCTGGTTTTCCGATTTTGCGTAATGGTGAAATTTCATGTAAAATACTTTGGTCTGCCAGTTTTGTCTATTAATACTTAAAATTTTGCCTTGTGGAGCAATTTCGCTTGTGTAACTTTTGATTTTGCCGGTGAACTGTTTCTCTAAAAGTGAAGTTTGCAATGCATTGTGGGTAAATAGGTCAAATATCATGTGCATCTTGTTTACAGCTCATTCTGCTGCATTTTGAGTCAGAGAGCAGTCTGTTGTGGTGCATCAGAGTCAATAAAGCCTTTTAAAACCTATTTTAAGCTTGTTTTTGAGAGCTAATTGCTCCAAAATATATAGTTTTCCCTAGTGCTGCTAAGGAACATTTTCTAATTTTGTGGATTTTTGCATAATACTTAATTTAATTAGGTTTTACTTTTGTCTGTGTCTTTGAAGGAGTTGAGTGGGGGTAGAGTAGGAGTGTAAACCAGAGCAGGATATTTCTATCATTTTACAGATTAATCACTAATTGTGAGTTATTTTTTTACTTTAATTTCTTATTAATTTTGTTATATTGTGATAATTATTTTTCTCTAAAAAGTTACTCTGTCCTGTCTGAGAGTTCCTGCCACTGTTAGCCTGTGTTACATATACCATTCTTCCGCTTTTATTTGTGTTTATGAATTCTAAAGTTTTAAACACACAGAACTGATACGTTATTTTATTTTTGTTTGTTGTTAGCTCTGTTTCCTGGAGTGTTAACTTATGTCACTTAAACTGTGAAAATCCACAGTTTCATATTTTATTTTGAATGGAAATGTAAGTAATTTACTTGATCGCTTGAACTTGTTCATTTACAATTTCACTGCTTTGTTGAATTTCTCCCCTGTTTTTGATTGCTGGAGCTTGCCTCTGCACATTGCGCAGTGTTCCTGTTTTATTTGACTTACCTTGCCCTTTCTCTGTTACAGCATTGTTGACACCTGACATGGGCAGTATAAAAAAATATATATTAATATAGTAGTTTTCAAGAGATTGCTTGCTGATCTCTCTCATCCAGACCACTACCATATTGTGGTACTCACCTTTGTTGACATGTTATGGTTGTCTCTGCCCTTATATTACAGTACTTTAGTTGTCCAGACACAGGTGATCTGTATTTAAAGTCAGTAACTTCTTCCCTTTTTCCTTGTGTGTGTTTCTTTAATTCCTGTTCAGGGAAAGAAAACAGTTATCCTTTTTGTTTTTACTAGAATAGGCTACCTACCATATACAGTATTAGTTGTACTCCAAGTGCTGCTACCTGTCCTGATTGTATTTGGACTTGCAATTGTCAGGAAGCCAGTACTGTAGGTGTGACGTTTGAAGTGTTATTCACACAGGTAGTAATACATCCTCTTCCTCTCTTGATATACTCCCAGAGAAAGGCAAAGCTTTGAAGCAGCAGCAGCCAGCAAAAATGCCTGCTAAGAGATGGCCCAGTACGGGGGGGGGGGATGTGAAAGGAGGGATGAGGGAGCTAAGAAGTCTACAGAAAAGAGTACAACTTCAGTTGCAGTTCCAATAGCAGTGAAGCACACGTATGTCTGCATCAGTGTCTTCTGCTGTGGGCTCTGGTGGTGTGGCAGGTACCAGCAAAGAAGTTGCTGAGTACTGGCATACCAGTGTCTCACTTTTTTGAGGCTCAAACTGTTGCATCCATGCTAGTGGGGGATGATAACAGTGACAAGAAGGGAGGCACTGACACCAGCACAGGAACAGTGGTCCAGGAGGAGGGTGATAAGTCTGCCGGTGTGACTGTCTCTGTTCCTGCAGGAGTTGGTGATGATAGTGTTCAACTAGAGTCTGATAATCCTGGAAATAGGGATAGTCAGTCTCTTGAGATGGTTGTAGAGAAAGAAAAAGGTGCCATGCTGCAAGAAGACAGTGATAGGAAGGAGAAGGAGGAGGATGACAAGGACATCATAGCTGTTGCTGGTGATGATGATGTCCAGGATGTTCCGCATGGGAGCCTGAGTTAAAAAAGTTCAAAGGTTATGTAGGCCATTTACATGCACAGCCCATGAGTCAGTCTGTCAGCAAGCCAATTAGTAAACCTCCAAGCAGTCAAGTTAACCCTCTCCCAAAAATAATCTTATGGAAGTGATGAGAGCAGCACAAAAAACATACACTTCCACACCTGTTTCTGAACTATCCCAGTTCCAGAAGCATCTGCTTGATCCTGCTGATGAGATCATAGCAATATGCCAGCTTTGTCAAGCACATGTTAATCAGGGGAAAAAGGGAAGTCACATAGGCACTGGTGGCCAACATGCCCACCTGAAAAACAAGCACCTGCTGAGATGGCAGTAACACCAGAAAGATGCCAGAGCTGTTGGTGGCATCTCCCTTGGTAATTTAAATGCAGTAGAGCAAGAAGAGCAGGAGGAGGGGATGCAGACTGGGTCAGTGGTGGAGGAGGAGGGTGAGCAATCCTTTGCTCTCTCGAGCAGTTGACATAGCAGTGGAGGTGCCAGTCCTAATCCCTTGAGTCAGAAAAGTAAACCACCACACCCACAAACAACCAAGATAACTGGTTTCATGCAGTCTACACAGCCCCAAGAGTCAAGTGTCACCCCTTAAAGAACATCATTGCTGCCACAAGTACAACATTCTGGTCAAACAGCCCCAAAGATGCAGCCCACTCTTAAGACCATTCTTGAGCAGCAGACAAAGTACCACCTCAATCGTACTGCTGCATGGGAGTTAAATGCTGCCACTGCTGAAATGCTGGCCATTGATCTGTTGCCATTCTCGTTCATGGAGAATGCTGGTTTATTCAGGTTGATGGCCCATGCCTGTCCAAATGGCCAGTTTCATCGCAAACCTATTTTACTAAGCGTGTCATGCCAGAGCAGAACAGTAGAGTAGCTGATTCCACTAGACATGCACTGAAGCATATCCATCATAATATATGTGGACCAGTGCACAAGAAGCAGCAAGCTCATATCTATCTATAACAGCACATTGCGCACAGTTGCCTGGGGCAGTACTTGATTTTGGGCTTGGCAAAACCTGCATGAAGCAAAATTGTGGTGGTAGCAACACACCTGGTATTCGGCAGCATGCGACCCTGAGTACGATAAATGTTATTGGTTCTCACATGGCTGCGAAAACGCTTAATGTTCTGCTGGACGAGACTAATGGGTGTCTACACACACAGTCACCCATAGCAGGATTCATTGCAAGTGATAATGGCTCCAATGTAGTGAAGTGCATTAGCGATGGTGTTTGTTTTAGGGTGCCCTACCTGGCACACTGCCTTAATCTTGTTGTCCAGCAGTTTCTCAACAATGCAGACATTAAGGAAGCAGTTATTGTCGCCCATCACATCTGTGTCCACTTCATCCATTCTACAAAGGCCTGTGACCATCTATGTGAGTGACAGCACAATAACCATCTGCCTCAGCACAGGATGAAGCTTGATGTTGTGACCAGGTGGAATTCCACACTGTACATGCTTGACTGGCTGTATGAACAGTACATGGCTGTGTCAGAATACCTGCTGGTGCACACCACCCATGACAGTGCTAGAGTGTCCATTGCTCTAACAACAGAGCAGTGGTGACAAATGGATGGGCTAATACACATTCTCCATCCATTTGAGCATGCTACACAGGCAGTGAGTGGGGATACTGCTTGTATAAATCAATCCATCCCCCTCATACGTGTGCTGAGGCAAGCACTAGTTAATGTGCGACACCAGAGGGAGGTAAGTGGGGATTATGGCTGTTGTGATCTAATGGATCACATACTCCATGTGCTGGACACAAATAACCACGTAACCAGCATTTTACAGTCAGCTGACTTTGCAATCACCACCATGCTGGAGCCACGCTATAATTGAAAGAGGTCATCAGCGAGTACAAAAGTTGACAGAGAACCTCATTAGAATGGTACGTGCTGCACACATGAAAAAGGCACGCACTGTGGCAAAAACAGGTTTTGCTACCACCACCAGCAGCTCACAGGCAACCCAATCAGAGAAAATGGGCAAGACACAGCAGAAAACAGCAAGCAGTCCCATTTGAGATGTTCTCTTTCAGGTGGGAGTGGAAGATATGGAGGAAAAGGAGGAGAAGACAGATGAGGCAACTAGATTTACAGCAGCAGAATGAATGGTAGAGGCCTACATGGGGAACTCAAAGCACCTTGCCATTACTGACAAGCCAATGCTGTACTTGGGCAGCAAAATGACTGACTGTCCAGCACGAACATTGGTTGCTGTGAAATACCTGAGTTGCCCACCATCCAGTGTCTGTGTGGAATGAGTGTTTAGTGTGGCTGGGGCCATTATGAGTGATGGTAGGACCAATTTGTCACTCAAGAATATGTCCATAATAACATTCATCAAAATGAACGAAAAGCACATTCCACACAACACAGTGATGTCAGTGGTGTTGCCACAGGAACTGTGTCATGGTGATGACAATCCCTTGACTAAGGCATCCACCAGCAGTGAGGTGGATGAAGCAAAAATGGTGAGAGAATTCCCACATGGTGAGAACTCCAGTCTTGAAGATTGTGAGGGGTGCTTCTTGGATGCTGTGGAAGTGTAAAAAGGCTGAGTTTACTCAAAGGCCACCCCCCCCAAACCACTTTCAGCTCAGTATAGTGTTATAACTTATTTTTAGCTATGTACCATTGGATTGGTTATGGTAATGTGTTATCTGCTGCAGTGTGAATCAGTTTCATTTGATCACCCCTTGCCATAACCCATTCTTTGGTCCTCAACAGTTCCCCAACCTATATAAAGCTGCAGCAATGAAATTATCATAATCATAAAGGTTTTATATGATTACAGTTACAATAGTTTGCTGCCAAAAATATCAAGATACACATTTTACTTTTCATGTCGACAATCAACCCTATCTTACAGCAAGATATGTTGTCTAGATGTCCTTAAAAGTGCCCATGCTGGCACATGCCATGCCACATAGCCCCCCACCTCACCACCTGACACACCCATGCACTCCATTTGACCAAAAATACATTTTCTGCCACTTACTATCGGTGACATGCTGAAGAACCCTGGCTCCTAGTACAAGTAGTGTATGAATGTAACACGCTCATTCAACCGTTAACACAAGCTGAACAAATTTTGAGAAATGGTTAATGGTGTCCATCTTTAATGATGTGAGTCATTAATTACAAAAGTAATCATGGAAAGGCTTAACAATTTGGGATCAGGTGGTGCTTGCTGTCCTCAGTTTGAATCCCAAATTTTCGTGATTACTGTAGCTATGCCACCTCAAATGATTACACAAGATATTGGCCCCTCCACCTAATTATTTACTAAACACCATCTCAACCATCCATTTCTCCACATATAGTTCCTCACTGGATGTGTGTGATGTTTATTCATTAATGGTATGGACACCAATGGCCAACACTGCAGTTCAAGCAACACCCCCTCTCTTCCATGCTACACAGCTCCTTCAGGGCCTGGATGGATGTAGTCATGACACAGAGATAGGATGAAACCTCAACAGAGGAAAATGGCCTAAGCAAGACCAAAGATAAGAAAAAATGATGAATACGCGTTCATCTGTATACCATGGGCTGGATTCGCAAAGCTTTCAGAAGGTGCAAAATCTTCCATAAGTCCCCAAAACTGCTGTAGCTATGGAAAAAAAGGGGAGATTGCTCTAAGTGCTATTCACAAAAACCTCTGCAGCTGCAGAAGAAAACACTAAGGATTGTGGAAAAAAGTGCAGCTGCGGAAGTCCCAGAAAAAAAGGTGTGAGATAAGTAAGGCACAGCCCCTGAAAAGCTATTCTCAGCCAGTTTTTTTCTGCAGTTGCAGAAAAAATGTTACACACAGTGGAATGAGGTGTAACTCTCCTGCAGCAAACTGCAGTAGTGCCCCAACAATTGAAATCAATTAATGTGGAGGTGAGGCACAGGCAATAGCATCCCAGATACTATAGCAGTGGCTGATGTTACAGCAACAAAAGCAGACATTGCCATGATATGGCAACAGGCAACAACCACCAGACCCAGTTCAGCCCATGACGGAGACCCACAGGCAGTAGAGCCTGACCAGCCTGCAGCGAGTGCTACCCCTGCAGGAAACAGGAATGCCCCAGAGAGGGACGATCAGCGGTGACAGTTGGCCATTGTGGTGCCATGGTATTACTGGTACCTGTGGTGCTGCAGTGGTCCCACTTCAGGGACTGGTTGCTGGTCTCTTTGTGAGTGCTGTCAGCCTCATACTGTGGCAGCAGTGTTAATGTCTGCTGCTTCAGCTACTTGGTTGTACTATTGCTGTGCCTCCTCAGCCATTTCCATAGCTGCAGATTTGCAGCACTTGCGAAATTCCCATGGCTGCTGGAGTTTCGCAGCTGTGGGAGTTTTTGCAGAATTCCTCAACTGCACAAAGTTTCTGTCAGAATAAGGCACAGCTGCATTTCCGCAGTGCTGCAATCCTTTTTCTCACAGCTGCAGGATTTTTGCTGTTCTTTGAGAATCCTGCCCCAGGTTTTTACAAGCAAATTAGAACAAGCAGAAAAAACAAGCATTTGTCAGTGCCGAATGTTGTCTTGCTACTATTGGCAGTGCAGGAGTTAGAGAGAAGCAGCATAGGAGTGGCAGTCAAGTATTGAACTGATGCCAACCCACCCCCACCCTGCAGAGAGTGAGAGGCATTAGGGCGTCCCTGTGGGTGTTTGTTAGTGCAGTGCGGGAAAACATGCTGGGCAGGATGTGAAAAATGACAGCTGCACAGTTCATAAGGAGGTGTAATTAAATGGCAGTGCTGAAAATGTGGCATACAAACATACGAAATTTGCGGAGTTGCAAGAGTGCGTGGGAAATATGCAAGGCACGCTTGCAGCACTGCCGGTTTGTGGGCGTTGACGCAAATTTTCAACATAGGCATTTTAGCACCTCTGCTCATGTACAGTGTCACTGTCATTTCCTCAAAGTGTCCCAAGAAGTGATTTGGCACAGCGACCACGCTATTCTGCGCTGGAAGTGTGGAAACACATTTTGGGCAGGATATGTGAAGTGACAGCTGTACTGTTCATCAAGAGGTGCGTAAAAATGGCAATGGTGAAAATCCAGAGTGAAAATATCACAAATGCACGACTGTACGAGCATGCGTGCAATCTGCCAATGCACGCTCGTGACACAGTCATTTTATGGAATATCAGCTCCAAATTTTCAACACAGGCATTCTAGGAGCTCTGCTCATGAACTGTGTCACTGTCATTTTCATAATCTGGCCCAAACACCGATTTCCCACAGTGACTGCGCAATTGTGCGCCAGAAGTGTGGAAACACATTTTAGGCAGGATGTGGAAAATGACAGCTGTACTGTTCACAAGGAGGTGCACAAAAATGCCAATGCTGAAAATACAGCGTTAAAATATTGCGAATGCGCGAAGTTACGAGCCTGCATAGCAACTGCGTAACACACGCTCGTAAAACCGGCATTTGTTGGATTTTTTCCACCAAATTTGGAACATAGGCTTTTTGAGAGGCCACCTCATGAACACTGGCACTGTCATTTTGTTACTGGGTCCCAAAAGGTGATTTCACGTCGTGACTGCGAAATCACCTTCCGAGGCCGATTAATGCCATGACAGTGACCGAATTCATGAGGAGGGGCCCCAAAACCCCATGTTGAAAATTTGGTGACAAAATTACAAGAAATGCCTGAGATATGCAGCAAAGTTGAAAAAACCCTATTCATTGCATTATACAGCTTACCGGCATTTCCTCAGTTCGCGGTCGGCTTTGAAGAGTGCAGACGTGTTCCCGGTCCACGGAAGATCGTCGCGCCGAAGTCTGGAGATAAGTATGGGGTGAGGGGGGTGAGGGGAGGCAGGGTGCGCAGTGGGTGGGTGTGGATGGGGGGCATCTAGACTACAAGGGACGGTTTTCGTTTTGCAGGTGGAAAAAAAAAAAGCAAAACTGTCGCGGGACAGTTTTTGCATTACATGGTATTTGGCATGCTGGGGTGGGCTCCCAGCATGACACCTAATGAGTTTGTGGGGAGGTGTCAGTAGCCCGATGGGGATTGCAGGCACCTCGTCGGCACACACAACACAGAAGTGCGCCAGCGAGGTTGGGCAACCCCGCCCGCAAACAAAGAAAGAGGGGGGCGCGAGCCGAGGGGATTGGGCACCCTCAGCATTCACCAGTTGGAGGGTGATGCCGAGGGTGGGCTCCCGTCGGCACACAAGCTGAGGAGGGGTTGCCGACAGGATTGGGCACCCCAATGTGGAAAAAGCGTGAAGCGGCTACCGCTCACCGACCATGATCATAATGGCGGCGAGCATGACAAGCAAAGGACCGCTGCTTATGACGAGCTTTGCTCAGATTGCAGCGGACCTTTGCTTTGATGTGCTTGCTCCATTATGAATGCATGGTGTGGCGGTGGCATGCAGGCTGATTGGGGAATGAGGGATGCACCTACTGATGCGTGCCCTGCATTCGCCCAAGAGCAGCTGCGCCCCCAAGACCCGCACTGTCGCAAGATGTTTCTTGTGCATGCGTGCAAGCCAACATAAACAACGAATACTTACCATATCCGGTGATGTTGTCATTAAACTGCAGAAATTGCCCCCAGAAGGAACATTCTGCTGGGTGAGGCACATGATTCCAGATCATGATGAAGCACAGTAGCAGAGGCATTCCCCTTCCCCTATCAGTACTGTGTAACTGGAAATAAGATAAAAAGCAGAACACATTTTGAGGATTTTGAAAGGTTCTGGCCCCACCCCCCACCACCAACATCTGCCCCCCAAGAAGATCATAAAAATGAAGAAATGCTTACCTCAGGGACTGTGAAAGTAGAAACATTGCACAGTTACACAAGTCCCCCAGATCTGGTTGAGCAGCAGCAGGAGTGACACTTAACTCCGCTGGAATTCCTGATGTTGACAAAAACCAAAAAGAACATAATTACTATCAAACTCAGACATCCAGATGGCAGTAACAGAAGTACCCCGCTAGTAATGAAAAATTAAATACTTACCATCTGCCTTGGGATTGGAAACATGGTGCGTTCCAACATCCCTAGATCCTAATCCTGGTCTGGCATGATGATGTCATCCACAGCACTCTGAAAAATAATATGAAAGCAGTACAAAAATATTAGAACTCAAGACACCACGATACCAACCCACCAACACCCTTATGTTGCACAGGAAAAAAACAAAACAAAGATAGATGCTTATGTGTGCAGCAGCAGCAATATGGACTCCATGAAGATGATCCACAATCAACCATCTAAATCCAGCACTGTACTTCTTGTGGCAACTTGGCAAGTAGTAGTCAGAGACAGCAGCAGGCAGCAAGCTACAGTGCCCCATAATGTCATTCACTCACCTCCCTACCACCAGGCAAGTTACAACCACAGAGTCATTCAACTCAGCCAATCAGGACAGCAGTATAGGGAAATGATAATTCTATATGTCTGTCTCAATCAGTTGAAAAAGCAGCAGCAGGAGGAAACAATTGCAAGTAGCAGTAGTATTTTGCAGGAAAAATTAATTTTCTCTGCATGACACCCCATTTCAGGTCTGACCGTTAGGTGGTGGTGCAACGTTTAACATCAGGACTGACACCAGATTTCAGTCTCAATTTGATGTAACATTTTGGTGACCCAGTACATTTTAAATGATTGAAGGCTTCTGACATGTCAGTCTCATTTAAAGGAATCCACTCTACATTATTGTGATCTAAGTGACTGGGTATTAAGTACTTAGGATTAAATATACTTGGAAAAAAGTTATTTAGGTGATTTGCCCTTTCTGTTTTGTCACTAACAGTTTTACCATCAATAACAAGAGGACCTAGGTTAGATTTGTTGCCACATAAGGAACCTATGTAATTAAGGAAACTCTTTTCGTTATCTTTAATATTTGTTGCCATAATGTACTCTACATTCTTTTTCGATATTTTAATTAGATATTTGACTTTGTTAGAACTATTTTTATAATGTTTCCATTTTATATCAGTTGGATGGATTTTATATCTCCTGCTATGTTTTTTCTTTTTGTTGATGGCCTTTTTAACACTCCTGTTCCACCATACTGGAATTCTCTGACTATTTATGTTCTTAGTTCTATTCGGAACCCAAGAATTAATACAATATTGAAGTTTTTCTGAAATTATCTTCCACTGTGAAGTCAGGCACCTTCCATTAAGTTATTTTTCCCAATTCCAGTTAGCAAGGTAATCCTTTATACTAGAATAATTGGCTTTGTTAAAGTCTTTCATTATTGTAGAACCTTTTAAGTATTGTTTAGAAGTAATAATACTAAATGTAATCATATTATGGTCACTGGTACCTAGTGGTTCAAGAACACATGGAGTAGTAATATGTTCATTACAGTTGGTCAAGCCCAGATCCAGTAAGTTATTTCCTTTGCTTTTACTCATGACTATTTGCTGTAAATCTGAATTAATTGTAAGGTCGAGGAATTTGTTTTCTGTAACTCCCATAGCATTTAGTGTAGAACAGTCGATATTTGGGAAATTAAAATCACCCATCAAGATATAATTAGAATATATTCCCGTGTTCTCCAAAGTTGACAGAAATCAATTGTTGTCACTTTGGGCTAGATTTGACGCATGATAGACTAGGCCAATTGTTATCTGTTTCCCTGGGAGAATAACTTGGGCCCATAATATTTTGGTTTCCAGACAGTAGACCGTGGTTGTGTCAAGCCTATGAGATTTATATTTTTCTAATACATGTAAAGCTATCCCAACCCCTTTCTTGTTTTGTCTGTTTTTGGAGTACCTGATGTATCCCGGGATATCCATACCCCACCCATACAAAAAAAATTGGCCTAATGCTCAACTGCCTCAAATCACTAATAATTAGTTAATGTTCAGTTATTCCTCAGTTTTGCATTGGTTGATTTTTTCACATGCAAATGAGCTAGTGGCTAACTCCTTCTAGTTCAACCTACTGCTAACTAATTCTTAACAGTTTCAGCAGTTAGTCATTGACCTGTTTCCTAATTAAGAATTAACTAATCCCTATGAATTGAGTACTGGTTTGGCATTCATTAATTACTAGTTGAGTCATCTTCCTTAAACCATGTTTCAGTAATGCCACAAACTGATATATTTTGCTCTTTTAGAATATATTGTAGCTTGCCCATTTTGTTTGATAAACTTCTAGCATTGATTAATAATATTTATTTATTTATTTATTTATTTGTACCTCGGTTTACAACCTTTGAGCCAAAGGCTTATTTCCAAAGGTACCTCATCACGTTGAGGACAAATACATAATAGACTTTGGTTACAGCAAAATTGGTTACATAGTTAAACAGTATAAGCTAGTTTGGTTACAATGGCACAATATATTAATGTTCTCAAAAGTTTTAACCATTTCTGATATATTTGGTGGGTTATTTAAAACCTTGTTAAGAGATGTAGAAACTGACTGCTTCTCCCCCATATTACTCAGTTTAAAATAGTGTTTAAACAAGAGTTAAATTGTTTCCCCAGAAGAAGATTGCCTTTTCTGCTTAGATGCAAACCATCACCACTAAACAGTTCAGGATGGTGCATGAACTCTTCCCAGTGTGTGATGTATTTTACACCTCGGCCTGGATATTCAAAAGGGTTGCGCCATGCGCAACAGGGTTGCGCATGCGCAAGTCCAAAATGCGCCATTCTGCGATATTCAGCAGGAGGCAGTTACGCCACTGGCATCAGGTTGCGCCAAAGAGAGCAATGCAAATGAATGCATGCTCAACAGAGAGGAGGATCGCCAGCCTTTGCATAACCCGATATTCAGTCGGGTTGTGCAGAGTTGTGCATCGCAACCCCAACCCGCGCCCCTGCACAACCTTGAGCCCAAAAAAAGGGCTTGTTGAGGGCCACCCACAGGTGAGCTGCTGCATTGCAGGGTGCAACACAGCAGCTGCCACCCCTGGCTGGCCCCCAACTCTTTCCTGTGCCCCCACCAGCCCGATCGCGGGCATAGTGTAACTACGACTCCCCCCTGCCCACATCTCCACAGCCCAATCACGGGCAGTACAGGTACATGTAACACCCCCATATCCCGAAGCCTGATCACGGGCATAGCGTGTATGAACCCCCAGTGCCCGATCGCGGGCGAGATGTAACCCCAACCCAAATATCTCCCTGGTGGTCCAGTGGACCGTAAAGCCCGATCGCGGGCAGAATCATCACAAACCCCCAAACATCTCCCTGGTGTCTAGTGTCCCCACCCGAAGCCCCTCCACCCGCTCCCCGCGGCCGGTGACGACAGCATCCACCCGCCTGCCGCCCGCCGCCGCCGACTGACTGTCCGGTAGGGCTGCCGCCCATTGGTGCAGAGCTACAGCCAATGGGCTTGCAGCCCATACCGTACATGACGGTGACTGTCATACGGTATGGGCTGCAAGCCCATTGGCTGTAGCTCTGCACCAATGGGCGGCAGCCCTTCCGGACAGTCAGTCGGTGGTGGCGGGCTGCAGGCGTGGTGGACGCTGTCACCCGCCGCCGCGGGGGGCTGTTGTGCGGAGGGGCTTCGTGGGTGGGGGACACTAGACACCAGGGAGATGTTTGGGGGTTTGTGATGATTCTGCCCGGCGATCGGGCTTTTACGGTCCACTGACCACCAGGGAGATATTTGGGTTGGGTTATTCTGCCCGCGATCGGGCACTGGGGTTCATACACGCACAGTGCGCTCCGCGATCGGGCTTCTTGCACGTGGTGAGGGGTGTTACATACCTGTAATGCCCGTAATCGGGCTGCATTAGGCATCGGTCCTCGACAGCTGCTGCCTGGCAGGGGTGGCCAGCGCAAGTCCTCGGGATCGGGCGCACCTACATGCAAATGGCATGCAAGAAGAATAGATGCAAATGGCCCCCCAGCGCCTTGCATAAATTATGGCCCCATTTGCATGTCACCTTTTGAATATCGGAAATTTGCACATGGCGCAATGGTACTTGCGCCACCGCAAGTTTAATGCTCATCTCTGGCAACTTGCGGTGGCGCAAGTTCCACTGCACCATGCGCAAGTGCTGTGGCTGGGGAGTGATATTGCGCAACTCCTTTGAATATCACCCCAGCAACACCCCTGTGCAACTATTTTGAGCAGCGCAAGGGTTTGCGCCTCAGAATGGCGCAGTTTGAATATCCAGGCCCTCATTTATAGCACCAAATACACAACCAAAGGTTAATATTTTTAATCTTTTCATTAACATAGTATGACGCTTTAGGTATTGGATGGATTTCAGAAAGAGCAATTGTGCCGTCCATTTCTGATAGTTTATTATGAAGTGCTACAAGGCCTTGTTTCATTTCTAGAGAGGAATTGTGAATAACATTGTTAGCACCAAGGTGCACTAGTACCACAGGAGGTATTTCACTTTTTTCAATTATATTATTAACCATAAGTGTGACATCTTTAATTTTTGCACCACTGAAAATGGAAAGGGTTCAATTCACTTTATCTGGGTTGCAGATTGCCCTGCCCAGATGTTTTACTAATGAGTCTCCAAGTACATATGCTGGTGAAGATGCTTGATGATTGGTTCATGGGATTTCTTGATGAATATTTGTAGATAATGACTCAGTCATAATATCTGTTTGTTTGAATTTCTCTCTCCTGGTCCTTGATCCAAAAATAAGTTTGATATTGAGTTTGTGTTCTGTGTTGGATTACATGTATCTGGCAATATTCTAATATTATTATTCTGTTCATTAATAGGATTTACTAATTGGCATTCCCCTGATAATTCAAGATTTTGGTTAAGATCATTATTTTGTAAAAGGGGATCAAAATGATTAAGTAATGGAATATTGAACAGGGCTGCCCGCCTATTCTTTTTTGATGCTTTAGAGTTCTGAACCATGTACCATTCCTCATCTGTGCCATATGATGAATCTGGTTCCCTAGCCCTTTTCCTATGTAACTCTGTAAGTGGTGGTTTCGTGATAGTTGGGATACAATTTAATGTTACCTGTTCAATTGCTTTATTGATTAAATTAGTACTTAATTGATCATTAGTATTTAAATGTCTAGAGGGAGAGACTGCTTCTTTAAATGCAATCTGTAGTCAGGAAGCCATAGCTTTTTGGCTTTCTTCCAGCTCAATCATCCTTGTGCCAAATACATTTATTTCACTTGTAAGGAATTTAAATTGAACACAGTTACTGCACTGTTCTGGTATATTGTTAATGTTCTACAGTGATTTTATACATATCACAAGATGTACATTTAAAGATGAAGCTCCCGTTTTTCAGTTGTAATGTCTTAGCCATGGTAGTATACAGTATGTCTGTGTAATAGATTATCTTTGTTCACAAACAGAATACCAGCAAGCAAATGATTACTACAGATAAAATACAGATGATTGTTACTAAAGTTTTTACAACAGCCTTTGGTCTAACACTGTAAGGTGATGTTTACCTTAATGTTTACAACTCTCTTATATTCTGTTACAACCACACGAAAAACACACAAAACACGCACCAAGACACGTGTGTCTTTGTGCGCGTCTTTGTGTGCAGCAGATGTGTGCTCGCCCCGCTCGCCACAGGCCAGGCCTTAAATAGCCTCCACATGACCCGAAAATGCAGTCAGGATCACTCGCTCTCAAAATCTCTTAAATCGGTAGGAAATAAGTTAAAATGTTAATGTCCACTCATTCGTGGTCTATGTAGAGCACATGTGAATGTTTAATTTAAAAATACAGCTTGTACTACAAGTTGTCGTCTGCACTGCATTGCCTAAGGACTACAATCCATCCTCCTGTAATGTTACAGGGCTCCATTTATGTAACAGCACACAAAAGTATAAAACTATTAGATTTAGAATAGACAGATTCACCCTTAGTGACAGTTCAGGGTCTGCCTCCAGGAATTAGTGTTAAAACACTTGAGATTTAGCTGTTGTTGCAGGGAGCTACCCCTGATTGTTACTCACGCTACCCAATACAAGACACAGACTAGACAAAATGGAGACTGCAGGTTGATGACTGGTTTGCCAGGAGAAGCAAGGCCCACATGAATCACTGAGGTATCGTTCCTGTTCTAGATAGTTGAGCAGGGGGCTGATCCCCGGGCGAGTCTCTCGACGATGATGGTTTCTGTGCCTGAAGTAGCTGGCTAGGCCAGGTGGCAAGGCTCAGGCACAGTGGAATAGTTTGGATTTTGAGTCTGGTAGTGCTGGATGTAGCTTCCAGCAAGCGTGTCACATTTACACAGTGGGGAACCAAATCACAACCCACTAACAGCACACAGCACATTTATAGTAAAGCAATCACCATACCACAGTACGGAAGGCAGTCCTGCCACAATATCAGTGTCTCTGAGCAAAAGCAGGAATTCTGTGGTAAACAGATGGCCATGTGGGTGTGTGTCAAGTTATTGTTGCTTTTTTGTTTGCATCTTAAAGTCTGTTTGCATGGAAGCATTCAAAACTATGGAGAGAAAATAGTAGGAGTACAGGTCAGACAGAAGTAATTAAGTAGTTTTGTGGGTAAGTTTATGTATTGGGGGTGGGAAAACCACACGTGTTTCCATTGGCATGTGTGCAACAGTTCAACTGTGAAACTGAGATAAGTAAGAGAAGAAAACTGAAAAGCATAACAGTGGCTACAAGCATGCTGCATGCATGCAGATATGATCAGATATAGTATGCATTGAAGTACAAGCAAGCCATATGTGTGCAGACAGT
Organism: Neoceratodus forsteri; assembly: GCA_016271365.2. Taxonomy (NCBI): domain Eukaryota; kingdom Metazoa; phylum Chordata; order Ceratodontiformes; family Ceratodontidae; genus Neoceratodus; species Neoceratodus forsteri. The sequence goes on from CM057454.1 coordinate 169,454,051, forward strand.
TTAGCTTAGTGGTTAAAGGCACTGAACTAAAAGCCAGAAGATGTGGAGGCATAAAGACCTGGGTTTGAATCTCATCAAACCCCACTTGTGTATGGTGTGATCCTGAGCAAGTCACTTAACCTTTACATGTGCAGTTATCAGTGACCACTTGATTTTTGCACACATACCACATGCATGCAGTCTTTCCCAATTTAACATAAAAATCATGGTTTCCACACTTGCTTGCTGCACACATGCCATATGCATGCAATTGGTTCCAATTTAACATTTAAATCATACTTGCAGCACACATATCACTTGGGTAGTTTTACTGTGCAGCATGAAAACATTTTATATAATTATTTCTGTGAGGGTGAAACCCACAGCATCATCCTGAACTACATAGCTTTGGGAAAAAAGTTCTGTTCACAAAAACATATTACAATATACTTGATATCTGTGAATAGGAGGGGGAAATATAGACGGTGTAAGATAAAACAAGAAGAAAGATATGGTGTATGGGTACAGACTAAAGGACTGACAGGAAGTTACAGTTATATACACAACAGGAGGGACATGAAGGGTAAGCACAAGGGAAGGGTACTCAAATGATGGAAAAGAGAGGGAGCATAAACATTACATAATAACATGCAAAATGCTGGACATGAAAAAGAAACAAGAGGATATAGAAAGAGGAAGAGGACAGCAAAGGTTTTTTTTCTTTTTCCTTTTTTCTTTTTTTTGGTTTGTTTCTGTCATTTCTTAGGGGGTGTGCATGAGGAAGCATGAAGTAACAAAGCAAGGACAGGAAAAAGAAAAGAGAAGAAAATTCAGATACTGCACTACCTGCCTCACTTGCAAATTAGCATGCACACTTTTAAAATTTCCAGACCGTAATTCAACAGTGCCAGAAACAGGCCCAGATTCTTCTGACCTGCCACTGCCACCACCAATCCCCTCACAATGAAGTTCTGCAAGGAGGTCCAACACTTTATGTTGCTCCTCCATTAGTTTTCTGAGGTCCCCCTGACTTCCTGGTGGAACTCATCAAAATCACAGTGGAGAGCAGACACCTCTGCTCATACAACCGCCAGGTCTTTGTGGCTAACTGAAGGAACAGCTGGGTCTGCTGCAGGCTGTGCGGGTTCACCACCACCATGAACCTGGCGCCGCCGGTGGATGTGGGGTGAGGTGGATGGGGGTGCCGCTGCCTCCTGCTGCTTTCTCCTGTTGCTGCTACACCTTCCAGGCACTACCTGACCACTGGCCCCATCCTCCTGCTGGCCTTCTTCTTCTTAGGTCCCACTGCCTCCTGCTGCTGCCAACTCCTGTTGTTTCTGGAGCCACTCTACAGTGGGGTGGTTCTGCAGATGGCTCCTCTAGCCACCAGTTCCAAAATAGCCCCCTTGTTTTCCCCTTCACACTGATCTGCTGCACAGCTTGCAGATGACCACCATGCTATAGCTGGTGTTTCAATCAAAGAAACATTATACGGCTGACCTTTTATGCTGGGGGGAGGTGGGGGTGCATGCTTCTGCTGGGGGCGAGTGGGGGGGAGCATTAGTATCTGGCTGCTGCTGGGGGGTGGGGGCCAAATGCTCCTGCTGCTGCTGCTGAGGGCTATGGGATTCTGTGGCTGGCTGGTTCTGAGGGCCACATCATGCTCATGGCCATGCTGCTGCAGGGGGGGCAACGGGCTCATGCTGTTGCTGCCTGGCAGTGCGGGCCACATTGTCCTCTTGGCAGGGCACATGCTCCTGCAGGAACACCTGCCTGTTAAGGTGAACAGTGGGTGCCTTATTCCCAGTCACCTTGCCCTGCTGTTTAGCATCCATCCTATCTAGGAAAAAAAAAAGATTCCTAACAGAAAGGGAGAGAGGAGAGAGAAAGAGAGAGAGATAGGGAGTTAGTTACACACACACACACACACACACACGCATATACATCGATACACTACAGACACTAAACAGAAACTATAAGCAAAGAACAGAAACGCAATCTATTATATTCTTTTTAAACAAAAAAAGGGTGTAAAAAAACACACACAACAGAACAGTAGCACACAGACCAAGTAAAGAATCTCTAGATTTTAAAGTCTCTGCTGCTGGCTGCCTGCTTCTCCTCTCCAATTCTCCAGCTACATAGAAAGGAAATGAACTACTCACTTTCTGCCTATATAGAGTCAACCCATGTGACCTGCAGAGATTGAGTCATGTGGAAAGCCCAATTTCACCTGATTTCACCTAATTTCACCAAATAGTAACGCAAGGAGAAATTTACAGGTGAAATTTCGGCTTGCTTTCATAATTATGCAAAATATTTCATGTGGTGAAATTAGCGATTTCACTGGTGAAATAAAATTTTGCTGCACCACTAACTGTGGTACAGGAAATATGTCATACTCTCTGGCCCATACTAAAGCAACTGAAAGCCAGAAACCTCCATGCAGAAATTCTGTATCCAGTCAGGCTGCATGTTGAAACAGAAATGTGACCCTGCACCTTTGTGGATTTGTTGGAAGTTTCATCATACTTGGAGGAGTTTGGGATCACTCTGCCTTCTCTGTCTAAAGAGCGCTTGGAGAGGGATTTAATGCAGTTGGCTTGGACAATCGCCTGTAGAGGACACACACTAAGTGAAGACTCTTTGAAGGACAAGCCTACTGATTTTCAGGGAGATATTGGTTCCCTATGGAAGATTTATGGGGCTGCATTAATGCCAGAGAGTGAATCCTCACATTCCCAGGAGTCTACAGCGGAGCCCTCCATTTCAGAAGACACCTCAGATGTTCCCATGGCAACCTGAGTTCCAAACTACTCCCTTTGCCATGGTTGATTTAAACTTCATGGACTTAAATAGTGTTCTCCAGTGCATCACAAATGCCACAGAGCTACACAGAAATGCTGCTGCTCTACTCTTAACCTTTGTTGAACGGAATTTACTTAATTCAACATTGGACCTATCTCCCATGTCAAGACACTCAGTGAGTACCTCCAGGACTTTGTAAAAGCAGTGTGAGGGGGAAAGGAGTATGTAATTTTCATACTGAAGACTTTCTTCCTACATCCTCTCTTGGAGTGAAATAGAAACTATGGACAAGTGCATTTTGTTAGATAAAATGTTTTCCTTGGAGGATGCATATATAATAACTAGAGTAGCAGTCTATCTCAGGGCTATTTTAGTTATATGAATGAAATATAAATAAGCACTCACCTCAGCATTTTTTTGCACACAAAGTTATTGGATGTAACATGTTTTTATGCATTTTATATATACTTGAAGATGTACTTTTATATATTACGTATTTATTGAGATGTAATTGGATCTGCTATATTATATGTTATCTATGTATTCTATGTGTGTATGTCTTGTAATGGTCTATGACAGAACAATAAATTCTTTCAATCAAATATTGAAGACTTTCTTTCTGCATCCCCTCTTGGAGCGACAGCCATACTGAGCCTCCAGCTACTATGGTATTTAGTTCTTTAAGTACAGTATTTTTTTGCCCCAGTATGATGCTCTTTTTCTGCTAGGTGCTATATCAGTTGCACGGGGTACCAGTAAGACACTAGCAACTTACCTCAGAGCAAATGGTGACTTTAAGTGATGCCAGAATATTTACTGTCCATTTTAAATAAGTTATATGTTATATTTGCACTTTTTGTACGATGATAGCATTAAATACGTTTGTTTCATTAGGTGACTCTCTACATTAGCTGCTGACACTTTATTGTTCTAGGTCATGTTGTACTGTCCAATTTGCAGCTTCATTGAAGTTATATGTAGGGCTTCCATGATTACTTGATTCTCGTTGATGTCAGTTTTGGGCGTCTTTTCCTTCTAATGAGGTGTCTTCCTGTTGAAAAATCTAAATTAAAGACATAGGCTACCCGCATTTTACTAAATTTCGGGACTTCCTTGCCTATGTGGCTTGACATTCAGACTTCTCTGCTCCAGATGAAAAATTCATCCCTCGTCTGCAGAGAGGGTGTGCTTCCCTGTTATACTCCATGTTAAATTCTCAGAACTGAGGCAAAACAGCGAGAGCACCTCTTTTAACCCACTCAAGCCTAAGACATTATTGCAGGTGAAGGAGCTCAGTTAATTAGATTTCATTTCCATACAGTGCATCTTCTTCTGAGCCTTACTTTCTAGAAGGTTGACTGCTTCCAACCTACACAACATAATGGGTAAGATAACAATGGGGTAGACAGCCAGACTAATGCAGAAGTATTTGATTGAGGGTCAGGGGATGACAAAGCCACTGAGGATGTCTACCTATAAACCTTTCCCCCCCTAGATTCAACTTTGCTGATGTCTGGTTTGCCACTGGACTCATAGCTTTTACTCATGAGTCTGATATATTGACTTTTTTCCCTGCCGCGGTGGGAAAAAATGTGTCTCAGGAGTGACACACCTCAAGCTTCTGACATTCTCCTTTTTTGACCTAGGAATCCAGATATGGAGGCTGTATGGGGAAAAGGTTTTAGTTGCCCCATCCATAACACTCTGTATAGATAACTTGGCAGAATCCCAGTCTTCTATGCAAGCAATAATACCCTTCAGGGTGGGCAGTATTGTGCAATACTGGACTGCCTAGGAGTGTAATGAGGTCCAATTCCACAGGTGAAGAGCCTTATAGCCCCTGGAAGCTCCAGTATTGCCCATACCACCCACCCTGGAGGGTATTATTGCTCTTAGAAAATGGGCTACATGTGTCATTCTTTATAGGATTACAAAAACAATAAAGTAGTGCTATAAAAGAATGACAACAATTTAATTTTTAGTGCTTTTCTTGTAAAGCAATCCCTCTACTGCTGGTATAAAATACCAGTAGAGGGCGCTGATGCTTTGAGATCCTGCTTGTAAGTCAATACATACTAGAAAGACTGTGATTATTCATCCCCTGGCAATGTTTGTTCCCTCAGCACTACTATTCGCCCCCCAGTAACGTTTATTCCCTTAGCAGTACTCGGTGGCAGTAAATGTTGGGAGGCTGTGCTGGAATGATTTATTAATCTTCGGCAACCAGAGGCGAGGGAGTGGCAGAGCAGCTTCCATCAGGTTCACAACCCGTTCCCTGGCTTTCACTTTCTTCATTTCTTTCTCCCATGACCCACTCACTCGTTAGCTTCAACTGTCAACTTGCAGTTAAGTTCATGGCACTTGGAGCTGTACTGGAGCCAGGGTGAGCTGGGAATCAGCGTTCTGTAGTAAAGCCTAGCACATGATGTGGTGGCACTGCAAGTTTAAGAGAAACTGTTGATATGTAAAAAAAAAGGGGTATTGAATAGAAGCGATGCAGAGTCTGGTTGGGAAACCAGAGCTTTTTGTGTTGTGACTGCTGCCGCCTCTACCTCCCGGTGGCTCTGTTTCCTTTCCCTATCCCACCTGCATGGAGCAGGCCACTGCCTGAGCTCTGTATGGGCTGGGAGTTAGAATTCCCACAGGCACTTTCACTTCAGGGTGATCTCGCAAAGCAGTTGGCTGCAGCAGCAACCTCAGCATATCCTTCACCTGCCACTGTCCGAGATCAGTAACACATAATTCAAGAAATCAGGAAGCCCCCACCAGACCCCAGGAAAGACAACTAATTTTGTTTTTTAAATTGGCGACAGCCCCAGTGTGGTAACCCGCTAGTCCACCATGGCTGTAAGCTTTGAGGGAGCTGAGCAGTGACTAGCTATGTCACATTTTTACAGTGGCCTTAATAAAAGGAATACAAAATATTGATCTGTGTGTTGTTATTTATTTTATTGTAGGAACTGGTTTGATTACTGAGACTGTGTGTGGGGTGTGGTGGGGGGGCACCTCTTGCTAAGGGACGAATAAAATGGTGGCAGTCTGAAGCTGTATGCCCAGTGCTTCAGCCAATGATGAAGCAGGCTGGGCACAAGGATACTTGGCTAGACATGAGGCAGGATTGGGCTGGGACTTTTTATTCAGTGGGCATCTATTGAAAGTTAATGTACCCCTGTAGAATGGGTATTAGCCAATCAGATGCCTCCAAATAAAAAGCCCATGTTCTAATACTGTACTGTGTTTAGTGCAAGAATATCAGCAAATACTGCCATCTGTTGACAATTGCCTATTGTTACTTTCTTGTAGCATTCTCTTGTACTGTATATACTGATTGTTCAAGTTAATGTTACAACTGTTGAGGTTTATTACTGCATCTATTTTATAACTTCTGGGTAATTTCCTCTCATTTAGCAATCAGGCAGGCCATCAACATACATTTTACATCATTTTGAGCTATATTAGCAGAATTTCACTCAATTTGATTACCAGTGGCATACCCTTATACTAAAATTATGTCTTACAACATTAATGGAATCAACAATCTGGTAAAAAGGAAACAACTATTTAAATACCTTTAAACTGAAGGTTGTGATATAATTTTCTTGCAAGAAACCCATCTCTCTCCTTAACAAGCTATTAAATTCAAATGTTGGGTTACCTCAACCTGTATCATGCCTCTTTAGACTGGGGCAAGAAGAATGGAGTTATGATTCTCTTTTCAGCTCCTTCCCCTTTGAGGAAACAGAAGTAGCTGTGGATCTTGGTGCTTGATTCATTAGGGTAATGGGCAAGATACAAGGCACCCAGGTCACACTGGTTAATGTATTCTATATGCACCCCGGCTTTGCAAACAATTTTTACACCTTCTTGATTAAGAAAGTATTGGTGAAGTTGAGGACCTTTTAATATTGGGAGGGGGATTGGAATTTAATCTTTAACAGAGCTTTGGACACCACCTCTCAGATGCCTAATCTGAATAACAGGACTGTCGGGTCATTTAAGGGCCTGCTGACTGGTTTGGGCCTCAGGGACATTTGGTATACAAAATACCCAACTGCCAAAGATTACACATATTATTCCCCTAGATTTAAGATTTGTTCCAGACTAGACACTTGTATTACTTATAAAAAAGGATATGGCTTCCTTCCCCACTATGTGGATCGGAACATCCACTTTGTCAGACCACCAAAGGATCTTCTTAGAAGCAAACGTTTTGATCCCACAGAAGAAAACACTTTGAAGACTGAATGTCTCCCTTTTTCTAGGCCAGACTGTAGTAACAGAATTAAAGAATACAATCAAACTAATGGTAGAACATAATGCTATACCAGGAGTTAGACCCCAGACTTAATGGGACACAATTAAAATGATGGCCAGGGGAGAAATTATTTCTGTAACTGCATATAGGAAAAAGAATGACAAAAACAGCTTGAAGACTTACTAGAACAGTTATGAATACTAGAATTTTGACAAAAACTGAAATGAACCAAACAGAATGAGGAAGAATTGAAACAACTAAAAGCCAAACTCCAGAACATACAAAAAATTGAAACAGAAAAAGCACCCTGGTACATAAAACAAAAATATTATGAGGGTGGAGTGTAAGCAACTAAGTGTCTTGTGTATCGCCTCAAACAGCAGGCTACCAAGGCTGCTATAACCAAACTAAAACATCCCACTAATGGACAGGTGGTCCATAGAGGAGAACAGATAACTAATGCCTTTGTTTCTTACAACCAGACACTATACAGACCACAATGGGAATCTTCTCTGGCAGCTAAAAGGTGTTTCCTACAACTTTTGAATTTGAGCACCCTAACTCCAAAGCAGGGCCAATCCCTAACTACACCGATATCTCAATCCAAAATTTCATACACTATCAAAAAGCTTAAATCTGGAAAGTGTCCAGGCCCAGGTGGCTTTGGTGGAGAATTTTGCAAGGTTTTCTCGAAGGAAATCACCCCATTGCTACAGGAGGTTTATAGTGATATCTGAGGACAGGGAGGCTTGCTGCCACCTTTGTGGCATTATGACACTATAACAGTTATTCACAAACCTAGCAAGGATCCCATTGACTGTGGATCCTATCACCCTATATCCCTTTTCAGTATGGACTATACGTCAATAATAGAAAAATGTCTTAACCTACTACTCCCCAAATCATTCACTTTGATCAGATGGGCTTTGTCACTGGTAGACAAGCACCTGACAACGTCTGATGCACAATTAATGTAATTGATACAATACTACACACCCAAACATCAGCCTGTGTCATGAGTCTTGATGCTGAGAAAGCCTCTGACGAGGTCTAGAGCTTTCTCTTCTTTGTCTTAGAAAATTGTGGCTTAACGCAGGCCTTTATAGATGGGGTCAGAGCTTTATATACTGCTCCACAGGCTTATCAACAGGTAACTGGGGGCATTTCTGACAGATTTAGATTGGGTAGGTGGATTCGACAGGGCTGCTCCTTTTCACCCCTCCTCTTAGCTTTATATATTGATACTTTGGCTAAACCTATCAGAGATGATAGCCAAATTGTGGGGATCAAGGTGGGTGGAGCAACTCAAAAGATTTCATTATATGCTGATGACATTTTACTTTACCTGGCTCACCAGGCGCTTTTCATTCCTAAGCTTTGGTCACTCCAACAGGAGTTTGGTTAACATGCAGGCTACGCACCTAATAAAGCAAAGATGGAGGTTCTTAATTTTTTTATAGGCCATCACCTGCCATAACATGGTTATTACCCCTCAATTGGAATCCCACCCAAATTAAGTATTTAGGTGTACAAATCCCCAAAAACATAAATAAGCTATTTGCTTCCAACTTTGATCCCCTAAATAAGCAACTACAACAAGACATAATCAGGTGGTCACTAATTAACTTCCATGTACATTCTCGAATACAATCAGCTTTAATGAACATACTCCCTAGATTCTTATATTTCTTTTAGCGTTTTCTCAGAAATATCTCGAAAACACAGTTCTGGGTATGGCAGCAGATCATATCTAAATATGTACGGAATGTAAAGTGCCCCCTACTCAAATACCTAATTATGTAGACAGAAAAAACATACAGAGGAAGAGCCCTCACAGACCTAGAGAACTACTATACTGCAGCACATTTGAGGGTAATACTTTTATGGATTATCCCAGAGTATCAATCTTATTGGAAGTTAATAGGACAAAGAGAGGAAGGGGATCCACCACTGGGAGTGAGAGCCATGGAACTCTCATTTAAGGTGAAGATGTATGGGCTGGAGACCTCTCAGTGGTCTTTCCAATGGTGTACATAACATGATTTATTTCTACCTTCAAAGTTAGACCATACTTTCTGGAGATGGGTGAGACTGTGGTTGTGTTATCCAGAATAACTGATGAGCAAGAAAGTTATTTTAGATTTTCAAACCATTAAAAAGAACTTTAACTTGTCCAGCTTGGAACATTTTTGATTTCTACAACTTAGAACATACATAACAACCAAACTCGGGGCTGGGCGGGGCCACTACCAGGCTACACCCTTGACTGAAATGTTAGCAGCAATCCTGAATCAGACTTCCACAAAAGGATATATTTCTGCTTTGTATAAAGGCCTTAGAAACCTATATAGAGACTGTGCCACTTCTATAAAACAAAGATGGGAACAAGAAATGATCGCTACTTGACAGATGGGGATTGGGAGAGAATCTTTTGATTGGCATCTAAAACAACCCACTCCTCCCTTTGGCAAGAGTTTGTCTGGAAGGTCAGGACACATTATGTTTACACACAGTTTTCCAAAGTAAGAGGAACCTCCATCACTCACATGCTTGCTGGATAAGGTGTACAGAGGATAGGGCATACAATTCGCACATCTTTTGGACATGCCAAGTCCTTCAACCCTACTGGCAGCAGATATTAGGTACTGTTCAAGACCTATTTTCTATCAGTACTCCTTTGAATATATCACACATGCTTCTTGGTCTCTCTCCATCAGAGATACATGAGCAAGATAGATTATATCTCTGGAATATTCTCCTAGCGGCTGCACATAGGGCCATCACTCATCATTGGCTTAAGGAGGAATCCCCACTTTTCCAGCATTGGTTGGATATTATTAATGAATATTAATTCTATTCAGACAAAGATATTGACAGGATGGAGACAGTGCAGAGGAGAGCTACTAAGATGGTTGGTGGTTTGCAACATAAACCATATCAGCAGAGGGCGAGGAACCTCAATGTGTACACACTGGAACAGAGGAGAGAGTGAGGACATATGATAGAAACATTCAAGTACCTCAAGGGTATTAATAAGGTTAAAAGGGAGGGCATGTTCCCACTTAAACAGTGTGCAAGGACAAGAGGTCATGGCACGAGACTGGAGGGTGGCAGGTTTTGGGGGAAAGTAAGGAAGTACTTTGTCACTGTGAGGGTGGTGGATGCATGGAGTGTCCTGCCCCATGAAGTAGTGGTGGCAAGGATAGTAACAGGATTCAAACATCCGTGGGACAGAAAAAAGGGAATCTTGGAGATGGGAAGGGGTAGCTATACAGTAGCAGGTGACCATGTAGGGTCACAGGCCACTCACCCAGGTAATTTAATGGGGCAGACTACATGGGCCTGGTGGTCCTTATCTGCCAACAGTTTCTATGTATAAAAGTATAGAAGAAGGGGTCAGCACTTATCAAAATAGAAAGAGATTTTCTTTTATTAAATATCACAAAAATGCACACATAAAAAATGCAGATCTCACCCAAAGCAGGATAGGCATGCAAGAAATAACAAAAAAAAACAAAAACAAAAAAATCCAGGTCTCTTGTGAAGTCTGCAGTCCACACAGTGTCGGCAAGCATTACAGCAAAGAATTAAATCGTGTGACCCATCGCGACCCGAATCGCAAAAACTGCAGAAAAATATGAGTGCAGGGCAAAAAGAAATGCTTGTAATAATGCTAAGGTAAAAACCAGAAAACACCAAATAAACACTCATGGTGTGACTAAGATCCCGAGATTGATGGCTCAATGAAAAATGGGAGTACTTATGTAGCGACCGTACCTATGTACCAATGGAAGAACTGACCTTCAAAGTCATCCTGCAAATCCCCACATTCGTGTGGAGATGGGCAAGTTGGACTCTTTGGATAGAGGACCCACACACTAGTTTTAGCTAGTTTAGACATTTTTTTTGTTTAAATATTCATACACTTGTTCTGACTTTCCACATGGGTCAACACACATGACTCCATAGATCTTGTAAAAAAGCACAGTTGTAGGATAATAATATTAAAAGCTTTACTTTTAAGCTCTCATAATGATTAAAATGCTATGACTGGATATGCATATCATATTACAGCTGCATGATGTAATTACTGTGATCTAAAGGCTTCTATGCATTGTACATCTGTATGGATAATTGTGTTATAAAAGCTGTGCCCAAGATACTCCTTTAATCTTAACCTGCTGTGATCTATCCGTTAGTCACCAATCCATTCCACTATCAGTGTACCAAATCCCATTTTCCCCATCTGTGACTCCAGGAGTGACTGACCCAGCAGGTTGCATGCCTTGGTCAGGTCCACAAACACTGCCCCTGTGAACATGCCCCCTTCCATGTTCTCCTGCAAGTCACTTTTAAACCTGACCAAGGCAGTCTCCATACCACAGTTCCTCCTGATTCCATGCAGGGCTCCCGTCAGTAATGTATGTTCTTCCAAATACTCAGTAATCTGAATGTGTAAAATTCTTTCTAAGATCTTGCTAGCAAGTGATAACAGTGATATATGCCTATATTTATTTGCCTGGTTTGATTAACCCATTTGAATACTGGTATAACAACAGCCCTTTTCCAGATTTTAGTAATTATTTTTGTACAGTGAGACAAATTGAAGTTTTTTTCCAGTGGCTGTGATAATTCAACTGTTGCTGATTTAAGAGACTTTGCTTCCAGTTTTGCTTCCAATTGGTCTAATCCTGGATTTTTAAATGCATACGGTTTTGACAACTGTTTTTGAACTTGTTTCCTAGTTACGTACTTAAAGTAGAACAGTGGTCTTGAATGGTGAAAACATTCACTTTCATTTACAATATTTGGCAGTCCATTTACAGTACATATTAAGGCAGGTCAGTAAATGTTTCATTTAAAATATTGGCTATGTCTAAACTATCAGCAAATTCTAAATCTCCCTTAACTACATTTTTAGGTAATTTTTATTTATGGGGCTTATAGGGTTGTCTAGCCCTTCCCAAGAGGATTTTTTTGCAAATTGTTCAGTTTTGTAGAACAACCTTTGCCGTTCTTATTAATCTTTAAATCTATTGCACTGTTCTTTATACTGTACACAGTCTTCAGTTTTGTTAGGTATTTTAAACTTTGCCATGTTAGGTCCTTCATTTTTATACTGTCCATTACTTCTCTGTTCGTCCATTTGTTAGATAAGATTTTTTTTTCATTTAGTAAGCTTTATTGGTTTGAAATTTTTTTACAACAACCATCAATACAGACAACGTGTTAATACATTAAGCAGAAAAATAATCGTTAATGAATACAGATACATATACATGATATGTAGTACATAGATAAAGATTACAATATAATAAGTCCTAAGACATGTTATTGTTGTTTGTATCCCACCCACCTCCCCCCATCCCACCCCGGTCTGCCACTTACTATTAACTGAGGATGGTTATCAGGAAATAAAAAAATAAAAGACCACGTTAAATGTAATTGTCAGTAAGAGGGAAAATAAAGGTGACTGAGATCTACTGAATCAATAAAAGGGTATACAGTGATTCCCATCTTATTTTATATTTATCCATTCTGTTATTAGCTCCAGCAATGATGAGCTCTGCTTGCAAGGCAAACATGATCTCCATATACCATTCCATATACTGTAGGTAGGAGTATTCGGTTCCTACCAATGCCTCAAAAAAGCTTTCTTGGCACAGCTTGATATTAAAGCCATTTGTGCTCTCTGTTGACTCCCTTGTAAGCATGCGTAATCACCCAAGATACAAATTTCTGAATTAAATTTATATGATAATGCAAGAAGTGGATCAAAACGATTTTGAATGCTGAGCCAAAAAGGAGTGATTTTATCACGTGACCATAACATATGGAGCAAGTCAGCAGAAGCATGTTGACATTTGGAGCATTGGTTAGAAGATACACTTCCCATTTGATGCAGTTTAAATGGTGTATAAAATAGATTATGGTTAATATAAAATTACATTAGTCTATATCTATCCAACTTAATGTATTTATATAAGTGATTCCAAATATTAGACCAGTTCCTGGGAGGGGAAGTCAATGTTAAGGCATTATCCCACCAATAGAACCTCTTGCCTTCCAGAGTAGTGACATTTGTTAAAAGAAATTTATGTGAATAGGATATTATATGAGAAGAGGGAATAGAGCTAATATAAGTGAGTAAAGCAGACATAAAGGGACTGTCTCATCCCCCTGACCCAAAATAACATGTCAGCATGTGAGATATCTGAAAATATTTGAAAACGTGTGTGGCAGACCAATTGAAAAGGTGACTGTCTACATTATAGGAGAGCAGTTTTTTGTCCTGAACCAGCTGGTTCACTCTTAGAACACCCATATCAGGCCAAAAAAGGTGAAATTTAATTACCTTACCTGAAATTAAAAGGTTAGGGTTTGAGAACAAGGGCTGGGCAGTTTCTTTGTATGCATCCACTTTGAGAAAAGTGATTAATTGATGTTGTGTATGAAGTGAAGAGCTTAGTGGTGTTTCCTTTAGGGATTTAGGGAGGTTCTTCCTAGTAATAAAAGGAAGGGCCTTGGGGTCAATGTCTTTTTCAGAGCAGAGTGTTTGTTCAATTCTAACCCAGGAAGGACAATATACAGGATCTAGACTATTTTCTGGGGGTTGTATCCAGTATCTTACCCTGGTCAGGTGTATAGGTAAATAATATATGTAAAAACTGGTCTTGGAAGACCACCATCAGTTTTTTGACGCGTAAATTTATAGTAACTTCATCTAACTTTTTTCCCTTGCTATATAAAAGTATTGAGAATTCTCTGCATCTGGGAAAACCATGATAATGGGAGAGCCTCATTAAACATTTTTAGGGGATATAAAACACGAGGTAAAACATTCATTTTTATTATACTCATATGTCCCCATATAGAAAGATATAAGTTTGACCAGCGTCTAAGATCTTCTGTTAGTATTTTAACTAGAACATCTAAGTTAAGTTTTTTCATGATATGGGGGCAGGGTGCAGGTAAAACCCTAAATATTTGAATTTATCTGCTTTCCGTTGTAGTCCTAAATGTTCAATATCGGTCCTCACTATATATTTATTGAGTTAGATAAGTTTTTAACTTATTTCTTTCTTAATGGTGCATGATTATTTATCATTTTATTGTATGTTTCTATAAAAAACTCCACAGCTTGATTAAGATCTTCAAACCTGTCCAGTGCTCCTCAGTTTATTTAAAATCAATTCACATCTTTATTAAAACTTCTTTAATAATAAGCCAACCCGGTGGTGCTGAAGGCTGAGGTGCTGGATGCCTTACCTCATGGTAAGCCGGCTACCTGGGTTCGGGAGTGAGCCTGGGTCATCGGAGGTTGGCGGGGGGGTGGAGCTGGATTGAGCTGCTGACAGGCAGGCTCTCCTCTCTGGGGAGGTTATATGGCATCCCTCAGCCAATGGTGACCCCTAGTAGAGCCTAGGAGCTGCATGGGCTCAGAGGGGGCTGGGCATTAGGCCATGGGGTGGGGGATAGGGGTTGTCACCGGGGCTGTAGGCACATGCGCGCCTCCACATGTGTGCGTTCCTACTCCTGGGACTCCTGGGCAAAAAAACAGAGGCAGAAAAAGCCAGCAGCAAGCAGGATGATGACTGACTCCCTGCAGGTTCTGCTCCCGGTTCCAGGTACAAGGTAAGCACTGGCGATTCCAGGGGATGGGGCTAGGGGAGTTGGTTAGACGGGGCGGCTGTCCGGAGGAGCATAAATAGGAATAAAAAAAAACTTCTTTAATAATTACCATTGAAATGTTTACCCTGATGTGCTGTTTTATGATGCCTTGTGCCTACGTAAGCAACATTTTGTGGTAGTAGGAGAAATGCAGAGGTGTGTCAGCATTGTCAAATGCGGGGCATGCATTAGAAGGTGCGTCCCTCATTCCCCAATTAGCGAGCATGCTAGTGCTGACACAAGTTTATGCTAAGTGCCACCATCTTGAAATAAACTTGCCACCACAATCAGAGACAAGCAGCACAGATGACACCCCTCCTGATGAAACATTTCAGTAAACAGGGCAGCGGTGGCAGCAGCAGGAGAGCAAATAGCTGTTTGCATTGTGTCTGTTCCTTGCCAGGTGGCAAGGAAGGTGGGAGGTGGCACTTTCCTTGCCTGCCTCCTCCACATCCCACTGTCTTGGTGACAAAGTTTCTCTCAGCACTGCGGAGCAGGCCACAGTCTAAGCTCTGTGCAGATTGGGAGTAGTCAGTGCCTGAATGCACTTTTACTATAAGCGCTATAAGATCATGTTGGCAGACCCCCCCCACCTGCTGACATCGGGATACTTAATCCCTTTGTTAGCCTATATCCCCCTCATCCTTTAATGTGGCACACTGGGAGCCCACCCCAGAGTGCCAAAACCTGCTGTGGTGTTACCGACACTGGGATGCTCACTCCTGGTGTCGATTGCATCCCCCTCACATATCCTCAGACCTTGAGGTGCCCAGTCCCTGGGTTGGTACTGATCCCCAGTGCTGTGGCACATTGAGAGCCCACTCCAGTGTGCCAAAATTGATTGTTTCCCTGTGAAAACAGAAAACAGACACACAAAGTCTTTTTTTCTTTATTTACCCTGAAAAAAATGAAAATGGTCCCTCGTCGTTGCTGCCAGCACCCTCCCCAAACCTGCACCTTCCCTCTGTGCATCCCACCTCCTCACATACCCCTCACCCATACTTACCTCAAGAGATTGGGAGCAGTGATCTTCAGTGGACCGGGAACACATCTGCACTCTTCAAAAGCAGACTGCAAACTGAAGAAATTATGGTAAGTCCTATAATGGCACTGAATGGGGGGGGTCAATTTAGGTTGATATCTCAGCCATTTGGGGGAGTTTTTGTCCCAAATTTTCAACATGGGGTTCTTGGGACCCCACCTCATGAACACAGTAACTGTCATTTCGATATTCAGCCCCAAAAGGTCATTTCATGGTCCCTGCGTGGAATAACCTTTCAGGTTTGAGTAACAAAATGTCAGTGCCACTGTTCATGAGGTGGGCTCCCAAAAAGCCTATGTTGCAAATTTGGTAAACAAATTCCTAAAAATGACTGTGTTATGAGCATGTGTTGCACAGTTTCCATGCATGCTCATAACTTAAAGCATTTTTAATATTTTCACTCCAGATTTTAAACATTGTCATTTTTTCACACTTCCTTATGAATAGCACAGCTGTCATTTTTCACATCCTATCTGAAATGATGTGTTTTCACACATCAGGTGCACAATGGCTTGTAATTCCAAAAATTTTCAATAAACAAACAATCAACAATGGCATGGTCGCTTTGGGAAATCAATTTTGGGACAGATTAACAAAATCACAGTGCTACTGTTCTTGAGTGAAGGTCCCAAAATGCCCATGTTGAAAATCTAGTTAAAAAAATCCCCCAAATAATTGCATTACGGGCGTGCGTTGCTCAGTTTCTATGCACGCTCATGACTTCACCAATTCTTCATATTTTCTCTCCAGATTTTCAACACTACCATTTTTTTGCACCTCCTCATGAACAGTACAGGTGTCATTTTTCATATCCTGCCCAAAATGTGTTTTCACACCTTTGGCACCAAATGGCACAGTCACTGTACAAAATCAGTTTTCAGCTAATGAACTGATAGTGCCACTGTTCATGAGGTGGCGTTACATTAAAGCCCATGTTGAAAATTTGGAGTAAAAATACCAAAAAAATGCCTGGGACATTAGGGTTCCCAGCTGTAATGCCCCATCCTGTAGAGACTGACAGGCATCAGGAGTGTGACTTGGGATTGTTAGTGGTAATGCTCATGCCATTCCACCCACAACCCAACCCTGCAGCCAGTGACAGGCATTGAGGTGTATCTTGGACTCTTCAACACCAAAGTTCATCCTATTCTCCTATACTGCACCCATCATAGCATATTTCCTTATGGAATGGCATGAGCATAAGGACCGAAGGCCCCAAGGCACACTGCAACACTTGTCAGTGTCTGCAGGGTAGGGTGACGTGAAATGGCATGAGGGTTATGGTAAATGACCCAAAGGTACACCCCAATGCCTGTCAGTCTCTGCAGGGTGGGGGTAGGGCTGGTGTCAGTTCAATACTTCACTGCCATTCCTATTATGCTTCTCTCTAACACCTGCACTACCAATGCCAATGCCAGCAAGACAACATTCAGCAAATTGACAAATGCTTGTTGTTGTCTTTTGTTGCTCCACATGCAGAACATTGAGGCATGGTCACTGACTGAGTCTGGTTATACAGTATATCCAAACTATAGCATTTGTGTTATTTTCTACTAATCATCCAGTCGAACAGTGAGCATGCACCCATTCTATTATCTTGTCTTTTAGCCTCTGTAACTAGTTGTTCTACACCAGTTTCCTGCAATATGTTCTTATACTTATTAGTATCAGTCCCAACCAATTTAGGTTTTTATCACCAAATAAAATCAATTCTTTGTTTTGAAAATCTTCCACTGTGTTTACTAGTTCCTCCAGCCCTTCTAGTTTACACTTAGGTAGGTTGAAATGCACCCTACTATTAGCTTCTTTGTTTGATTCCTTAGTACTATGAATGGACTCTAAGTCATTTCAGTTACTCCAATTAGTATCTTTATGTACTGAGTTTGGGTTTGTTCTTTGGTTAGATTCTGATTTGACAGAGAATGTGTGAAATTTGGAGACTTGGGACAGTGCCCTGGCAAAAGAAATCTAAATAGTAACACAAAGTGCACAACTAAAGGTACACATGGAAGGTCAAATCACTATTGACCTCCCATCCATAAATACATAAGGACATATGCAAATCTGAAACCTGATCCCCATAGCACTAACCCCCATAGACAGGCACCTCAGGACCTCATAAAGCAACATTACACACTAAACAGACTAACACCAATCGAATGAAGCCAGGCAAATGAACAAGCCTGTTTTTTACCCCTGCCAATTGCACAACTCATGTGAGAGTGTATTGCTGCTTAGTGTTGAGTCACTATTAAAAAGAAACTAGATGCATAAACGTTTAAACTGAAATGACCACAAGTCCATTCATAGCACTAAGACATCTAGAAGGTCAAATCACCATTGACCTCCCACACATAAAGGACACATACAGATCTTAAACCTGATCCTTATCTCACTGCACCAACCCCCACGGATAGACACCATAGGACCCTGCAAAGCAACATTACACATGAAACAGACAGTAGTAACTGAAATGAGCCAGGCAAATGAACAAGCTTGTTTTTGTGCCTCAACCTATCACCCAACCACACAATAGTGTACTGTTGTATAGCAATGGATCACACATGCTCACATGTGCGAAAACACTTGGCACCTGGTTATGATGTCATAACTAGGGTGACCGAGGTTTAGGACAAAAACAGGTAAGAGACAACAGTGCACAGGCCCACAGGAGAAGCAGCAAGTGTCTTTCACTGCACAATAATGAATTTAAAGGATTTGGAGATAAAAAGCAATGTGGAGGTAAGTCCTGAAAATTTAATAAAGCATTTAAGAATGTAAAAAGTAAATTGAGTTGCATACTAAGCAAGCTCCATGGATTGGCAAAGTAAAAAATGCATGAATTGCTTTATGTCTCAACAGTAAAGAGCAAACACCAGAAAGTCTCCACCTTAAGCAGTTTAAAAACCAAAACAAAGGTATGGCAATGCATAGTTAAAAAGTGACAAACCTGTTAGGTAGCACAGAATTAGAATCATTTGCCAGCAACCATTTCAGTCACAACAACCGTAAATGTCTTGCATTTTTAAATTACAAAAGCAAATACTTCAAACAGGATTAATACAGACTGTTGTATAAACTAAGAATAAAAAGCAGGACAGAAAACATGATGATGACAACCTTAGGATTGATATGTGTTGGTACAGAATAAATGTATAAATTAAACTTCGTAAAAAAGAAAAACTGAGAATGGAAAGATGAAATTTATGTATACTTTTAACTAGATTAAAATAAGAAAATGGACCCTGCAAAAAAACTCTGGCACAGAGTGAAATGTAGGGGAAATCAATAAAAGGTTGAAAAACTTTGAAGCATTGTGAAGTCTGTGATTCTTAAAAGGGCCCCCAGAACACATTACTTTGAAAAAAGGTGTCAAATGTCCCAAGATATGAATGTCTAAATCATCTGAAAATCAAAACAAGGCAGCAGCCATTTCATGCAATCGTACAACTGAAAGTGATGTCACTGAGGGGCAAGCTGTAATTAACAACATAGAGCTAGCCCCTCAGTGACATCACTTCCTGTTTTGAAGACTGCATGAAATGACTGCTGCTATGAGTTGATTTACACATTACTTAGCTATTCATAGCTCAAGACTCCTGTCCCCTAAAGTTAAACCCAATACCTCATTTGAAAGATCTTTTCATGAGCTTTCACAATTTGGTGACCCCTGCAATGTTTAGTGTCCCTTTAACCTTACAACCACTCCCTTTATCTTCCTCTTTTTACTTATGCACCTAGAAAAAGTAGTGCCCACTTTTGATACCTCATGGGCTATTCTCTCTTCTGTTTGCAACTTTGCTCTCCTTGCTGATTTCCCTGCTCCCCTCTGTTTCCCCTTGTAACCCCACTATACTCCTCCCTCTGAGTCTCATTGCACCTTGTAAATTCAACTCTTTTAGCCTTTACCTTTTCTGCCACTTCATTTGAGAACCATAGCAGTCTCTTTTTCCTACTCCTTTTACTCACTTGCTTGATGCAGAGGTTAGTTGGCTTCACTATGCACCCTTTTCACTTGGCCCATTGTTCCTCCACTCCTCCTAGGTTATCCACTCCTGCCAGATCATCCCTAAGGCATTCACCTATCTTAATAAAATCTGTCATTCTGAAGTCAAGGACCTTCACGTGTGTGTGGCTTGATTCTGCAGTCATCCTTATATTGAACCACACTGTACAGTGATCACTTGTCCCTGGGTATCCCCCACTTTGATGTCTGCAGCGCTATCCTTGTTAGTGAGAACTAGGTCCAATATTGCCTCATCATGAGTTGGCTCAGTGATACGTTGCCTGAGGAATGCCCCCACTGCAGACAGTCTAGGATGTCCCTGCTTCTAGTTGAAGCAGCAGCTGGGAGACTCCAGTCTTCATCCGCAGATTAAAGGCCCCCACCAACAGCACCTCCCTCTTTTCTGCTATGTTGGCAATGGCTTCCAACAACACCTTATCTAACGCCTCCCACTGTGCCACAGGTCTGTAGAATAGTGGTTCCATTTCCTAATTCCAGGGTGACCCACAATATCTCCAGCCCCACAAATTTATTGTATCTTTATTGTTTTTATGCTTTCCTGCACATGAAGCATCACACCCCCTGTTTTCCTTCCCACACTGTCTTTCCTGAACAGAGAATATCCTGCTATAACAATGTACCAGTCATGATTTTCAGTCCACTGTGACTTAATAATAGCCACTGCTTCCAGGTTGGCCTCTGCCATGATGGTCTCTAGGTCTGGAATCTTATTTCATAGAATTCTAGATTCCCACACATTGCCTTCCAGATTTTGTTAGTACACTGCTTGCTACCCCTCTTTTTAATTTTTGCCTCTCCTCCTCCCCCTCTCTTTTTTTAATGTTTATGTTCCTCTCCCACTTCATTCCTATCACCCTGTTTCCTTTATTTATTTATACCTGGGGGGGGGTTCCTCTCCCCATGGGCTCTTTTTACTCTGTAATTCGGTCTGTGGGGCAGCAGTTCTTTTCTCCCCTATTCCTTCCGCCACCCCTCTTAGCTGGTTTAAATTTTCATTGAAGTAACATTTAAATAGCTCACTGAGGGATGCTGTTCCTCTCCCAGATGGATTGATGTAGGCAAGCACTGGTGTATAGTCCCTTATCCTACCAGGTGGGTCCCTGGTCCCGAATGAAACCAAACCCCTCCTCTCCGCACCACTCCCTAAGTCAAAAGTTGAAGTTCCTGGCTTGGTGAATCCTCTTTTCCTCCCCCCATAGACAGGCAGCACCTCAGCAAAAGCCACTGAGCATACACCTGTCTCAGATCATTCCCCAAATTCCTAAACACCCCCAGAACTATCCTAGCCCCATCGCTAGACATGCCATTTGTGCCCAGGTGGACAATGACATCCAGCTCTTCCTTTCTGCTGCCCTAGCAAACCCTAGGATACATTTCTTGTTTCTCTGGGCCATGGCGCCACATAGGCATCAGATCTTCTTCTCAGTCTCTCCTTCCTATCCCCAAATCAGTTTCTCTGACAATTGAATCCCCACCAGAATCTGCTTCCTCTTTCTCTGGAGTTTGCTCCTACCCTCCCTGGGGACCCCATTACAGAGGCCCCCTCTTTCCCCCTGTCCACTACCATGGGTGCCTCTTCCTGGAAGTACTGATCCTCCAGAATGCATAGAAATTTTGGAGTGGTAATGGTTGTGGAATGTGCCTATGACCCACCCCTCCTTCCTGAGCAATCTGCCCCCACCCTTCATGATTCCACTGTATTCCAGCTGCTTCTCCTCTTTGACATACTCTGAGGTAATGGTATCATTCCTTGTGGCCCCTGGCTGGGGCGAAGGTCCACTGACACCTAGCTAACTTGACCTGGAGTCAAACAACCTCCTCCCAGAATCCAGAGAGGTTCATGCAGATGGGGCAGCACCACAGTCTCCAGAAGGTCTTCCTGAGCACTGCCACCCCACAGGCATTGCACTGCATCACTCCCAAGATTACCAGTTCCTATTTTCCCTGTGCTAATTGGAAATTTCTTCCCCATGTGCATGTTATACCAATGTGTACACCTATCCTAGATAGGGTGTTGCACCTATTACTAATTTTGGCATACCTTTTTTCTGACAACCACCACTTTTGTATCCTTTACCCCTGATAGGGTATTTGTTTTACCTTTTTTTTTTGGTGTTTGTTATTATCCTTTTACACATGACCTAGGTAGAGTATTGCTTCTATTTCCCGTTTAGACATATTTTTTACCTTCTGACCTTCCTAGTAGTGAGTGCAAACACAGTACTGAATAGGTGTCTGACTCAGTTGACCAGCAGAGTCCTCCACTTCCCTCCTTCCTCCTTCCTCCTGCAGATGCCTGCCAATGTGTAAGATGCCAGTCATACAGGTGTTCCACTCCTTCCTTGCTCCACTCACCATATGGAACACAAACATGTGGGACATTTTAGAAGTATAGCTTTTTATCTTCCCAGTGGGATTTCTTCAAATGGGACTTCCTGCCTAGCCCCAGTTGGTCTGTGTGTGTGTCATGTGACCCAATACTTTGTAAAGCAACTCCTAACATGGAGATTTGGTTCCTGGTCTTCAAAACATTTCCTCCACACAAGTTAGTTCTCTTTCAACTCTTAATACAAGATAAAATTATCTTAAATAAAGGACATGTAAGTGTATAATAATATCAAATTACCAAGCCCACAGTGTATAACCTTCTTAAATGGTGTCACAGTTGTTTAATGTTGCATTGTTCATTGTGTTGGTGCATAAAATATAAACACAGAAAATGGTTCATTAAGCAACTACATTAATTTTACATACTTAAAAATGCAAGCAATGACACATTATATGAGAAATGTATTGTATTTGGATGTACTGTGTTTCTTAAAAAAAATTCAATATAATATGTTTGAAAAAAATAAAGAGGGGACTTCAAAATGAATCTGCTTTTTGACCCAGTGCCTACAGCATCAACAGCTATAGGGAACTTTTCATCAGCAGTATTGGGGAAATGACCAAAATGAATTTTACATAAAAACAAAGAGGATCTGTAACTAAACCAATTATCAAGTGAAAAACAACCTAAAGTCTGATAGATAATGCAATTATGCATTCTCCTAAGTAGACTGGAAAGAAATCTAATTATGTTGTTTAAGGTTTTTCTTAGCCTGGTTAGGACTTTCTCTGAAAAAGAGGTGTAGATCAAAGACCCAAAGTCCATACCTATGAAGAAAAACTATTTACTAGAAGTCTTTTTAACTCTAGTACAAGAGAAGATTGAGGGAGTACTCACAACCAATTGGAGCACTCCATTTCTCTGTGCGTGAAATTATTATATTCTGTGAAGAGTGTCTCACACACATCTGCCCTGGAAATAGGCATGATCAGGTAAAGTTATAAAAAAAAAATATATATAACTGATTGAAGTAGATCAATAATATATTTATAGCACCACCAAGACCACTCTTACAGTTGTAATAGTTGCCTGACTTATACTCTTACAGTATCAGAACTGTTCACTTTTGGTTCATAGTTCTCATACCCTAAGAATGTATGTGAGCTCACTCTTGCAAACATAAGAGTGATCTCGGCAGTGGTATTAACATACATACCAAGTCTTTCATGTAAAGCTTTGATCAAATTGGTGAGATGGGCCTCAAAGGATAGACAGTAATCAAGGGTTACTGTCACAGGACATGGGTGAAGGATAACAGATGACTGGCAGACCAGGACTTAGGTGCATAAAAAACTCAAAGTACATTCATCAATTTATTTTCTTATTTTATTTTGGAGATGAAAATAAATTAATGAATGCACTTTTACAGCAAGGTCTTGGTCTGCCTGTCATCTGTCATCCTTCACCCACTTCCTGTGACATATGGTATCAGAAGTGGAATCTGTCTGAAAGTTTGAGGAATCTGGAGAATTCCAATCAGGTGGTACCGGCTCTAGTACTATGGGTAACTGGCAGAGGTGCATGGTGTGATGACGATAGCAATCTGCTTGTCATTATGTGTATTATATTTGTGATATAAATATATGTTTCTTTGAATGTCTGCTTGTGAAATATGGCAGGCCAGGCGGAAGAGCATCATGGGACCTAGGATTTTAAAAGTGTGGTAAGGAGAGATTACACTCTCCATGACCCAGTGGAAAATATAGTTAAGAGCTTCCTTTAGAAACCAGTTTGTATAGGTTGTAAACCAGCCACTTGTATAAAGTTTTGCATTTTATGACCAATTAGGAGGAAAGCAACTTCTGACAGATACCTGTTAGATTTCTCACCACCAAGAGAAGTAGCTCTGGAATTTCTTCTGAAGATCAAAGAGGGAATTCTGATCTGCCATAAAACAGGCTCAGTAATTAAAAATAAACATATATATGTATATATATATATATATATATATATATATATATATATTTTGTGAGATGCTTAGCAACATGCAGATGCCTGTGACTACCGTTGAGTATCAGGAAATGTGAGTGACCTCACAGCCAGCATCACCACTGAGCTGTGACTAGAGATGTGCAAAATTGGAAAATTTCACCCAGCAAAATATTTCATGTAATTAGTACATTATGTGAAATATTTCGCTAGATGAAAAGCAAAATTTCACCCTCTATTGTGAGTGAAATTACTCCCCCAAGCTGGCAGACTTTTGCTCGTGGGTGAAATTTCACCACCCATGGCAAAATTTCACCTCCTGTGGGAGGGTCCTCGGATAAAGGCATACTGGTGTTAATTAGCTTCTCTGACGTAATCTTCTATTATGTTTTAAATGTATATGTTAAACCAATGAGAATTATTTCTGCTTTTTCTATATAACCTGGTGTTAATAGTATGGGATATTTGAAAAAACTGCCACAAAGCTTCTGAAGAAGGACCTGGTTGGTTTGAAAGCTAAAGCACTTTGTTCTTTTCTGTAACATCCATGTTGGTCCAATAAAAGGTATCAAATCATTTGTTTCTGGCTCTGTTTTTAAAAGGACCAATATGGCACCTACAATATTTTTTTGCATCATTTGTTTCTGGACCTCCTGTGGGAGTAATTTCACCTCCCGCGGTGAAATTTAGTGGCCACTGGCCATTTCCCAAAGTTCTCCTTGGAGTCTAGTGGTCCTCCCTGCTCCCCTGGCCGCTCACTGGGCCAAATTGTTTTTCCCTGGTGTCCAGTGGCCTCCCTGGTCGATCACTGGCCATAATTTAAATAGATAGGCACCCCCCAAATTACCTTAGCCCCCAGGCAATTGTTTTATTAAATATATATATATATATATATATATATTCAACCCCAACTCCCTGGTATCTAGTGGACTCCCCACCCCATCATTACCTAGCAGTTCCCACCCAGCTTCCTCCAGTACTCCGATTGGGCCACTGGCACAGCCCTCCACTCACCTCCACGGCCAGCAGCCCAACTGTGCATGACTGATCACTTGAATGAATAAGCGCATAGGTAATGATGGGGTGGGGGTCAGGGGTCTGCTAGACACCATGGAGTTGGGGTTGATTTTTTTTTTAATAAAACAAATGGTTGGGGGCCATGTAACAGGGGGTGCCTATCTAATAAATTACAACCCGGTGATCAGTGAGGGACCACTAGACACTAGGAAGTGGGGGCTGATTTGTGTGCATGTGGGGGGTGCTTACTGCCATCTGCGGTGGGCTGCGGTGGTGGGTAGGATTGAGGACGAAATTGTGGAATTTCACCACAATTTCGTAAAACATTTTGCATGGCAAAATTGCCAATTTTGCTGCAATTTCACCAGCGAAATTTTATTTTGCTGCATCTCTAGCTGTGACCTCACAAGCTGGATGGGACCCTTGTTCCCTTTAGATGGTCAAAGCTAAGAGAACATAGAGCTTTTGATTTCTGGATTCCTGAAAGAACACACTCTCAAGAAGCACTTCTACTGTATGTTAGGTAATTCAGCCTCCACTATTTGCTAATTGAAACTAGGGTAGGATTAGATACTTAACAGTAAGGTGGCTTTGTTTAAATTATCCATTTAATTTGTATGACTGTACCCTAAATGTTATATGTTCTGTGTTTTGTATTCCATTTATTATTTTTAATTTTAGTAAACTTTGTTTTCCTTGAAATCCTGCCTGAACCTTTTCCTCATTTTGAGTGTGAATGCTGGGATAGTGTTGATAATTCTGACAGAATTGTTAAGCACTTACAGTGTGTTACCATATGCACCAAGGTAAGAAAAGTACATAGGTCTCAGGTGAGCCAAAAGGGGGATTGCGAACCAGGTTGGGTGCCCGCTGGGTTAAGTATTGCACTGCATTTCCCCAAAGAGGGTGTAATATTTGAACCTGTTAACTGGGCATGCTAGAGAAAAAGGGTTCATATTTGACCCCAGGACTTGAGACTGGTAGTTATTCAGACCCTAAACAAACAGGAGAGTTACCCTGTTTGTCTCCTGTTTACATATTGTGTCTCAGGGTTTGGCACTGTAGGAGCAGAGGACCTGATACCCGGAGTGTGTTTGTGACACATGGCACCAGATATGATGAGGACAACACCTGCTGGAGATGATGACCTGGGTGAGGCACCATGGATGGGTCAAGGTGGATGTGAAGGATGGGTGAAGAACCTGATGCAGATCATTCACAGAATGAGTGGGCAATGGTTGGAGACAGACCAATGCCAAAGAGAGGCCAAAAACCAATGCCAGGTGCTACTGGAGAGGTCCTGACTGGAGTCTTCCAAGGAGGAATAGATGGAGGAGGATTTGTGGGCTCTGGAGGAGAAGGACTCCCTGATTGAGCATTTGCATCCTACAATTGTGGAGATTCCTTTGCTGCCTATTTTTCTGGGCTGCAGCTGGATGGACGACGGTGAAAGGGAAGACAAATCCCCAGGTAGGACTGTGGCTGGCACTTTGATTTCTGGGGTGAAGACTTTAATCAAGTATGAAGAGGCCAATATGGTTGAAGGGACTTGTGGGGTTACTATTGATACTGATACTATTTACAGTACCCCAAGTACTGACTGGGGGAGATTTCATTTCATTTAGTTTTTGTTGACTGGGTAAGTGTTCTAGACAAATCCTGTCTATTTTCAGGCATGACCCGGGGGAGGAGGATACAGATGAATGCCAATTGACCTTGAACCAGATTAAGCTGTTGGTGGTATTTTTTTAGTAAATGAGGGAAATTTGGCCAGGACACCGGGGAAATTCCCTTACTCTTTTTGATAAGTGCCATGGGATCTTTAACATCCACTTGAACTACCACCAATCTAGGCAGTTGTGACCTCAGTTTAACTTCTCATCTGAAAGACGGCACCTCAGAATTGCAGCACCCCTCTCATGCTGCACTACAGTGTCAGTACTGGGATATTAACATAAGTACCAGATGTGGGAACTGAACCCACAGCCCTCTGATCTCCCAGCATCAGAGGCAAGATTGCAGGCAGGAGATCCTGAGGTTGCTCAGTTATGTAATTATGTTACAGTCCATGAAGGTAGAACAGTTAATGGTGATATGGGCTCGAAACTGTTACGGTGGCATGAGCTTAAGGAAGGAGTTTTGCATCACATGAAGCCTAACCCCTGTACAGGATGAGTGGATGCCAGGGTAGTGGTACCCATAGCCTATATGAAAGAGGTGATGTGGCATGGATAACCCCTTTCTATTACTGGCCAGGGATGTACAGGCAGATAGCTGCCTATCTGAAGGCAGGTACTGTATCTAAACAAGTGGAGGTACCCGAAAGGAGTGTGGGAGGAGTGACCCAAAGGGTGAAGGGCAGGAAATGGCACTCTTGGAAGAGAAGGAGACTCAAACATAGGGCAGAAGGTATGTAGTGGTAACCAGTGTCTGACCATGGTACACAACTGAGAAAAAAAAAATTGTTTATAAGTCACGTCACCTCAGAGGTTATGGGACTTAGGAACTGGGAGGTTTCTTGACTGTCTTTAGGTGTCTGTTGAGACCCTCCTGGGAAGGAATGAAAATATCAAAGAAACGTAGGAAATATTTTATTTATTTATTTGTAAATCAGTTTACAACCTTCGAGCTAGAGGCTCATGTCCAAATTTACCTCGTTACATTAAGGACAGACAGAACAAATTTAGGTTACAGAATACAAGTCACTGACTTAGAGTTACACAGAATGATTTCATACATTTATACAGTTTAGTAGCAATTACAGTGATACAGCTGTGCACACGCTGATTTTAACAGGGGCAGGATATAACAGGGGGAGAAGTGGGGGGGAGAGGTGGAGTGCTGCCTAGTGGGCGTTGTCAAGTGTGGCGTGATCGAGGCCACATTTAGATACAGGAGCAGCTACGAGTGTTAAACAGTTGGCTCCCAAAGGGCGGTTTTGAAGTTGGAGATTATGGGGGCATTGGAGATGGGAGCAGGGAGACAGTTAAACCAGGATGGGGCTCTGTAGCAGAAGGACATCTGACCAAGGGTGGTCCTGGAACTGGGGACCAGTAGAGTGGTCTTGTTGGAGGTTTGGGTTGCGATAGTGGGTTGGGTATGGTGGATGGAGGCTGTCACCCCGGGAGGGGAGAGCCCGAGTAGAGTTTTGTTTTGTGAGGAGGCAGGTTTGATAGTGTAGCCATTCATCTAGGATAAGATGAAAGGGAAATGGATAAATGAAATGTATATAATATGTAACAGAAATTATGGATTAGTTTCCTAAGGTATCCAAGTGTGGGACCCCTGAGTGGGTCTACAATGTCTGGTGGGGTTGGAGCTGTGTATTACTCACCCCAGAGAAAGTCTTGGTGTGGGACTGTATGGCCACTCAGAGATATTTTTTAGCAGCTCTTTACATTTCCATATCACTTTAAACATATTTACTTCTGTGGTTGAACCCCTAAACATTCACGGGGTTCCTTTATGTGAGCTGAGGGTATTTATAGAGACAGAAAGCATCTCTCTTCTCACTTTATATGTAGGCAACATTTATTTATTTTATTTCTGCCCTGTATTTCATTTATTTCTTATCTGAGGGCAGTAGTATACTACAAATACATACCAGGGATGTCCCTGTCCCTTTTCATCTATGTAGGGTGTTTGCTTTGTTTCATAGTGGGGATGGTTATTCTAGAAAAAATAGCAGAATGATTTTCTGAAGAAGTAAAAGTTACAGTTTCAACTGCACCATAGATTATGCGAGTGAGAGGGAGAGATAGAAAAAGAGGAACATGGGAGCATAGAAATCATGTCGGCAGATGGGGACCACATGATCCATTTTGTCTGCTTATGTTTCTGCCCATTTCCCTATTTAGACTGCACCCTGATATGCCCACAATGTTTGTCCCAAGTGAGTCTGAACTTGCATACTGTCTTGGATTCCACCACCTCCTGAGGTAGGCTGTTCCATGGATCTATGACCCTTTGTGTAAAGAAGTACCTCATGAGGTTGCTTTTGAACCTGCCTACCACCCAAAGCAAGTTGTGCCCCCCTTGAGCTTACATTCCTGTTTTGCTGGAAGAGGTTTCCTGCTTGTGTTGTGTTGATTCCCTTAATATACTTAAAAGTTTCGATCATGTCCCCTCTGTTTTTTCTCTGCTCAAGGGTGTACAGATTTAGTTCCCTGAGTCTTGCCTCATATGTCTCATGATGTAGTCCATGCACTATCTTTGTAGCCCTTCTCTGTACCATCTCCAGGTGGTCTATGTCCTTTTTGAAGTGGGGCCTCCGAAACTGACCACAGTACTCTAAATGTGGCCTCACCAAGGACCTGTAGATAGGAATGATAACCTTGCTCTTTCTACTTGTAATTCTCTTATCACTGCAGCTAAGGATGCCACTCACCGTCTGTGCTGCCTTTTCACACTGTTTCCCAACCTTTAAGTCATTTACGATGACTACTCCGAGGTCTCTTTCTCTCTTTGTCTCCTCTAACTGATGCCCTCCCACTGTGTACTTTATCCCTGGGTTCCTATGTGCATAGCCTTGCACTTCTTGGCATTAAACTTCAATTACCAATCCCTGGACCATTCCTTGAGGTTTTTCAGGTCTGCTTCCATAGCTTTTGCTCCCTCATAGAAACATAGAATTTGATGGCAGATAAGGACCGCAAGGCCCATCCAGTCTGCCCATTTCTTTTTCTACCTTATAAATGTGCCATCAGCCTTTGCTCTGTCAATGGCCTATATGTTCATACTTATCTATATTGCTCCCTTATGTCTATCCCATGCCTGTTTGAAGCCCTGCACTGTGTTCATATCCACCACTTCCTGAGGTAGGCTGTTCCATGCATCCAACACCCTTTCTGTGAAAAAACTTTCTCACATTACCCCTTAATTGGCCTCCCTCTAATCTCATGCTGTGTCCTCTTGTCCTGCTATTGTTCTTATACTGAAACATGTTAGACTCTTTCACCTTGTTAATGCCTTTAAGGTGTTTGAATGTTTCGATCGTATCACCTCTCTCCCTCCTTTGTTCTAGGGTATACATATTGAGCTCCATTAATCTGTCCTCAAATGTTTTCTGATGCAGTCCCTGCAACATTTTGGTTGCCCTTTGCTGGACTGCCTCAATTTGGTTAATGTCATTGTGAAGATGTGGGCTCCAGCACTGCACGCAGTACTCCAGATGGGGCCTAACCAGTGTCTTGTAAAGAGGGATTATTACCTCCCTCTTACCACTTGTGATACCCCTACTAATACACCCCAATATCCCCCTAGCCTTACCTACTGCTTTAGTGGTCTGCTTGGGTGATTTCAGGTCATCAGTGATGATGATGCCCAAGTCTTTCTTCCCTTGTGACTGCCAGAAACTCCCCTCCCTGCCTATAGGTGGCTTTAGGGTTTCTCTTCCCTATGTGGATGATCTTGCACTTTTTTGCATTAAACCCCAGTTGCCATTTTTCCGACAACTGGGGTTTAATGCAAAGAGGTGCAAGATCATGCACATAGGGAAAAGAAACCCTGAAGCCACCTATCCTGTGTAATGTAATGTAATGAAATAACAACTTTGCAACTACATATATGAAACCACTATTACAACTGCTATGTGTACACAGCTGAATACTGTATACCCATGATAACCTGTATCTGCTTATGTTCTACTGTTTAATTATACTTGTATTGTTATTCCCGGGTCGCTCCAGTTCCAGGACCACCCTTGGTCAGATGTCCTTCTGCTACAGAGCCCCTGAAAAAGGGACCTTCGGGGCCCAGTGGGCCTACCCGGTCATCAAAATTCAATAAATAAATCCTGTGTGTCTGCTCTGTTGCAGAGTTTTGCGTCATCTGCAAACATTCAAACCTTCCCCTTGAAGTCTTTTGCAATATTCCCAATAAATATGTTAAAGTGTATAGGTCCCTGCACAGACCCCTGTGTAACAACACTGGTCACTTGACCTTTCCTTGATAATGATCCATTGACAAGCACTCTCTGCATCCTATCTTGCAGCCAGTTGGTGATCCAGTTCACTGTCTTATGACCGACTCCTGTATGCTCTAATTTGTTAGCTAGCCTTCAGGGGGGGAACAGTGTCAAAGGCTTTGCTGAAGTCCAGGTACACAATGTCCACTGCTCCTTCCCGATGAACTGCTCTAGTGACACAGTCAAAAAAGGTAATCATATTGATTTGACAAGAGCATCCTGCTGTGAAGCCATTTTGCCTGGGGTCAATCTTTTTGCTACTCTCCAGGTACTTCACTATCCTCTCCTTTATCAATGACTCCATAATTTTTCCTACCACCGCGGTCAAACTGACTAGTCAGTAGCTTCCTGGCTCCTCCCTGCTTCTATGCTTGTGTAAAGGTATTACTGTTACACTTTTCCTGTCCTGAGGTATTATTTTGCTTTCCAGTGACTTGCTGAAAAGCTCAGCCAGTGGTGTGGCAAGTTCTTGCCGAAGCTCCTTCAGAAAGGGGAGCCAAAGGAAGTTCAGGAAGAGTTTAGGAAACTGGGGAGGGGTCTCAAGCAAGTAGCTACTTCTGTCACTTTCTCAGAAGTACTACCTGTGAGAGGCAAGGGAGAGCATAGGAGTGCATGCACCAGGAACTTTAACTCATGGTTGAAGAACTGGTGCTGTGAGGAAGGGTTTGGATTCATTGGTGACTGGGGACCCATCTGGAGGATGGAGGTTTGTTCAAGCCTGACGGCCTGCATCCATCCTGGAGGAGAATCAAGCACTCAATGATAAGTTTAAATGCTACATTGACAAGCATTTAAACTAGCAAAGGGTGTGGAGGCCAGCAAGGATGGTACCTACTTGCTCACCCCACAGCTAGTAATGGAACCAGTGAACCAGAGGTGGCTATCTCTGCAAAGCAGTGTGCAAAAGTTGGAGATTAGTGTCCAAAGGTGGATAAGCAGAAAAGGGGCAAAATTCAGCAGAAGGGCAGACAGCAAGGAGAACCAGGGATAAATGACAACCAAGGAAGGGGCTGGAGTAGAACAGTGAAGCAGTCTAGGGAGGTCAAATCATGGAAAGCCATGTGTGCAAATGTCAGGAGCCTTAGCAACAAGATGGAAGATCTGGAGGCTGTCATGGTACAGTCAGACCTGGACATTGTGGCCATCACTGAAACCTGGTGTAATGATAACCATGACTGGGAGATGGCCATACCTGGCTACAACATATTCAGAAGAGACAGAGCAGGCAGGAAGGGAGGAGGAGTGGCACTGTATGTGAAAAATGACATAAGGGCCACACAGATCCAGGAGGAACAAAATGGGAGAGATACTGTGGGTTAGCTGGAAAGGAAAATGGGGCCAGCCATCCGCACAGGTGTGGTCTATAGACCACCAGCCCAGGAGGAAGAAACAGAAGGAGTTGATGCTAGCCATCCAAAGAATGGCTGACAAGGGTGAGGTAGTACTGGTTGGAGACTTCAATATACCAGATGTGGACTGGAGCATCCCAGCAGCAGCATCAACTAGGAGCAGATTTATCCTGGACTCCCTTCAGGGTGCCTTCCTCAAGCAACTGGTCATGGAACCAACTCGGCAGAAGGCAATACTGGACCTTGAGCTCACAAACAGGGACAGTGTGATGGGGGTAACAGTGGGGGAGCACCTGGGAAACAGTGACCACCAGTCATTGTGGTTTGAAATCACAGAAAGAGCAGAACCAAACCACACAAAAACACGTATCCTGGATTTTAGGGGGCAGACTTTGGGAAAATGGGAGATGCTTGAAAGAGGCATTAAGGGAATGGGACAGGAATCAGGGATTGAGGAACAGTGGGCAGTATTTAAAATGGGGATTATAAGAACAACAGAATTATGCATTAAGCAGGTTAGCAAGAGGAAAAGAAAGAGGAGACCATTATGGTTTTCCAAAGAGGTAGCAAAGAAAGTGAAAGCCAAAAGACTGCATTCAGGCAATACAAAAGACACAGGCAGAAGGGATAGGGAGAAGTACCAGGAGAAACAAAGGGAGGCAGGGAAGTGAGTAAGGGAAGCCAAAGCTCAGACAGAAGAACACATTGCAAAATCAGTGGTTAAAGGGGCAAACCTTTACAGGTACATAAGTGAAAAAAGAAGGACAAAGGAGGGATAGTTAGACTGAAGGGGAGGATGGGAGCAGTGTGGAGGATGACAACAGTAAAGCTGACATATTGAACAGGTATTTCTGCTCAGTCTTTACTAAGGAAGAGGGGTAATGGGTCTGAAGGAGTACAAGGGTGAGAATGGTGCAGAAATGGACACAAGTCCCTTTACACGAAAAGGTCCTGAAGGAACTGGAAGTAATAAGAGTTGACAAAGCAATGGGGCCAGATGGGGTGCACCCCAGGGTCCTTAAAGAACTAAGAAGGTGGTGGCTGAACCTCTGGCTATCCTGTTCAGCCAATCACTGGAAACAGGGAGGTACCCAAAGACTGGAGGACAGCAGATGTAGTCCCTTATACAAAAGTGGGAACAAAGAGGAAGCAGGGAACTACAGACCAGTCAGCCTCACCTCGGTAGTGGGAAAGATCATGGAAGCACTACTGAAGGAGAGATTGGTGGAACATCTGGTTGTCAATGGACTACAGGACCCAAGGCAGCATGGTTTCACCAGGGGGAGGTCATGTCAGACCAACCTCATTGAATTTTTTGACTGGGTGACTAGGGAGGTGGATCAGGAGAGGGCAGTGGACATGGCCTATCTGGACTTCAGCAAGGCCTTTGACACTGTGCCACATAGAAGACTATTACACAAACTGGGGAATATGGGTGTGGGCAGGACAGTAGTGTGGTGGGTAGGTAACTGGCTGGGTGGCAGGACACAGAGGGTGGTGGTAAATGGCTGTCACTCCACAGAGGGAAGAGTGACCAGTGGGGTACCACAGGGATCAGTGCTGGGACCGGTCCTATTCAACATCTTCATCAGTGACATTGCACTGGATATAGAAAGCAGAATTTCACTGTTACGCTGATGACACAAAGCTCTGTAACAGAGTAGACACACCAGAGGGTGTAGACAGAATGAAAGGGACCTGCAGAAACTTGAAGAATGGTCAAGGGTTTGGCAGTTGAAATTCAATGCAAAGAAGTGCAAGATAATGCATATGGGGCACAAAACCCTGGCACAATATATCAGTTGGGGGTGAGGATATAGCATGCACCAAGCAGGAAAGGGATCTTGAGGTTGTCATCTCTGATGACCTCAAGGTAGGGAAACAGTGTGACAAGGCATCAGGTAAAGCAAATAGGATGCTGGGATGTATAGGCAGGGGCATCACCAGCAGGAAAGGGAGGTCATAATTCCGCTATACAAGACACTAGTGAGGCCCACCTGGAGTACAGTGTACAGTTCTGGAGACAATACCTACGTAAGGACATAGACAGGGTAGAGAAGGTTCAGAGGAGGGCAACAAAGATGGTGCATGGGTTGCATCACAAATCCTATGAAGACAGGTTGAAGGAACTGAACATGTACTCCCTGGAGGAGAGGAGGAGAGGGGATATGATAGAGACATACAAGTATCTTACAGGGAGGAGCAGGTGCAGGAAAACACTATTTTAAGCGAAAAAGATGTTTCAGGACTAGAGGCATGGGATGAAGTTGGAGGGAGGACGATTCAGAGAAACATGAGAAAGAATTTCTTCACAGAACGGGTGGTGGACAAGTGGAACACCCTGCCAGAGGAAGTGGTGGGGGCTGAAACAATCACGGGATTTAAGAATGCATGGGATAGACATAAAGGAATTCTAGAGGTCAGGGGTAAGGGGAAATAGACTTCTAGGAAAACAAACTGAACTTACAAGCTGAAATGGGCAGACTAGGTGGGCCATAGGCCCTTATCTGCCGACACTGTCTATGTATCTATGTATCTATGTAGAACAATAGGATGGATGCCATCTGGCCCCATTGCTTTATCTACCTTGAGCCTCTTCAGCTCTTCTAGGACCCTTTCCCTTGTGAAGGGTCTTGTATCTGCTCCTGTGGTGTTGTGTACTGACCTACTTAGTGCAGGACCCTTCCCGCTGTCTTCTATGGTGAAGACAGAGCGAAAGTAATAATTTAGTAACTCTGCTTTGTCTTTGTCTGTCTCTGCCATCTCGCCTTCCTTTGTTGCTAACCTGACTATTCCCCCCTTACTCTTTCTTTTGTCTCTTATAAATCAGAAGAAGGTTTTGTCTCCCTTCTTGACCCCCTGTGCTAATTTCTCCTCTGTCTGCACTTTTGATCTCCTAACTGCCTTTCCTGCCTTACTAAGCTTGTTTTTGTATTCTTCTCTATCTAATTCACTTTCAGTTTATTTATATTTAGCAAATGCCTTCCTTTTTTCCTTGATTGTGGTTGCAACCTCCTTGGTGAACCAGAGTGGATTTTTCTTTCCTTAGGATTTGGTGATCTGCCTAGTGCATGCAGCTGTAGTTGTATTTAAAGCAGTTTTTAATGCCTCCCAACAGTCTTCTACATCTTCCAAGTTTTTGCCATCTAGCATGGATATCAATATACATTTAATTTCAAGAAAGTTTGCTCTCTTGAAATCTAGAACCTTGGTTTTAGTGTGACTGGTATCTTCTACCTTGTTCAAAGTTAGCCAGACTATCCTGTAGTTACTGGTCCCCAGATTGACCCTTACTTGCACATCTGAGACTTTTGTGCTGTTTATAAGCATCAAGTCCAGTATTGCTTTGTCTCTGGTGGGGGAATTCACCAGCTGTTATAAACCTGCTCCTTGCAGTGCAAACAGGAAATCTTTGCTTCGTTGGGAAGATGCTGTGTATGAGGACCAGTCCACATCTGGCAGATTGAAGTCCCGTACCAGCAGCAACTCTCTCCTGTCTGCCATCATCAAGATGGATTCCATGAGCACTTTATCTGTATCAGCATCCTGGGATGGGGGTCTGTAGGTAACTCCGATCTGGAATGGGGCCTTCTCTCCAGCCCTGAGGGTAATCCAAAGTGCCTCTGCCTTACTTTGCTTCCTTTGGATTTCTATTGAGTTGAGGTCCTATTTTACATACAATGCTACCCTCCCTCCCTTATTACTTTCTTGATCCTTCTGGAACAGCTGCTACCCCAGGATGGTGACATCTTATGTGTGGTTCCCAGTGAACCATGTTTTCGCAATGGTGGCCAAGTCTAATTGCACTTCTGCCATCATGGCCATGAGATCAGGAATTTTGTTCGGCAGGCTATGAGCATTGATGCACTTTGCCTTCCAACACTGTTTATTCTGGTTAGTTGAAGGCTTACCCTGGCTCTGTTGTGTATGTGTTTTGTGTTGCTTGTTGTGTGTATGATAGGAGCACATGCTTGCTGAACTAGCTGGTGATGGGGAAGGGTCACAAGGCAACCCTTGTGGTGTAAGGGTTGTCTGTGCCACCCCTCCACCAACTAGTTTAACTGACCAATATGGATGTCAACCTTTTGAAGACGTGCTTATGTATCTTCTTTAGAGAGGTGCAGGCCTTCAAATTTAAAAAAATCCAGTTTCCTGAAGTCCTGCCAATTACTGATACATCGATTACCTTTTTCCTGGCACCCGTTACTCAGCCAGGTGCTAAATTCTGTGATGTCCTTTTCCCTGATCTTCTTCCTGTTGTCTTCCTTATTCCACACTGGCAGAATCTCTGAGAAGGTGAGACCGATTGAAAGAGAATAAAGTTTGTCACCCAGCCTGAAGATATTTTGTTTAGTTTCCTCCACTGACCTACCGGCTAGGTCATTTTTACCTATGTGGAGAATGACGAGTGTTGTCATGCACTGTGCTTATGATCCCCTCGATGCGTCTTGTGTCCCTCTATGCTGATGTCCCTGAGAAGGCACCTGACTGTACCCGAAGCATGGTCCAGCTGGAGGTGAGTTTCTATACCCCTAATCATGGAGTCGCCTATTATCAGAACAGGTTTTTTCGTTTCTGATTTAGCATGTTTAGTGGTTAGGTGTTCCTCCTTGTGCTAACTTAGATGTGGAGAATGTTTGATGCCAGTTACGCAAGTTGGAGAATCTTCAATTCCGTCTATGTATGTCGCCCTGGAAGATAGTGGTATGTATTTGTTTGATGTCAAAATGGGACTGGAACTCCCCTTAACAGAAGATTTTTGGTAGTTCTATGAGAGAGAGAGAGAGAGAAAGGAGTGACCACACTCCTATTTCATCCATTTCTTTTAACATCTCTCTCTCTCCTCTCACACAGATAAGCTCTCCTTTCTTTATTTAGCTCTAGGAGAGCCAACGGGATATGTAATAGTCACAGAATGGTGGGCGGCAATAAAAGTGAAAGTGAAGAGCCATTCCGTGATGCTCTTTCCTGCTTTGGTTCAAGTCTGCTACCTTTTTTACTGTGGAACGGCTTTTGGCAATTACAAAAGAATTCTCTAGCACTTCGTATGAACCCTAGGCTGGCTGGCAATACTTCGTTTCATTTCCTTAAGCCAGCTAGCCAGGAGTCTTTTGTTTAACTGTTAATTTTGTAAGGCTGGTGGTTTGGGGAAAGTCAAAGAGTGGTAGCATAAATGAAAGTAAACGTAATGCTGCTCTATGACACTCCATCCTGTTTCAACTCGAGAATGTCTCATTCTGTCTGTGGAGTGCCTTTGGGCAGTAAATGAAAAGATTTAGCTGCTTCAATTGACTCCGTGTCTGGCTGGCTGGCAGTACATTCTTATTTGTGCATAAGCCAGCTAGCCGGTCAGGAGTTAAATTTAAATAAATACAATATAAAACAGAACCTTTTGTTCTACTGCACTACTTAACTCAGGAAAAAAAATGTAACACTGCAACATATAAGTCAGGGCACAAGTTTTGTCCTCCATATCTATATTCTATCCATATATGCTTCTATGTCATTAATCCCCTAACAAGGCAACCAAGGGGTATTTTTCAACGCTGTTTGTATAAAAGAAAATCAAATTCTTTCTGTAGTTCTGTATATAGGGGCACTCTGTCTGTTCACTTCCTCTTTGTATTCTGCCTGAAATAAGGTCAAGAAAAGTAAACCCCTTACATTTCTTCATCATAATTTATGAATTCTCTGCAGTCCGAATTCATGCATTTTCTAAAATTTGTGAATAAATTCCTGCTATATGCTCGTGGCATTTTAATCATTTTACTGCATGCAGTTTTATTTTTTTTTTTTTTAAATTCAGACACATTATACATTAGCACTCTATATACCTTTATAAAACAGTTTTAAAATAGCCAGTTAGAATGCTGCCATTGTACAACATATTTTTTTTCTGCTTAGTGCTTTATGTTCTTATTGTATTTCTCTGGGAGGTCATGGTAAGGAACGGATATAGGAAAATGAAGTAAAGAAAGTCAGAAAAAGAAATAGAGAAGGCTGAAGTACTGTAGGTGGCCAACCTATGTCAGGTTAAGAAAACAGAATAGAAAAGACTAGGGAGACACAGTTGCACAACATATTTTATTTATTTAGATTTTGATAACTGGGTAAGCCCACTGAGACCAGAGGTCCCTTTTTCAGGGGCGACACGGGATTAGATACATACAGCAAATATTACATACAGTGGACAATAATACAGAGGTTAAAAGTGAGACAGTATCAATTGGAGAGACAGTAATTACAGGCTAAGAATCCAGAATATACATTTGCACAATGTGAGAGTTAACAGGGGTCACAGTTTGACACATATAGGGCATGAAGTACAGAGGTCATAATTGGATGGGAGGGAAATGGTGCTAGCGAGTGCAGCCACATAGGCTAAGTTCCAGGAGGTATACTTTGAGGCCCACCTTGAATCCTTGGAGAGAAGGCCTATCAACCAGTGTAGCTGGGAGTGTGTTCCACAAATGCGAGGCAGCATATGTAAAGGAGTGCTTACTCAGGTTGGTGTGTACACAGGGGGATGTCAAGAGGACAGCTGGCTGAGGATCTCATATCTCAGCATTGTAATCTGGGGTTGAGCAGTCCACGTAGATGAGGAGGAGGGCCAGTGGTAGTGAATTTATAAGTCAGGCAGTTGGTGGAGTAGGCCAACTTATGGCTTATAGTGGGCCAGTGGAGGTCTGCGAGGACCTCGCAGTGGTGTCTCGTAGGGGGGGAGTTAGTGGCAAACCATGCCACTCTGTGGTAGAGCACCATGAGTTTTCTTAGTTCCTTTTCTCGTAGGAACTGTAACGGGGCGCCATAGAGGAGGTAGGGGAGAAGGGTGCAGTTAGAGATTGCACACTGAGCCTCATCCAAAGGGGAGTTTCCCCAGATGATATAGGAGTCCAAGTCTCTGGTGGTTGGACTTGGTTAAGGAGTTGATATGGGGTTTGTAGGACAGTTCCTGGCCAAGGAGGATCCCAAGGTATCCTATCTAGGACCTCAACTTGTTTCCCCGGTCTAATTGGAGCTGGAGCAAGTCACACCTATCCAAACCGAGGCATCTGGTTCCAAACAGAACAGCCTTCATTTTCTCCTCATTCAATACTAGGGAGTTGGTGGAGAACCAGGCTTCTAACGCTGAGAGGCTGGTTTGTGGTTTAGCAGTGATGATGCTGGGTAGTGGGTCACTGCAGTAGATGACAGTGTCATTTGCATAGAGGATGAGTTCACTCTGCCCACAAACCCTCTCTATGTCATTAACAAAGAGGGTGAAGAGCAGGGGGCCCAGGATAGAGCCCTGGGGTACCCCTGAGACTACCGGTCAGGTGCTGGACTGCGTTCCTCTTCAGATGACTTTTTGTCTTTGATTGAGTAGATAGCTCTCAAACCAGGAGTGGGAGAGTCCATTAAGTCTGAGTAGGCAGAGTTTGGAGAGAAGAAGACTATGGCTGACTAAGTCAAAAACTTTGGAGAGGTTGACTAATAATGTGTCTGTCTGAGAGCCTTGATCCATAACGTTGAGGACATAAGACGTGAGCTGGATGAGGACCATGTCTGTGCCATGGTCTTTCCTGAAGCCATGTTGTATGTCGGCTAGGAAAGAGTGCAGCTCAAGATAGTCATGCAGTTGGTTGTGGACCAATCTCTCATGTACCTTCCCAAGGGGGCAGAGAAAGGAAATAGGTGTATAGTTCCCCACTTTGTCCCTGGGCCCTTTTTTATGGACTGTGACTATGGTCCCTACTTTCCATTTGCTTGGAATGATTCCCTCAAGGAGGGACCTATTGATGATCCAAGTGACAGGGAGGGCAATAGTAGGAGCAGCATCCCTCATCAGCCTTGGTTTGAGCAGGTCATGCCCTGGAGAGGAATCAGGGTCGATTTTAAGCAGGAGAGGCAGTACTTCAGATGGTTTAACAAGTTTCAGGTGAAACTGGGGCCGTGCATGCTCCCATTTGGTATCATTGGTGAGGGGAACACCAGGTGAGATGGGGGGAGAGAGTCTGCCTGGGTTGGAAAAGGAGACGTTGAATGCCTCTGCTACCATGGAGGGATCATTAGTCAGGGTATTCCCAACAAGTATTGCTCAGTCCTGGGCATTAGGGGCACCTTTAAGTAACAAATTTATTGGGGTCCCGGAGGTGACTGGTCTGGAGATCACACAGGTACTTAGACTTGGCATGTTTGAAAGCTTTCTTATAGCAATTCCACAGTTCTCTGTATTTCTCCCAGTCAGCATTGCGGACAGAGGATTTGTATTAGTCCCCAGGCCCTGTCACGGAGCAACATACTCTGTCTGAGTCCAGGACCTAGCCATTTGTGGCACTTACCCTGTACTCCTAGATTTACAAAGGAAGAAGAAGAAGAAAAAGAAGATAGAAAAGGCATCCCTCCTCCCTGGCAGTCAGACTGGTAGAATGCATTTTTACCATAGTTACCCCCAGATGCCTAAAATTATTGACCCTTTTGATTTCCTCCCCTTGGAGTGTACAATGTTATGTCAATGTCAATGCCCCTCCATGACCCAGCAAAGACCACTGACTTCATCTCTAGTTTTTTAAATCAATACTTGCCTATGTCATATAAGCCAGAACTGAAGTCTATTGAAATCATCATGCAGTTTGTTGTTAAGTAATGAAGCAACCCTTCCTTTACATTATAAAACTGCATCATCAGCATAATAAAATTAGGTCAATGAACATGTAAATATCTGATAGTGAATTCATGAATTAGGCGGGCTGGCAGTATAGCCTAGAGGTTAAAGGAACAAGGTGTGAACAAGCTTGATGGGCTGGCAGTATAGCCTAGAGGTTAGAGGAATGAGGTGTGAACAAACTTGATGGGCTGGCAGTATAACCTAGAGGTTAGAGGAACAAGGTGTGAACAAGCTTGCTATATCCAGCAGACCAAACCTGAGTTTGATTCTTACAACCTCCACTTGCATACTGTGTGGCTCTAAGCAAGTCACTTAACTGCCCAGTGCTCCCAGGTCACCCCTGAAATCAGACACTTGTGCCTAGTGGGCACACAGACTAAAATAAAAAAAAAAAAAATGAACAATGTAAGTAAAAGGGTCCCAAGGATTGATCCTTAGGGCACTCCACAAATAATCTTCAATCATCTGAGTACACATCCTTGATGAGAGTCCAATAAGTCCTACCCTTTAAGTAATCAGAAAATCAGAGAAGGGCATCCTTTGAGAATCTTAGCCCAGATAAAGATCTAATAAGTACTTCATGGTCAACCAGGATGAATGCCTTGGTGAGACCCTCAAACACTGAGGCCACAAAAAGCCCCTCATCCAAAGGCTCATGGATATGGTTTGTGAACCTTAAAAAGGCAGCCTCCAGATTATGGTTGTTAGCCCAGAAGTCATGCTGAGAGTCAGAAAAAAGTCATATTTGTATCTTAGAAATCAACTGATTAAAATTCACATTTATCTTGAATTTTAGAAAGTGGAGCAAGCAATGATTTGGAGTGGAAATTTGCAACATTATTTTTTGGTCCACATTTATGAATTGGTCTGATGATAACATTCTTCTATATACTGGGAAATACATAGATACATAGACAGTGTCGGCAGATAAGGGCCTATGGCCCACCCAGTCTGCCCATTTGAGCTTGTAAGTTCAGTTTGTTTTCTTAGAAGTCTGTTGCCCCTTACCCCTGACCTCCAGAATTCCTTTATGTCTATCCCATGCATTCTTAAATCCCGTGATTGTTTCAGCCCCCACCACTTCCTCTGGCAGGGTGTTCCACTTGTCCACCACCCGTTCTGTGAAGAAATTCTTTCTCATGTTTCTTCTGAATCGTCCTCCCTCCAACTTCATCCCATGCCCTCTAGTCCTGGAACATCTTTTTCGCTTAAAAATAGTGTTTTCCTGCACCCTGTTCCTCCCTGTAAGATACTTGTATGTCTCCATCATCCTCCTCTCCTCCTCTCCTCCAGGAGTACATGTTCAGTTCCTTCAACCTGT
This sequence comes from Neoceratodus forsteri, assembly GCA_016271365.2. NCBI lineage: Eukaryota > Metazoa > Chordata > Ceratodontiformes > Ceratodontidae > Neoceratodus > Neoceratodus forsteri. The sequence continues at coordinate 169,496,450 of CM057454.1, forward strand.
CTTCATAGGACTTGTGATGCAATCCATGCACCATCTTTGTTGCCCTCCTCTGAACCTTCTCTATCGTGTCTATGTCCTTATGTAGGTATGGTCTCCAGAACTGTACACTGTACTCCAGGTGGGGCCTCACTAGTGTCTTGTATAGCGGAATTATGACCTCCCTTTTCCTGCTGGTGATGCCCCTGCCTATACATCCCAGCATCCTATTTGCTTTATCTGCTGCCTTGTCACACTGTTTCCTACATTGAGGTCATCAGAGATGATAACCCCAAGATCCCTTTCCTGCTTGGTGCATGCTATATCCTCACCCCCAACTGATATATTGTGCCAGGGTTTTTGTGCCCCATATGCATTATCTTGCACTTCTTTGCATTGAATTTCAACTGCCAAACCCTGACCATTCTTCAAGTTTCTGCAGGTCACTTCTCATTCTGTCTACACCCTCTGGTGTGTCTACTCTGTTACAGAGCTTTGTGTCATCAGTGAACAGTGAAATTCTGCCTTCTAGGTCCTGCGCAATGTCACTGATGAAGATGTTGAATAGGACCGGTCCCAGCACTGATCCCTGTGGTGCCCCACTGGTCACTCTTCCCTCTGTGGAGTGACAGCCATTTACCACCACCCTCTGTGTCCTGCCACCCAGCCAGTTACCTACCCACCACACTACTGTCCTGCCCACACCCATATTCTTCTCTGAAATTATTACAGGTGGTGCTTTACAGGTTTTACAGTTTTATCTAACATTAGGATAAGCTTTCAGGGTTACTGCATTTGTTGTTGACTGATTGTTTCTGCTCTTACCTCCTTGTTCTTTCGTCCATGGTTCTTCTTTTTAGGCAGGGGAAGGGCCCAGCCACCCACCCCATGCTACACTCCTTTTATAGGGTACCACAGTTGTGACATTTCCTGTGGCAGAGCAGGAAGGGGCAGATCAGTGGGGCCTCCACAAGGTGATCTCATTTACAGGGGCACTAGTAATTTAACTTGTTATAACAAGATAAACAAAGCACAATTAAACCATTACTTGCATTTTTTCCCTTTTTTTTTCCTTCTAATTATTCTGACTAGGTTACAAACCCAGCAACTTATTTGGAATGGATTTCATTAACTGCAGGTACTGTGGAACAATTTTCAGAAGGACAGTCTTACAGGATTTAGGACACTGTCCTACATGCTGGGCCTTTGGAGATCTTAGGTCTCAGCTCCGGGCAGCATGGGCAGAGATTGCACGCCTCAAATTTCATATTGAAGAGGAAATACATTATAAGAACCACCGCCATTTCCCAGCATCCAACAGAAAAATCTCGACCGCAGAGGGTAGTTGGTCCAGGAGGTTGGCAGGTGGTTAGGAGGAGCAAATCAGGTGCCCATCACTCTCTGCTCTCCAACACATTACCTCCAAAAACATAGAAACACTACAACAGGTATCTGCCTCTATCTCTGAAATCAAATAAAGAGGCAGAAGACACTGCAGAGCAGGACACTGCGCACAGGAGCTAGCACAACAATACTCACCCAAATCAGGAACCAAAACTAAACAAGCACAAAGGAAATCCCAAAAACTTCTGATCATAGGAGACTCCATGATTCGGGAGTTGATACCCATCTCCAGCCAGGGGTGATGGTCAGATGTCTCCCAGGTACATCAGCATGGAGAGACACTGACCGCATTGCTAAAATTGTTCACAAAGCAGGAGAAAACATTGATGTCCTAGTACACATAGGGACTAATGATCTCGCCAGCCGGTCAGTTGTGGAGACCAAGGAACACCTGACTAAGCTGGGTGACAAACTATCATCTATTTCGTCCGGCATCTCCTTCTCTGAGATCCTGCCAGTCTGGGAGAAGGGAGCAGATGGACGGAAGGTCAGAGAAGGGGAGATAGGGGAGCTAAACACGTGGCTCAAGGACTGGTGCCAGGAAAAAGGACACAGATTTGTAGGGAACTGGCAACAGTTCTGGGAGCGAAAGTTCTTTAAATTGATGGACTGCATCTGACTAAAGGGAGTCAGTGCATTGGGGCAGAAGTTTGACGTCTTTGCAGAATATTTAAACTAGCAAATGGGGAGAGGGGTGCAGCACCCCATACGTCGAATGGGAAGAACACCCCTCCCCCCTCAGCTAGTGGTCAAACAGGAATTCAGCGTGTTTGCCGTTCATTTGCATCACCAGGTAAGAAAAAAGGTTTGTCTCCCCATACGATGCACAGGGGTAATGCCAAACTTCACCCAACAACTAACACACCAAAATCTGGCCAATGGAAAATCATGTACACAAATGCTCACAGCCTGGGAAATAAGATCCCAGACCTGCAGGCAATAATGTCAGAGGCTAAACTGGACATAGTAGCAATTAGTGAGGCGTGGTTTACCAGTAACCACACTTAGGAGACTTCAGTACCTGGCTATGTATTGTTCAGAAGAGACCGAGGTGCAAAAGGGGAGAGGTAGGCCTGTATGTTAATGAAAATATCAAAGCTACAGAAATTCAGAATACACATAAGGAGCCAGAAGAACTGTGGGTCACCCTGAAACAGGAAATGGGACAGCCATAAGAACTGGGGTTGTCTACAGGCCCCAGACCAGAGGAGGACATAGACACATTACTGTTAGAAGATATACAAAACATGACAGCTAAAGGGAGGTTCTGATAATGGGAGACTTCAACATGCCAGATACAGATTGGTCAATACCAGCAGGAACATCTGCCAGAACTAGACTCATAGTGGATTCCTGCAGGGAGGGCCTCAAACAACTGGTACAGCAACCCACAAGAGACAGGGCTATCCTAGATCTAGTACTGACTAACAAAGAAGGGATCACAGATCTCCAGGTAGAAGGTCACCTGGGGACAGTGACCATCACATGGTATGGTTCAATTTGGCTACTACATCTAAATCATCCCATTCCAAGGCAAAAATATGGGACTTCAGAGGAGCTGACTTTGATAAGATGGCCAACAGAGTTAAGCTAGCCCTGGCAAAAGAAACACAGGTGAGGAGGTACAGGCAAAGTGGGCAAGCATTAGGATACAATACTTGAAGCAACATCCCATTGTGTTAGACAGAAAAGGAAGTGCAAAAGAAGAAGGAAACCACTTTGGTTCTCAAATACAGTAGCAGAAAGGTCAGAGCCAAAAGGCTGGCCTTCAGGAAATATAAGGAACACAGCGGGATGAAGATAGGGAGGCATACCAAACTGCCCTAAGGGAAGCAGGTAAGGCAGTAAGGCAGGCAAGTCCCAAACTGAGGAAACACTATACGAACAGTAAAAGAAGGTGACAAGACTTTCTATAGATACATTAGTGAAAGGAGAAAGTCCAGAGGGGTATTGCTAAGCTTAATGGAGAAAAGGGAGCATGTGAGGAGGAGGACCTGTAAAGGCATCTATCCTAAATAGATACTTTGCTCAGTATTTACTGAAGAGAGAGAGGCAGGGCCCACAGCTCAGCATCATGGACACAGTGGGGGAGGAGGTGAGCACTACTCCCTTCACAAAAGAAAGGGTCCTACAAGAGCTTGCTAAGCTCAGGGTGGATAAGGCAATGGGACCTGATGGCATACATCCCAGGGTACTTAAGGAGCTAAAGGAGGAACTAGCAGAGCCATTAGCAGAATTGTTTAGTGAGTCTCTGAGCACAGGAGAGGTCCCAGAAGACTGGAGAAGGGCTCATGTGATCCCGCTCCACAAGAGTGGTAGCAGGGAGGAGGCGGGAACTACAGACCAGTCAGTCTTACCTCAGTAGTGGGCAAGATTATGGAGGCACTCCTTAAGGAAAGGATAGTGCAACACCTGGAATCCATAGGGGCACAGGATCCAAGACAGCATGGGTTTACAAAGGAAGGTCCTGTCAAACTAATCTCATAGATTTCTTTGACTGGGTAACCAGAGTGGTGGACCAAGGGGAGCAGTTGATGTGCTACCTTGACTTCAGCAAAGCTTTTGACACTGTTCCACATAGAAGATTGATAAATAAGCTAGGTAGGCTCGGGTGGGTCAGAAGTTGGTCAACTGGGTGGCAAACTGGTTGACTGGCAGAAAACAGAGAGTGGTGATAAATGGTATAGTCAGAAGAGATGCAAGTCACAAGTGGGGTACCTCAGGGATCAGTCCTGGGGCCAGTCCTATTCAACATCTTCATTAGTGACCTCGCAGATGGACTAGAGGGTAAGGCTTGTCTGTTTGCAGATGACACCAAGATCTGCAACAGAGTAGATGATCCAGATGGAGTGGGCAGAATGAGAAGAGATCTGGATAAACTAGCAAAATGGTCAGAAGAGTGGCAACTGGGATTTAATGCAAAGAAGTGCAAAATCATGCACATAGGGAAGAGAAACCCTGAAGCCACTTATAGGCTGAGTGGAGTTGCTAGCAGTCACAAAGGAAGAAAGAGACTTGGGCATCATCATCACTGATGACCTAAAATCATCAAGCAGACCTCTAAAGCAGTAGGTAAGGCTAGGGGGTGTTAGGTTGTATTAGTAGGGGTATCACAAGTCGTAAGAGGGAGGTAATAATCCCTCTGTACAAGACATTAGTTAGGCCCCATCTGGAGTACTGCGTGCAGTACTGGAGCCACACCTTCACAAGGACATTAACCAAATTGAGGTAGTCCAGAGAAGGGCAACCAAAATGGTGCAGGGACTGCATCAGAAGACATATGAGGACAGATTAACGGAGCTCAATATGTATACCCTTGAGCAAAGGAGGAGAGAGGTGATATGATCAAGACATTTAAACACCTTAAGGGCATAAACAAGGTGAAAAGAGTCTAACATGTTTAAATATAAGAAAAATAACAGGACAAGAGGACACAGCATGAGATTAGAGGAGGCCGATTAAGGGGAATGTGAGGAAATTCTTTTCACAGAAAGGGTGGTAGATACATGGAATAGCTTACCACAAGAAGTGGTGGCTATGAATACAGTGCAGGGCTCAAACAGGCATGGGATAGGCATAAGGAGCAATACAAATGACTATGAATAGATAGGTCACTGACAGAGCAAAGGCGATGGCACATTTATAAGGTAGAAAAGAAATGGGCAGACTGGATGGGCCTTGCGGTCCTTATCTGCCATCAACTTCTATGTTTCTATGTTTCTATGTTTCCCAGTTTGTGCAATAGTCTTCTATGTGGCACAGTGTCAAGGCCTTGCTGAAGTCCAGATAGGCCATGTCCACTGCCCTCCCTGATCCACCTCCTAGTCACCCAGTCAAAAATTCAATGAGGTTGGTCTGACATGACCTCCCTTGGTGAAACCATGCTGCTTGGTCCTGTAGTCCATTGACAACCAGATGTTCCACAATCTCTCCTTCAGTAGTGCTTCCATGATCTTCCCACTACCGAGATGAGGCTGACTGGTCTGTTCCCTGCTTCCTCTTTGTTCCCACTTTTGTATAGGGGACTACATCTGCTGTCCTCCAGTCTTGGGTACCTCCCTGTTTCCAGTGATCGGCTAAACAGGATAGCCAGAGGTTCAGCCACCACCTCTCTTAGTTCTTTAAGGACCCTGGAGTGCACCCCATCTGGCCCCATTGCTTTATCAACTCTTATTACTTCCAGTTCCTTCAGGACCCTTTCTCGTGTAAAGGGACTTGTGTCCATTCTGCACCATTCTCACTTCTGTACTCCTTCAGACCCATTAACCTCCTCTTCCTCAGTAAAGACTGAGCAGAAATACCTGTTCAATATGTCAGCTTTACTGTTGTCATCCTCCATGGCCCCATCCTCCCCCTTCAGTCTCACTATCCCTCCCTTTGTCTTTCTTTTCCTTATGTACCTGTAAAGGTTTTGTCCCTCTACCCACTGATTTTGCAATGTGCTCTTCTGTCCAGGCTGTGGCTTCCCTTACTGACCTCCCTGCCTCCCTTTGCTTCTCCTGGTACTTCTCCCTATCCCCTTCTGCCTGTGTCTTTTTGTATTGCCTGAATGCAATCTTTTTGGCTTTCACTTTCTTTGCTACCTCTTTGGAAAACCATAATGGTCTCCTCTTCCTTTTCCTCTTGCTAACCTGCTTAATGCATAATTCTGTTGTTCTTGTAATCCCCATTTTAAATACTGCCCACTGTTCCTCAACCATGATTCCTGTCCCATTCCCCATAATGCCTCTTTCAAGTATCTCCCCATTTTCCCAAATTCTGCCCCCCTAAAATCCAGGATACGTGTTTTTGTGTGGTTTGGTTCTGCTCTTTCTGTGATTTCAAACCACAATGACTGGTGGTCACTGTTTCCCAGGTGCTCCCCCACTGTTACCCCCATCACACTTTCCCTGTTTGTGAGCACAAGGTCCAGTATTGCCTTCTGCCGAGTTGGTACCATGACCAGTTGCTTGAGGAAGGCACCCTGAAGGAGTCCAGGATAAATCTGCTCCTAGTTTGATGCTGCTCTGGGATGCTCCAGTCCACGTCTGGAATATTGAAGTCTCCAACCAGTACTACCTCACCTTGTCTGCCATCCTTTGGATGGCTAGCATCAACTCCCTATCTGTTTCTTCCTCCTGGGCTGGTGGTCTAAGACCACACCTGCATGGATGGCTGTCCCATTTTCCTTTCCAGCTTAACCCACAGTATCTCTCCCCATTTTGTTCCTCTTGGATCTCTGTGGCCCTTATGTCATTTTCACATACAGTGCCACTCCTCCTCCCTTCCTGCCTGCTCTGTCTCTTCTGAATATGTTGTAGCCAGGTGGGCCATCTCCCAGTTGTGGTTATCATTACACCAGGTTTCAGTGATGGCCACAATAACCAGGTCTTGACTGCACCATGACAGCCTCCAGATCTTCCATCTTGTTGCTAAGGCTCCTGGCATTTGCACACATGGCTTTCCATGATTTGACCTCCTAGACTGTTTCACTGTTCCTCCAGCCCCTTCCTTGGTTGTCATTTATCCCTGGTTCTCCATGCTGTCTGCCCTATGCTGAATTTGCCCTTTCTGCTTATCCACCTCTTGGGCACTAATCTCTATCTTTTTGCACACTGCTTTGCTGAGATAGCCACTCCTCTGGTTCACTGGTTCCACTGCTAGCTGTGGGGGGTGAGCAAGTAGGTACCCTCCTTGCTGGCCTGCCACCCCTTTGCTAGTTTAAATGCTTGTCAATGTAGCATTTAAACTTGTCATTGAGTCTTGGATTCCCTCCAGGATGGATGCAGGCCGTCAGGCTTGAACAAACCTCCATCCCTCCAGGTGGGTCCCCAGTCACCAATGAATCAAACCCTTCCTCACAGCACCAGTTCTTCAACCATGAGTTAAAGTTCCTGGTGCATGCCTCCTATGCTCTCCTGGCCTCTCAGGTAGTACTTCTGAGAAAGTGACAGAGTAGCTACTTGCTTGAGACCCTCCCAGTTTCCTAAACTCTTCCTGAACTTCCTTTGGCCCCCATTTGCCAGATCATTAGTACCTAGGTGGATAATGACATCCAGTTCACCCTCCCATCTTGCCTTCCCAGTGATCCCCAGGATCTTCCTTCCATCCCTCCATGCCGTGGCACCTGGTAGGCACCTCACCTCCCTATCCTCCCCCTCCTGTGCTCCTAGCTGGATCCCTCTTATGATGGAGTCCCCCACCAGGATTCACTTCCTCCTCCTCCTCTGGTGTCTACTGCTTTCCCCGCTGAGGTCACCTCCCTGGCTAACCTCCACATCCTTTCCTTCCACTTCTCTGGGTACCTCTATTTGGTTGTCCTCATTACATGATGTGGCATATAAGGTTCTTGAGTGGAATAGGATCTGGTATGTGCCTCTGCCTGACCGCTCTAACCCTCCCTGAGCCCACTGTCATCCAAGTGCTCCTCGTTCTCGGCATCCTTTGAGGCAGTTGCATTGGACTGGGTGGTCCCTGGATAGGGGTGATGGTACTCCTGACCCAGTTTACTTCTGCTTTCAGTCTGGCTACCTCCTCCCACAGTCCAGAGAGATGCAGGCAGATAGGGCAGCATCTCAGTGTCCAGAAGGTGTGCCTGAATATGGCTGCCCCACAGCCACTGCATTGCACCACTCCCCACATTATACTGCAGTTCCACTACTGGTCTGCTACTGAAACTCTCCTAGTTCCCTTTTTATTAATTTACTGTCCTAAAAATCCTGCCACTGATCCTCAGATAAATTTTTATTTTTTTTTAAAGAAAAAGAAACCAATAAATAAATAAGTGAATCAAAACACTTGTCGTGCTGAGGGTGGGCTTCTTCCTTATGCCACTCCTACTTCACAACCTTACTATACCCTGTGTTTAGCTCCTGTCAATCAGATTTAACAGGGCATATAATTAAGAGTTGGGGGAAGGGAGGAGGGGGGGCAACAATTTTCAGCAATTAAAGACAGCACAGAGTTACACCACCACTATGTTTTAAATTTTCAACAGCCCAAAAACAATTATAAGTAAAGACAACAAAGAAAGTATAGTGTCACTAAAAGCCCACAATCTAAGTTTAAAAGAAAAATAGCAATTACCAGTTACTCTAAAGCACTGAATTGAATATGTTTCCTTCCTTCCTTCCCCTTCTGGCTTCTTCTGAGAAAATCCACCATAACGAGGTTAATAATTAAAACTCATAGTCAATAGGTAAGCCATACACTCACTGTCCAGTTTACATAGCTGAAAATCAAGTTTGTTAGACCCTGTCAAGGGTAATGGATCAGCCTTAGCTAAACACTTATGAACCTCAGCAGATTTGAGGATATGGAAAGAAAAACTCAGGCTCACTTGCCCAAGAAAGCAGATCCTGGATCTGTCATCAAAGATGATGAGCCAGGTTAAGTTAGCCAAGTTAGGAAGGAGAGTTTGTTGACCTATATTTCTACAGATCCTCAAAACATTTATTGAAATTTGGGATCACCTCTTTTTGATCATAAATTGCCCTCCTCTCAATCTCAGGTGCTTAAGAGTCAGACTTCTGTAATCCCCACATAAGTTTGTCCAGTGTCTTCCAGATCTTTTTAGAATTACCAAGGACTTGCAGTTGTTTGGATTTGAAGAAATTAACTTAGCTACCCTTAGCGTTTTATATTCCTGCAGACTTGTGGGATCTTCATATTTCCTAAACTGGGCCCACATTTTTTCTCTGTATTTCTCATTATTTTAAGAATATCAGGAGTAACCCAATCATTTTTTGTTGCCCTTAATTCTCATTTTCTTTAAAGGGAGACATTTGTCATAGATAAACAAACACATCCTGCTGAGACTATCACAAGCATCATCTAAATCCACATCATCATTTCCATATAAAAAGGTCTAATCAGCCAAATTAGCTGTGTGGCAAAACTGGCACGAGCGGGTCTCCACTTGCGGAGCAGCAGTTTTCCCCACAGCTACAACATTTTCAAAAGTGGAGCCAGTTTGTGACCAGCTCCATGATTTATGGCAGATTGCAGGTGTTGTTTCCCCACAGCTGAAAAATGTTATGGCCAGTGGGACCAGGCATAACATCTTCTGCAGCTGCAGGGGACTGAAAATGCAAATCTCCATAGGTATGCAGATTTTTGGTCTGCAGCTGGAGTTACAGAGTGGGACTTAGTCCCAAGTTGGTTTGAAAATTCAGCACATGCTGTCTTTATCCCTTTTAACTTGATTAGTTTTAAAATACCACACAGTGGTCACTCAAAGTATTCAGTAGGACCCAAAATGCCATCACTCTTGAAGGGTAAGTGATAGCTATCTAGTCCTAAATGGACTCATATCCCATTTTGTAGCTTGGCCATGTTGTATTTATTTACTTATTTGAAGACTGGTAGCTAGGAATGGTACACAGAGCCAAGGCTCATTTCCAGGTGCAACCAGGGGGAAGAGGAAGGGGAAGGAAAGTACCATAAAGCTGCATACAAGGTGACGATTATACAGTACAAAGCAAGGTGCAAAAGTGCACTGGTAAACATGGGAAAAGTGCTGTAATAAATGAAAATGTAAGGACTGATGTTGCATTTGGTAGCACTGATATGCAGAATAAAGCAAGCAGTGTGTGTAAAAATACAGCAGTGCAGTAGTTGTTGGGAGGAAACAAATTCAGGCAGAGTTAGGACCCAGGCTTGACCTCAGTTGAGAGACTGGGTCAGGTGGGCAGACAGTCAGGAACATAATGGTACATGGAGATGTAGCAGAGGAAGTAAGAGGCAGAGGTAATAAGAGAAAGAAGCAAGAAGAGGTATGAAGTGAAGAACCAAAACCAGCACTTGGAGATGAAAGAAATGCAGTAGGACAGGCAATGTGATGATAAGGGGGGGTCAACAGGGAGGAGAACAGAGAGTAGTGATCAGTTTGAGGGGTAGAAGTGAGTGGCAAAGCAACAGAAAGTGTTACAGTGGGTGTCCAGTCTGTCGAGGGAGGAGGAGGGACAGTGCCATAGACCATATCCACACAGCTAAAGACCAGAAGAACCATTTTGGAGACCTGTGGAGACAAAAAGTCTTTTGTGTGATACAGGGATCTAGGTTTGGACCAAGTTTAGAGTGGATGGCTTCAATGTAGACAGAGAAGACAACCCTACTATCTAGACACACAGTGAGGTGCTTGAAGAAAGAAACTGCTTCAAAAGGGGTGTTATCCAGGATGGTAAAGACAGGGAGAGAAGAGAGTCTGACAAGTTTTTGGCTGATCCCAAAGGTCATGGACATTTTTTTCAGTGTTGACCCAGAGTTAGTTAGATATGAACCAGTGGAGGACAATGTGGAAGTCATGCTGGAGTAAGCCATCTGTAGCTGTGGTCGAGGGACCAGAGCTTTAGATAACTGTATCATCTGTATACATATGACTATGTGAGTTGGCACAGGCAGAGACAAGGTCATTCAGGAAGTTTTATCCTGAATCAGCTGTTGAAGACCAAGGTCTATAAACAGTTCCCTGGCCCCATCAGATTGCCTAATTTCCTGGTTTAAGTTAAAATCCCATGTTTTGATCCAGTCCCTATTTTATGGAAGAGAATTACCAAAATTTGTAATAATTTCTAACCTTATGTCGGAGTGACCTGGTGGGATGTAAATGTTAATAGTTGTCAGAATTGTGACCAAGAACTAGGTTTATTTAAAGGAATTCACAGACAGAGCCATTTATTCACATTAAAGATTCAGAGGTAACTACGATTTTGGAGACATAAAATAGGCACATTACCTCTTTTTTACTAGCCCTATCCCTCCTGATGGAGTAACCATTCAGTTCAATTCCATTGTTAGCCATCTTATTAGTGATCCATGCTTCTGTTAAAGTGATTATATTGGCCTAGATGTGCACAGGGCTGAGGTAGTGTGAAACACCCTACCTCGAGCCATACCGGCATCCAGAGTTCGGGAACAAGCTGGGGTTGCCAGGAACTGGCACAGGGGAGGGATAGGAGACAGAGTGAGTGGCTGACATGCCACTCTCCTCTCCCAGACAAGGGGCGGTTCACCTTCTCAACTCTTGGCTGCAATCAGGAGGAGGCCTGGTGGAAGCACCGATGCTACAAGGGGCCAGACGGATGTCTGGATTAGTGGAAGAAGACCATGGTTCCAGAGTGCATGTGCACCTCCACATGCATGTACATCTCTGCCACGCTGTGGTTCTGCGACACAAGGGAGGAAAAGAGCAGGAAAAATGGAAAGAAACCCTGCCCAAGGTGCCATGTCTCACCCTGCTGCTCCACAGGTATAGTAAGTGAGGATTCTGGATGAGAGTCACCAGGGGGGCAGGATGGCTCTCACCCCCTGACCTCATTATGAGGGGATATCCACAGGGAGCACTACCCCATGACCAGAAGATGAGAGGCTGCAAGCTGGCCAATGGCACTCAGTGACAGGGCTGAACAGCCACCCAGTCAGCCTGGAGAATAAAAATCTTTATAAAAAAAAAGAGATTACCTCCTGCCTCAACAGTGACCTTGGTTCAGAAACAGACAGGGGTCACTCAGAGGTCAGCAGGAGGAGGGAGGATTGAGTATCCGAAGGACAGCTCTGCTGCTTTGGGGGTGGGTCACCGCAACCCACTACAACACTGATACCTGGAGGTGTTCAGGTGACAGTGCAGGTCTGGGCATGTTAGGAAGCAGGGTGATGGTTAGATGTGTTAGGACATCTCCACGGAGGTGGAGTTTGCCTACCACATGCATTGCAGTCTGGGCCCTAGGGGAAACCTACAAACCAAGGTGGAAAACCCCCCTTGGCCTCAGGATGAAGTTCAGTCACTCACAGGCCCCACACTGGTGACTGGGCACCTCACCACAGTCCACAAGCTGGGATCTCGGATGGAAGGTAAGTCCTGGAGAAACCGTGTGATGGGGCTGTGGATCAGTAAATTCACAATATTTTTTAAAAACCTCACTTCAATTAGGATTCTTATAAAAAACCTCTGCGATACATTAAAACAATGTAATATATGGATATGGCATAATAATACCATCTTAGCCCACACAAAAATTTTTCTGTAATACACTACCACAAATGTGATAATACATGGTTTCTCCAGTGATAATACATAGTTTCTGTGGTGATAATACATGATTTCATGCTAGTAATTCTATCATTTTAGCTCTGAGCAATAGCATTATCAGAAAAAGTGAAGAGCACAAGTGCAGGACTCCTTCCACACTAACCTGGTTGCCATGCTGACAATTGCCCTTCCTAGACACACAACATACTGTTGCTGAAACCGTGCATTCTGATTCACTGCTTTTCCTCTGTGGGTGGGCCAAACACTTTTCAAAACATGGTGGCTATCTCTTGCTTAGTGAGAGGAATTTTCCCTGCATCCCACAATAGGCATTTTTTTGTTGTTTCATTTTTAAGTTAACATAATTTTCTGGTTGATCCTGCTTTCACTCACCTCTGTAGAAAACAGGTAAATAGCATGAGTGACTGTTCACTGTGTTGACCAAGTGTGCACTGAAGTGGTCTGGCAGCAGTTGTCAAGCTAAGGATTTTTTAAAACTGATTCTGGTCCGGCCCAGTGGTGCTGAGGGTTGAGGCTCTGGACGCCACACCTCGCATAGTGCTGTCAGGGGTCGACAGGGAAGGGGGAGGATGGAGCATCCCATGACTGCTCTCCTCTGTCTGGTGTGGGTGCAGGGGTTCACATCACTCTGCAGTGGTGCCTGATGGAAGTCAGAGGCACTACAGGAGCAGTGTTCAGTTGAGGGTCGGAGCACAGTGGATGCCAGCACATAAGTGTGCTGACATCATTGCAAGTCCGGCTCCAGGGGCATAAACCAGGCAGAGAATTGCAGGGTAGTTCTGGCAGCTGATGGCCATGAGCTGCGCCCCGGGACCTAGAGAGGTGCGCCCCCCAGGTGTTGGCCAGCCTGCATGGAGGACAGCTATTCACAGACTGGACCAGGATCCCAGAGTGCGGGTGCCAGTAGCCAGGTGACCTGCATGCCTGTTCTGCAGAGGAGGAGATAAACAGGTTCATGATAAAAAAACAAAACAAACTGATTCTGGCATGAGTGACTGTTCACTGTAGTTAGGCGCCTGTTGTTGAGCATGTGTGCACTGAAGTGGTCAGGTGCCTGTTCTCAAGCTGAATTTTTTTTTTTGTACTCAGATCCATATATTACAAACAATAACAAATACCTAAGTGTGTATTGCAAGGCAGCAATCCCATCACAAGGTTTTGTGGACTTTGGGAACCTCTTGAGCTTTGCTTTTGAGGTTCCAAGTCCACAAAACCTCTTAATGGGATTATTGCCTTGTACTACACACTTAGGTATCTATTATTCAGTTTTTATGTTACTTGCACGCATGTGCAAGAAACATACTGCCATCATCGGAGATTTCGGAGATGTGTCACCTCCTCCTCCAATTCAGGCAGTGTGCTGGCAGGTGCGGCCCCTGTAAGCCAATGCATTTTGGAGCTGTCTATGACACGCTCCAAATGCAGTGACTCTCTGATTGAAGGGAGCTACGCTTGAGTGAGCAGTGATAGAAGCTGCTACGCAGCCCCCACCCGCAGCGCGTGTACCCCCGGACGCACTGTATAGCCGACGGGTGCCCAATCCCCATCGGCTGAGCCGCGCCGCTCCAGTAGTTGGTGCCACGCTGGGAGCCCACCCCAGCGTGGCAATCAGTCCTTGCCGACGGGGTGCCCAATCCCCGTCGGCTGAACGCCTCAATGTCCTTGTGCCATGCTGGGAGCCCACCCCAGCGTGGCAAACAGTCCACGATGTCTTTTCTTTTTTACCTGTAAGACAAAACGGTCCCGCGGTGCATCTCCGACCCCCCTCCCACAACCCGCACCACCCACTGCGCACCCAGCCTTCCCACTCACCCCATACTTACCTCTGGACTCCGGCCGGCGATCTTGGTGGACTGGGAACCGTCGGCACTCTTCAAAGCCGACCGCGAACTGAGGAAATGCCGGTAAACTGTATAATGGGCTAGATAGAGGGGTTTCAACTTTATTGCATATCTCAACCATTTTTGGGAATTTTTGCACCAAATTTTCAACATGGGGTTTTTGGGACCCTTTCTCATGAATGGTGTCACTGTCATGGCGCTATTCGGGCCCGAAGGATGATTTCGTGCAGTGATTGCGCAGTGACTGTGAAATCACCCTTCGGCCTGAATACCGCCATGACAGTGACATCATTCATGAAGGGGCCCAAAACCCCCATGTTGAAAATTAGTGCCAAATCAAAAAATGAGTGTTCTGGCGTTAGCGTAGTTCCTAATCAGAGGCTCGTAAGTTTTGCGAATTTCAATATTTTCACTCCAGATTTTCAACATTGCCACTTTACCACACCTTCTTATGAGTAGTATAGCTGTCATTTTCACATCTCTACACCCAAAATGTGTTTCTGCCATGTAGCGCAGGAATGGTGCAGTCAGTGTGCGAAATCAATGTACGGGACAAATTAAGAAAATCACAGTGACACTGTTCATGAGCAGAGGTCTTAAAATGGCTATGTTGAAAATTTGGTAAAAATTACTAAAATGACTGTTTTACGAGTAATGCGTTGCACAGTTCTCACATGCCTTCGTGAGTTTCAATTTTCAATATTTCCATTCCAGATTTTCAACATTGCCATTTACCACACCTCCTTATGAGCAGTACAGCTGTCATTTTCACATCCTGCCCAAAACATGTTTCCGCCCATGTAGCGCACAATGGCGCAGTCGGTGTGCAAACTCAATGTATGGGACACATTAACAAAATCACAGTGACACTGTTCATGACCAGAGGTCTTAAAATGGCTATGTTGAAAATTTGGTGAAAAAATCCTAAAAATGACTGTTTTACGAGCGTGCGTTGCGCAGTTCCTACGCACGCTCGTAAGTTCGCAAATTTTCAATATTTACACTCCAATGACTTCCAAATACCTAAACAGCACATAGAAGCAAGCAACATTCAGCATTGACAAATGCTTGTTAATGTACCTACACTAACTGGCCTAGAAAAAATAACCTCACAGCATGAGACTGAGAAAGAGGAAGGGGAAACCCAAAGGCTGAACAATACAAAGAACTGCAGAAAAATTAAAATGTGTCAAATAATCTAATACATTATTTAAAAGCAAACACATTCCTAATTAAACATTAACAAGACACTAAAATTAAGAGAACCACTTACAAAGCAGCCTCTCTGCAGTCTCCCACTGTGGACTCCTACCAGTGACTTTCACCACAACAGCAAGAGCTGCTCATGAAGAGAGCTGGAAACTCAGTAATAAATCAAAAAATGGTGCAGTGCTCACCAGTACAAAGGAGGGTGCTAGTCTGGGAATATGTTTCCCCACAGACACAAGCCAACACAAAGTCCAGCACTCCCCAAGCCTCATGGTGGAAGTCCAACTGCAAAACACAGCAAATAAATAGTACACTCAAAGTGCAAAACTAATGCAGTTCATTAAATTCCATCACACTATGTGTAGATACAAAAACACTGGCCCAGATATTCAAATTGCACCATAAAAGTGCGCAATAGCAGGAGCAAGTGCAAGTCCACTGTGCCCATGAGCAATAAGTGCAATATTCAAACACTGCCCAGGTCAAGATGCACCTGCAGTACACGACTGAATATCATGTCAACTGTGCCATAGCACAATCAAGAATGTGCAGTGGTGCAGTTCAGATGCTCAATAGCACAACCAGGGATGTTCAGTGGAGCAGGGCAGCAGTGCAACAGCACTACCAAGGATGCACAGGGACAGGATGAACAGGCAGACCACCCATGCTAGAGACAGGCAGAGGAACAAACAGCAGAACAGACATCGACCCCCACACCCCATGCACTGCACAACCGGGGGAGAGCTGGAATAACACTGGCCCATGGATACCAGCAACAAACTCACAGTCAGGGCATGGTGTACCAGCACACCCCCTGGCAAGTTGTGACCGGCACACAAGGAGGTCAGGCCACCCCGTGCCACACCATCCCACCAATGCAGAGCACACCCTGCACTGTGATTCCCAGACACCCTGCCCAGGAGCAGTGCCCACCAGTGCAGGACACCCCACGCATGCCACCACCCCCACCATGACAATGCAACTCTGTGCACCACAGAACCATGCAAAACAGCCCCACCATGAGCACCCTTCAGTGGGTGGCAGCAGACAGCTATGCAATGACTGCATACACAGTGCTGCCATACACGTCCCCCCCTGAGGTACAGCTGAGAGACTGACCATGTGTCGGCACACGAGGTACCCCACACGTGACAGGGCAAGCCCCAGACCCCACCACCAGTGGCACAGCACCCTGCACACCCTCCCAAGGACACACTCCAATCCAGCACTGGCCACAACAGCCAGCACTGATACC
This sequence comes from Neoceratodus forsteri, assembly GCA_016271365.2. Lineage (NCBI taxonomy): Eukaryota > Metazoa > Chordata > Ceratodontiformes > Ceratodontidae > Neoceratodus > Neoceratodus forsteri. The sequence continues at coordinate 169,513,164 of CM057454.1, forward strand.
CACAGTGGTGCATGGAAACATGTGCCACACAGGATGCAACACAGTGCATGGACAAACACCCACCCATACCCAAGGGCACACCAACACAGGGACAAAGTAGCGGGTCAACCAAGCCACTGGTGTGTGGCCACGGCAGCCATGTAAACATGGCCAGCACCCCTCCATGGCACAGGTGTGCCAGCCACCCTGCACAGGCACCATGAAGCTGTACGCCACCAGCATGCGGCCAGAGCACAAGTGACAGACAGTGGAGCACTTCCCCTGCAACAGACACAAGTGACAGCATGGAGGTGGGACAACAACAGCGGAGGCCACAGTACCACCCGAGGCAGACGTGCACCATACCAGTGGCAGGAGGCAACCCGACATTGTGCTGGGTACAGTGGCTGTCCAGCATGGACAGCTGCCACTGACATGCAAGCAGACCATGCAGTTCACAGACATGCAAGGGTGTCAGCTGCACAGGCCATGGATAGTCCAATAGGGGTGCCATGGACACAGTGCATGCACCGTGGACCACTGCACACAGTCATCCAGTGCACAGGGAGCAACACACAAGCCACAGACAGTGACTGATAGCTATGTCCACACCATAGGCATTTTTCCTACGGGCACACATACTTGCCCATGCCTGCACCACCCCTGAGGCCATGTACATCACTTAAGCTGTGCACCTGTAGCCCACTGCAAATCAGAGACCACCACAGTAGGCATAACAAAACAAATGTATATTTCTCAAAGGTGCAAAACAACTATTTACAGCTATATACATATGGGGGGGTGAGGGCCACAAACCAGGTGGGGGTGGGTAAGGGGCAGGGGTGAACAAATGGGAGAGGGAAGAAGGGGTGTGAGGGTGGGTCCAGGGGGGTAGGGTGTATCATGGGGCATGGAGGTCCTAGTGGCCGCTCTGTTCCCCGCTCCTGTGGCACCTCCTGCTTCTCCGATCTCTGGACACCATGCTGGTCCAACCTCTGCAGTACCTCCAATGATGCCCTGGCAAGCTGGAATAGCTCCTGCACAGCCCTCTCCAGCCGCATCATCTACCGTCCACCTAGGACAAGGGAGCAGGGTCAATAAGTGTGAATGTCCATCCCCTGCAGCCCACCCATTGTGCATGGCATGCAGCCATGGGACATGCCCCTGTGATGGTGTGCGACCGCCCACAGTGATCGTGTCCACATGACCTGCCTACCAGGCACACACAGCCATGTGGATCACTGCACACACCCACCACTCAAGTCCCACACAGCACCACCGTGGCTGTACAGTGACATGCCTATGTGGTGCGAAGGCAGTGGCACAGCCATGTACCCGGTGCACGCATGGACCACCAGCGATGCACACCCACACATGCAGTGCCACTGGACAGTGATGACTGTACTGTGTGGCGTTCACATAACTGGTGTCAATGGATGGTGGCCATGCCCCCCGCCTGCCCTGCAACACAGCATGCACAGAATATCCTGGAAGAAAGGCACTCACCATCATCGACCTGATCCTGGCACTGTAGTCCTCTTCCACCGTCTTCCCATGGCTGCTGAACATCTCCACCACAAACGCCTCGGTGTTGGTCCAGTCTGGCTCGGCACCACTCATCAGGGCCCAGGGTGCATAAATGGAGAGGGGATTATCAGTACAATCCAGTATCAAAGACCCCCCCACCCCAAGGTGTGTGTGATCCTGCTCAGCTCAGCCATGTCACAACCCCCTCAACACCACCAACACCACCAACACCACTGCCCACACTGGACAGCCCAGCCCCCCCCATGTGGTGGATACATGACCACCGCGATACCCGTACTGATGCAACCAGTGTATGGATGGGGCACCTACCTGGTTGTGGAACTGTGCCTCTCCTGGTGAGTGCCTGCAGGTGGGCAAGCCTGTCCAGGTCCCTGTGCTGGAGGTCCCCGTATTGGTAGCTACACTGCTCAGCCATGCGCCTGATTCCTGTGGCCTCCTCCAGTGCCACCACCACCTCCTCCCATACTGCACACCTGGCCCTGTCCAGGGGTGTATCTCCAAAAAGTGCCCCAGCATGGGGCTCTACTATGGCCAGCAAATTGGCCAGCTCCACCTGGCTCGAAACAGTAGCCCTCCTTCTTGCCATCTCTGAAGCTGGTTGGAGTCAAAATGGTGCTCGGTAGCGCGGTCTGCCACTTGCAGATGCTGCGTGGTGCAATGTTGCCATTCCCTATCGCGCTGTCACTGAACAGCACAATAGTGGTGCACCCATGTGGATGCATGGTGCCTAGGGGGCAAAGGTTGGGCACACGGTCAAGGGTCTCTCGTGCACGGACCGCCACAGCGCGATTGGTACTCACTGCATGTAACGTGATTGGGTGCCTGTGTGAGATGCCTTGTAGTGGCCTACCGTGCTGTGGCTCCATGGCACCTACGGTGGCCCAGTGCAAGAGCACCATACATGTGAACAGTGCAGTAGCACTACTGGCACAATTGTGGCCCTGCCCTGCACTGCCTCCTGTGCACAGCATATCAGCAGCGTGGCAGGCGTCGGTGTCAGCACCCCAGACATGTGCCGTTCGGTGTCCACTGAGCATGTCACAGAACTGTGCCCATGCCTGAGCATGTTAAACACAATTGTGCAAGGTACAAAATTGCGATATTAAGCCGGCATATGCAAATCAGCTCATCAGTGATTCAGTGGCGCAGATACTGCATTAGCATCCTCTTAAAATTGCACCTCGCCTCATTTGCATGCATTGTGCTATACAGTATAAATGCAACATTGGGCTGCAGAGGCCATAGTCTGGTATTGCAGTCTATTGTGGTGAGTTGCATGCTGTTTGGGAGTGTGGACTGTGGTGTGTGGGAGATGCATGGGACTGCACAGTCAGAGGTAACACCCGTCATTCCCACAGGATCAATCATGAGCGATTGTGAGGTGGAGGAGGAGGAATAGAGATGTGGGAGGAAGAGGAGGCCAAACTTCACCAAGGCAGAAACAAACTCCCTGTTTGAGGTCTACCTTGATCAGGAGCCACTGCTCAGCAGACAGAGGGGAACACCACAGGCCCATGCTGCTGCATGGGGAGAGTTGGTGCGTGCCGTCAACCAGCATGTCAGTCACCAGCGGTCTGTGCAGGAGTGCAAGAAGAAGGTGGGCATGGACAGGAGGAGGACTAAGGATAACGTGGCTGCCATCAGGGCAGCACGAGCTGTGACCGGTGGGGGACAGCTGGCTGTGCAACGCCTGACCCCACAGGAAGAGCGGGTTGCTGGCAGCATGCATCGTCGTGCCATCGAGGGTGTTCCAGGTGGTGGATTCCAGATGGGTGGTAGCCTGTCACTGCATGGTAGGTCCTGATCTGTCACTGTGGTGGGGGGATGCCACAGGGTAGGGCAGATACATTAATGCTACTGTGTTCCCTTACAGCTCCTGAGCATCTACATGGGTCAGCGGTGGTGGGCTCATCCTCTGAGGGTGATACCCTGGACACAGAGGAGGGCCCATCCACCTCCACAGGTGTCCGAGGGTCAGGATGACAGTGGGCCCGCCTGGCTGTCTGGACTGATGTTGGTGAAGCAGGTGCGGAGGAGGCACTACCCGTGTCCCAGCGTGCCAGTGTCCATGGATGCCAGAATGCTGAGACTCGGACTGGTGCCAGATCCGTCACTGATGATGATGGAGCTCACATCATGGACAGTGATACGTGTGGGCCACAGGATGGCCACACAGCAGGTTACAGCACGGGCATAGCCATGGGTGGTGCTGCCATGGAGACCTGCGTGACATCACAGTCCCAGCCTGTGCCTGTCTGCACCAGTGGGGCAGCACTGGTGTGTGTCCAGGACAGTGGGGCTGTTGCAGCAGCTGTGACGGCACTGTTGAGCCCCGGAGAGTGGCAGCTGGAGAAGAAGAGTCAGCAGTTGGCCAATGGCCATGGGGAGACAGTGTCTGGGGGCAGCGTCAGTGCACCACCTGTGGACATGCCCAGGCATAGCCCTGATGTTTAGCGCCCAACCTCAAGGGGTGCTGCCCATCACCACCGCAAACACCATGAGGGACAGCATGCCAATAAGGCAGATGACCTCTTAGATGACCACACCCGCATGTTCCATGATTCAGTGGATTAGCAGTTGTGGTTTGTGATGGTGGTGGAGGCACTCAGTGTGGTCCTGTGCCAGGCAGAGGAGTGGCGCAGCAGGAACACCGGTCTGCTCCTGGCAGGGATGGCCCGGCTGAGGGATGATGTGACTGCCGCCATTGACAGGCAGACACAGGCAATCACAGCTGTCATGGCCACAATGGGCACACAGTAATTTGCCCATGCATCGTAGACACCATGCAGTGCAATGTTCACCCCCATTCCTGGTGTCGTGTGACACCCTCCTTGTCAACACCGGATTCAGCTGTGGGTATCCCGAGCATGCCTGGTGCAGGCATGTTTGGTGTGCTGCAGACCCCTGCTCGAGAACGGTCGTGTTCACCCAGTGGAACCCCTGGGGGACTGTCGGTGCCACCCCATGAGGCCATTGGTCAGCCTGTCACTGCTGGTGGGTCTCGGCAGGGCCGTCCATGCATCCGTGGCAGCCGTTGCACTGTGCCACATGACTGACCTGTCTCCCACCATGGCTACTCTCTGATGCTGCCCTGTGTGCAGTGTGTTGTTCAATGTGCAATGCACAGGTGGGGTACCTGGTCACACACACACACACACACACACACACACACACACACGTTCCATCTGCACACCCTCCTGGCTGCTGGCCACTGTGGCATGTGTATGATGATGCCTACAATGCACTGTCCGCCACTGTGCAATGGTGCCCAGTGTTTCACAAACGCACAATGATAGGCACTGGGCATGGTGGTCTGTGGACATGTGTGTGGCTTGGGGAGGCGGTTGGGGTCAGTGTGCCTCCTACCCTTTGTGCATGTCATGTGGGTGTGTGTGTGTGTGTGTGTGCATGTGTGTGACCATGTGCCATGTTAGACCTTGACCATCCTTGATGGCGTGTGTGGTTCCATGCTCAGCCAGTTCCCTTTATGACATGCACCCCTGGGGTTTGTCCATGAGTGTTTGTGGGTTGTGCCCTTGCCATTGGTGGTTGCACATGGCCTCATGACTTACCTGGGTTGGTTGAAGTGCTCCTCTGTGATGGTGTCCCGGTGCAGCTGCTCCATCCGGATCAGTCGTGGGTCCCTTCGACCAAGGGAGGACTGCCCAACACCATCTGCACCAGAGTCCTCATCATCCCCTTCGCTGTCCCCCTCTTCAACCCGTACAGCTATTCCACAGTCGTTGGCCATGTTGTACAGGATGCAACAGGCCAGAAATAGCCCGCAGGCCTTTGAGGGGCTGTACTGTAGGCACCACCAGACGTGCCCAGGCAACAGAAATGTGCCTTCAGCATCCTGAACACCCGCTCTATGACATTGCGTGTGGTGGCATGTGCCTCATTGTAGTGTTGCTGTGATGGGGTCGTGGGCCGCCGGTATGGTGTGAGCAGCCAGGGACGGAGTGGGTATCCACTGTCACCTATGTGTAGAGGGTGGACATTAGTTTGGTGATCAGTGTCGCCCTGCCATGGGCCATCTAGGCCAGTACCCATGTCACCTCTGACTATGCCCCTCCCAAGATCCATGTCTTTCTTCGCGATTTGCATACTCACACACTAGGTGGCCAGTGGGGATGTCTCTCCACTCGAACCTGTGGCACAGTGCAGACTGGTGCCAGATGAAGGCATCATGTGCTCCGCCACTGTGTGTGGCACAGACATTGGTTATGCGCCCCCGAGCATCGCACACCACCTGACAGTTGATGCTTGCATAGCCCTTCTGATTTATGCATGCTGCACCTTCGGGGCCAGGTGGCGTGTGGATGGCCACATGGGTGCAGTCAGTGGCCCCGAGCACACCAGGCATACGTGCTACCCTGTGGAACTCTTGTATGTGTGCTGTGCACTCCGCCGGTGTGCTGGCAAAATGGATGTACTCCGCAGCATGTGGCAGCAGTGCGCTGAGGAATTGTGTGAGTAGGCATGATGCAGCTGACTAGGTTATGCCTGCTGTGTCCCTTGTTGGTCTCTGGAAGGTACCCTTGGTGAACAGGCATGTGACAGCTGTCACTTTTATCTCCACTGACAGAGCATGGCTCCGTCATGTGGGTGCCTGCATCACATCACTGCACAGCTCACAGAGCCACCTCAGGATCACCCGGTTCAGGCGGTACCAGCCCACTATCTCAGTGTCACTGTGCAGCTCGAAGCTGGTGTGGGCTTGGTACTGCCTGTTGGGTGCATACCGCCAATGGGCCCTTCCACGCCCATGCCCCACCTGCTGCCTGCCTTTGCGTACCCCTCATCACTGCCTCCATCTGAATGGTGGCACTGGCCATGTCCCTGGCTTGTGTTACCACCCCGGCAACTGTATTCCCATTCCCCCCACTGTCCTTTCTGCTACTCCCCCTGCACCGGGAACACCTCCCAGAATAGGACGTCCTGCCCACTGTCAGTGCCCAGAGTCCAGTGTGGCATTTCCCCTTTCCTCCTGCACAGTGGCACAGGCTCCCCACTCCTTCCCTGTTCCTGGTGGTTTCCAGGTGCTCTGTCCTGCTCCTGTCCTGTCCTGTTCACTGCTACTGTCTGCCTGGTTGCTGTCAGCTTGCTCCCAAATCTGGCTTTCCTGTAGCGTTCTTGCACCTCTCTCTTGTTCCTTTTTATTTTGGATAATTTCCGCCATCGTGCAACCTCCATTTGCTCCCCTATTGTGCGTGGCGCATGCTGTTGAATATCACACTGTGCCATTTATTCATGGTTCCTCCCCCTTCAGTTGCGCATGCATTCATTACCATTGCACTCTTTCGCATTGCGATTTGGGGAGTGCAGCTGCCTCCTGCTGAATATCGCACAATGGCGCATTTTCGGACTTACGCTGGCACATCCCTGTTGCACATGGTGCAACCCTTTTGAATATCTGGGCCACTGTGTCAAAACTTTCACAGGATTGACCAGTTTGTCCATTACCCAGGTACCCCACAGCTTCACCCTATCAGAGCTTCCTCAGGGAGCAATTACTTGGAGAGATTACCCACCTTTTAAACTCTAGCTATAATGTCACAGGCTATGGCTGAACATCACGTACCATTTTCAAAATTATTCAAACATAAAATACTGAGGTTTTCTGCAGATAGTTTCCAGCAGTAAAGATGCACCTTGACATTTTTCTAAGGTCAATCAAAAAAGCAAAACCAGCAGAAAAATGTAACATAAAAATGAAATAAAATGAATGAATGACTGAAAATCCATTTCCAAACATACGAACATACATACAAAGAAGCCAGCAGAAAAAGGCTATTTAGTCAATCAAGTCTGCTCATATTGCAGGGTCCACAGCTAGAGCTACTGTCCCTGCCCTCCCTTTCTCCCCACTCCTCCCATCCTCCCTACCCATGATCCTTACCTTCCCACCTATGCCTGTCCCAGCCTCTCTTAATGCTGAGGGTTACTAGTGGGGTACCGCAGGGTTCAGTACTGGGTCCGGTCCTTTTTAATGTCTTTATAAGTGACATTGCAGAGGGATTGGAAGGGAAAGTATGTCTCTTTGCAGATGACATAAAGATCTCAACAGGGTTGCTACACAAGGTGGGGTGGAAAGGATGAAAAGGGACTTGGCAAGGTTGGAGGAATTGTCAAATGTATGGCAGCTTAGATTCAATGCAATGAAGTGCAAAGTAATGCACCTGGGAAACAAAAACCTAGGGGAAGAGAACACAATGGGGGGTGAGATACTGACAACAACAAAAATGGAAATGGACCTGGGGGTAGTCATATCAGATGACCTAAAGGTGGGCCAGCAATGTGAGAAGGCAGTAAGAAGGGCTGGGGGGATACTGGGATGAATAGGGAGAGGCATCACCAGTAGAAAACAGGAAGTTGTTGGCCCTCTGTACAGACAGTTGGTAAGACCACATCTGGAGTACTGTGTACAGTTCTGGAGATCACATCTCTGCAAAGACATAGGGTGGAGGCTGTCCAGAGAAGGGCAACCAAAGTGAGGCAGGGTCTGCATCAGAAGACATATGAAGAAAGACTAAAGGAACTAAAGATGTATAGCCTCAAGGAAAGGAGGGAGAGGGGGGACATCACAAAAACTTTTAAATACCTCAAGGGAATCAACAAAGTCCAAGAGGGTAGCATCTTTCAGAAAAAAAGATGTGCAAAAACAAGGAGGCACAATTTGAAGATTGAGGGGGAACGGCTCTGAGGTAATGTGAGGAAGTACTTCTTCACAGAAAGGGTTGTGGATACATGGAACAGCCTTTCTGAGGAGGTCGTAGAGCAAAAAACAGTGGGGGAATTCAAGAATGCATGGGATAGACATTAGGTAATTCTAGTGAGGGGTAGAAGGAAGTAGGCTGTTGGTTAACTAGGATCTGCAGCTTATCCGTTAGGTAGGGAAATGGGCAGACTAGGTGGGCCAAGCGGTCCTTATCTGCCATCAAATTCTATGTTTCAATGTTACTCACTGTCTTCAATGAGATGACCTCGTCCCGCAGTGCATTCCAAGTGTCCTCCACTCTCTCTGTGAAGAAGTACTTCCTGATCTCCCTCCTAAACCTCTGACCCTCCATCTAAAGACTGTGCCCCCTCATATTATGGTTCCCACTCAGCTTAAAGAGACTCTCCTTATCAACCTTATTTATCCCTTTTAAGTACTTGAAGGTACAATCATGTCCCCTCTCTCCCTCTGTCTCCTGTTGTCCAGGGAGTACATGTTCAGTGCCCTTAATGTCTCCTCGTATGCTTTAATCTGTTGATCTACTATCATCATTGTAGCCCTCCACTGGACCTTCTCCAGCAGGTTAATGTACTTTTTGAGGTGTGGGCACCAGTACTGAACTCCATACTCTAGATGTGACCATACCAATGATCTGTAGAAGAGCAGTATTTCCTCCTCTCTCCTACTACTGATCCCCCTACATATGCATCCCAGCATCTTGTTTGCCTCTGCTGCTACTTTCTTGCACTGCGTGGAGTGCTTCAGGTCACTAGCGATCATCACTCCCAGGTCCTTCTCCTCTTCTGATGCAGATATTCGGACTCCACCCAGGTAGTATTCTGTCCTTGGATTCTCGGCTCCAATATGCATAACTTTGCATTTTTTGGCATTGAAGCCAAGCTGCCAGACCCGGGACCACCTTCCCAGCTTTTCCAGATCTTCCTATAGGTCCTGTATCCCTTCAGCTGTGTCCACTCTTCCACAGAGCTTGGTGTCATTTGTGAATAGACACATTTTGCCTTTAATGCCATCCCCAGTGTCATTGATGAAGACATTATACAACACTGGCCCCAGCACCTAGGCCTGTGGGACCCCACTGATTACCTCTCTGGTGCCAGATAACTCTCTCCCCACAACCACCCTCTGGGTTCTGTTCCTCAGCCAGTTTTCCATCAATCTGGCCATCTTTTCCCCAACCCCAAGATCCACCAACTCCCTGATCAATCTTTTGTGGGGCACAGAGTAAAAGGCCTTGCTGAAATAAAGATAGATGATGTCTACCTCATAGCCCGTCTACTGTGTTAGTGACACAGTCTAAGAAGTTAATCAGATTCATTTGACACACTATCCCCCACATGAACCCATGCTGCCTAGCATCCTGGAGACCATGCTCCTCTAGATATTCCACTAATCTTTCCTTTAGTCTGATCTCCATGAGCTTGCCCACAATGGAGGTCAGACTGACTGTTCTGTAATTGCCTGGGTCATCCTTGGGACCGCTTTTGTGGAGGGGCACTGCATGTGCTGTTCTCCAGTCCTGTTGTATCATGCCTAATTCTAGTGAACTATTAAATAGGTCTGCCAGTGGCCCTGCCATCTCTTCAGCTAGTTCCTTTAGTAACCTTGGATGTACTCTGTCTGGGCCTGGTGATTTGTCCTTTAATGTCAGCAACCCCTCCCTCCCTCACTCTATCTTTCTCTGTCACCACATCTGTGTTCCCCTCCCTTCCTGCTCCTCTTTTCCCTCCTGAAAGCACTGGTCCATCCTTCTCCCTGGTATCTCTTTCCCGCATTATCTGCCACCCACTCCACCCATTTCTTAGGCCTGACAATTCCTTCCTTCTTGTCCCTTTTCTCACTTACACAGAGAAAGAAAGCCTACTCCCCTTTCTTAATTCCTTCAGCTATCTGCAACTCCTTCTGTGCCTTTGCTCAATGGACGTTCTTGCATGCCACACTAGCCAGCCTTAGGTAATTTTCCCTATCCACCTCTCTCTCGGTCTTCCTGAATTTTCTATAGGCCAACCACTTTTCCCTTACAGCCTGGGCAACCCCAGAACTGAAGCAGCTGGGCATGTTGGCCCTTGTGTTTTTCCCCCTGAGCCTAATGCACTCATCTGTGGTAACCAGTATTCCTTTCTTAATGATGGACCACATTTGGTCCACCCCCCCATATCTGCTTTGATGCCTGCCAGATGGCACCTTAGTAATTTACTCATTTTCCTGAAGTCTGCCCTACTGAAATTCAAGATTTTGGTCTCAAGTCAGGATGCTTTCCCTGCCCATATGCAACTGGAAACACTCTGTGCAATGGTCACTTCCACCTAGTGGCTCCCTGACCATTATGTCCTGTACATGCTCCCCATTTGTGAGCACCAGATCAAGAACTGCCTCACTTTTGTTTGTTCAGTGACACCCTCCTTCCAGGATCACCTGACTCCTAGCACATCTTGTGGATGATATGCTGCCGTCCACCTTGGGCAGGTTGAAGTCCCCAACAATTACCACCTCTTCTTTCCCTGCAGCTTCCAATATGTGTGAGCTCAGTTTCCTGTCCCTCTCCTCATCCTGATTGGGTAGTCTGTAAACCACCCCCAACTTCACCTTTCTTCCTCTGTTGGACTTTAACTGAACATGTAATGCCTCCACCTCCCCTTCCTCTGACTCCTCTTTTGTGCAAGCTATTCCCTCCCTGATATAAACTGCCACCCCTTCCCTCTTCCTGACTCCCTATCCTTCCTATATAGTTTATATCCAGGGATTACAAGGTCCCAGTCATGGTGTGATATTGCCCAAGTGTCGGTTACTGCAGCTATGTCCACCTTCCTGTCTGCTAACAGTGCCTACAGGTCAGCCATCTTGCTTCCAAGACTCCACAGAAGGAACAGGACAGAGAACTGTATCAGTTAAAGCAAAAGGAAGCTGGAAAGGCAGTCAGAACAGCAAAGGCCCAAACCGAGGAAAAGATAGCCAACTCAGTTAAGAAGGGGGATAAAACCTTTTATAGGTACATCAGGAGTGAAGGAAGACCAAGAGAGGATAGTGAGGCTTAATAAAGGGAGGGAGGGGGTGGGCAGAGGGTGACTGTGAAAGGCAGAGATACTAAACAAATATTTTGTTCAGTATTTACAAAGGAAGAGGGGAGGTACCTAAAACAAACAGTAGAAACACTCTGGATACAGAAGTTGATACCAGCCCATTTACAGAAGAAAGGGTTCTGAAAGAGCTCTTAAAACTGAAGGTGGACAAAGCAATGGGACCTGATGGATTCATCCCAGAATTCTAAAAGAACTAAGGGTAGAACTAGTGACACCACTGACTACCCTCTTTAACAAATCATGGGAGGATGGGGTGGTACCTGAGGACTGGAGGAGGGCAGATGTGATTCCCTTCACAAAAGTGGGAGCAAGGCAGAAGCAGGAAACTACAGACCTGTTAGTTTAACCTCAGTGGTAGGAAAATGATGGAATCATTTCTGAAGGAAAAGAATTGTTGATTATCTAGAGGCCAGAGGGCTGGGACCCAAGGCAGCATGGATTCTACAGCGGAAGGTCATGCCAGACAAATCTGATAGATTTCTTTGACTGGGTGACCAAAGTAGTTGATCAGGGAGGGCTGTGGACATGGCCTACCTAGACTTTAGCAAGGCATTTGACACAGTCCCACACAAAGATTAATATACAAGTTAGCCAGCCTGGGAGTGGGTCCCAAGATGACAGCCTGGGTAAAGGAATTGGCTGGAGAACAGGACACAGAGAGTAATAGTAAATGGAGTCCACTCTGAGAAAAGGGGAGGTTAGTAGTAGGGGTACTTGAGGGTTCAGTATTGGACGGTCCTCTTCAATGTCTTTATAAGCGACATTGCAGAGGGACTGGAAGAAAAATATGTCTCTTTGCAGATGACACAAAGATCTGCAACAGAGTTGATGACAAGGTGGGGTGGAAAGTATGAGAAGGGACTTGGCAAGGTTAGAGGAATAGGTCAAATGTATGGCAGCTTAGATTCAATGCTAGAAGTGCAAGGTAATGCACCTGGAAACAAAAACCCAGGGAAGAGTACACAATGGAGGTGAGATACTAACAACAACAAAAATGGAAAGGGACCTGGGGTAGTCATATCAGATGACCTAAAGGTGGGCAAGCAATGTGAGAAGGCAGCAAGGAGGCTGGTGGGATACTGGGATGCATAGGGAGAGCATCACAGTAGAAAACAAAAGTTATTATCCTCTGTACAGACAGCTGGTGAGACCACATCTGGAGTACTGCGTGCAGTTCTGGAGACCAATCTCCATAAAGACAGAGACAGGATGAAGCTGTCAGAGGAGGGCAACTAAAATGGTGCAGGTCTGCACGGAGAAGACATATGAAGAGAGACTTAAGGAGCTTAATATGTATAGCCTTGAGGAAAGGAGGGAGGGGGGACATGATAGAAACTTTCAAGTATCTCAAGGGAATCAACAAAGTCCAAGAGGTAGCATCTTTCAAAAAAGAGGTGTGCAAGAACAAGGGGACACAATTTGAAGATAGAGAAGGCGGCTCAGAGGTAATTTAAGAAATATTTTTCACAGAGAGGGTTGTGGCTCTATGGAACGGCCTTCCAGAGGAGGTTGTGGAGTCAAAAACAGTGGTGGAATTCAAGCATGCATGGGACAGTCTTAAGGAAATTCTAGGGGGTGGGGGTAGGAAGAAGTAGGCTGCTGGTTAACTAGGATCTGCAGCTTATCCATCAGGTAGGGAAATGGGCAGACTGGGTGTGCCAAGCGGTCCTTATCTGCCATCAAATTCTATGTTTCTATGTTTCTATGTTTCCACGCATTCAGAGACTCCATCATCCACCTAGAATTTGACCTTCCTTCTCTTCCTGCTATTCTCCTATTCACATGTATCCCCTCTGTGTGCACCCCTCCACGCACCCTTGTTATGTGTTCCTCACCCCCTCCACCCTTTGCTAACTGTGTTCTCACCCCTTCCACCTCCTCCCTTCAGACCTCTTCCATCACTGTTGGGGGGGGGGGAGGTTTACTGACCTTTTCCTCCAAGAGTCTGTGGGCCTGCATGCCAACTGCCCCCCCCCCAGTAGTTTAAATTAAGTGTAGTGATTATGTATTCCTCAATTCATCCCTGAGTACCCTGAAACCCTCCCTACTAAGGTATAACCTGTCTGGTGAAAAGGGTGCTTTGTTTGACTAGATCTCCTCCCAGTCCATAATACGGATACCTCCCTGCACCATTTCCTCAGCCAGTCATTACAATTCTCTATTATTCTTTTCTTGGCTGTGCTGGCCCTTGATACTGGTATCACCTATGAGAAGGCCAGCAAACTTCCTTCCTCCCTGCAAATCTTCCCTAACTCCCTGAACCTACTTTGCACTACCTCAACCTCCTCCTCAGCTAGCTCATTGGTTCCCAAATGTACAATTAAATTAGGTTTTCCTCCAACCTCCCTTGCTATTTCCATTATTTTTGGGACCACCTTCCCCGCTGTCATCCCTGGCATACAAACCACCCTCTTGCCTGTATTTGGGCCCCCTTTCCTTCGCCAGAGAATACCCCTAATTAAGGAGTACCCTATGATTTCCACCCTTCCATCCCCTGCACCCATGCTCCCCGTCCTTCCTTTCTTACCTTCGATACTAGCTGCTTCCCCACCTACCTGCTCTTTCCTGCACCCTGGTGAACTTATCTCTACATCCACTATTTATCCCCTTAACTGTTTTTCCATCTCCCACTCTGCCCCCCCGCTTCTGACTATCTCTATCTGATTTCAATTTTTCCTCCCCTCTTCCTTTCCTTTTCTCTCCCCCATCCTTCACTCCATTTTGCCTGCCTCCTCTTTCCTGCCCACCCTGATTAGTTCCTTCTCCCCTCTCCCCTCTCTCCTCTCTCCTCTCTCCTCCCTGTACTCCTACTCTCAGCCCTAGCTCAACCTGACCTCCTACCTCACCTCCTGCTGCCCCCCTTTCTCCTTCCAGACAGTGGTGCAAATCTATTTAATAATGCCACTTCTTTAGAATTTATCAACCCTGCTGCTACTCTTACATTCCCACCCCTTGTGCATATGCAATAGCAGTTTCCAGGGCATTATTAAATATTCTACTTCTTATGTTACAAATCTCTTCAGATGTCACTGCTTAGAGGAATATATGACAGCCTATGTATGCTGTGAAAGAAAAAAGAAATAGAGGTTGTGTCAAACCAAGATTGGTAGCCATCCACTGATGACCTAAGCAAGAAAATCAGCCCTCTCCAACCCTCCAGCTGCAAGAAAAAGAAAAAGGATGATATTTAAATTTAAATAAATTTGAAGCAAAGAACTTTGCAGTATACATTTTCACATCACATTCACAAAAGCTGACCTAGTAGAAATGTTGGGGCACAGAAGGAATGGGTTGCAAAAGGAAGAGGTAAGGGGTTGGGGAGAGTAAAATACAATGCATTCAGATTAAACATTCAGCATTACACAGGTCATTTTAAATATGGTTTTAAATCCCATGTTTGGTTTGCAGCATCAGACTCTAGCACTTTTAAGACAAAAATCCAATAGTTTTTGTGTTGCAAAAGTGTTGTTAATCTGTCTGTTCCTTTCATATCCACCTTCACTCATTCAAGCCTCATGAAATTCAGATTTTTGGGTCACTGTTATGATACAGGACAAAATGCTCAGCAACTGGGTTTCTAATTCGCAATTTCTACTGCCTCTTTCATGCTCTTATATTCTGATGTTTAGTTTTCTGACTGTTGTGCCAACATAAAGCTTCTGACAGTTGCACCATAAACCATATACAATGAAGTGTCCCATGGTCCCCTGGGACGAATGCTGAGAAAAGGTCAAGCAGGACCAGAAAAGGACCCTGTTTGCTATCCCTTGCCAGGAGTAGATAATGGTGCGCCTTGACAAGAACAGTATTAGGGCTTAAATGAATCCAGAAACCAGACAAGAGAGGCTCATGGAAGTCATACTGTTCAACATGGTGCACCTACTGCACCACTACGACCTTTTTGATAACTTTCCCTAAAAGGGAAGGTTCAAAACAGCCCTGTTATTGATTGATTGTTTGAAAACTTAAGAGAAATAACCTTTGAGCACAAGTGCTCATTTACAATGGTTTCAAGTCAAATGCATAGTCACTAAAAACATTACAAGTACAATAAGTAGTTCCAGAGGAAATGCAGTTGATTCAGGCTCAAAGCACTTAAGGCAGAACAATTGCATACAGTTTTGAACAAAACAAAAATAAAAACACAGTTTGCAACAGCATCAGGGTCCAGGAATGGTTTTCATAGGAGGGGCTTCATTGCACCTTTTTCAGAGCAGTGGGAGGCACCCTCCTTCAAGGAACACTTAATAATTTCCAGGAAAAATGGACCCAGTTCCCAAAGAACTCCAGTAGAAGTTCAGTGGGTCCTGGATCCAGTATACAGAAAATAGGGTGCAGTCCGGAGATGACCTGGAAGGCCTTTTCCACTACAACAGGCTGAAACTCCTTACACTCATATAGCATCCATTGGGTACTACTGACCCATAACAGACCACTTGATGAGATGCCAGCCTGAACTGAGGATACTTTATCCAGTAAGAACTGATTGCACTCCTAGCAATTATTGTATTTGCTGAAAATACTCTACTTGTCTGTAGACAGATCATATTTAATAATGTGTGCATAGCGTGGAAGAGGTGACCTAGTCAGTTCTTTCTGGCAGCAATCACCCATGATAGGAATGCTGACTTTTTCTGGGTGGTTGACTACTGAAACTCACCATACTGAGTTCTCAGCCTCTAATCTATCCTTGTCAGACCTGGACCTTTTTTTTTTAATTGTTTAACCAAGAGTGGCACACTTAGCTGAAAGTTTTTTTACAAGTGCGAACTGGGAGCACAGGGAAGTTAAGTGACTTGCTTAGGGTCGCACAGTATGCAAGTGGGAGCTGTGGGATTTAAACCCAGGTCTCCAAATTTGCAGCTCAGAGCTTTAAACCACTGTGCAATACTGCCAGGAATGCTCCAGCCTCTGTGCATTTGTATTAAACTGCCTCAGGTCATCCTCATACCGTGGCGATCTGCAATGGAAATCAAGAAATGAACAATACATGGTGTCTATGAATCACAAGCAGCTGTAAGAGCTGGATTATAGCTCTCCATGACTTTCTTGGCTCCTATAGCACAAGCCATTACTATGCCTAAGGTTTTTAGTACCACCAGAAGCTTCTCTTGCTCTAAATTTCAAACTGGGCATTTCTGACCATCTCTACTGGGGGCTAATTAACTGGGGGTATGGAGGAACTGTATGGCATAATGTTCTGACTAAGCAACCAGATCAGCACTGATATCACTAATGTGAAGACCAAATAAGCAGATTAGGTCCAAGGTATGGCCATGATAGTGGGGACCAGAGTCAACAGCCTGAACAAGGTCCAGTGATGCCATCAACTGGAGGAACTGCATTCCAAATAGAGAGGTTTTTATCATCAACCTAGGAATTGAGATCAACAAGCACAAACAATCTGGGCAAGTCCACCACTATGTCAACCATGAAATCCTCATGTTGCTGCAGGAATTAATTTCCAGGTCCCATAGAGTGGTACACGAGAATGTTCCTGCAACCTGTACCTGACCCACCTTTAACTTTCATGCATTCACGCAAATTGTTCATACCTGTGGGGTATACACTCAGTCCCAAGGCATATGGCAAGCAGATGGCCACCCCCCTATGCTCCCACCAAGGACAATATATGATGGAATGGCCTAGAGGAATAGATACCTCTTACACTGGTCAAGAGTCATCACCCAACCATGTCTCTGTGATATATACCAGATCAGCTGAGGAATCTCTGATGAAGGCCTCCACCACCATGGTTTTGTTCCTCAATGACGTGGTGTTACATAGAACCACCCTAACAGAAGCAGATGGTTCAGAAGGCTTGTTAGCTCCCTGCATGCTGGAAAATAGAGCAATCCCAGAAACAGGCACAACACAGGGTGGATCCCTTTCCCAGCTTCATCTATTCCCAGAGTGACTCCTAGATCTCACACACCCAGTTCTGTTGGCTCCATTGTCAGTCCAGAAAGCAAGCTTACTTTATGAGCTGCAAAACCAGAGGACACTCAACCCCCTGCAGCAGTCAAAGACTCTGCAGTAATGGTATGAGGGAGTCCCCGAAAGGGCAGCAGCTACTGTAACTGCTGCAATGAGTAGACTATAAAGGTATAATGGAAACAATGGGTCCTATTCACAAATGTTGCAGATGGGATACGTGCCACCTAAACCCAGCACATAGCCCACCAGCACCTGGACGCACACACTATGTCCCTTGTATGCCATTCACAACCCAGCTATGCCCCCCATGCACCCTGGCACACCAGCCGAATGCACAGCTCCATGTGGGGGCACTCCACACCATTCACGACGGTGCAGGTGCCTTGCACTGGAGGGGTGACAGCTATGCCTTCTGAAGGCAGCCATAACCATTACATGCCTCCCCGAATGCTGCTGCTGGTTGCAGTGGGGATGGTGGGGGTCAGCTGACCCCTCACTGTGGCTGTCCCTGTCATTGGTGCACATTTGAGAAGGTGGAGGACCATCAGCCGAGGTCCCCCACATTTCGTTGCTTTGTCTGCATATGTGCCCATCAGCAGCATGGTCCCTGACGGGCACAAGGGATCCATTACAGGACCCGGTCCGGGCAGGAGACTGGCTGCGCAGCCAGGTGCTCAGCCCAACAATGGCCCACCTCCTTGAACCTGTGTACCGGGGGGACAGGGCTGAGTAATGGAGCTGGGCAGGACAACTTTTCGTCAATGCAGTCCCCGTGCAGATCTCCAGTGGGTGAACAGCTGCAGGGGGGATACATGCAATTCACGCATATCTCCCCAGTGTTCCTGAATAGGCCCCAATAAGAATAACTTTCCAGTGTTTAAAAATGACATAACAACTAATTTAGCTATAAAAAAACAAGAAATAGACAAGAAAGGAAACAAGACCACAAGTGTGCACCCATGTACAGAACATTCCTATCCTGAATTCACCAGGTCAGGTACTACAACGTGGGCACAGCAAGCCACTGAATAAGACAATGCAGTTTTAGGGGTTAAAGGTCCATCACTACTTTCTAACATCCCTTATCTGGATATCATCAGTGGTTGCCATGGGGAGTATATGAACTTTTTTATTATTTGGGAAGTAAGACAGATATAAGCATTATGGTTTGTCACTAGATTTCATAGTGAACCACTGTGTCCTCACACTACAATTAAGGAACTCGAAACATTGCTTAATTTCATAAAGCCAATAAGTTAAATTCCTGGAATCTGTGAAAGAGTCCTCTTGGCCCTGGTACCTAATAAAATCGGGAAAGACAGCGAAGAGCCCAATACAGAGTCCCTTTTCCAGATGCCTCATAATGTTAGATTAACAGATCCACTCAGCTTGGAATTTATTCAGAAAGTTTTTTTTTTTAAATGTAATTTATATCATGCAAAACATCCAACCTCTGTGTTATCAATGTTTCAAGCTGCCATTTGCTTCTTCAGGCTGACAGGTTCTAAATGCAAACAATAGAAAATACATTATATACATACTCTTGCACTGCAATACAAAAATAGCCACATAAACTTCTTTGTGGTGTGCCCCATTCTCTCCATGGTAACACTTCAAAATCTGTCTGAGTGCTGGGGCAAGGCTAGTAAACAGGGATGTGGAAGGGATAAGTTGGCTGTTTCAACAGGGCCAAAATACTTTCTATTCGCTCCAGTGGGCATATGAAATAAAATTATGAAGATGTCATTGATAGGCTTCTGCAGTGGTGATGAATTTTACTTGAAGTGTATTTTCTGAAAGTTAAAAAAATTGCACTGTGGCAAACTAGTCTCTCCCAGACTAGCCTGAGACTGTTACCAGCTTTCTCGAGCCCTTCAGGTGACTGCAAGGATAATCAGTAGCTGCTACCACTCAGCATAGACACTCTCATGGGGTATCTTTAGGTTTGAGTCCCTCCAGAGACACTGCTCACAAAGTACAGTGTCCCTTGCTCAAGCGCAGCTGACCAAACTCTCTCTGTCACAGCTGAGAAATTTTTACCTTAGAATCAGATTATGGTAATGTAGTCTTCTATTTCATGGTGGAAATGTAAATACAGTTACTGTCAGTTATAAAGCCATTAGCTGTACTCCAAAGGATTCAGCCACAGAAATATGAAGTATATGAACATAAGTTTTAATATTTCAAGATATGTTTACATATAATACAGGAGATCACACACTCAGACTACAAGAGGAAACAAAAAACACTATGGTTCTCAAAGGAAGTGGCTGGGAATGTAAGAGTGAAAAGGCTGGCATTCAGGAGGTACAAGGAACCACAGAGGGAGGAGGACAAGGAAGTGTATCTAGAAAAACAGAGGGAGGCAGGGAAAGCAGTCAGGAGCAGAAATGGAGTAAAAAATAGCCCAGGCAGTAATGAAAGGGGACAAGATATTCCTCAGGTGTGTTAGTGAAAGAAAAAAGACCAGGGGTGGGATTTTTAGGCTAAAAGGGGAAGAAGGGGAGTGTGCAGAAGTGGACCTGGATAAAGGAGCAGTCCTGTACAAATATTTTTGTTCAGAATTCACAAAAGAAGGGAAAGGTGTGGGACCTTAGTTAAGCGAGAAGAGCATTGATGGAAGGTAGGTGGACACCAGTCCATTTACGGAGGAGAGAATCCTAAAGGAACTCACAAAATTGAGAGTTGACAAGGCAGTGGGGCTGGATTGGATACTCCCAAGACTATTAAAGGAGTTTAGAGATGTGCTCGCAGCATCACTGACAGCCCTGTTCAGCAAAAGCACTGGAAATGAGAGTGATTCCAGAGGGCTGGAGGAGGGCAGATGTAGTCCCACTCCACAAAAGTTGGAGCAGGAAGGAGGCTGGTAATTACAGGCCAGTCAGTCTGAACTCAGTGGTGAGAAAAAAATTGGAATCACTGCTAAAGGAAAGGATTGTGGTATGTCTTGAATTCAGTGGATCACAGGATCCCAGGCAGCATGAATTCACAGTGCAAAGGTCATGCGAAACAAATCTGATAGATTTCTTTGACAAGGGAATTAGATCAGGGAGGGGCAGTGGATGTGGCCTACCAGGATTTCGGCAAGGCCTTCAGCATCGTTCTACATAGAAGGCTTGTAGACAAACTGGGCAGCCTGGGAGTGGGTCCCAAAGTGGTAAACTGGGTCATAAATTGGTTAAGGGATAGAACAGAGGGTGGTGGTAAACAGAGTTCATTCTGAGGAGATAAGGGTGAGCAATGGGGTGCCACAGGGATCAGTTCTGGGACCAGTCTTCTTTAATTTCTTCATAAGCGACATTGAAGAGGGGCTGGAAGGGAAGTTTTGCCTCTTTGCAGATAACACTAAGATCTGCAACAGTCTCAGGGGGTTGAAAAAATAAGGAGGGACCTAAGCAGGCTTGAGGAGTGGTCAAGGGTGTGGCAACTAAGATTTAATTCAAACAAGTGTTAAATCATGCATTTGGGGCACAGAAACCCAGGGAAGGAATACATGAAGGGGGAGGAGGTACTGACTACCACTGAACAAGAAAGGGACCTGGGAGTAATCATGTCTGATGACTTAAAGGTGACCAAGCATAGTGAAAAAGCTGTGAGGAGAGCCAGTGGGATATTGGGGAGCATAGGGAGAAGTATCACCAGCAGAAAAAAGGAGGTGGTGATATCACTGTACAAATCAATGGTGAGACCACATCTGGAATTATGCGTCCAGTTCTGGAGGCCGCATCTCTGGAAGGACATAGACAAAATAGAGGCAGTTCAGAGAAGGGCAACAAAAGTGGTGCAGGGTCTGCACTAAAAGTCATATAAGGAGAGACAAGAGGACCTCAATGTGTAAACCCTGAAAGAAAAGAGAGTGAGGGGAGATATGATATGATAAAGACCTTCAAATACTTCAAGGTCATAAATAAGGTAGAAGAGGGTAGCATCTTTCAGAAAAATAGATGTTCAAGAACAAGGAGTCATGATATGAGGCTGGAGGGGGTACAGTTGGGAGTAACATGAGGAAGTATCTTTTCACAGAAAGGGTGGTGAATGTACAGAACAACCTCTCAGCGGAGGTGGTGGGGGAAAATGGTAGGGGAATTCAAGAATGCATATGATAGGTACAAGAGAACCCTAGCAATAGGAAAGAGAAAGTAAAAACTGGAGATCAAATACAGTAGGATCTGTGGTATTGCAGTAGGTAGGGAAAATGGGGAAACTAGGTGGGCCAAGCAGTCCTTATCTGCCGTCAGTTTTTATATTGCAGGAAACAGTAATTCTACAGACATGAAAAGAAAATAGTGTTGAGCAGTAGGTTATACACAGAGAAGAAAAACATATCTCTCTCTCTAGCTCTCCCTCTCTAGCAAAGTAGAATGCTTACTACACAAGATACTTAGGTGAATCAGGGCAGAGTCATACCCTTAGATGGTAATTTGTTCATCATCCCAAATATCTGACTGTCTCTTTCAGGCTTTGCCAGACCTGAAGACCCTCCAGTTCCCCCCCCCCCCAACCATGGAACATTCTCTAGTATGTCACTCTGACATCATAGATTTAACATTCTTTGTCCTGAGCTGGGTTAAAAACAACAGACTGATCTGGACTCTTGGACAAATATATGTACTTTCTGTCCCAAGACATGAGCCCAACAGGAATGTCTGGTTTAGTTCGCAACTTCCTGAGATGAAAGGACACTTCCTAAGATAACCCATAAATTGTCCAGGGTTCTGCCATGATAATGAACAGCCCAGATAGTAAATTTTTATCAGAGTCAGTTGGTCTACTCTGATAAGAATCTTGGCTCCCCCCCCCAGTAAATGCCAGCTTTCTCCCTTTAGCTACTACATTCTAACCAATAGTCATGCAGAAAGAATTATATAAAACAAAATAAAAATACAGTGACAGGTAAACATAGCAAGTTGTTACATACACATTTCCTTTAATGATCGGTATGCTGATGAAGTTATAGGGTCCTCAAGATCAAAGAGTCAGTGCAATGAATATGGTACTATCATTTTTTCCTAATGACATCTGCATGCCTAGATTGGGAACCCAGTGGCAGTGTTTTAAAAGGAAGCACAAAATGAATGTTACATGTCATTTCAGAAAAGAATGCCTCTGCTTTTTTCCACTATACTGCAGTATGACTGTAATACAGCTGCACATAACAGATTTTTTGCTTAATACTGCCTCTGCAGTTAAGCTCATTTCCACAGTGGAAAATTACACAGTTCAATTTTTAGCCACAGCATATAAGCAAGAGACACTGTTAAAAAAGAACCTTTGATTTGTTCTGACACTATAATTATTTTATAGAATATGAGATCAGATAACTTCAGCATTAAAACCAAGCTCTGAAGAAAAGGTTTTTCCACTGTGATTTATATGTGGTGCGTTTACTGTAAATTATAATATATGAAAGGTTTTCAAGAGATCATTTATTGGCAACTTTAGTTAAGATCAGAAATCATTTGCCTGTTTAATGTCACATGTATAAATACATTGAGCTATGTGAAACATATTGTGTGTGCCCTATTTTTTATAATAGTCCAGTGTCATCCATTAAATTCATATCATCCACTGAGAACATATCCAGTTGTGAAATTCCCTCCTTCCTACACCCACTAACCCAGCCTGTGACAAGCAGACAGGCACAACACAGATCACTGCTCATTAACAGCTAATATGCATGGCGCCACAAAGTTGTGAACCCATTCACACTAGTAGTTATTACTTCTAAGGCAAGTGGTGCTGTTAAACACTTGCGGTAGCAAGCACGAATCATAAACAAACAATATCCAGTGCATCCCCCAGTGCTACAAAAGGAGCGTGTAAATCATTTTAAAGTTATTCTGTTTTCTTAAATTATCCCTTCATTCCATAATTTTAAAAGGGGTTCTTGGTCTTACAATTCAGTTGAGTTGTGCTAAGCTGGATTACCCATGGCAATGACAACTTGCAGGTGCAAAAAAGACTGCATAAGCAAAACAGAGCTGCTCATTTAATACCCAAGAGGCATTGAAAAAGAAAGTAAATATAAGGCCCTGGTTGATAAAAGAAAGTAACAAACTGTCTTGTAACAGTGGCCAGCTTAAGACAGTGCATATCCTCCCTTAACTAAAGTAGCCGGTTCCAGTGAACGTTTGTCTAGATCAGGCAAGTGGTATATCCAGTCCTGATCTGGCCTTTAGACCCATACAATCAAGTATGTCTGAACTGCAATCCATAGCCAATGCCTGTACTCACTTCCATTTAGGATGGCAGGTCATGGAACAAATAATGACACTGAACCCGAAGGTGTTAGTGCCCTACTGCAAATGCAACCACCAGGTATTCCATACAAGAAGGACCACCAATTAAGAGTCAAAATTATTGGTCTGACTACATGAGTGGGAGCTGCTGCTAGCCCAGGAGATCTCTTTGGAAACAATCATATGAATGCTTTTGGAATGTGTAAGAGCAGACTGGACCCTTCCCCGTAATACCTATGGGAGGAGGGACTCCAGTGCGAGAGTCATATTTATATGTGCCCATGTGAGGAAGCCAACAACAAGCCCAAGGCTCAGGAAGCTCCAGCAGCCAGGAGGACCCTGAGGGCCCCCAAAACCAATTTGGTGACTAGCACAACAGACCCTGTACCCACTGCCATTGCACAGGAGGCCTGGATTGCCTCCACAGACAGAGGAGAGGAGGAGATGATAGAGGACATTGGGAAAGCAGTGAGACAGTGGCTGAACCCTTCCAGCCAAGAGAGCCTGACCATCTTTAGTGGAAAAATATTGGAAATGGGACTCCAGAGAGTAGTGGTACCTTGTACCTGTGACCATGACCTGGTCTGAGGCCTGATCCATAGGCCACCTCTGAAGGTATCAGTGGTAGTAAAGAGGGGTTGGTGGTTTCCACTAGTGTGGGACATGAGGGGGTCTGAGGAGGAAGAATTACTTTCTGTGGCTTGGGATATCAACTGGTCCCATGGCCAGATGTCTCCATCTGCCTTCTTGTCTCTATAAGTTGTAGTGGTGACACAGTACATGGATCTTCTCAGCAAGCTTTCCATAGTACCCACTCCAGCTGCTATGGAGACATCAGAACCAGACCTGTGACCTAGGACTAATGTGTGAACCATTTCCCCTACATTACCTGAGACTACATCAGAGACAGTGTGTGTGGACTCTTCTATTAAAAAATGATGTCAGATGCAGCCACAACATAGAAGATGCGATGTCATGTATAGTCACACAGCTTCAGCAGTGGGAGCATACCATCAAGCCCCTGCAGGGAGCTGATGGAAATTATGGGGTGCCCAAAACCTATAAGGTATAGAGTTATAAGAAGAGCAGTAGAGGCACAATGCAGCTTTGAATACCCCTACCTTCCAGGATGGCAGTTAAGATATGTGCAGTCCACCTACAGAGAAATCTTAGTGAAGGAATCCTTAAGGACAATCAAGGGACAGAATCCCCTTGCCCTCTTACCACATAAGGAAAAGGCATTTAAAAGAGGATCCCAAACAGTAAAAGCCTGGGATATTGGACTCAGCATCCAAACGTATGCTTGCATGGTCACAAGCCCAGGTGGACTTGTAACTTCATACATATTAAAGTGCTACACACTAATGGTTTCCTTCTGGACAAGCTGAACCCTGCCCTCTACCACTAAGAGAGGTCTTTGTGTCATCATAGATGTCTTCCACTAAGACTTATCTGAGCCTGAATATTGTTCTGGAATTGTCAATATCAATCTACTGCCAGGAGGGAGGAAGCAGCAACCCCATCTACCTCAAACAGAACACAGAAGCTGTTCACCATCATCATCTTTCTGATGTGCCAAGTACAACAGATCCTGATCCTGCACAGAAGATGCGGGCCACCTGATGTCTGTGTGATATCCTGCACTTATCAGCCAAGAGGTCCAGATGCCATAATGACATCTAAGGAACAACAGGGATTGAGATGTAAAAGCACCCATCCAGAATCCAGACCATCAGCTGACCCAAGTACAGAGGTAAGCAAGCACCTGAAAACATCTGATTGGTGATGATCACCCCATTTGTTAATATAGTGTGATTTTTTTTTTTAATAGACACTAAGAGACATTTAAAGTAAGTGCTAAGGACATTAAGATCTGGGACCATACCAGTGACACGTGGGCCTGCTAAAACCAATTTGTGACACTCTGTGTAAGAGACAGAGACACTAAAAGACTCCTTTAGAAAGAAAAACCTGTACTTAGAGACATTTTACTGTCAGACACTTTAAAATACAGTTTTACAAGAAGAAATGTGTACTTTGTTCTAGTTTTATATTGCTACTATTTTGAAGCATATAGTTACTTATTTATAGTATTGTAATTGTTTTTCTTTTCAGGAAAGGACCCAAGAAGCCTTGTCCATGCACAGTACTTCAGTCAGCAGTTAATGGTTTGGGGTATTAGCCGAAATGGTGAAATGTTTCCTTTTCAGGAGCAAATCTCAAAGAATACTATACTCGGAGTTATACTAGGAAATGTAAGATGGACAGTAAGCCATAGGCCCATGTTTGTACATCTCCAGCGAGCTGGAGTATATAATAAAGACTGAAGCATCATTAAGATCAAAGTATGTAATAGTTATACATGCATGGAAAGGAGCAGGGAAATCCTAGCCGCCCCCAAAACATCAGGGTACTAAGTGAGGTAGACACCAACATAGAAATGTCAATAAGGAGAAGTGCAGGGGTAAATGAAGAAAGTGACAAATGCAATAAGGACAGGAATGGGGCAAAAAGGGGTAAGGCCATCAAGAAATGGAGGGTAATGAGTACCAACGCCCGTAGTCTGGGCAACAAGCTCCCTGAACTGGTGGCCTGGATGGAAGAGGGATGCCTGGATATCATAGCAGTCACAGAAACATGGTACACAGAGAACCATGACTAAGATGTTAACATACTAGGGTACACAACCTACAGGACAGACAGGGAGGGGAGAAGGGGGGGAGTAGCTCTTTATGTAAGGGAAGGGATAAAAGCAACTGAACAAAAGAGTGAACAGGGAGGAGTGGAGGCACTGTGGGTCACCTTAGAGACTGGAAATGGCACCACAATCCGAACAGGGGTTGTATATAGAACCCCATGTCAGGGGAAGGGAATGGACAAGAATATGATAGTAGGCATACTTAGGATGGCAGAGAAAGGGGAGATACTGTTGATGAGGGACCTTAATATGCCAGATTTTAACTGGAGTACCTTTGCTGCAGCCACATCCAAAAGCAGGGCCATTCTTGATGCCCCTCAGGTGGCATGCCTCAGACAGCTAGTTCTGGAACCTACTCGTGAGGGAGTAATCTTAGACCTTGTAATCTCAAATGGGGACAGTGAGAGGATCTCAGATCTAGAAGTGGGTAGCCTTTTGGGAACAAGTGACCACCAAACAATGTGGTTCACAATAAACTCAGCTACAGAGTCAAGCCATACAAAAGTGAGGGTTCTGTACTTCAGGAGGGCTGACTTTGGCAAGATAGGAGAGTGCCTTAGAAAAGCACTAGCAAATAGGCTAGAAGGAGGGGTGGAGCAACAATGGGGAAATATTCAAACTGCCATCACAGAGGCAACAAGCCTTTGTGTGAAGCAAATAAACAAATCAAAATGAAAGAAAAAGCCACTATGGTTCTCGAAAGAAGTGGCAGTGAAGGTTAGGGGGAAAAAGACAGCATTTAGGAAGTATAAGAAAACACAGAAGAAGCAGGACAGAGAACTGTACCAGTTAAGGCAGAAGGAAGCAGGGAGGGTAGTCAGAATAGCAAAGGCCCAAACTGAGGAAAAGATAGCCAACTAAGTTAAGAACGGGGGTAAAACCTTTTATAGGTATATACATTTACATTTATGTGTATATTTATTTATATATTGCTATTTTTGTTTGTTTTTACTTTATTTTATTTTATTTGTGGGTCTTCAGTCCAGTCCAGACTCAGTTTTTCTGTGAGGTCAGGTTTTTTGTTTATTTGATTTTGTTTATTTATGTTGGTTATGTTTGGGATTATTTGGTTAATTTTATGTTGTTAAGATTGATTATTTTGTGTTTGAGGTTTATTGTTTTGTTTAAGCAACGACATGTGCTGGCCTTCAGTCCCCATGGTGGTGCGCTATTCATCCTCCTCTCTTCGTGCCCTCCTCCCTTTTTATACTCCTCCCCTACAATTCGATACTTACCAGTGCTGTAGAGCACTGGGGATTGTTCGTAGGAGAGTGAGGAGGGAGGGGGTGTGCGAACAGGAGAGGATGAATGAGGGGGCCACCGTATCGGGGTTATTAAGTCCAGAAGGTGCCCTGGGGTGAAATGGAACCCAGACCGGGGTTTACCATGTCTGGCGCCCATACCCAAGGACGCTACTGAATTTAGTAGGCAGATAGGCCTGACAGCCTCCGAGGTTTGTCCAATTCAGGCACTGTTATGCAATGCCAGGTCCGTCAGGAATAAGACTACCATTATTGCTGATCTTGTTGGCTTGGCTGACTTGGCTTGCATCACCGAGATCTGGCTGGATGAAAATTCAGGCCCCACAGTGGAGGCCATGATTCCGGCCGGGTACTCGGTGATACACCGCCCGAGATTGGACCGCAGGGGAGGGGGGGTTGCAGTCTGTTTCAAGACTGAATTGGGCCTCACGAATGTAGTAGTAGGTGAGGCTGAGTCCTTTGAATGCACAGTTGTAGCAGGTGTAGGCGTCCGAATCGTTCTCATCTATTGTCCACCCGGATTTGGGAAATGCTTCTTACAGGAAATAGCAGACTTCCTCGTCGACATGTCATTTGAGTTTCCCAGATTGATGGTTCTGGGTGACTTCAACGCCTGGGTCGACGATGAACTCTCACAATTTGGTAATCACTTCCTCCAATTAATGTCTTCTTTGGGCCTTACACAGGTTGTTTCCACAGCTACGCATAAATCTGGACACTCTTTGGACTTAGTCTTCCTCTTAGATATTGATGCATCTGACGTGAGGGTGGAACCATTTGCCTGGTCTGACCACTACACCGTGAGATTCAATTTTTGCACCACCCCGAGAAGGTCTTCCGCTGAGGAAATTGTCAGGTACCACCCATTAAGGAATATTATTTCCCAAGGCCTTGCGGAGGTCCTTGACTTATCATCCCCCGTGTTGGCTAGCAATAATCCAGAGACGCTGGTGTCAGCCTATAATGTGGTCATTCTGGCGGCCCTGTATCTTATTGCTCCAGTTTGTGAGCGCCCCTTATCCCTTCACCCCAGGTCCCCTTGGTTTGACGGGACATTGAGGGAGATGCGGAGACAGGGGCGAAGGTTAGAGCGATGTTGGTGCAAGTCTGCCCTTGAAGCTGACCGCCTTAGATTGATGGAACATTATTCTATCTATCAATCTGCAATCACCCATAAGAAGGCAGAATTCCTGCCAAGGGAGATTACAGTTGCTTGGAATTGACCAGCTCAGCTGTTTCGGACTGTAGACAGACTGTGCAACCCAGCCTGTCTGCAAGTTAGAAAAGCCTTTTCGCAATTAGAGTGCGAGGAGCTCGCTCGTTTCTTTGCAACTAAAGTGGCTGACATCAGGGCGGACTTGTGTCCGGCAATCTCTAAGGGTGATGTTGTAGAACAGTATGAGTTCCAGTACCTCAATTCTCTTGGAGTTCCTTTTGCCGACCTGAGTTTGTGGATATTATGAGGATCATCCATATTGTGCATCCCACAAGCTGTAGTTTGGACCCTGGACCAACTCCCCTAATTTTGGGTTGTACTGACATCATCAGTCCAGTCCTGGTGCAAATAGTCTGGTGCTCCTTGGAGTCAGGTGAGTTTCCTAGCTCCCTGAAAGAGGCAGTGGTGACACCTTTCTTGAAGAAAGCTACCTTGGACCCAAACTGTTTCTCAAACTACAGACCTATCTCTAACCTTCCCTTTACTGGGAAGGTTATTGAGAAGGTAGTTGCAGCTCAATTGGAAGACCATTTAACCATCCATAATATCTACGAATCCTTCCAATCCGGTTTCCGTAAAAGACATAGCACAGAGACTGCGCTGGTTCGGGTGCTTAATAATCTTCTGAGGGTGAGGGATCAGAAGAGATGTTCCATTCTGGTTCTCCTTGATCTCTCATCATCTTTTGACACTGTGAATCACCTGGTGTTGATAGCACGCCTGAAGCAAATTTGTGGAATGTTGGGAACTGTTTTACAATGGTTCACCTCATTCCTCAGTGGGAGATCACAAAGAGTTGTGTCAGGGTTTTTTTCCTCCGGCCCAACTCCTTTGCTGTGTGGGGTGCCTCAGGGTTCTGTGCTGTCACCAATGTTATTTGCAGTGTATATGCTGCCCCTCGGAGACATTATAAGTCCGTGTGGGCTGAGGTTTCACTGCTATGCAGATGATACCCAGCTACACCTGTCTTTTGCACTCAACCAGGATGGAGCTCTCATGGTGTTTAAGAACTATCTGGAAGAAATCCAAGGTTGGATGGATTCTAGTTGGTTAAAGTAAAACTCAGTGAAGACAGAGGTTTTGGTTGTGGACCCGGCTGGTCAGATAGAGAGAGGTCACACGATGGCACACCCTCTGGAATTTTTCTTGGTGGCGTGTCACTTCTGACCTCTGAATGGGTGCGTAGCCTTGGGATTGTCCTAGACAATAGGCTGACCTTACAGTCTCAAGTGTCGGCCATTGTCAGGACCTCCTTTTACCATCTTAGGAACATTGCCAGGGTTAGTCACCTTGCTCCGTCTGACTCTTTGGCAATGTTGGTCCTTGCCTTTGTGTCCTCATGCTTGGACTACTGCAACGCCCTATACTTTGGGCTTTCTGGGGTTGAAATCTGTCGCCTGCAGCTGGTGCAGAACACTAGAGCCCAGGTTCTGACTGGGACAAGTAGGTCCTGTCATATTACCCTGGTGCTGCACGAACTGCACTGGCTTCCTATACAGGGGCGGATCACCTTTAAAGTCATTTTATTGAAGTTCAAAGCCCTTCACGATCAGGGTCTGACCTATCTGAAAGAACTCCTGGTGTCTTACTGCCCCAGCCGATCGCTCTGCTTGGCCAATGAGGGGTTGTTAGAGATTCCAAGAGTGAGTTTAAAATCTTCTGGCAGCAGAGCATTTTCTTATGCTGCACCCACTCTTTGGAATTCTCTACCATGCTGACTATGGGAGTGCACCTCCGTGGAGGAATTTAGGAAGAATCTAAAGACTTATTTGTGGCAAATGGCCTTCTTGGATGATTAAGTTAATTTTACTGTGCTGTGATCCTATTTCATATTTTATTAATTGATTTTAATATTTGATGTTATTATGGTATGATTTTATCTATATGTATTATTGATTTATCTCTGAAGTTATGATTTTAATGTGTTCGGCACCTTGATATGTTGAAAGGCACTTTATAAATAAACATTACTATTATTATTATATCAGGGAGTGTGAAAAGACAAAGGGATGGATAGTGAGGCTGAATAGAATGGACGGTGGGTGGGCAGAGGGTGACAGTGAAAAAGCAGGGATACTGAATGAATACTTCTGTTCAGTATTCACAAAAGAGGAAGTGGGGGAGGTGCCTAATACAATTAACAGAAGTACTCTGGAAAGGGAAGTCGATCCCAGTCCTTTCACAGAAGAATGGGTTCTGAAAGAACTCCTAAAACTGAAGGTGGACAAAGCAATGGGGCTAGATGGAATTCACCCCAGAATTCTAAAAGAATTAAGCAGAGAACTAGTGACACCACTGACTACCCTTTTTAAAAAAATCATTGAAGGATGGTGTGGTACCTGAGGACTAGAAGAAGACTGATGTGATTCCCCTTCACAAAAGTGGGACCAAGACAGAGGGAGGAAACTACAGACCTGTCAGTTTGACCTCTGTAGTACGGAAAGTGATGGAATCACTTCTGAAGGAGAGCATTGTTGAGTACCCAGAGGCCAGTGGGGCACAGGACCCAAGGCAGCATGGGTTCACTGCGGGAAGGTCATGTCAGACAAATCTAATTGATTTCTTTGACTGGGTGACCAAAGTAGCAGACCAGGGAGGGGCTGTGGACATGGCCTACTTAGACTTTAGCAGGGCATTTGACACAGTCCCACACAAAAGATTAATAGTCAAATTAACCAGCCTGGGAGTGAGTCCCAGGGTGGTAGCCTAGGTAAAACATTGGCTGGACAACAGGACTCAGAAGGTAATTGTAAATGGAGTCCACTCTGAAGAAAGAGGGGTTACTAGTTGGGTACTGCACGGTTTAGTACTGGGTCCAGTCATTTTTAATGCCTATATAGGCGACATTGCAGAGGAACTGGAAGGAAAAGTATGCCTCTTTGTAGATGACACAAAGATCTGCAACAGGGTTGATACACAAGGAGGAGTGGAAAGGATAAGAAGGCACTTGGCAAGGTTGGAGGAATGGTCAGAAGTATGGCAGCTTGGATTCAATGCAAATAAGTGCAGAATAATGCACCTGGGAAACAAAAACCCAGGGGAAGATTACACAATGGAGGGGGAGGTAGTAATAACAACAAAAATGGAAAGGGACCTGGGGGTAATCATATCAGATGACCTTAAAGTTGGCAAGCAATGTGAGAAGGTGGTAGGGAGAGCTGGGGAGATACTGGGATGTATAAAGAGAGACATCACCAGCAGAAAACAGGAAGTTGTTATCACCCTGTGCAGACAGTTGGTGAGACCCCATCTGGAGTACTGCGTCCAGTTCTGGAGATCCCATCTCCACAAAGACATGGACAGGATGGAGGCAGTTCAGAGGAGGGCAACTAAAATGGTGCAGTGTCTGCAAGAGAAGCCATATGAGGAGAGACTAAAGGAGCTTAATATGTATACCCTTGAGGAAAGGAGGGATAGAGAGAACATGATAGCAATGTTTAAGTATCTCAGTGGAATCAAAAAAGTCCAAGAGGGTAGCATCTTTGCAGAAAAAGAGATGTGCAAGAACAAGGGGACATAATTTGAAGATAGAGGTGGGACGGCTCAGGGGCAATGTGAGGAAGTATTTTTTCACAGAGAGGATGGTGGATGCATGGAACAGCCTTCCTGAGGAGGTTGTGGTGTCTAAAACTGTGGGAGAATTCAAGAATGCATGGGACAGACATAAGGCAATTTTTGTGGTAGGTAGGAAGAAATAGGCTGTTGGTTAACTAGAATCTGCATCTTGTCCTCTAGGTAGGGAAATGGCCAGACTAGGTGGGCCAAGCGGTCCTTAACTGCCGTTAAAGTCTATGTTTCTGTGTCTACATTTCTATGTTTCTATACATGTTTTCCAAAAGAATAGCAGTGTAAAGTATTATTACTAGAGTGGACCTGGTGGTAAATAGCTGGTTATTGTAGTAGGGTCCAGGTAGTTCTCAGCAGGCACTGGAGGTACAGCATGAAATACTTCTCATGTATTGTGCTATGACTACTTCCATGAGTGAGGGGTGCTAAGGATTGCTGAGTAAAGATACAGTCCAGGATATCTGCAACCTCAAACATCCCATGCATATAGGGTACCCAAAAATTCATCCATTTGTTCTACCTAAAAGGGAAGGACCCTATATCAAGTCATCCGTGGGGCCTCTGCCTATTCTACAGAGACAGGGGGTGCACTGATAAATTACCTCAGTTGGGGCACCTGGTGGGTTTTCAGTGCATTGTGTTTCCAAGACAATGTGTAAAACACCAATATGTTTATTAAAAGTGTATTTAAATATGTATAAAAGGAAATGTGAAAGGAAAATGTGTGCTCTCTACTGGGATTTGAACCCAGGCCCCTGGCATCCTGTGCCATGCTCTAACCACCTGAGATATAGGGGAGCTCAGGAGATTAGCATATCCAGACATCCCTTTCAGCCACACACATTCCTTTCTAGGTATTGCGTAAGCCAGCAACCAGGCATGTCAGAGACACAAATCAGTTCTTTTCTCAGTATAGTTAGCCACTGTGAGGCAAATGATGAAGGAAATGTGAAACGAAAATGTATGGTCTCTACTGGGATTTAAACCCAGGCCCCTGACATTCAGTGCCATGCTCTAACCACCTGAGATATAGATGAACTCAGGAGATTAGCAGACCCAGTCATCCCTTTCAGACGCACACATTCCTTTCTAGGTATTGCATAAGCCAGCAACGAGGCATAGAATATAGAAACATAGACTTTGATGGCAGATAAGGACCGCTTGGTCCAACTAGTCTCCCCATTTCCCTACCTACAAGAAAGGCTGCAGATCCTAGTTGACCAACAGCCGATTTCTTCCTACCCCCCACAAGAATTGCCTTATGTCTGTCCTATGCATTCTTGAATTCTCCCACAGTTTTAGACCCCACAACCTCCTCAGGAAGGCTGTTCCATGTGTCCACTACCCTCTCTGTGAAAAAATACTTCCTCACATTGCCCAGACACCCCCATCGTTAAATTGTGGGCCCTTGTTCTTGCGTCTCTTTTTCTGAAAGATGCTACCCTCTTGGATTTTGTTGATTCCACTGAGGTACTTAAAAGTTTCTATCATGTCCCCCCTCTCCCTTCTTTCCTCAAGGGTATATATATTTAGCTCCTTTAGTCTCTCCTCGTACGGCTTCTCTTGCAGACCCAGCACCATTTTAGTTGCCCTCTTCTGGACTGCCTCTATCCTGTCTATATCCTTGCAGAGATGGGGTCTCCAGAACAGGATGCAGTACTCCAGATGGGTCTCACCAACTGTCTGTACAGAGGGATAACAACTTCCTGTTTTCTGCTGGTGATGCCTCTCCCTATGCATTCCAGTATACCCCCAGCCCTCCCTACTGCCTTCTCACATTGCTTGCTAACCTTAAGGTCATCTGATATGATTACCCCCAGGTCCCTTTCTTTTTTTGTTGTTGTTACTACCTCACCCCCCATTGTGTAATCTTCCCCTATGTCAGAAACACAAAGCAACTTCTTTTGTCAGTGCAGTTAGCCACTGCGAGGCAAATCATGAAGGAAATGTGAAAGGAAAATATATGTCCTCTACTCAGATTTGAGCCCATGCCACTGGCATTCTATGCCATACTCTAGCCATCTGAGTTGTAGAGGAACTCTGGAGATTAGCAGACCCAATCATCCCTTTCAGACACACACACATTCCTTTCTAGGTATTGCGTAAGTGAGCAACCAGGCATGTCAGAGACAAATCAACTTCTTTTCACAGTGTAGTTAGCCACTGTAGGGCAAATCATAAATATGTTTAGTATTTGTTTGCAACACGTGATTTAAAGGTGGAAAAATGTTGCCCCTGCCCTAGGACTGACTACCAGAGTTCCCTGCAGTTTAGATTTCAGGAAAGGATTACACAGTTAGAAGAAGCCTTAAAGAGAGTGAACTAGAACACAGGTTGTGGGGGAGGAGTTAGGAGTAATAACAGACAGGGGGCCAGATTCATGAAGGGTGACTCAGGGCTTGCGTCCATCCCTTCATCAAACCCAGTGGTCAGCACAGCTGCGCTGAAAACTTTGCTGCACATTGCACCCGATTCAAGACGATTGGGTACATTTATGACAAATTTTTTGTAAGTTGTGGCAGATTGTGCCAAATATTTGGCAACCGTCCCATTAAAAGGGTGCCTGAGGTTTCCACAAGCTGGACCAGAAAAAGCTGGTGTAATTTAATGCAGTTGGCGCATGGGATGGAGAATCCCAGTCACCATCCAGGAATACTGAAAACCTCCTGTGCCATATCTTCAGTGAACACAGGGCTTGAGACATTATTGATATTTTTAAGAATCCAGCCAAGGAAGTCCAAAACTAACATCTGTTTTCAAGTAAGAGTACAGTTTAAAGAAGTAACAGGTCCTCAATTACTGCCAGGAGAATGAGGCCTCTGGAAGGCTGGTTCCAATGTAATCCTGCTAGGCCTGGAAGTGGCAGCAGGGCTCCAGGCTTGGGTTGTGGCACAGGTGATCCTGCTGGGCCTTGTCCCCAGAGTGCCTGCCTGACTAGCTACCACATTGGAGCCCAGCACAGAGCAGAGTGGATAAGGATACTGCCAGAGGATGGAAGTGGGATTCACAGGAGATAACCCCTGATAGATCATATGAGGATACATCCAGCATAGCTATTATGGCTGTCTCTCTCCTCAAGAAAGAGTAAGAGAGAGAAAGCAATTTATGAGAAGTTGGAGATATCAAAGGCTGGCAATTTAAACTTCTACAGTATATGCACATATACAACAGAATAAAGAAACCCAAAATGTGTGGTAGCAATCAAAGGAGATAAATGCTGGACAGTGGGCTCTAGGGGTGGGGGTAGGAAGAAGTAGGCTGCT
Source organism: Neoceratodus forsteri (assembly GCA_016271365.2). NCBI lineage: Eukaryota > Metazoa > Chordata > Ceratodontiformes > Ceratodontidae > Neoceratodus > Neoceratodus forsteri. The sequence continues at coordinate 169,548,692 of CM057454.1, forward strand.
GGTTAACTAGGATCTGCAGCTTATCCAGTAGGTAGGGAAATGGGCAGACTGGGTGGGCCAAGCAGTCCTTATCTGCCATCAAATTCTATGTTTCAGTGTAATGTAAAGAGCTCACTGGGAGTGAAAGGTGTTGCAGAATTAAGGAGGAAGTGAGATGACCTAAAAAGTATAAGAATTTGCAAGAGTGGAGTGAAAATCCACCTACAAGGATAAAAGTGTGGGGGAGCACCTGAACAGCAAAACATTTTGAAAGGTGGTTCTTAACAAGTATTGAGATGGGCAGATGACACCAGGACTGGTATTTAGCCACAAATAACTGCCTGGGACTAGAAAAGAAGCTTGTGTGTTGCAAAAATGTAACTGTTATCATCCATGTGTGAAAAATGCAACCTGACTAGTAAAGTTTTGAGTTCTTTGCAACACGCAACAAAAGGGAGCTGCTCTCTAGCAGCATAGAGCTATGCCTCTGTAATGAGCCTCAGTTGCTAAGATAAATCCCTTGTTGCTTGACTGAAGAGCCTGTAGGAACAGTTAAGTTTGTTTTTGATAAACTGAAGTCTGGTGCTTAATAAATTGAAGATCCTGTCTTTTCTACTAAACTCAAAAGAATGCGTGAAACCTGACATGACCCCTCTAAAAACTGAGAGTTCTGTAGTAATCTATGCCACTCAAACAACCAGAGGGTAACATACACAAATGCATATTTTTTATTCTGTGGTTCTTAAAAGTAATATAATACAGTACTGAAGGGGAAAGAAACTTGATTTTTTCAGTTCATGCTATGGAATTCAGTGATGTGTCCTATGAGTGTGATATTTGTCAATGATGCAGTGTTGTGTTCAGTAAAAGCTTGTTCTGCTACTGTAATCATATGAAAATACCACTAAAGATTTCAGTAATGAATTAGCAATACTTATCATGGTAATTCCCATGATAAGTCAACTTCAATGCCTTACACAATGTTATTAATGATTCTTCTACAGAAACCAAACAAAGCAAGAGTGGTAGTGGTGGTAGCCACGGCGGCACTTGGTGGAGCAGCAAGAATGACATTGATGATGGTGGTGCTGGTGGAGAAGCAGGTGGTGACAAAAGTAGTTCAGTGGAGTCATTGCAGCAGCAGAATGAAATACTCATTAAGGAAGTGACAGAGATGTTTCTAATATAACTTGCAGACATGTTTGACAGCATTAGATCATGCACGCTATGTGGCATGACAGCACTACTGTGACAACTGGATCCCTGGCAAAAATATGTGTTCATTCCCCCACATGCATTGACTATATCAATCAGAAAGTGTTACAGACACTTATGATGAATAGCAAAACTGACTTGAAGAAACTGTCAAGAATGTGCAAACACAACTTCCTGGTCATACTCCTGCTCCTCTCCACTGACTTTATTTGGTGCCAGTGCCAAGCTCAATATGACATGGAAGACAAAGACCTGGATAGTGATGATCTTGACACAAGCAAGGGCATTTGGGAACTTTCCTTTTTTCATAATATATAATTTTTTTTTTCAGAGCAAGTTACAGAAAGAATTAGAAAGCAGTGTCAGAGATCAAAGTGGTATATGAATGTACATTCAATGACAATATTGTATACAAATTTTGCTTAGTATAAAATACAGTTGGAATAACATCAAGGAATCACGGACAAATGTCTTTATGCTCAGTATTGTCTATGTAATCTACGTATGAATAAAGAATGAAATTTAACAGATTCTAGTGTTCAAGTCGTTCTGTACTCTAGCTTGAAAGTTGCAAGTAAATATGAGGAGACTATATGGGAAGAACTATATTTAGTGCCCTAAGCTTGCAATACATATCAATAATGTATGAGTTATGTTATAGAGGGCAATGGTGGAAAGAGGTCAAAGGAAATGATCAATATGGTAAGAGGAAGGGGTAAGGTAGGTTAGACAAGTAGAGAGAAAGAAGTGAAGTAGAGAACTATAAGGAGGTGGTGGACCTACATCATGGAACTACATCAGGGGAATGGTTCAAATAATGTACAACCCAGCTCTGCCACCTTTCCTCAAACAGGGACACCCAATTATTCAAGGTATATGTTAAGTTTTCCAACTATAAATATGCAAAACTGTGTTCATCTAATGGAGGAGTCTTTTATTTTTATTTGTATGCCACAGGCAGGGGATTCTTTTTTTTGTTTTGTATTGGCTATGATAAATATTAGCAGTAGCTTAAGTGTTTGTCCTATAGATAAGTACTGGGGGTTGGGGTTGCCAACAGAATCAGGGAAGGAGTTACTTTTCCTGGGCAAATGAAAATTTCCTCCATCTCTGCAGTAACTACCTGCCAAACCAGTTTATGAATAGGGCATTGCCAAAAACCATAGGTTTGGTTAGCCAGGCATTGTCCACAGTCTCTCCAACACCCCCTTTTCATTCACGCATATTCGATCACTATCTCCGGAGAACAAAGAAATCTGGAATGACACTTCCAGGAAAACTCATGCCAGCAAGTTGCTGCAATGAATCAGTAAACAGGAATTGCAAAATTTAGCTAATCTATTAATGTATGGTCAGTATCCAACTCAGAGTTCTATTTTTGTAAAAAAAAAAAAAAAAAAAACCGGTAGTATCTGGTACTGTATCTAGCAAAGCTCTATACTTGTCCAATAATGTGCAACTACTGGTCTCCTTTAATATGACTCATTAAGAGCTGCATTAGTGAAGGGGGCTTCTCCAGCAATGAAACTGTTGTAGGACTACTTCCAATAAATAAGAATGGACCTTCAAATAATGATAGTGATCTGTTGTGAGCAGCTGCAAGGTAGTTTGTAAGGAGGCCAATGAAACAATGCCATACAAATCTAACAAAGGGAAAGCAAATCAGAATCCCAGGTAGCTTCATTTCAGCCTTGCCATCTCAGTCTTATTTAGGGAAACACTGTATCATAAGGCAAAACCCTTATATGTCCTAAAAAGATCTCTGTAAGGAATGTAGACCATATGAATAACAATTGTTTTAATGTTACAACTATATACCCAGAACATTTATTAACCAGGTGACAGCCTGGGGTGTTGCCAAACAAGTAATAGTGCAAGTTAAAGAGATCATTAAAGGCAAATTCTGTTTCCACTGTGTGTTAGAGTTGAGGGAAAACCACAGACACTCAATACTGAGATGGCAGGTGTGTACATACAATTTTAAATTGGGTAAATTAACTTCTCTTGGTCCATAGGGAGGTGGAGTATAGAAAACCTAATGTGTGGTGGTGCCCCCTGCCAGAAGAACCTGGCAATTAATTTTTACCAGGATTTAAATTACATATGGTGAGGCAAAAGAGGATGGATTTGGAGGAAATAGAGAATACGTGATACAATATGTTGCCTGATGACTTCTAATTGATGCAAGAAACTAAGGAATAAGTGGTTCCACCTGGTGAAGTCTTTCACAATTTCTTGGGTTAGGGGCTCATAAATAAGGAGTTCCAAATCTGATAATTGTTTGGTAAGTGTTATCCTCAGGTGTTTAAACATAATTTTCCCACAATTTAGAGGGGAATTTTCATTTGAAGTGAGCTGAGGGCATGAAATTATATAAAAAAACTTCTATCTTTTATGCACTAAGTTTGCACCCAGCATTTGGGAGTTTTCTGATACCGAATGCCAGTGCCACACAGACATTTTGGAGAAAGGCTTTGTTCTCCTGCCAGAGTACATGATGCAGGTTTATCTAGCAGTCACTGACTAGCAGAAATAGAGCTACAATTAAATTCATGGCAAGACAGGCAAGTCATTTGGAATGTACTGGTATTTGTTTGAATGCTTGCTAAAATCGTCTGCTTTCAGAGGTGTGTGAAAAAAAAAAAAACTTTTGCCGGCGGAATTTCAGCTAAAGTCAGATTTTTGCTTCCATGGAAGTGCAAAAATCAAATTAGCAACTTTCTCTGAAATTCTGACTTAGAACAGCAGAATAAATGTACACATTGAGGATTATTGTATTAAACTGCAGAGAAAAAAGTCTGCAGAACTGATCGCTAAACTCCGGAATAATTACATGTACTGAGGAATAATTCATTACACTGCAGAAAAAAATTCCTCAGAACTAGTGTTCCACAGTTTATGTGCATTATTCCGCAGTTCAGCCCAAAAGTTCTGCGGAACAGGGTGAAAATCTACCAAACACATTTGGAAGATTCCGATCTCTCCAATGGTGGAAGTTCACAAAATTCCTCAAAATTTCCGAATAATCTCGAAAGTTCTGCAGAAGTGGAATTCTCAACTTTTGGCCACCTCTGGTTGCATTGGAAAGTATTTTTAGTACAACTGGGGATTTTGCCTCATCATATCGATCAAGGCTAGATTCTGAGAATCTTGAATCCTTGTCCTTTCTAAAACTCAAGTCACCAAGTATCACCTTTAACTATCCATTTCGTAATCCACATGTTCAACAAGTGCTATCAACAACAATTCCCACCACTACCCTTCCACCTCCGGTGGTGCTGGCAAGACTCCTTGGACTCCTCCTACTGGTACTGGCACAACATTCTGCCTCAGTACTTCCAGCAGTAGTGGCCCAACTCTTCCTCCTGACCACACTACAACAACTTACACATTGTCATCATCAAATGGCTAAATATGCATAGGTATACCACCAATCATACAGAGTCAATATCAGTTAAATAGGATTCACCACCTGACCCCACCCACTGTGACTAAGTTGTCAACAGAATGGGTGACTTGACTAGCCACACATAAGATTCAGGTTCAGTTTTGTTCCATTTTAATGTATACAATCCAAATATTTATTACAATTCACAAACAAAAGATTAAAAAGATACACTTAGTATTATCCTCATAAAAAGAATATATATACACAAATATTAAAATTCTTTATCCACAACATTATAAATAAATACATTTTCACTGATCATTCAACAATTTCTGCATGACTCTGCTGCCATATCATGCAATCATATAGATATACATGTGCTATGAAAAGTAAGCAGGAACTCTATTTTTTTTTTATTTGGAGGTAAGCTTTATCTGTTTAACAGAGGGCTGAATCATCTTTTGTTCTCTTTCTTGAAAGCAGGACAATGGAGTAAAAGGTGTTCAACTGATAATTATTGCTTGTTATTACATGAGCATTTTTCATTGTAATTTTTAACAAATGTACTCTTTATATTAGGCAACTAAGCGAACAATATGATGTATTTGAAACTTGACAAAATGTTTCTATGTGTTTTGTCCTCGCAAATATACCAATAATTTGTGATCCCTGCAATATCCCTAATTTTGAGTACCTTCTTGAATGATCTATAATATGAATCCTTTCAAGGTGTCTTTGTATAACAGAATCTCTCATTCTTTTTTTTTGTTTTTGTCTTCTCTTACAAATCTTGTAATAGACAGCTAAGCTATCTCAGACCATAAGCTGCACATGGCATTCTTGGATAAAATGTTATTTAAATTACCAAACCAGTTATTATCTCTTCTTGTTTGTGTATCCATCCAACAATGTTTTGGGGCACATGTTCATAATGTCATGGAGAAAACTGCACATACAAAGAAGAGTGCACACACAACAGCATGCACTGTAACAGCGTCGGGACAAAATCCTGACCCAAACAAAAAAAATGCACACCATTGGATTGTCTTTCTTTTTTGCAGGGGGCTTCACCACCCACACCCCCAAAATGGGGGGCTTTTCCCACCAATCCTCCAGAATAATTATTATCAACTCTGGGGTATCGTGGATATTGGGGAAAGGGCAAATGTCAGAGCTAAGGAAAATCTTGTTTTAAAAAAAACACATTGCAGTGGACCTGGGGAGAGCTGAACTGCAGCCCCGGATCCCCGTTGGGAGTGGCTCAGCCAAGCACCACCCCAGCAGTGTCCTTCAGGTTTCATCAGACTAGCATACAGTGACCGGGGGTAATGGTTCTTACTGCACACTGTAAGAACCCCTGTCGCTGTAGAGCCATTTGCACTTCTTACAGCACGTTATTGCATGGGCAGTTTTGTCTGCACTATAGTGACCCAGCACCATGTTTTGGTAGCCTTGTCTCTTCCCTTTTGATAATTTGGTTTAACAGTCTGCTAGTGCTTGTAATAATATTGAATTCCAGTAGTAATAGAACTGCCTGTAGGTGTAAAAATGAAAACCATGGGCAGTTCTTATAAACACATTTTGAATAGTTTCAAGTTTGAAACATTTTTTTGCCAGACCCAAAACCTCTCTTCCATATAAAATTTGATTTACAACCTTGGCCTGAAAGACAATTTGTAGAGCTTTATAAGAATTATCTGCAAAATTGTGAATAAATCTATTAAGCCCTAACATTGTTTTATTAGTATTTTTTGTATTCATTAAGTTTGAGAAATGCAGTTTATATTTTTGTCAAATGTTATTCTCAGGTAACAAAATTCATTGACTTCCTCAGAAATCTCTCCCTTGATATTCTGGCCAACTTTGTTTTTACTTCTGTCCCCAAAGGCTATAATCTTTGTTCTACTGACATTTAATTCAAGTTCTTATTCATTTGGATGCACTACAACTGTTGCCAGGCCCCTTCTAAGTCCTAAGGGTGTTTGCAAAAGCAAAACTGCATTGTCGGAATACATTACAATTTAAATATCTTCATTATTAATTTTGGATGAGAACATATCGTATTTACCTCTTATTAAACTATCTATAAATAAATTAAATAAACATGATGCTAATAGACACCCCTGCTTAACTCACCTAGAAATAGAGATTAGTTCAGTCAATGCCCCATCTCTGCTAAATCTCACTCTAGCTTGTGTATTTGAATGCAGTAACTTTTAGATTGCAAGCAGTCTTGCATCAGTGTTATGAAATTTTAGCTTATCCCAGAGAGTTCTTCTGTTTATGAAATCAAAAGTGGCTCTGGTATCTAGAAAACACACATACATTGTTGTTTTCCTATGGGTCATATATTTAGTAAGAATATAGTTTAAAGTAAATAAACAATATGTTGTATAATATCTATGAAAGTCACTCTAACATTTAGAAATTAGATGATTTTGTGTTGCCCAATTTTTCATTTTTCCAGAATAATTCTGGAGTATATGTTTATCCCATCTGGTTTTAGTGTAATGGGCCTGTAACATGCTGGGTTATCATGATTTTCCATTTTGAATAAGGGAACAATAATTCCTATGTTCTAGTCCTTGGGTAATATAAATTGGTTGGAGATTAGAGTAAACAGAGGTATAAAAAAGTTACCCAATAATCAATATTTTCCAGATATATCTCTACCAATACTGTATCAAGTCCAGCTGTCATATTTCTATGCTGGGCCAAGATTGCAGATTTAACCTCATTTCAACCAAATGGAGGCCATACTTCTGTGTTTATAATATTATTACATGGTAGTGTAGTCTCGAAACTGTTTACATTTACAGTATTATTCTTTAAGATTTTATAAACCTTTTCAAAGTGAATGAACCACTCATTTGCTGTTATATGGCAAGATACGCTATATTTCTTATTCCTTTCAGAGGAGCCATAGTCCACCAATGCCCAAAACTTAGAACTGTCCTTTGTAAGAATGGCATCTTGTAAGTTCTATCATAATGATCTCTTATATTTTTTTTTTATGACACAACGCATCTTTTGATGACACAACACATATCTATATTCAGTTATTAAGCTTTGTGAAGCTTTTCTACTAAAACATTACTGTTTTTCAGTGATAGTCTGCCAACTTTATTAACTGTCATCTTTAAAGTTTTATAAGAATTATCATACCAAGGGTGAGGTCCATCTATATCGGTATCTTTTATTTTGTATATATTTTGAAGTTAAATTGACATTACATGGAAGGTAGTATTCAAAAAGTCATTCAATACAGTTTGGGGGTCTTCAAAGACATTAAGGTCTTCAATGTTTCCCATAGTTTCTTTAAAAATTAATAACCTAGTTGAGTTTATTTTTATTGAGAGATTCTGCATTTTATCTTCAGTCCAGTTTACTTTTCTACTACTGTATATGCAATACACATATTTCTATTTGTTTCATTCATATCTCTAATACTGATCCTCTTAATCTTCTCACTGAGAGAAAAGGTAGCTCTAGAGTCTTTGCTGTGTGTCAGTTGCATATCTTTAGAACAAGTGGCAAACACCTAGCACTCACACACAAGATCAGATACTGAAGCCAAAAATTACCATGACAGCAGATTTTTTTATTTGCAGTAAATAGTAGACAGCAAACAACATAACTAAAATCTTAATGTTTTGCATGTTCATGCTTTGCAAAGACATACCACTCCACCTGGTGTCCATAAATTTATCCAAAATGCTTTATGGAGAACCTGGCATAGCTAACAAGAATACAGTGCAAATACATAAAGATACTCTAATACACACAACTTTATTAATAGACATAGAAACATAGAAACATAGCCTTTGACGGCAGATAAGGACCGCTTGGCGCACCTAGTCTGCCCATTTCCCTACCTAGAGGATAAGCTGACAGCCCATCTGCGGGCTTCCACAGCTGCTCCTGTGGCCTTGGCTCTCTCCGAGCAGGCCACAGCTAACAGACCACCAGACTGACCACCGGACAGATTCAGACAGCCATCTGCGGGCTTCCTAAGCTGCTTCTGTGGCCTTGGCTCTCTCCGAGCAGGCCACAGCTAACAGACCACCCGTATGACCCCCGGACAGATTCAGACAGCCCATCTGTGGGCTTCATAAGCTGCTCCTGTGGACTTGGCTTTCTCCGAGTAGGCCACAGCTAACAGATCACCCAAATGACCCCCGGACAGATTCAGACAGCCCATCTGCGGGCCTCCCAAGCTGTTCCTGTGGCCTTGGCTCTCTCCGAGAAGGCCACAGCTAACAGACCACCCAAATGACCCCCGGACAGATTCAGGTACGCATCGGACCTCCAAAACTCGTGGTTTTGAATGCCACTGTTTTGACTGGATGCCCAGTGGAGGAACCAGGCACTGATTGGCAGCTTTACTCCATGGCTGATTTTCCAACTCCTGGCACTTCCTGATCTCAGGGAAAACTCTTTCTGTGCTTTGTTCTGGACTGAATTTTTGTTAATGTAATCTACATATGTTATGCATCAATTGGTCTTACTTTACCTGCCAGCTTAGCTAGTCTATTACAAGCCACTAGTCTAGTCTCTCAGTGATACTTAGTGCTGGACAAACTGTATTGTATAGTAGCTGATGTTTGACTGCTTGACCTAGCTACTGAGCAAGACTGCTGCAGTATTCCATTTCTGCCATACTGACAAACTCTGCTCCTTCCCCACACTGGTCACTCTGCCAATTATTAATTTCTCTGCCCCATTTGCAATACTGTCTCTCTAAACACCTTACTTTCTTCTCTGCCTTACCTACAAACCCTTTAAGTACACCCCCCTGCTGCTGCTGTCCTCCTCAGACATCACAGAGCCAAAGCACAGACCCCCCCATTAACTCCTCTTCTAGCTCCAAATAATTGCCCTGCATTTACCACCTCTTTACCTCATGCTTTGTCTTTCCCCATTGCCTGCCCCCCACTGAGCTTGCTATTGTACTCTAGCTGTATTTAATCCTCTGTGTTTCCCTCCTTTTTCCACAGACAGCCCATCTGCGGGCTTCACAGTTGCTCCTGTGGCCTTGGCTCTCTCCGAGCAGGCCACAGCTAACAGACCACCCGACTGACCCCCCGGACAGATTCAGGTACACACCAGACCTCCGAAACTCGTGGTTTTGAATGCCACTGTTTTGACTGGATGCCCAGTGGAGGAACCAGGCACTGATTGGCAGCTTTACTCCTTGGCTGATTTTCCAATGCCTGGCACTTCCTGATCTCAGGGAAATCTTTCTGTGCTTTGTTCTGGACTGAATTTTTGTTAATGTAATCTACATATGTTATGCATCAATTGGTCTTACTTTACCTGCCAGCTTAGCTAGTCTATTACAAGTCACTAGTCTGGTCTTTCAGTGATACTTAGTGCTGGACAACCTGTATTGTATAGTAGCTGATGTTTGACTGCTTGACCTAGCTGCTGAGCAAGACTGCTGCAGTTTTCCATTTCTGCCCTACTGACAAACTCTGCCCCTTCCCCACACTGGTCACTCTGCCAATTATTAATTTCTCTGCCCCACTTGTAATGCTGTCTCTCTAAACACCTTACTTTCTTCTCTTCCTTACCTACAAAACCTTTCCTTACACTCCCCTGCTGCTGTCCTCCTCAGACGTCCCGGTGCCAAAGCACAGCCTCCCCCCCATTAACTCCTCTTCTAGCTCCAAATAATTGCCCTGCATTTACCACCTCTTTACCTCATGCTTTGTCTTTCCCCATTGCCTGCCGCCCACTGAGCTTGCTATTGTACTCTAGCTGTATTTAATCTGCTGTGTTTCCCTCCTAGTTCCACAGACATCCCATCTGCGGGCTTCCCAAGCTGCTCCAGAGGCCTTGGCTCTCTCCGAGCAGGCCACAGCTAAAAGACCACCCGACTGACCCCCGGACAGATTCAGGTACGCACCGGACCTCCGAAACTCGTGGTTTTGAATGCCACTGTTTTGACTGGATGCCCAGTGGAGGAACCAGGCACTGATTGGCAGCTGTACTCCTTGGCTGATTTTCCAATGCCTGGCGCTTCCTGATCTCAGGGAAATCTCTTTCTGTGCTTTGTTCTGGACTGAATTTTTGTTAATGTAATCTACATATGTTATGCATCAATTGGTCTTACTTTACCTGCCAGCTTAGCTAGTCTATTACAAGCCACTAGTCTAGCCTCTCAGAGTTACTTAGTGCTGGACAAATTGTATTGTATAGTAGCTGATGTTTGACTGCTTGACCTAGCTGCTGATCAAGACTGCTGCAGTTTTACATTTCTGCCCTACTGACAAACTCTGCCCCTTCCCCACACTGGTCACTCTGCCAATTATTAATTTCTCTGCCCCACTTTGCAATGCTGTCTCTCTAAACACCTTACTTTCTTCTCTGCCTTACCTACAAACCCTTTCCTTACACCCCCCCTCCCCCCGCTGCTGCTGTCCTCCTCAGACGTCCCGGTGCCAAAGCACAGACCCCCCCCAATTAACTCCTCTTCTGGCTCCAAATAATTGCCCTGCATTTACCACCTCTTTACCTCATGCTTTGTCTTTACCCATTGCCTGCCCCCCACTTAGCTTGCTATTGTACTCTAGCTGTATTTAATCCTCTGTGTTTCCCTACTTGTTCCACAGACAGCCCATCTGCGGGCTTCACAAGCTGCTCCTGTGGTCTTGGCTCTCTCCAAGCAGGTCACAGCTAACATAGCACCTGACTGACCCCCGGACAGATTCAGGTACACACTGGGCCTCTGAAACTCGTGGTTTTGAATGCCACTGTTTTGACTGGATGCCCTGTGGAGGAACCAGGCACTGATTGGCAGCTTTACTCTTTGGCTGATTTTCCAAGGCCTGGCGCTTCCTGATCTAATGCAAATCTCTTTCTGTGCTTTGTTCTGGACTGATTTTTTTCACCCAACCCCTTCCCCCTCCTCTTCTCAGTATTAAATAGACCCTTACTCCACCCCTTCCTCAGCCAAGCAGCAGATTGGTCACTCCACTGCTGCACATTTTCATGCTATTGGCCTCCCTGTCTTCAATACCTGACTTGACCCACTTTCTCACCACCCCTTTTTAAAGCAGTCCCACCCACAGGATCACACATTTGCTCTCAACCTTTTCTCCAGCCACTCCATCTAACTCCTCTCAATTACTGCTCTACCTGCCCTATTGTTAGGGACCTCACCCTAAATTGACTATATACCCTTCCAACTATAAACCAGCTAGCAGTTAAGCAGGCCAGCTACATCAAACAAACTACCATGGAGTGCAACCACCTACTACTACTCCTCACTACCTCTTTTGGCATTGCTGGTACCATACACGTCCTTTTGTTCTGAAAATTTTGGACTCCCCGCTGTTCTGTCTGACCCTTTGTATGAATGCCCTTTATTAATCCTCACTTTCCTTCTCTCCCTCAGCCAGGGAACTGCCACCCAGGCTCCCAGCTCCTAAGCCACGGGATTCCTGGCTACCGGGTGGTCGACACCAGATGCAAGTGGTCCAGTATTTATGTGGAAAGAACAAAGAGGAAATGAAATGAAAGATTGGAAGGACCATGTTAGGGCCATATCACCAGACCACACTGAGTATGCTACAGCTGCCCACACAAAATATCTCCCCAACCTGATTGATCATGTGTGGTCTTTTACAGGGATTGAGAAAGTGGTGTTGGAATTGTGGGGGGAGGGGATGCCGTAAACCTACTATGTAGAAGAGAAGGTTACTGGATTTTTAGGATCAAATCAACTGAAGGCACGGCCTTAATGATAAAATTGAGCTGTCACAATTTTTATGAATCAGTTAAGGCGGATCTAATAAGTTGTAGTGTTCTGCATTTTTTAAACTGACAATGTGATTATATTTTCTCCTATAACAAGAAATGATGATTTCAGAGTACAAAGTCCATTCATAAAGTTGTGTAACTTAGACTATCTTTATGCATTTACACTGTATACTTGTTAATTGTGCCAGGTCATCCTTAAAGGGACACTGGCAGCCATTTTCTTATTTTTACTGGTGGGATCACTAAACATGCCTTCAGTGGCTGCAGCTGTTCCTGAAGCCATACAGTATGCATAGCAGCAATATTTTCCACCATATGTACTTAGTTTAAATAATTTTACACTAAATGCATATCCCTGTGTATACGCATTTGATTTCTCTAACTTTAAGTGCTCGTTTCATATCAGCTGTCACTTTCCCACGTTCAGCTTTCTTTATACTGTTAAAAAATGTGTTTAGCTGAACTTGGGCATACTGAGGCATGCATGAGCCTTTTGTTGCTTTGGTGCCATTTAGACATGTCACTGTGTTTTGGGAACCTGCACATTGAATACAAGTGGATCAAGAGGGTTTCACTTTAGTGTAAAATTATTTAAACTGACTACTTTTGGTAGAAAATACTACTGTTATGCATACTGCATGGCTTCAGGGACTGCTGCAGGCACTCTAGGCATGTCTAGGGATACCACCAGTAAATGTAAGTAAGCAGCTGACAGTGTTCCTTTAAAACATTTTGTATATTGTTTTATAGGTGAAATCCAACCTAACCCTTGCCTTCTCTTCAGGCTTCCTCACTTCCCAAAGGTCTTCACTTATTCACCTTAATGCCAGAAGCCTTCTTCCGAAAATTGACCTCTTCAGAGTCTAGGAGTCCCAACACACCTCTGACATCTTCTGTATTACTGAATCATGGCTCTCACCCAGAATCCCTGACTCTCAGCTCTCCATACCTGATTACCATCTCTACCATCAGGACCGCACCAAGTGAGGTGGTGGTGTAGCCATCTACACTCAGCATAACCTACCTTGTTCAATCACCATTCGGAAGTCAGTGCCCATGGCTCATGAGCTTCTCCTCATTCACCCAACACTCCCATCCTCTCTTCCTATCTTCACTGGTGTGCTTTACATCTCCCCTAGGAACCCCCCCTCCTCCCATATTGATGCCATCTCCTCCATCACAACCATTGCCTCTTCTGGTGAATTCATCTTACTTTGTGATTTCAATTTGAATTCGGTCTCCGCTGCCATCAAATCCAACAGTCAGCAAACTGAATCAGTAAACCTTCACCAGATCATCAGTGAACCCACCAGGCCTAACTCGCACTCCCTTAAAGATATTCTTCTAGATTGGGTCCTAACCACACACCCACACTGAATCATCACAGCTGGTACCCTCCTTAACATATTAAGTTATCAATACATGATGTATTGTGTGCACATGCTGCAGCTGCCCGATCCACCCCTACCTACCGCTGGGTTAGATCATTTCTTTCCCTAAACACTGTCACCCTCCTCCATGATCTTGCTTCACCTGACTGGTCACTATTCTATTCTGCATCTGACATTGACACTGCCATCTCCCTATTCTGTCACTTCCTAAATAAAGCTTGGCACTCTCATGCCCCTCCCCAGTGACACAAAGTGAGAACACTTCCACCACCCATGCATCTCCACCGACATCATCAAATTGCAACTTCCGCGACCATGCCAGTGCACAATATAAATTTTCCCTCTCCCTCAATGACCTATCTACATATTGTTCACTAATTAACTCCTGCAGCAAAGTGATTCAATCTGCTAAAGCACTATATTTCAGGACCACACTACAGCAAAACATAAACTCATCTCACAAATTTTGGAAGACCCCCTCTTCCCTCTTCAACACCCCTCCAAATCTATCCACACTGATGACAAGCTAATCTCTGACCTCCCTCACCACTGCCTCCACATTAAACTTTTTTCACCACCTGTGCCCCTCAAACAACCCTGCAAACACCCCCAACCCCCATCCCCCCACCCAATGGCTTCCAGTCCCTCCCCCCATTTCCACCAATGGGTTTCTACATGTCCTTGGATCTGTGAGCCCTCACAAATCCAACCCTGGTGGTTTTGACCCACTCTTCCTTCAAATTCCCACCCCTCTCATAGCCCTTCCATTGTCCCAACTGCTCAATGCCTCATTCTTTCTCAGTAATGTTCCTCTAGCATGGAAATCTGACAAAGTGATCCCCCTTCATAAAGGTGGCAACCACTCCTCACCAGGCAACTATTGCCCTATCTCCCTCCTTCCTGTACTAGCCAAGCTCCAGAAGTCCCTTGTCCACACCAGGCTTACTTATTTCCTCTCCTCCTCCTCCAACTTCCTTTCACCTTACCAGTCTGGCTTTCAAAGAAACACTCAACAGTATCCTTATTTCTCTGAGTTACCAGTGCCATTGTCACTGGTATAGCCCAAGGGCACCTTACTTCTGCCATTTTTATCGACCTAGCTAAAGCCTTTGACTCTGTCTCTTAACCTCTTCTACTGTCTAAAGTCAGATCTACTGTCCTTTCTCCCTCTGCAGTTGACTGGTTCAAGCCCCCAAATCAAGGAGATAAAGGAGACAAAGACCTAATAGAGGAAATCCACAAAATGTCTGATAAAGGTGAAGTAATACTGGTGGGGGACTTCAGCCTACCAGATATTAACTGGAGCACACTAACAGCAGCATGAAGAAGTAGGAACTTCTTATTGTCACTACAAGGTGCAGGACTGTGCCAACTTAGTAAAACCCCAACAAGGGGAGATGCCATCCTCGATCTTGTCCTCATAAACTCAGAAAGGATCAAGAACATCAAAGCGGGATGCCATATGGGCAACAGTGGCCATTGCATGGTAAGCTTTAAGGTAAACATACAACAGGACACCAGCCACTCAAAGATAAAGCTGCTAGACTTCAGAAAGTCTGACTTCCAAAAAATTGAGGAACAACATAAGTAGCCAGTTAATGGAAATAGAGGTTGAGGAGGTGGAGGTCATGCAAGGGAGACTCAAGGGAGCAATAAAGACTGCCACAGATCAATATGCCAGATGGGTCAGCAAAGCAAAAGGAAAAAGAAATCCTCCATGGTTTCCAAGGCGGTGGCTACCACAGTCAAAGAAAAAAAGAAGGCGTACTGCATATACCAGGAAACCAAAACTGAGAAAGACTGGGAGTCATACAAGGAAAAATTGAGAGAGTCTAACAAACAAATTAGAAAGGCTAAAGCCCAGACAGAGGAAAAGATAGCAGAGGGGATGAAGAGAAGAGGCAAATCATTTTTTAGATACATTAGGGAACATAGGAAGGCAAAAGGGGGAATAGTAAAGATTGATACCGAAGAAGGGAAATGCACCAAACATGACCTAGAGAAAGCTGAAATCCTCAACAAATACTTCTGCTCGGTGTTTACCAAAGAGGACCCAGGGGATGGCCCAGCCCTGAAAAAATACAACACCCCAGGACCAGGAGTAGACACTAGTCCCTTTAGAGAAGCCGAAGTATGGGAGGTGCTAAATAAACTAAAAGCAGACAAAGCCATGGGACCAGACAAGATGCACCCCAGAATCCTTAACTAACTGGGGGCAGAATTAGCAGCCCCTCTGGCACTTCTATTCACAAAATCCTTGAAGAGCGGTGTGGTACCCGAACACTGGAAAAAGGCAATAGTGGTCCCACTTCACAAATCAGGCAGATGCATAAAGGCTAGTAATTACAGACCGGTGAGCCTCATGTCTATTGAAGGGAAACTAATGGAGACACTACTTAAACAGAGGATCATAGCATTCCTTGAAACTAGCAGCCAACAAGACCCTAAACAGCACCGTTTCACAGCAAGTAGGTCATACCAATAAATCTGCTCTAGTTTTTTGACTACGCTACAAAAATAGTGGATGATGGTGGGGCAGTAGATGTGGTCTACCTAGACTTTAGTAAGGCCTTCGACTCAGTTCCACACAGAAGGCTGGCAAAGAAGCTTGACCACACAGGGGTTGGTCCAGAAGTAGTCAGATGGGTACAAAACTGGTTGCAAGGCAGAACACAGAGGGTACAGGTTAATGGAATGCAATCAACAGAAGTCAGGGTGACCAGCAGGGTGCCCCAGGGCTCAGTACTGGGGCCTCTGCTCTTTAATGTTTTTACAGCAGACATCGCTGATGCGCTGGAAGGAAAGGTGTGTCTGTTCACAGACAACACCAAGATATGTAACAGGGTGGACACCTCAGAAGAAGTGAGCAAGATGGAAGCTGACCTCAAGAAACTAGAAGAATAGTCTGGAATGTGACAGCTGAGATTTAATGCCAAAAAGTGCAAAGTCATGAACATAGGAAAGGAAAATCCAGGAACGGAATATTACCTAGGAGGTGAAAGACTGGCGGCCTCAGACCAGGAACGAGATCTGGGAATCATAATCTCAGACGACTTGAAGATTAGTAAGCGGTGTGAGAAGGCAACATTGAAGGCTGCATGGGGGGATTCACAAGCAGGAGAAGAGAGGTAGTACTACCATTGTATAGATAGCTGCTCAGGCCTCACCTGGAATACAGAGTCCAGTTCTGGAGGCCTCACCTCAGGAAAGACATTGACCAGGTGGAAACAGTACAGAGAAAGGTGACAAAAAAGATTCAGGGTCTGCAGTACAGGTCCTATAAGGAAAAACATATGAAACTGAATATGTACTCCCTGGAACAGAGAGGAGAGAGAGGGGACATGATTAAAACATTCAAGTACATAAAAGGCATTAACAAGATACATGCACAGGAACTTTTTTCAGTTCAAGAAGGGCTCCAGGACCAGGGGACATGACCTCAGGCTGCAAGGAGGGAGGTTGTCTACCAACACCAGGATGTTTTTCTTCACAGAAAGAGTGCTGGATGCCCGGAACAGCCTGCACCAAGAGGTTATGGGGGTCAACACTGAGGGGTGGGGATTCAAGAATGCATTGGAGAGACACAAGGGAGCCTTGACTACAAAGGGCAACTAGAGTGTCAAAATAGGTCTAAAACAAATGGGCAGACTAGATGGACCTAGCGGTCTCCTTCTGTCATCAACTTCAATGTTTCTATGTTTCTACAGTATCTGTCTAGTCTCACCCAATGTGTCCTAGCTATGTATGATGTCCCCAACCCCAGTCCTGGCTGGCATTCCCCAAGGCTCTATCCTTGGCCCCATTCTGTTCTCTGTCTTCCTCAATGACCTCCCCTTTGTCTGCTTCTCTTCCCAAATTCATCTCTACATTGTTGACACCATTCTCTTCACCTCAGGTCCCTCTACCTCTTTGATGTCTGCACGACTGCAAAGCAACTTTACCTGTGTTTTGCATTGGTTCCGTACCATAAACTTAACATCAGAAAAACAGTGCCCATGACCTTCAGGACCTCTCAAAAGCTCTCTAAGCTTTCATCACCCCCCCCCTTCTTCTCCACCCTCTGGACACAGTCCATGCCTAAAAGTACCTAGGTGTCTGGCTGGACAAATGACTCAGCTACTCAACAAACATTGACTACATCCACTCTCAGCTCTGCCCGAGGCACAGAACCATGTTTAGGAACAAGAATGCCCTCTCTCTCCAACTCTGCCGTAAACTGTTCACTAAAACTATATTTCTGATATTTGACTATACAAACATTGTTTATGGGTCTGCCTCTGCCACCTCCCTCTCTATACTGGATTCACTTTATAATGCCTTTTGTCAATTTACCACAAAGTCCCCCCCACACTTATCACTGCACCCTTTACTCCTCCCTCTCCCTCCCCTCCCTTTCCTACCGCAGACAGCTCCATGCCTCCACATTTATTTCCAAATATTGGTTTGGAACCCTTAACCCTTATCCCTTACCTCTTCTGTCTCCTTTCCCCTTCCTCCCCCTCTTCCTACCATCTGCACTCCAGAGACCCCCGAACCGTCACCCTTCCCCATCCCCACTCTAACTCCAGGCAGACTGTGTCCTCTTACAGCCTTCCCTATATTTGGAACTCTCTCTCTTCCACGGTCCATCTGTTACCTTCTCTTCATGCCTTTAAACATGAACTTTCCAACCCCCTTCCATCCTCCTGTACATGCTACCCACTTCTCTAGCCCCCTCTCCTGTTTCTTTCCACTTCCCCCTATCCATTTGCACAGTCATTTATATGAACTCTAGCCTGATCATACAGTCTTGTGGACTGTTGCTTTTTTTGCTCCACACTGTACTGTATTGACTAGTACTATCTACGCTTTGTGGATCACTTCTATTTAACGATTTTGTATTATTTGTATTACGTGTACATAGAAACATAGAATTTGACGGCAGATAAGGACCGCTTGGCCCACCCAGGCTGCCCATTTCCCTACCCAATGGATAAGCTGCAGATCTTAGTTAACCAGCAGCCTACTTCTTTCTACCTCCACCCCCTAGAATTGCCTTATGACTGTCCCATGCATGCTTGAATTCAACCACTGTTTTTGACTCCACAACCTCTCTGGAAGGCTGTTCCATGCATTCACAACCCTGTCTGTGAAAAAATACTTCCTTACATTACCTCTGAGCTGCCCCCCCTCTATCTTCAAATTGTGCCCCTTTGTTCTTGCACGTCTCTTTTTTTGAAAGATGCTACCCTCTTGGACTTTGTTGATTCCCTTGAGGTACGTGAAAGTTTCTATCATGTCCCTCCTCTCCCTCCTTTCCTCGAGGCTATACATATTAAGCTCCTTTAGTCTCTCTTAATATGTCTTCTGATGCAGACCCTGCACCATTTTAGTTGCCCTCCTCTGGACAGCTTCCATCTTGTCTATGTCCTTGCGGAGATTGGGTCTCTAGAACTGCACACAGTACTCCAGATGGGGTCTCACCAGCTGTCTGTACAGAGAGATAACAACTTCCTGCTTTCTACTGGTGATGCCTCTCACTATGCATCCCAGTATCCCCCAGCCCTCCTTACTGCCCTCTCACATTGCTTGCCCACCTGTAAGTCATCTGATATGACTACCCCCAGGTCCCTTTCCATTTTTGTTGTTGTTAGTATCTCATCCCCCATTGTGTACTCTTCCCCTGGGTTTTTGTTTCCCAGGTGCATTACCTTGCACTTCTTAGCATTGAATCTAAGCTGCCATACATTTGACCATTCCTCTAACCTTGCCAAGTCCCTTCTCATCCTTTCCACCCCACCTTGTGCATCAACTCTGTTGCAGATCTTTGTGTCATCTGCAAAGCGACATACTTTTGCTTCCAGTCCCTCTGCAATGTCACTTATAAAGACATTGAAGAGGACCGGTCCTAATACTGAATCCTGCGGTACCCCACTAGTAACCCCCCTTTCTTCAGAGTGGACTCCATTTACTATTACCCTCTGTGTCCTATTCTCTAGCCAATTTTTTACCCAGGCTATCATATTGGGACCCACTCCCAGGCTGGCTAACTTGTATATTAATCTTTTGTGTGGGACTGAGCCAAATGCCTTGTTAAAGTCTAGGTAGGTCATGTCCACAGCCCCTCCCTGATCTACTACTTTGGTCACCCAGTCAAATAAATCTATTAGATTCGTCTGGCATGACCTTCCCGCTGTGAATCCATGCTGCCTTGGGTCCTGTGCCCCTCTGGCCTCTAGGTACTCAACAATTATTTCCTTCAGAAGTGATTCCATCATTTTCCCTACCACTGAGGTTAAACTAACAGGTCTGTAGTTTCCTGCTTCTGCCCTGCTCCCACTTTTGTGAAGGGGAATATATCTGCCCTCCTCCAGTCCTCAGGTACCGCCCCATCCTCCCATGATTTGTTAAAGAGGGTAGTCAGCGGTGTCACTAGTTCTACCATTAGTTCTTTTAGAATTCTGGGATGAATCCCATCAAGCCCCATTGCTTTGTCCACCTTCAGTTTTAAGAGTTCTTTCAGAACCCTTTCTTCTGTAAATGGGCCGGTATCAACTTCTGTATCCAGAGTGTTTCTATTGTTTGTTTTAGGTACCTCCCCCTCTTCATTTGTAAATCCTGAGCAAAAGTATTTGTTTAGTATCTCTGCCTTTTCACAGTCACCCCCTGCCCACCCCCCCCTTTATTAAGCCTCACCATCCCTCCCTTAGTCTTCCTTCACTCCCTGATGTACCTAAAAATGGTTTTATCCCCCTTCTTAACTGAGTTGGCTATCTTTTTCTCAGTTTGGGTCTTTGCTGTTCTGACTGCCTGTTCTGACTAAATCCTATGTATTGAACTTGTTCTCACTTGTCTCTACCTCAACCATTTGTATACTGCCTGAATCCTGTTGTTTTATTTTGCCTCCCTTACTCCCCTTTCCTTGGGCCACATCTCGAAATGAGCCTCTGCTCAGTGTGCCTCTCCCGGTCATCAACTTTAAATAAATAAATAAATAATTAATTTATGACATCAGGGGGAGTAGTATCTCTTGATGAAGTGCAAACATGCAAAACATTACATATGAACATACGAACATATGAACAAGCCAGCAGAAGAAGGCTATTTGGTCTATCAAATCTGCTTGTATTGCAGGGTCCACAGCTTGAGCTAATGTCCCTGCCCTCCCTCCCCACTCCTCCCATCCTCCCTACCCATAATTCTTATCTTCCCCCATGCCTATCCCAGCCTTTATTAAAGCTGCTCACTGTCCTTAACGAGATGACCTCTTCCGGCAGTGCAGTCCAAGTGTTCACCACCCTTTCTGTGAAGAAGTGCTTCCTGACATCCCTCATAAACCTCCCACCCTCCAGCTTAAGACTGTGCCCCCTCGTGATATGGTTGCCACTCAGCTTGAAGAGACTTTTCTTATCAACATTATTTATCCCTTACAAGTACTTGAATGTCCCAATCATGTCCCCTCTCTCTCCTGTCTTCCAGGGACATGTTCAGTGCCCTCAACCTCTCCTCGTATGCCTTGCCCTGCTGACTGGCTATTATCTTTGTAGCCCTCCTCTGTACCTTCTCCAGCAGGTTAATGTCCTTTTTTGAGGTGTGGGCACCAGTACTGAACTCCATCCTCTAGATGCGGCCTTACCAGTGACCTGTACAAGGACAGTGTAACCTCCTCTCTCCTACTACTGATCCCCCTAGCTATGCATCCCAGTATCTTGTTTGCCTTTGCTTCTGCTTTCTTGCACTGCGTGGAGTGCTTCAGGTCACTAGTGATCATCACTCCCAGGTCCTTCTCCTCCTTTGATACAGCTACTTGGACTCCACCAAGGTAATGCTCTATCCTGGGATTCTTGGCACCAATATGCATAACTTTGCATTTCTTGGCATTAAAGTCAAGCTGCCAGATCCTGGACCACCTCCCCCAGCTTTTCCAGATCTTCCTGTAGGTCCCATATCCCTTCAGCTGTGCACTCTCCCATAGAGCTTGGTGTCATCTGACTTTGAGATTTTAGTTGTGCTGGTCTGTTGCCTGCTGTTTACTGTAACAAAATAAGCCTGTCATCGTGGTAATTTTCTGCTTCAGTATCTGATTTGGCACATGTGTGCAAGGTTTTTGCCGCTTGTTATGTTAAAGGGACACTGCCAACCCCCTGAGGTCTCAAAGTGTCCCTAGTTTAAAAAACATATTTTATGATTGCAAACATTCTGTAAAGGTTGTTAATGTAGCTGGTAGTTTGATTCTGACTCATATTTTCTTTAAAAAAGTAAAAAACAGACTGCCCAACATACTGGTGTTATCACACCAAAACAGGTTTGTTTACATTCCTTGAT
Organism: Neoceratodus forsteri; assembly: GCA_016271365.2. Lineage (NCBI taxonomy): Eukaryota > Metazoa > Chordata > Ceratodontiformes > Ceratodontidae > Neoceratodus > Neoceratodus forsteri. The sequence continues at coordinate 169,570,733 of CM057454.1, forward strand.
CAACCCCAAATGTATCTTTCCTGGACTTGGGAACACCCACAAAACAGTCTAGCCCCTCATGATGCAATTGGAGTTCTGGGGGCTACTGCTTTATGAGTGACTGCACTGTTTGGGTGTGTTTCTAATGCTCAGGAAGTAAGCAGTAAGAGCAGAATCAGGATTGTAAACAAAAACAAGGTGGTTTATAAATATACATTGCCATGCATTTCAGTTCTACTAAGCAAGAAGACAGACAATACAAACAGCAACATCAGTGTATTTTAGAGAGGGTAAGCAATCATAAAATGTGGGGTTTCAACTTGAAATAATATGATGAAAAACAGGTTGACAGTGTCCCTTTAATCTTCTCTTTACAAGTTATTTTACAATACAAGAGGAAATGATCACGCTCCAAGATCTGCAATACTTTTAAATATCATATTCTAGTAAATGAATAAACATAACATAACCAAAGATCCAGTAAACTGCCTCCTGATTCTTTTGGAAATGTAATAGCCCTCTAAAGAGCTCCCTGATTTCTTCCATTTAATATTTGGAGATCTAAACTATTATGATGTTTTGTTAGTAAATTACCTCTTAAGTTAAGTTGTTTAATGAAGTGTTTTTTTTTTTTTTGGCATACCTACTGTATCATCTCTTTTCCAATAATGTATCATTGTTCAGTAACTGGATCTATTTTCTGTAAGCCTTTCACCCCTAGCATTCAGATCTCCAGAAAGGGAGATTAAAATATTTTGATACTTACTTCTAATATTTATGCATGTAAAAACCTTTCGAAGACTGCTATCTTCTCTTTCTGTGATTATATATATATATATATATATATATATATATATATATATATACACATACATACATATATAGATATAGATATTTATATTTTGCAAAAATACTGTTCTCCCCGTGTGCCTGTCCTTCCGAAGGTGATAGTTGGGCCGGCTTGTGCTCTGGATCTGGTGTTATCATGATGTTGAGCGGGGCATACCGGTTTGGGGTAAAGTACTATATGGGCTCACAACCTAGACAGAATCTTCCTCCTGATTTGCTCCACTATGGCTTCTGGAGCAATCTCTCTCTTGTGGGGAGACCCTCTTGATGTACCTGTGCTGCTGCATCCATTTTCGAGATCGAGGTGGGAGACTCCATTGCTCCTACGTAGGTTCGTACTGCTGGCATAGTTGTGCAGGCCCATCGGTCATCTCCTCATGAGGGCTGTTCTCCATTCTAGTGTTTCTGGCTTCCAGAAAGTACTTCAGGTGTGTCCTATATATTCCTTGGGCCACATTCATTTCATAAAGTCAGAAAGGGCTTCAGGCAATGCAAAGGTAAGCAAGGTCCCATTGTGTTGTATATTCATGTTTGTGGGGTATCTCAGTGAGAATTTTACCACAAGCTGATGAAGGAGGTGCCCGGCCTCTGAATATTCCCTCCTTTTGTTAGTGAGCTCCTGGGAATAGTCCTGGAAGAAGTGTATTCTGTGGCCCTTTCAGGACAACTGCCCGAGCTTTCTGGCTTTGTTCACGATCAAGTGACTGCTTCTCCTAATTGGTCAACCTCTACACTCACGCCTGGCATTGTGTGGCCCTAAACTTCCTCTGGCCAATTATCATTGTCCTCCACTTTCCTCATCTCACCTTACCCTTCCTCCCCATTCCTCCCCTACCTCACCCACACCCTCCCATCTTTTAGCACTTCAGACTTCTACCTTGCACTTCTCATACCGACCACCCCCCCAGACAATGGCCTTCAGCCTGTCCACTCTTCCTGACCCCTCCACCCTCCCTCCCCACCCCTACTGGTTGCTCATCTGGTCTTACTATCCTTTTGCTGTCTCACCACTTGAAATAAGGTATTTTATTTTTTGAGACTCTGTATTAATGTTTACCTTCGTTTGTATGTTAATCTTCAATCCTTTGACATGGAACCTTTGTAAACGAGTGGTTCCTGCTCAAATGTATTTGTAATCCTAGAGTTTAATAAATAAATAAATAGAAAGATAGAAGTTGACGGCAGATAAGGACTGCAAGGCCCATTCAGTCTGCCCATTTCTTTTTCTACATTATGAATGTGTCATTGGCCTTTGCTCTGTCAATGGCCTATCTAGTCATACTCATCTGTTTTGCTCCCTTATGCCTATCCCATGCCTGTTTGAAGCCCTGCACTGTATTCATATCCACCGGTTCCTGAGGTAGGCTATTCAATGTGTCCACCACCCTTTCTGAGAAAAAAAACTTCCTCACATTACCCCTTAATTGGCCTCCCTGTAATCTCATGCTGTGTCCTCTTGTCCTGCTATTTTGCTTATATTGAAACAAGTTAGACTCTTTCACCTTGTTAATGCCCTTAAGGTGTTTGAATGTTTTGATCATATCACTGCTCTCCCTTCTTTGCTCTAGGGTATATATATTGAGTTCTGTTAATCAGTCCTCATATGTTTTCTGATGCAGTCCCTGCACCATTTTGGTTGCCCTTCTCTGGACTGCCTCAATTTGGTTAATGTCCTTGTGAAAGTGTGGCCTCCAGTATTGTAAGCAGTACTCCAGATGGGGCCTAACCAGTGTCTTGTAAAGAGGGATTATTACCTCCCTCTTCTGACTTGTGAGACCCCTACTAATACACCCCAACATCCCCCAAAGTCCTTTGTATTGAATCGGAGGAAGCAGGGTATTATAGGCTGTGGTTTTTCTCCGGCCTTGGGTGGCGGGGGCCAGCGAGCTGTGGGCCCGCTCAATTTTCATGTGGAGACTGGGGTCATGTTGCAGCAGTTCCAGAAGGGCTGCAGATAAGGAGTCAGTGCGGTTCTTCTGTTTGACTCCATCAGAGAAGCCTAATACCCTCATATTGTTCTGGTGTCCCTTATTCTCTAAATCATCGACTTTTTCTTGGAGAAAGTGGTTGATTCTCCCTTGTTCAAAGATGGCCACAGTGAGTTCTTCTGTAGCTGTGTCATGAGCCAAGAGTTTACACTCCGCCTGAAATATGCAAGCATCCATCCTGTGAATGGCCAGATTACTATAGTTCAAGGCCAGGGTGACTTCTGCCATTTGATATATCAGTGCAGCAAACATTCCATTAATCATGGCTGGGTCCATCATATTCCCTCCAGTTGCAATGAGGCAGTCTAGGGTGGTGAAACTTGCTGTGAGACTATTTGAGTGGCAGCTTGTAGCTCCTGGGCTAAAATTACAGTCGATCGGTGATCAGGGTGCAAGGTACAAGGTTTAAGTTCTTTTGGCATTCAAAAGTCTCCTTGTACCAGTGCTGTTGACAAATTTCTTCCCGAGGAGATGCAAAGTGAAAAAATCAATCATCCGTCTTGTTTAGGGCCAAGCTATGCCCCCCAGGGATGGTAGATTCTGTGTCACCTGGAATGTTGTCAGAACTATGAGACTCCCTTGTTTGCATTCTGGCTTTATCACAACACAGAGACAGCTCTCTTCAAGGTGTTCATTCGAACATATGAATGTGCCAGCAGAAACAGACCACCCAGTCTATTTAAGTCCACTCGAGTGTGCAGCTAGTACCTCTAGTTTGCAGCTGTCCCACCCCCTCCCTTTTGTCATCCCACTACCACCCCAACCTCCCCCACCCTCACTCTCCCTGTTCCCTGTCCCATGCCCTTTTAAAGCTGTTCACAGATTTACATGTGTGTTCCATTTTGCTACCACCCTCTCTGTGAAATAGTGTCTCCTCATTTCCCTCCTAAATCTTCCTCCTCTATTCTTAGCCCATGCCCCCTGGTGTCCCTTCCCCCTTCTTAACTTAAAGACTCCATCTGCCCCATCCTTACTGATCCCCCTCAGTTACTTGAATGTCTCTATCATGTCCACCCGTCCCTTCTATCCTCCTAGGTGTACATATTCAGGTCTTCCAGCCTGCTCTCATAGTCTCTCCCCTCCATTCCACATATTATCTGTGTTGCCCTCCTCTGCCCCCTCTCCAGTAGCCTGATATCATGCTTTAGGTATGGCCTCCTAAACTGCACACAATACTCTAAGTGCGGCCTTACCAGTGACCTGTGAGGGGCAAGATCCCCTCTCTATGCACCTCAACATTTTGTTTGGTTTTGCAGTTGCTCTCCTATGCTGGGCAGTGTTACTCATGGTCCCTGTTATCATTACCCCTAGGTCCTTCTCCTCATCAGTGATCCCCAGTTTAACCCTCCCCAGCCAGTATTCTCTCCTTGTGTTCTTCACCCTGACGTGCATAACATAGAAACATAGAAACACAGAATTTGACAGCAGATAAGGACTGCTGGCCACCTAGTCAGCCCATTTCCCTACCCAATGGATAATCTGCAGATCCTAGTTAACCAACAGCCTACTTCCTCCTGCCCCCCCCACTAGAATTGCTTTATGTCTGTCCCATGCATTCTTGAATTCCCCCACTGTTTTTGACTCTACGACCTCCTCAGGAAGGCCGTTCCATGCATCTACAACCCTCTCTGTGAAGAAATTATTCCTCACATTACCTCTGAGCCGTCCCCCTCTACCTTCAAATTGTGCCCCCTTGTTCTTGCACATCTCTTTTTCTGAAAGATGCTACCCTCTTGGACTTTGTTGATTCCCTTGAGGTATGTGAAAGTTTCTATCATGTCCCCCCTCTCCCTCCTTTCCTCGAGGATATACATCTTAAGCTCCTTTAGTCTTTCTTCATATGTCTTCTGGTGCAGACCCTGCACCATTTTGGTTGCCCTCCTCTGAACAGCCTCCACCCTGTCTATGTCTTTGCGGAGATAGGGTCTCCAGAACTGTACACAGTATTCCACATGTGTTCTTACCAACTGTCTGCACAGATGGCCAACAACTTCCTGTTTTCTACTGGTGATGCCTCTACCTATGCATCTCAGTATCTCCCCAGCCCTCCTCACGGCCTTCTCACATTGCTGGTCCACTTTTAGGTCATCTGATATGACTACCCCCAGGACCCTTTCCATTTTGTTGTTTTCAGTATCTCACCCTCTCATTGCATACTCTTCCCCTGGGTTTTTGTCTCCCAGGTACATTACTTTGCACTTCTTTGCACTTAATCTAAGCTGTCATATATTTGACCATTCCTCCAACCTTGCCAAGTCCCTTTTCATCCTTTCCACCCCACTTTGTGTATCAACCCTGTTGCAGATCTTTGTGTCATCTACAAAGAGACATGCTTTCCCTTCCAGTCACTCTGCAATGTCACTTATAAAGACATTAAAAAGGACCGGCCCCAGTACTGAACCCTGCGGTATCCCACTAGCAACCCCCTTTCTTCACTGTGGAACTCCATTTACTATTACTCACAGTGTCCCGTTGTCCAGTCAGTGTTTCACCCAGGCTACCACCCTGGGACCCACTCCTAGGCTGGCTAATTTGTTTATTAATCTTTAGTGCGGGATTGTGTCAAATGCCTTGCTTAAGTCTAGGTAGGCCATGTCCACAGCCCCTCCCTGATCTACTACTTTGGTCACCCAGTCAAAGAAATCTATTAGATTCATCTGGCATGACCTTCCCGCTGTGAATCCATGCTGCCTTGGGTTCTGTGCCCCACTGGACTCTAGGTACTTAATTCTTTCCTTCAGAAGTGATTCCATCATTTTCCCTACCACTGAGGTCAAACTGACAGATCTGTAGTTTCCTGCCTCTGTCTTGCTCCCACTTTTGTGAAGGGGAATCACATCCACCCTACTCCAGTCCTCAGGTATCATTCCATCCTCCCATGATTTATTAAAAAGGCTAGTCAGTGGTGCTACTAGTTCTTCCCTTAGTTCTTTTAGAATTCTGGGGTGAATCCCATCAGATCCATTGCTTTAGGCACCTTCAGTTTTAAGAGTTCTTTCAGAATGCCTTTCTTCCATGAAAGGACTAATATCAGCCCCCCCCATCCAGAGTGCTTCTATTGACTGGATTAGGTATCTCCCCCTGCTTTTCCATTGTGAATACTGAGCAGAAGTATTCGTTCAGTATCCCTACTTTTTCACTGTCACTCTCTTCCCAACCACCTTCCTCTTTATTCAGCCTCAGTATCCCTGTCCTAGTCTTTCTTTGCTCCCTAATGTACCTAGAAATGTTTCATCCCCCTTCTTACCCGAGTTGGCTATCTTTTCCTTGGTTTGGGCTTTTGCTATTCTGACTGCCTTCCCGCTTCCTTCTGCTTTAACTGGTACAGTTCTTGGTGTAAACCCCCTACAAATGGGGGTTCCCAAAAAGTCTTCCTTGAGCTTGCCTACATGCTCACTGCCAGGCTGGTGTCCTGTGTTTTAGCAGTTTAAATGTGATTACCAGAGCCTGTATAGCCTCTGTGTACCGTCTCTTTAAGAGCTGCCTGATTGCAGTTTAAGAAATCTGAGAGGGAGCTCTGTTGAAAGATGTAACTATTTACTGAAAATCATTTAGAGTGATTATGATAACGTAATTTGTCTAACCTGCTTTCTTTGTAGCAAGGACTGTTTTGTTTGACTCCACTATCTTGGTCCTGGATTGCAAATTGGACCAATCAGTACTGGTGGGACCTAAAATGTAGCTGGACTACAGGAGCTTTCTGAATTCAAAATCTGTAGGAACTGTAGTTTGAACTTTTTGTGCCTTTTTTGCAACTGAAGGGGGAGCTCTTACTTTGACTGACAGCCAAATCAGCCAAACAAATCTTTTGGATCTTGGGGAAGTCCCGGGCTGCTTGCAATTTTTAGGTAGTTCTGTGCTGGGAAGTGAAATGAGAAGAGCTCAAGTGATTCTGGGCAGCAATCCTGAGTGGATTCGCATGGTAGAACTCTGAAAAGGCTAAGTTTTTGGCCTGCATGTCGGTGTGCTGCTCCTGAGAGGGAGAGAAGAGAATTATTTTGGACTAAATTCAAGTTTGTGTGACTAAAGTAAGCTACTGAAGTGGGCCAGGCTCAACCTGAAGAAGACCGAAGATTTTGCTGAATGCAATTGGCCTGTCAGGAGTTCCAGCTACCACTAAGCTCCCAGTGTGTGCAGAGACTTTGCGATTGTGACCGAGGAGCGCTTTGCCTGGTACAGTAGAATTCCCTTACATGTAAATGTGCTATGAGCTGCTAGTGGGTCATGAGTTATTCCCCCACTGTATGAAATGTGTTCTGCTTGCTGGAAGCTGTATCCAGCCAAAAACAGACTGCATCCGAATTTGTCTCCATGCAGTCTGGGCCTTGCCAGACTGGCCCAGCCAGACTACCCACTGCACAGAGATGCCATAGATGAGAGACCTGCCTGGGGATCAGCCCCCTGCTCCATGCTTGAACAGGAACGATGCCTCTGCAACTCATGTGGGCCCTGCTTCTCCTGGCATTCCAGATCAACCACCTGCAGTCTTGATTTTCTTCCAGCCTGTGTCCAGTCTTGGGTATCGTGAGTAAATACCAAGGTAGCTCCCTGCAACAACAGCTTAATCTGAGTGTGTCATCTGATTGTCTCATTGTTTAATTTCCTTTATGAACTGAGCCCTCTGGCTCTGGATTACAAATACTGTGTACTGTGCATGTTGTGTTTTCCATCAGAGGGCCCCAACCAGCTGCAACCCCGGGCATCAGTCCTGGCTAGCCCATCTCTTCTCCACCTGGGTACCCAGAGGTGGACTGTGTGGAGGGACTCAAAGCACATGCATTGATTAATATAACATTTAAGCTAATTAACCTGATTTTGCCCATCCCTTGTTCAAGTCCCATGAATAAATCAGATTTAACTTTTTCTGCATGTAATCTGACTGTGGTTCCAGTTTGTGCTCAAAGTACTGTACTGTTGCTATTTGCTGTGCATAACCTTGTTTTACAGGGGGTCCCCAGGGTCAAGCCAGAGGAACCAGCCCTGGTGGTAAGTGCAAACAGTGTGGGTACTTGTGTGGTGTACCAGGGGTATTGTGAAAGTGATTATTGTACAGTGTTCAGGCCACTAGAGGGGAAAGAGGGGGGTTACAGTGTCCCGGAGGACTGTGCCCCGGTTAGCTTGACCACTACCAACCCTGATCTCCCAGTGGAGGCACCCATTTCAGAACTCAGGCCCCTTAACCTGCTACTAGCCAAGCAGGCAGGGGTAATAGCCCTTGGGATAGCGCTACCTAGGGGTTACATCTGTCCTGCTCCTTCTGTGTTTCCTTATACTTCCTGAATGCTATCTTTTTCTCCCTTACCTTAGCATTCAGGAAGTAAAAGGAAACACAGAAGGAGCAGGGCAAGAACTGTACCATTTAAAGCAGAAGGGAGCGTCAAAGGCAGTTAGAATAGCAAAGGCCCATTCTGACTGCCTTCTTTGCATTCAACCCAAGCTGCCTCCTCTCTGACCTCTCCTCTGGCTTGCTTAGGTCTCCCTCCAGCTGCTTACATCCCTCTTCTCCACCAACCACTGCTCCGATTTAGGTGTCATCAACTAACAGACTTACTTTGCTCACCACCCCATGTGCAATGTCTGATATGAAGAGCCCAAATAATACTGGCCCCAGCACAGAGCCCTGTAGCACTCCACTCATCACTGGCCTTGGAGTTGAGAGCTCCCCTCTCACAACCACACATTGCAGTCTCCCACTCAGCCAGCTTGTAATCCAGTTTGTCATTTTTGCCCCTAGCCCTACACCAGTTAGCTTCCCCCAAGCCTCCCATGAGGCACCGAATCGAAGGCCTTGCTAAAGTCCAAGTAAAGAACATCCACCGCATGGCCCTTATCCACCTCACCTGTCACCCAGTCATAATATTGTATCAGGTTGGTATGACAAGATTTCCCTGAAACAAACCCATGCTGCCTCACATCCTGGAGGCCATTGTCCTCCAGGTATGACACCAGTCTTTCCTTTAGTGTCTTTTCCATGAGTCTGTACACTATGGAGGTGAGTCTTACTGGACGATAATTACCCAGTTCATCCCTTGGTCCACTCTTGTGTAATGGTACTACATGTGCCATCCTCCAGTCCAGTGGCACACATCCCGAGTCTAGTGAGCTGCTGTACAGGTCTGCCAGCGGCTCTGCCAACACCTCCACCATCTTCCTCAGCATCCTGGGGTGAATACCTTCTGGCCCTGGTGCCTTGTCTGCCTTCAGTGCTCTCAGTCCCTCTAGGACTCTACTTGCATCAATTCATCCATCTGTCACCTCCTCTCCCCCTGTCCCCACCCTCCCAGCCCATGGTGGTGGTGGTCCCCCCTTTTCTTCCTTGAACACTGAGCAAAGTATTCATTCAGTGCTTCTGCCTGGTCCTCCCCTTTTCTGTCCACTTCCCACCCCTTTTTATCCTCACTATTGTCTCGTTGCACTTCCTTTTCTCCCTGATGTGTCTGAAAAAGTCTTTCTCTCTCTCCCACCCCTCGTTAATTACCTGCGCTAATCTCATCTCCCTCTGGGCCTTGGCTTCTCTCACTTTTCTGGTCACCTCTTTAGACCATCTTTCATACTTATCCCTGTCCACTTCCTTCCCCGTCCTCCTACACCTCTGATGTGCCTCTCATTTTGCCATCACCACCTCCACTACCTCGCTGTTCAACCAGCATGGTTTTCTTGCTCTACTCCTCTTACTCTGTGTCTTGGTGCAGGCTTCTGTTGCCTCTGTAATCCCTCATTTAATAATATCCCATTTCTGCTCCATGTCCATCTCCTGCTTTATGCCCTCCAGTTTCCCTTTCAGTGCATCCTGCATCCTCCCAAAGTCCACCCCCTGAAGTTTACCACCTGAGTAACTGATTTCTCGGGCTCCCCACACATCATGATATTAAACCACACCATTGGTGATCATTGTCAGCTAGTGGGTCCTCCACACAAAAATCTCCTCCCAGCAAGGGACAGCAATGTTGTTCCATCTTGGTCTTTTTTTATATCTCCTTGGCATTTCACATGGTGGACTGTAGGATGCTGTTGGTTTGATTGAGGCACCATGTACAACTCACTGGAACAAGGTTGCAATGGTTTGGGTCCTACTAGGGTGCAGCAGGTGGCATAGGAGGTAACATATCAGAGGTTGCTTCACTTTACTGTGGATTGCCTCAGGGGTTGATCCTGGCCCACTGTTGTGTGCCATGTGAATTCTGCGACTGGGGGAGATCATTAGTTGGTATGGTTTGGATTTTCACTGATATGCAGATGATATCCAGCTGTACTTGTATTGTTGACCTGACTTGGCAAATGAAGTCTCAATATTAGATGAGTATCTGGATGAAATTCAAAACTGGATGGCCTCCTGCTGACTCAGACTAAACCCATCAAAAACAGAGGTGGTACTGGTGTAACCATGTCAAGGTGGGGTAGCAATGAACAGTATTAGTGTCCTTTTACCATACTTAACTGGGACTACATTATGAGCTGTGAACAGCGTGAGAAATCTAGGGATCATTGTAGACTGCATGCTGATGGTTGAATATCAGGAGTCAGCATTGGTCAGCAGTGATTCTTACAATCTGTGTAATATCACCTGAATTAAAGCCTATTTGTAGCCTACTTATCTGGTCACACTGGTCCACACTTTTGATACCTCAGGATTGGACTACTGCAATGTTTTACCTATGGCTTACTGTTGGGTTGATGCATTACCTGCAGCTAGCACAGAATGCTGCAGCAGCCCAGATGATTACTGGGACTTCACTGTCTAAGCATATTATGCTGGTTCTGACTGCAATGTACTGGTTGCCAGTGCAGTGGTGTATTAACTTTTAGATCTGTTTAACATTCAAAGCCCTACACAATTTGGGCCCTAGCTACTTGAAAGACCTCCTGTTTAAATGCACTGCCATTTTCCACCTTCATTCTTGTAATAGCCATCTCCTAAGAGCTTGTTGAAACCAGCTGAACTCTATCACATCAGGCAGTTGGGGTACTGTTCCATTGTTGTTTTGGCACTCCCTTCTGCCAGACATCTGGGGAGCGACATCAGTAAACATTTTTAAAATCTTATTAAAACCATATTTATTTAAATTTGCATTTGAGTCAGACTAAAACTATCCTGATCAACTGAAAATGATATGTTTCATTGTTGTTTTATTGTTTTTTTGTAATGTTCCTGTAAATCTTTTTGTGATTTTCTGGCTTGCTGTAAGGTTCCTCAGCCCTAGAGCCATATGAAGTGGGCATCTAAGAAATAAATTGCCATGCCTTGCCCAGTCTACATATACCCTGGGACTCTACTCTGAAATTTCTGTACTTTTGTCCTTTGGGTTTCAGGGACAGGATGGTCTTTCCTTTTGTGTCTGTGGGGCAGGATGCTTTTGCTCTTTGAGTCTAGGGGTGGAATGATTTTTCCCTTTGGCTCTTTAGATGGTCTTGGGGGTGGGATTCTTTTGTCCTTTGGATCTGTGGGGCTGGGATGCTGGTGCTCTGTCTTTACTCTTCACTTACAGTAACCAAATCATCTTCTGGTGGTAATGAACACCAATTGATATGTTTTATTCAAATTAATTTGCTTGGACATTTGGTACAGCTGGATAATGCCTGCCTGAGGTGCCTCTTCTTTTTTATAAACATTTTTATGATCCTGGGGCTGACCGGACAGTTTTTTCATCCCTCTTCCTGGGTGCCATTGGCTGGCCTACTACCTCTCTCTATTTAGGGTTATATCCCCTGTGTATTCCCCTGTGATGGGGCCAGGGAAGGGAGTTCCAGCCTCCCTCCCTTCCTGGGAGACTGTCATCCAGATGTCCCTCAATAGAGCAGCAAAGCAGGCCACAGTCTTGGGCAGGGCTTCATGAAACCTGGTCCCCCTTCCATTTTCCTCCAAAGTTTTTTTCTCCCTCCCCAAGGCTACAGCAAACATGGTGGATGCATGTGCATGGAGGCATGCATGTGTTCTGGAACTTCTAGCCCCATTCTGTCCACCTGGCTTTCTGCCAGCCACCAGGTCATCAGTGCTACCACCTGGCCTCCACCTGGCAGCAGCCAAGCACCTGAAGTCAGCCATTCAGTCCTCTTTCAGCCTCCCATCGGCCCCAGCAACACAAGCTCATTCTTGAACATGGGTCACTGGCATGAGAAAGGTCAGGCACATTACATCACCTCAGCCCTCTGCACCACTGGGACGGCTGATGCCTGAGGTGACTTTAAAGATCTTCTAAGCTAGTGCTCATAAGGAACTTTTACAACTGTTTCCCATTATTTGTGTGGACACACTTGTCTGTGATTTTTGGAGCTCACTGAGATTGTTTTCCTACATATCTGTTAGATTCCCCTGAAGGGTGATGTGTCATTGTTTAATAAATGCTGAGGCTGCAAGTGTTGTTCACCTGAGTGCATCTCTATTTTCATCATTCTACCAAGAGCAGACATCATGCTGTGTCCTGTAAGGGAGGAGAAGGTTCTTTGAGAAGCCAAAAGTGAAGTGTTACCTTACAAGTGCCATTCAGTGTACCCTGATGCATACTGTAAGGCCTCAAACCTTTCACTTTTGGTTCGGAGGGGTACCTGGTCCCAGAAACCAACCTCGCTATCCATGGAGACCAATGATTGTATTGAGAGTTTGGTACATTCAGTAGATTTTTTGTCAAAGCATTATGCACTCAAATCAATAAATTTTCACCAGATTTGCAAATAATTACCCAGAACGGGCATGTATCCACAAAAAGATAAATATTCATAAAAATTGGAGAAATTATGCTGGAGAAAAATTGAGAGAAAATGGCTAAATTCTAAGTTGTAGTCAGGGATGATGCAAAATGGGAGATTTATTCCTGAAAATTTGAGCCACTACCCAGAACTGCCATTCCTAATGGTCCGCACACATAGACCTCGTAAGGAGTCTCCTGTGCAAGTGCAGTATAAAGAAAATTACCATTCCTGATGTAATGATGCACAGTCTTGGATTACATTCACTACCATTCCACTTAGAATGTGTCATGTTGTTAGATTACACTGTGTTTCTGGCACTGGGTGCACTTTATCCAACTGACCTCCACACCGACCAACAGTCAGTGATTCTCTGGTTGTCCAGTGGTCCCCATGACCCAGCCCAATTAAAAGGCCTTCTAGGTGGCCCAGTTGTCTTTCTTATACCCACCATGGCAATATTCCCTGGTGGTTCCATAGTCTCTTGTCCCTTACAACTTATCAAACAAACTCTAGCCAGAACTGATACGGCTGTTTCAAGCTTGAAGAAGCTTTGAGGAATGAGCACCACCAATGGAACTGTGCATGCATGGCACTCACACATGCAAAGTTGCATTGAATGGCATACTGCCATTCCCAAGATGGTGACTCCCGGCAGAACTACGCATGCGCATGTGGCACCCATGTGCAAGTCTGGTCTGGAATGTGGAAGTAGCAGCCAAAATAGTGCCACTGTAGCTCTGAAGTGAGCAATTGTGGTGGACTATTTTAAGCTCTGTTAGACTGTTGGAAGGATACTTCTGGAAGTCTAATGGAAGCATGCCATGGTCGCTCATTTTCAGAGCAATCCCAAAACAGCTGCAGACTCTGCCCACAGCCGTAAAAATTATTAGTGGTCCTGTGATCTCACTGAACATCCTGGTCTCCTGTGGTGGGCTGCCTCCTCTTGCATCTGGTCACATACTGCTGTGACATAGTTGCCATCTGCTCTCAGCAGATAGTAACAAAAAGTGCTTGCAGCAGTATACAAGCCAGGCTGCAAAGTTTGCCTCCATTCCTATGTGGCTGCAGCACTCTTTGGTAGAATGGCTTGCAACCTCATCATGCAAGACATATCAGAATGTTTGTGGCAATACATACAACCAATAGTGGAGCCCAGTGCCAGGGTATCAGATCAGTGGCAGTGTTGCCATTCATAAAGCTGGCCACACAGGTTTGGGAATGCAACCAGGATGCTAGAAGGCATGGAAAGGAAGACTGAGCATCCAAGAGATTGCATTCCCTTTCAGGAAAGGATGGTCACTGTCTCTGTTGTGATACTGCCACCCGGGTGACCATGGGTGGCAGCGCAGTGGAGGTATCCCAAGAGGGAGGACACCAGTCAGGCTTGCTGTTGACACACTAGCATGCATGTGTGTCTTGAGCCTCCAGAATTCCAGCACCCATGGAATGGGAGAACAACAAGGAAAATGACCCAGCTCATGAGGAGGAAACCCACCATCTTCCAACACTCCAGGGGTTCTTCAGAGGGGTTTCTGCCCAGGAAAGTGAGAGAACTGCTGTTAGTGGTAATGGGTGTCTGTCTGGGGTGATGAGGGTGGCTCTGAGAGGTATGCAGCAAAAGCAGAATGGAAAATAAATAGTGGCGTTCTCATTTTATCAACTTGGATGCAAACCATTAAACATAGCCCTCCCCCCCAAAAAAAAAAGAAAAACACCCATTTTGCTGGGGCATGTTTCTCAGTGTTAATTTTTTTTAACATATTTGTTTTACATAGTGATTAGTTTTAATGTTCCTAGGGTTCAACCAGTGTTACCCGAACCCTCATGTAGCAGTAGATTTGTTTCAGACCAGAAAATTGTAAATCAATGAGGTTCTACATATTTCCTGTTGTATGTCAAGAAGGAAAAATGTGGGCAATAAAATGGTACAACACTGACTATTTACAGCCTGGATACTTCAGAGGTCAGGCGTTTACATGTACTTCTATCACTAGCAAACAGCTTGTAATTGACGGTGGTTGGGATTTTGTAAATGAAAAATCAAGTAGATATTGATATGAGTCATACTTGATCTTTCATCATTCATGAATTGTTGCAATTCAATATGCAGTATTTATTTTCCTGTCATATAACAAACCCATAATGACAACAGCAAAAAATCCCTGTTACTATTCTTGACTATTTAAATGAAATCAGCATTCATGGAGTGCATACAGAAGTGCACATTGTTAAGTAACAGCCATCTGTCATGTTTGGTTGACAGTAGCTGAGCAGGCCCTTTCATTGCAGTTAATTAATCTGTAGAGTTTCTAAATGTGGCGTCAACCAGCTCTACCCTATAGGCATAGGCCAGCATTTTATTATGTGTGTTTTCTCTGTCATTATGATTCTACTGAGCAAACAGAAGAATGGAACAGTAGTGTGAAAAATGTTGCCACAGAGTCCTAGTATAAAAATATTGTGGCAGGGCAAGATTTTTAACAAAATGCCCCACTGTACACAAAAGCCCATGATTCACTGCCCATTGCTTTCATATTCCTTTTGTATTTTGTATTCTACACCATATTAAATTCATCTTTAGGGAGTGATGGTAGTATTTCTTTCCCTCCTTAAGAACCACATGGAAAGCTAGTCACAGGCGACAAACTGTGAATAGACTTCTTGTGCGATTAGCAAAATGTTATGCTACATTTGTCTGTGAATTCTAGGTGAAAAAAACCTTGACACATTTTAATTAGCACTTGATCTGTGAGGCAGATCCATGTAAAAAGAGTTTCAGTAATGTAGCTGACTGTGGGATAAGAACTTATTTTAGAGCCTGTATATTTGTAATATTTGACCAAGAAAGCCACACCAAGCTGTGTCAACTCATTTGCATCTTGAGGAAATGTTACATGGACTTGTTCGACTGACAGGGGGAGTGCTGACCAGAACCCTAGAATAAACCGTACTCTTACAATAAGGGCTATGGGATTTTAAACTTCCACTTGGACAGCCACCGGAGACTGACATTAAATACCTTGGTTTTACATCTCATTCAAAGAACAGTACTTCAACATTGCAGAACATAAAACCAGAATCTGCCCATTCCTGCTTCACTAGTGTTGAAAGAGAGCTCCGGTGGCTCTTCAGCCTTCCATTTTTGCCCTCCTTTCTGGTGTGGTCTTTGCCAAGACCTTGTATATCAAAAACTCTTGCTTAAATCCCCCCACTTATTATGCGCAGACAACCTCCTTTGACAGCTTCTACCCTCCACCACCCTCTCCGTGAAAACATACTTTCTGGTATCTCTCTTAAATCTGACCCCTGCCAATTTCCTGGAGTTCCTTTGCTGTTTGTGTTCCCACTCATTCTGAACCAGTCCCTACTATCCGCTTTATTTACCTTGTGAAGGTATCTCTAAGTTTCAGTCATGCCCCCTCTCCCTTCTCATCTCAAGCATATACATGTTCAGTTCTGCCTATTACTCATCATGCATCCTTTCCTACTGTTCCTGAATCATGTCATTTACCCTCCTCTGCCCTGCCTCCATTCTGTCCCTGCCCTTCTTTAGGGGCAGACTTCCAGTCTACTCACAGTACTCCAGCAGAGGACAAATGAGTGATTGATGCAGTGGTAACAGCACCTCCCTTCTCTTTCTGCAGATACTCTTGTCTATGCACCCAACTTCCTATTTGCCCTACCCACTGCCCTGTTGTATTATATTGATGTCTTCACACTGTCTGAAATTATTACTCCAAGTCTTTTCCTTCATTGGTGCTTTCCACTTCAATCTTCTCTCTTCCTATATTCAGTGTTAGGATTCTTTGCCCCATATTGCATATTTTGGCATCACATTTTAACTGCCATACTTTTGACCACATCTCCAGTCTACCAATATCCTCCTTAATACATGTGACACCCTCATCACTATCCACTCTGCCACAGATCTTAGTATCATCTGCAAAGGGCATATCTTACCCTATATCCCTATCCCTATTCACAAATAAAGTTGTTGAAGTGGACCAGTTCCAAGACCTATCCTTGTGTCATCCCACTAGTGAACCATTTGCCCCTGAAAATGCCCCATTTATTGCCACTGTCTGGGTCCTATAGCTTAGCTAACTTCCCACCCACATATTCATTTTGTCCCCAACACTAGGTCCTGCATCTTCTTAAGTAACTTTGCTGAAGTCGAGGTACAGTATGGCAACCAAGTGTCCCTTGTTCACTGCCTTTCTCATGTCAAAAAAGAAATCAATCATGTTTTTTCTGATACTTCCACTTCCCCCCCACACCAATGCTGTCTTGTCATGTAATCCATTGGCCTCCAGGAAACTTATGATCTTTTCCCTTATTATGGTCTCTAGTAGCTTAACCACAAAATATGTTAGCTGATAGGTCTGTGTTTCCCTGGATCAGCCCTGTTCCCCTCTTGTGTAGGGGAACTACATTCACCACAATCCAGTCCCTGGGTACTGTTCCTGCCTCTAGTAAGCATTGAATAGCTTAGCTAGGCCCTGCCCTATCTCCTTGTGCATATGAGGATACAGCCCATCTCAGGTAATGGACTTACCCACGTTAAATGCATGTAATCCCTCCAGTACTCTTTTAAATGAAAGGAACTCACATTGAGCCAACTCCCCACCATGATGACACTGTCAGGCATTGGCCCCTTGTCCTCCACTATGAAAACTGAGCAGGAATATCTGTTCAAGATTTCTGCCTTACCTGTATCATCCTCTTTCCACTCTTTTACTTGCTTCATTCTAACTATTCCTTCTGTCATCTTCCTCCTCTCATATGTAATGAAAGAAGTTTTGTGTCACCCCTTTGTACACTCCGCAGTTCTCAGCTCCATGTCTACCTTATCCTACCATACTGTCTAGTTGGCCTCTTTCATCCTGCCATAAAATGTTACTCTGTTCCCCTCTGCTTGGATTTTTTTTTGTTAATATTACATTCTTAGACCTCATGACCTCTTTTTTTTTTTTTTAGCTACTATTCTGACAGAGAGACTGGTGACCTCTGCTATCCCATTTTTTTATCAATTCCCATTAAGCTTCCACACCCTCTGTTACTCTTACCCCTTCTAGTTTCTCTTCAAAGATTACACTAAGCTGTGTGGCAGGGTTGACAGCAAGGAGGGGGTATGAGAGATGCATAGAAACCTGCAAAGGCTGGAGAAGTGGTCCAGGTTTTGGCAGCTGAAATTCGACATCCAAAAGTGCAAGTTGATGCACATAAGGAACACAAAACCCTGAACAGAGTACTGGATGGGAGGGGTTAACCTTGACACCAGTTCTGAGAAGAGACACGAGCGTCATCATAAATGACTCCCTTAAACAATCTAGCCAGTGTAACAAGGCCTACAGTAAGGTAAACATGATGCAGGGTTGTATTAGGAAGGGTTTTGATAGCAGGAGGAAGGGAAAGTACTACAGCACCTCTCTATAGATTACTGGTGAAACCACACTCATAGTACTGTGCCCAGGCTGGATCTGAAACCCTCACCTAAGAAAAGACAAGGACAGGCTGGAGATGGTGCAGCAAATAGTAATCAAAATGATTCGGGTCCAGCATGGCAGATTCTACCAGGATTGGCTTAGGACGATAAATGTATACTCGCTTGAGGCCAGGCAAGAGTTAAGGACTTAGTTGTTACCCAGAGGGGAAGTAGTAAAACAGGAAGCAAGGGGGTGGATAGTGTACACAAAGACCCCATGTGAACAAAAGATCTCTGTATGATAGGGTGTTACTGGAAGACTGGATGGGCCATTGTCTTTTTCTGCCTTCACTGCATGTTTCTAATACCCTGCTTACATGCATGGTAGGAATCAATTACAGAGTAACAAGTTACTATGTAATTGATTCTAACCTTGCATATAAATGGGGCTTTCAATGCAGTTGGGATCGGTATTGGGATCAATCCAAGTGCACTGAATAAGTGCACTCATTACCTGAACATCGGTTCTCAAAATCCATTTAGATGCAGTCAGAGCTAGAACTGATCCACCGTGTTTGCTCAGGTTACCTGTAAACTGTTTACATGCAGGGTAAAACCGATTACATAGTAATCAACTACATTGCAATTGAATATTAGCCTGCATGTGAACTCATTTTCTGGGTGCATTGATTGCCGCCCTTCACATACACATGAACAGAGCTGGTGATCAATTACCTGGAATCAAAGACAAGGTAATTAATCACTAAAGCATGTAAGCCTAGTTCATGTTACACTTGTAGCAGCCCCTTCAATCTTCCAACAACATCACTACTAAAGTCCAGAACTTTAGTCTGGGACTGATTTCTCTCTGCTTCTGGTTTGATGTTGAATCTGTTTAGCTATACTCACTCTTATTCTCTAGCCCCCCTAAAACTACTGCTGGGTAGGGGGAGACTCTGCAGAACAGGATCAGCATAAAGCAGATATCCTGAACAGAGACTTCTGCACAGTCTTCATAGTGGAGGAAGATGGAGGCAAACCACATAGAAGTAACAGGAACACTGCAATGAGGGAAGTGGACACAATCCATTATTAGAAGAGAGTCCTGAAAGGACTTGTGAATAGAGATGCAGGGAATTTAAAATCTGCACGCGAAGTGAACATAAAGTGGCCACTTCGCATTAGTGCAATGCAATGTGAAGTGGCCATTGAGGAGTACTCAATTCGCCTTGTGATTAGGACTTGACTTCACGTTGTTATTCCGCCTTAACGCAAAGTAAGGCGGAATGACAACAATAGGCACTTTAGGCAGCCCTCCCCACACACATCACATGGCTTACAGTACCGTAAGTCACATGGTTTAGCAAGGCAGGAAGGAAGTGAGTCATACCAACAGATACTTTCACTTTCTCCTTTGCAGAGGTAGAAGGAGGAAGGATAATGTAGGAGAGGAGTGTGTATTTCTTGCTTAACTTGCTTTTTTCAACGTCATAAAAACCAACAGCTTTTTTTAAAAGCTAATTCTTTAGTTTTTGTTGTACTGTTTTGTGAGTTCTTTTTTTGTGACTGATTTGTTTTATAAGTTTTGTTTTGTGTAAGTGTGTGTGACTCTGTGTGTGTGTGTGTGAGTCGGTCATCGTCACGTGATACGTCAGAATGGAGAGGGAAGGAGAGTTAAGGACCAGGAAGAGTCTGTGGCCCGTGTTGGCCAGAGAGGGAGTGTGGACACGTGGGGGTCAGCATGGGCAGGTGTCACTGGACTGCTCCAGATTATTTGGTCATGCCCCCCCCTCCGGAAGCAGCAGCACCACCAGTGCCACCACCACATCCAGCAAGTCTGTTGCTGCCACCACCACCACCATCTGTACCAGCTGCAGGAGGTCCAGCAGCACCACCTCCCACTCCACAGCAGCAGGTGGAGCCCCCCTCAGGTGCATGATGACAGTGCTGCCGGCAATACATCTGCCCCTGTTGTGCCTGGTCCCTCCCACAGCTCAATAGTCTGGCAGTTTTTCAACTGTGTCGGGGGGGACAGAAGCATTGTGGTGTGCCTGCTTTGTGGTGTGCAGGTGTGCCTTGGCCCCCGGGGGACACATCTGGGACTGGGGACCAGAGGACACACATGATTAACCACAAGGTGGAGTGGCAGGCTGCCACAGAGCGGGCCAGGCCTTCACATGCTGGCCCTTCTGTGGCAGTGGCAGTGGGTGCTACTGCTGTGCATCACCAGAGCAGGAGGAGGGCCACAGCAGCAGCTGCTGCTTCACCACTACCCCCACCACTGTCACCAGCACCACCCTCACCACCACCACTACCTGCCTTTACTCCCGCAGCAGTGGACCCCACTATAATGCCTGCAAAGCAGTCAGAAATAGCACGGCTGTGGGCTGTGAAGGAGGAAAGGAATCGGAGGATGGGTGCAGTCCAGCAGCAGATGGAGCGGATCGAGCAAGAGCAGCTGCAAATTGTGTCGATGCTTCATCTGCTGCTGGAACATCATGGGATTGAGTATTAGGTTTTGTTTTCTGCACACCTCCCTCCCCCCCACTGCTGTACTGTTTTGTGTTTTGTTTGTTTAATACCAGACAGAGGGAAGGCCACAGCATTAGTTTAAAGGGAAGCAGTCAGCAACAGGAGCGCCTGCATCCTGCCTCCTGCAAGGCTTACCCTCCAGTTAAGCCTTTTAAGTATGTTGCAGCATTTTTCTCACGCTGCAACATATTTTATTATAATAAAGAAACGTCAGTGACCCGGAAGTATGGCAGATGCTATGGGGGCTCCATTATGTGTAAAGGTGCAATGTCGACGCACCATATGCTTCAACACAAAAGTGTTTGAAGCACATGGTGCATCTCTGCTACACCTTTCCTCTACACATAATGGCGCCCCCATAGTGTCCGCCATCCTTCTGGGTTGCTGACCTTTCTTTCTTAAAATAAAGTATGTTGCGGCATGAGAAAAATGCTGCAACATATTTAAAAGGCTTAACCGAAGGGTGAGCCTTGCACTGGGCAGGATGCAGGAGCTCCTGTTGCTGACTGCTTCCCTTTAAATATATACATGCACATACAGTCATACATGCTCCTTATATGGGTGCCTTACCTCCAAGGTAATCTTTCTTGCTCCACATGTCCTTACATTCCATAGTGCAATACTTTGCTGGCAAAAATGCTCAGAATTTTGGTAAACCAGTGCCTGGAGGACTTCCCTTCTGAAGATCTGCTCAAGTTCCACCACCTTGCTCAGTAATGTTATGACGTGATGCCAGGGAGAGCACAGGGGAGTGCTTTATTATAGTGAATGGCCAGCAGCTTTCCAAATGTTTCTTTATGTTATAATGGTCAGTCTGTGGTGAAACGTGAGCACGTTTCCACTAACAAGGCTTTTGTAAGTTGAAACATGCTCACATTTCACCACAACGTTGCTGAGAGTGGGGGCGGAACTTGGTCGGCTCTTCAGAATGGGAAGTCCTCCAGGACCCGGTTTACCGAAGTTGCGAAGGTTTTTGCTAGAAAAGTATTGCACTATTTAAGGACATGTGGAGCAACAAAGCTTCCCCTGGAGGTTAGGCACCAATATATTGGTTGCAATACCATTCATAACTATGTAACTTGGTGAATCTCTTTAAAGCAGCAGTTCAACAATCTGTTGACAATTTTGACCTATACTTTTTATGTTGCTTACACGCATGTGCAAGAAACATGGTGCCATCATCTGAGTTTTCAGAGGTGTGTCAGCCCCTCTTCCAATGCAGTCAGTGTGTTTGCAGGCACGGCCCCAGTTCATCAATGAGTGCTGCAGCTGTCTATGACAGCTCCAAAATGCAGTGGCATACAGTTTAAAGGGGAGCTCGCTTCAGTGAGCAGAGCTCTCCCCCATCACACACACACAGCACGCATATTGCATGCTGATCGCTCCCCACGCGCCACTGTATGGTCGACGGGGTGCCCAATCCCCATTGGCTCCATGTCCCCTCCCAACAGCCTGTCCAGGTGCACGCTGGGAGCCCACCCCAGCGTGGCAACAATGTTATACGACGGGGTGTCCAATCCTCTGCCGGGCTCCAAGGCTGCACGCCCCCAAAACGTTCCCGGTGCCACGCTGGGAGCCCACCCCAGCATGGCAAATCTTGTTTTGGCTGATGGGGGTGCCCAATCTCCCATCAGCTCCATGTCCCCCCAAACAGCTTTTCCTGCTGCCATGCTGGGAGCCCACTCCAGCGTGGCAAACGTCCCGCGTCGTCTTCTTAAAAAAAAAACAAAAAAAACCTGTGAATAAAAAGACGGTCCTTCGTAGCCTTTCTGCCCCCCTCCCACAACCCGCACTCACCCACTGTGCAACCTGCCTCCCCACACCCCCCACCCGGGCACCGGCGCATGATGATCGTCGTGGACCGGTACACGCTGCACTCTTCAAAGTCGACCGCGAACTGAGGAAATGCCGGTAAGCTGTATAATGGGATAGATAGGGTTTTTTCAACTTTGTTTCATATCTCAGGCATTTTTGGGAATTTTGGCCCCAAATTTTCAACATGGGGTTTTTGGGACCCCTCCTCATTAATTCTTGCACTGTCATGGTGTTACTTGGGCCTGAAGGGTGATTTCGCAGTCACTGTGCGAAATCACCTTTCCACACTGATTAATGAAACGACACTGCCAGTGTTCATAAGGTGGGCTCTCAAAAAACCTATGTTGAAAATTTGGTGAAAAAATTCCTAAAAATGACTGTTTTACGAGTGTGCATTGCGCAGTTCCTACGCACGCTCATAAGTTCATGAATTTTCAATATTTTCACTCCAGATTTTCAACATTGCTATTTTACCACACCTCCTTATGAGCAGTGTAGCTGTCATTTTTCACATCTTGCCCAAAAAGTGTTTCCGCCCATGTAGTGCACAATGGCGCAGTCGGTGTGTGAGCTCAATGTATGGGACACTTTAAGAAAATCACAGTGACACTGTTCATGAGCAGAGGTCTTAAAATGGCTATGTTGAAAATTTGGTGAAAAAATTCCCAAAAATGACTGTTTTACGAGCGTGTGTTGCGCAGTTCCTACGCACGCTAGTAAGTTCGCGAATTTGCACTCCAATGACTTCCAAATACCTAAACAGCACATAGAAGCAAGCAACATTTGGCATTGACAAATGCTTGTTTATGCTATTTTACATTGCCACTTTACTTACATCCTGATGTATGATACTATTCTTTCCAGTATTTGAGTCTGCTTTAGTACCTTTTTTCATGTGTGAGATAATAAAAGGAGCACTCCTTTTAATAGGGTGCAGACCAGGTCTTCATCAGTATTTTGCACTGTTTTTCTCCATCAGTTGTTACATATTACTTCTGTTGTCAAATTAACAATTATGCAGCAGGCAGTGCTTTATGACGTCACAGCACAATAGTTGTTCAAAAACAGCTGCAAATAGTGATAAGAACCTGGTCAGAACAATATTAAATGGCATGCTGCTTTTTTATTTTCAGACATGAGAAAAAATAGCAAAAGAGACACAAATTGTGAAAAGAAGGGTATCATGCAAGTCATGAGGTAACTAGTGGATGGCAATGGAGGCAATGTAAAATAGCATAAAAAACTATAGGTCAAAATTGTCAGTACATTGTTGCAGTGCTGCTTTAATTTATAATTTAAGTATGACATTATGTGCTCACAATCACAACACACAAAATGCATCCACCTTGTGTCCAGAAAATTGACAAGTGGTAACAAAGTGAAATGGGACTGTTTCAGCACATACAAAGTCACCCAGAATGTATTGCGCAGTCACTCATGCGTGCAGTGGTCACACAGAGTCCCCATATTTTTTCTGCAAGCCCAAAATGCATCCACCTTGTGTCCAGAAAATTGACAA
Source organism: Neoceratodus forsteri (assembly GCA_016271365.2). Lineage (NCBI taxonomy): Eukaryota > Metazoa > Chordata > Ceratodontiformes > Ceratodontidae > Neoceratodus > Neoceratodus forsteri. Next base: position 169,594,527 of record CM057454.1, read on the forward strand.
GTGGTAAAAAAGTGAAATGGGATTGTTTCAGCACATACAAAGTCCCCCAAAATTAATGGCACACTCAGTCATGCGCGCATTAGTGGCACAGAGTCCCTATATTTTTTCTGCATGCCCAAAATGCATCTGCCTTGTGTCCAGAAAATTGACAAGTGCTAACAAAGTGAAATTGGACTGTTTTAGCCCATACAAAGTCCCCCAGAATTAATGGCACACTCAGTCATGCGTGCAGTGGTGGCACAGAGTCCCCAGATTTTTTCTACATGCCTAAAATGCATCCACCTTGTGTCCAGAAAATTGACAAGTGGTAATAAAATGAAATGGGATTGTTTCAGCACATACAAAGGCCCTCAGAATTAATGGCACACTCAGTCATGAGTGCAGTGCCCCAGAATAAAATGATGACCGTGAGCGAACTGTTGCTGGTCCAATGTGTGCTGCGATTAGAGCAAATGCAATGTGATCATCTCAACTGGATGGAAGGGTGCCCTTTGTCTGTACACTAATAGTTGCCTTGGTGAATTGATACATATAGATTTATATTTCTGTATTTTGTAGGTGAGGGGGGTTGACATGGACATGTACTCATGGTATTGTTCTGTATCACAGGTCACAGATACTGTTGGTGTGCGCATTCCACTGCTCGATGAGAACTTTTGAATAGAAATTTGCAATTGATAACTCTCAAGCACATGAAGGTAAGTATTTTTTTTTTTTTGGGTGGGGGGAAGCATATTTGCAGGTTTACCTGTAGAGGTTTCTTATTTTGTTACTTCTTCACAGATTTCATCTGCATCCTTCTTGAGTCTGGTTGTTAATGATGGTCATGGTCATCTAATGAAATTACTTCTGCATGTTGCATGTGAGCCCCAGCCGGGGAGGGGGCCTGATGTTGAAGAACTTGTTTGGATAAAGCCACTTTGTCAGAACAACAAAGCATCTGGAAGCTTCCTAAAAAAAGAAATGAATGACTTCTTACGACTTAATTGTTACGTGTTCCTCCTTGGTTCTCAAATCTCAAGCCCTAAAGTCAAGTTACATTTCAAAGCCACATCTTGTCAACTAACACAACCTGTGAGCAATATTTGCTGCAGTCTTTACAAAACAATGAAACGGATTAAATAAAATCTTCATACTTACCAGAATGGATTTCACATGGATATTACATCACTTCCTCTCTGTACGGTACAGCTACAGTACTATTCCCAATGAGTTTTAGCAATGGAGCCTTTTTATGTTGTTTGCACGCATGTGCAAGAAACATAGTGCCATCATTGGAGATTTCGGAGGTGTGTCACCTCATCCTCCAATTCAGTCAGTGAGCTGGCAAGCGCGGCCCCTGTAAGCCAATGCATTTTGGAGCTATCCATGACACACTCCAAAATGCAGTGTACTCCCAGTTGAAAGAGGAGCTACGCTTCAGTGAGCAGAGATAAAGCTAGCTCCCCACATGCAGGCGTCGCCCCGCACCTACTGTGTAGCCGGCGGGGTGCCCAATCCCCGTCGGCTGATAAATCTCTCCCCCTCCCAGTTGTAGGTGCCGCTGGACCCACCCCAGCGTGGCAATCCAGTCTCTTGCGGCCACGGGGTGCCCAATCCCCGTAGGCTGAACGCCCCCACCAACATCATTGTGCCATGCTGAAGCCCACCCCAGCGTGGCAAATGGTCCCAACGTCTTTATTTTTATTTTTTACCTGAAAAGCAAGCGGTCCATAAGGCGTCTCGACCCCCTCCACAACCCGCACCACCCACTGTGCACCCAGCCTCCCCATACCCCCTCACCCCATACTAGCTCTGGACTCCGGCGCGATGATCTTCGATGGACCGGGAACACGTCTGCACTCTTCAAAGCCGACCCGCGAACTGAGGAAATGCCGGTAAGCTGTATAATGGGCTAGATGGGGGTTCAACTTGTTGCATATCTCAGGCATTTTTGGGAATTTTGCACCACATTTTCAACATGGGTTTTGGGACCTTTTCATGAATGATGTCACTGTCGTATAAGTCAGTCCGGCGGGTGATTTCGCTGCAGGACTGTGCAGTACTGTGAAATCACCCTTCAGGCCCAAATACTGCCATGACAGTGACATCATTCATGAGAAGAGGTCCAAAAACCCCATGTTGAAAATTTGCAAAATTCCAAAAATGACTGTTTTTCTAGGCGTGTGTTGCGCAGTTCCTCACGCAGGCTCGTGGATTCTGAAATTTCAATATTTTCACTCCAGATTTTCAACATTGCCATTTTACCACACCTTCTTATGAGCAGTACAGCTGTCATTTTTCACATCTCACCCAAAATGTGTTTCCGCCCATGTAGCGCAGAATGGCGCAGTCGGTGTGCAAAATCAATGTACGGGACAAATTAAGAAAATCACAGTGACACTGTTCATGAGCAGAGGTCTTAAAATGGCTATGTTGAAAATTTGGTGAAAAAATTCCTAAAAATGACTGTTTTACGAGCGTGCGTTGCGCAGTTCCTACGCAGGCTCGTAAGTTCGCAAATTTTCAATATTTTCACTCCAGATTTTCAACATTGCCATTTTACCACACCTCCTTATGAGCAGTACAGCTGTCATTTTTCACATCCTGCCCAAAACGTGTTTCCGCCCATGTAGCGCACAATGGCGCAGTCGGTGTGTGCAAACTCAATGTATGGGACACATTAACAAAATCACAGTGACACTGTTCATCAGCAGAGGTCTTAAAATGGCTATGTTGAAAATTTGGTGAAAAAATTCCTAAAAATGACTGTTTTACGAGCGTGCGTTGCGCAGTTCCTATGCACGCTCGTAAGTTCACAAATTTTCAATATTTGCACTCCAATGACTTCCAAATACCTAAACAGCACATAGAAGCAAGCAACATTCGGCATTGACAAATGCTTGTTTTATTACCCTGTAAAAGAAACAAAAGAAGTGTACTGTATGTGTTTTACCATTGCGGCTCTGAAAAGCTACAGAAAACAAAACATACAACTAAAGGAAGTGAAGCAACATAACAAACATGAGTACACATACTCACTTTATGGTTTAAATATTAAGAAGCTTTATATCTCTGGCTGATGGATGTGGTGGTCCAGACAGACTCATGGTGGCAGTGGCTAACATCAGTACCGGTGGTGGTGGTCTGGGGGGCAGACAGACTCATGGTGGCAGTGGATAACATCAATCCCGGTGGTGGTGATCCGGGGGGGGCACACCACCTTTTAAAAACTTCAGTTAAAACCTGCCAACATCAACCACATCATCATCCTCAGAAAGAAAGCTGCCCTCACAGTCATCGATGTCTGAAGTCTGACCACTGGGAAATTCTTTCTCCATAGTGTCGTCATTTACATTAGTGGTGGGCCGAGGCAGCCACTGTCAGTGCCACCAGGATGCTCCATTTCCACATCAGCAAGACCACCATGACTAGGCCAGGGTACGAATACCGAGGTTGCAGTCTGTGCTGGTATGTGCCTCTCATTCATTTTAATGAATGTTAGCAAACTAACATTTGCAGGAGACAGGTTTGTCCGACGATCCCTAACTATTGCATCTGCTGAGCTGAATACCTCTCAACACTTACACTGTGGGGTGGGCATGTGAGGTACTTCAGTGCCACTGCATTCAGCTCTGGCCATTCACTGACCTTTCCACTCCAGTACAAAAGAGGATCTTCAGTTATTGTCAGATGACTGTTTTCAGACAAATATGACTCAACCATTCTCTGTGCTGCACTAAGTCCAATTGTTGATGCATCATCCTGTTCTCCCAAATCATTTACTTCACAAATACCAACTTGGGACAAAGCCTCCCAAAGCGGGTTGACGCCAGCCACTTTGGATGACAGACCACCTGGAACTGCAGTCCCCTTCCCCTTGCAGGATATGCTTGATGGTCTTCCAGGTACACCTTCAGCTGGATTATGCTGCTGAGGTTTGCTGACCTTGGCACATGATTTCTGTGCCCCATGAACAAAGTGCACCGGTTGACCACTGATATTTTTTGCCTGTTCAGGCCCTCCCTCCAGTACTGATGCAAATCAACGTTTGTATCGTGAGTCCAGCATTGTTGCTATGGCAAAGTTGTCACTATGCTGAATGCTCACAACACGACGATTCTGGTCGAATACTGTCAGCATGTGTTGCAGCTCAGCATGTGTTGCAGCAACATACTGCTACCACCGTCTCCGGCAACATCAACGCTATGCTGTACATTCACCAATGTCTGCCTCAGCACCCACAGCAGTGGAATTGATTGGCTAATGGATGCAGACTCACCACTCACTGCCTGTGTGGCATGTTCAAAAGGCTACAAAATTGTTATTACAGAGTCCATGAGGCGCCACTGTTCAGTCGTCATAGACATGGAGGCCCCAGAACTGTCACGGCTAGTGTGCATAACAAGATATTCTGAGATGGCTTTGTATTGTTCATACAACCTCTCTGCCATGTATAACTTGGAGTTCCATTGGGTGACAACTTCCAGCTTCAAACGGTGCTGAGGCAGGCTGTTTTGTATCTGCAACTGCTGTAGTTGGTCACAGGCCTTTCCAGATCATGAAAAGTGAGAGCAGATACGTCGTGCAATGGTCAGAATTTCCTTTATATCAGGGTGCTGCAGAAACTCCTGAACCACAAGATTTAAACAGTGGGCCATGCATAGAACACGAAAAAAAACACCATTCATGATGCATTTCACCATATTTGACCCATTGTCACTTGCTATGAACCCAACTCTCAGGGACAGAAGATTTAGCCTTCTGTCAATTTCAGTCAATACCATGTCCAACATGTTCTCACCAGTGTGTGAACAGGTCACACTGCGCATAGCAATCGTTGCATGCTGTCGAATTCCAGGAAGACTGCTACCACGACAATCTACCTTACTGCACTGATTATTCGCACTACCAACATCACAAACAACCCCCGGCACCTGCACCCAGTGTGCAGTTATACACAAATATGAACTCCCCACTGTTTTGCCACTTGTCCACATATCCATACTTAAATGGATGAAGGGAGAGGAGGAATGTTGAAGGGCATGTCTTACTGAGTCGGACACAGTGAGGAACAACTCTGGGACAGCACGGGTAGAAAAGTATATCCTGGATGGGACTTTCTATTTTGGACAGGTACATGCAGCAAACTGCCGGAACCCAGAATTCTTCACAAAGGAGAAAGGCAAAAGATCAATTGCCAGCATTTCCACTACAGCAGTACTGAGTTCACATGACACTGTATGATTCGGGGGGGGGTTACTTCAGCTTATGTGCAAAAACACTGTAACGTGGGCTGACTTAAATGTTTTACATGGGGTGTGTTGATCACAAATGGTTGTGCTCTGTGATGAATGGCATTGGCAGGGCATGGAGTGTGGACATTTGATGAAGACGGTTGCACAGGTGATGATGACAAACCCAGAAATGCTGTTATTTTGCCAGATTTGCCAACTGGGGTTGATGTACCACTTGCACTAGGTATACTGCATTCACCACCACCACCATCACCACCCCAAAAACTGCTACTCTCACCAGCACTGGACAACATTTCAAAGTCATTATGGCCCTCCACCTCATCATGCCTGTAGTAATCCTCTGCTCTTATTACCGCACTACTGCACACATTTAATTTCCTACTGGGCTTAACAGTCATGGAAGGGGATAACATGCTGGCTATGGTTGCCGGTAACACGGGTGAATGCCCCACTGTGGTATTAGCTGCCAGCTTATGCTGGGTCCACAGTACCAAGTACCTATTCTTAAGATGCATATGCTGTCCTCCTGTGCCCAGAAGGCTCCCCTTTTTACCTCGACTCACATGCACATGGCAAACCTGGAAGATTGCAACTGAATCATCATTTGCATCTTGACCCAAAAATTCCCAAACAAAGGAGTGTGATGCTCTGCTTTTAACATGCCCATGATGTGGCTTATTTACGTCCATTATTTTAAGCACTGAAGTGGGGGGGGGGAGTGATGTTTCGGGCACTGCACACCTGGACTACAACTGACCACTACGACTACATATCATATTCATTACTGGATCATCATCATCATCAACTAAAACCGGTAGATCACAAGTTTTTACAGGAGGGGAATTCCTGCAAACAGACTCAGACACAGCCACTTTTAATTTCTTTTTCTCTGGTTCCCAACTGGGGTCAATTACATCATCATCATATTCATCAACGTCACACATATCCACATCTTCTGCTTGGATGCTAGCATGTGGACTGCATGTTGCAAAAACAGCAACATCATCATCATCATCATCACATTCATCATCAGCATCTACACCACCATCACCTGACATTTTTTCACCACACTGTGAATCACTGCATGGAAACTGCGTGACGTTAAGTGCCACGGTGGACGGAATATCACATTGTATGCTATCGTTGACATGATCATCAGAATCCTCAGGTTCAGTTACTGGGATGTTACTGGGAAGTATGACATCATCTACACTGCCACTCACTTGCACTGCTTCACTCTCAATATTTTTGGAAATGGTACACTGGTCGGAATTAGAACTTGATGCAACAATACTAATATTACCTCTACCACCACTAACACCAGTAACACTAACACCACCGGCTGGGAAAACATCATCTCCTCCAACTATGAGTGAAGCTACTGATTGGGCTATAAAAAACATTGCAGGAGAAATACCTTTCCTCACATCAGCAATGCACTTCTGCGTCTGCGTACTACTACCACGCCCACAGACCACCTTACTGCCAACATTGCCATGGCCAGAAACAGCTTTGCTTGCACGTCTCTTTGCAGGCATTTTGGGGGATCAACCATAAATATTATAACCAAATTCAGATTTTGATACGTTCACTCTCTGATTGGAGGGACGCTAGATGTGAAGCCAAATAAACAACTGTGGCTTCAGCAACAGATAAGAGACTACTCTGAGACTGTCATGGAATTAAAACAACTTCAGTAACCAGTGGTGCTGATGAGGTCACAAAAATAATCCAATCTGGTAAAAAATACCTTTTGAACGTGGAGGTGGGAGGGAGCACTGAATACAGACAGTGCTGATTTTTACGGCACTACAAGCAGCAAAACTAAGAACAGATACCACGATTGCAGTACAAAATTAGGCAACTGCAGTGGATAGCAGGTTCACACTGCTGCGCTTGCAATTACACTAGTCTGTGACACAATAAAAGGTGTATTATTTGATGCCCGCAACACTGCACACACACTCAACACAGAACAGTTTGTGTACAATGCTGAATGAGGAATGCGCTGCAAATGCAAAAGTTCAGTACTATGCCACGTTACGTATTGTAAATTTGTAATGTAAACAACCTGAATTTATGAACTACTGCACCACATCCACACAACAAACAGTAAGAAAATTTCTACTATTACTGATAATTTACAAAGCATACTGACTCACAACTGGTGCCCACCGCCTCACCCACACCTGTGCCCTTTATGAACAATCCAGATGGCTCCAACTCTCAAACCGTATAAAGTATCTCACATGTGCTATGGCAGGAAAAATCAACCTTGGCCTCACACCCCTTGGTGTTACTGTCTTGTTACATCAAAACACCAACCAACAGAACACCAGGAGCTCAACAACCCAGATTCTACCAGGTCCTTGCTGTCGAACTATGCAGGGCCAATGCTCCTTCACCTATAGGGCTCCTCTATGGATGAATGGTCTAAGACACACCATTTCCTCTACCTCAACACTAGGTCTGTTCAAAACCAGGCTCCGGGCCCATCTCATTGCCTCTAGCTCCTGTGACTGCCTCTTCTAGATGATGACCAACACAGCTTTAATCCTAACTTATATGCTGTTTAACCCCAGGCCCCCCAATCCCCTTCCCCCCAGCTCCTGAGGTGCCACTCCAAATCTCAGGCCTTCATACCACCTCATTAGTGTCTCCTTGCCCCATTACAGCACTTATCCCCCCGCCTCTGCCCTCTTTATCTCTTCTATCACTCATTCCCATTTATGTTTCGACAAATGCCTCCGGCTGCATCTTCACCCTCCCCCTCTCTTCTCATCCCTGTTTCTCTGCCACCCCCGGGTGCCAGACCCTACCCATTCCTTGTGGGCATATGCATCCTAGCTGTGTTCACCATCTTACTATAGCTGCCTCCGTTAACTACCTACACTTCTCCTCCTCCACTACACCTTACTCTTCCTATAATTGACCCCTTTCAATAGCACTGTTGTACATGAATTGCTTCCTGTTATTTCACTGTTGCTTCCTTGTTGTTTATTTCTGACGTGGAACCTTTGCAAAAGAGCCTTGGCTCAAAGGTATTTGTAATCCTAGAATAAATAAGTAAATAAATATTACTGTGTGTACATTAACACAGTCAGTTATATAACAAAAATATAACCAAAAAACAAAGAAATCACTATTTCTCCAACTTAAATCTACCCACACTACAGATACGCCCCTCCCCCAAAGCACACTTTAACCACACACACTCAATGTTGTAAATTAACATTCAAAATCTACACAAAAAAAAAAACACCTAGATGATATGAGCACAGTAGGGCTTCCTACAATCGATGAACTAAAGTTGGATCCACAAAAAAAAAGCAAAAATGCTTTTTGAACAGCTTTTACAAGATTCCTATCTCAGACAGCTATTAAAGCACACTTTCTCCTACTCCTTCCTACTCATACTACCCCGAACTGAGGCTGTGCAGATCAATATAGAGCCCATGTGACCTGAAATCCCATGAATCACTGCAAAATTTGCCTTTGGAGCTCAAAAACAAGGCAAGTGAATGAGGAAATGCACCACCCTAATGCACTTTGCCTTAAAATTGGCAGAGTAGTGCCTGGGAGGCAGAGTAAGGCAAAGTCATTGCTCCTAATGGACTTTGCGTTCCTCAACATAACGTAAAGTACTCCACTTCGCATTGCAGAGCACTCCGTGAATCCGCCTTGACTCCGCAAATCGCTTCACGGAGCGGATTGGGCCCACTTCACCCACCACTACTTGTGAATCTGAAAGTGGATTAGGCTGTGGGGCCAGACAAGGTACAAATTAGGGTGCTGTGGGAAGCTTAGGGAGGTACTGCCTACACCTCTGACAGCCCTATTCAACAACTCAACAAAAACATAAGTGGTTCCAGAGAACTGGAGAAGCGCAGATGAAGTCTAGCTTTATAAAATGGGAAGTAGAGAAGAGGATGGCAAGTACAGGCCAGTCAGTCTAACGTCAGTGTTGGGGACTATTAAAAGAAAGGCTAGTGCAATATCTTGAATCCAGCAGTCTACAAGACTCGAGGCAGCAAGAATTCACTGAGGGGCAGCCATGTCAGATGAACCTGATCAATTTCTTCGGCTGGGTGACCAGGGAAATAGATCAGGGTGTTATGGTGGATGAGGCTTCTTAGACTTCAGCAATACCTTCAACACTTTACCACATAGGAGGCTTATAAGGAAACTGGGCAGTTTGGGGGTGAAACACAAGGTGATAATCTGGGTACAGAACTGGTTGATGGGTGGTCGACAGAGGTGCTGGTAAACAGCACTCACTGTAATGAGGAGAGTGACCAACAGGGTCTCTCAGGACTCAGTACTGGGAAAAGTCCTCTATAATGTCTTCATAAGCAATATTGCAGAAGAGCTAGAAAGGAAGGCATGCCTCTTTGCAGATGGCACCAAAATCTGCAATAGGGTAGATAATCTGGATGAGGTATAGAGAATGAGCAGAGACCTGAGAACATTCGAAGAGTGGTTGAGGGTATAGCAGCTGGGTTTCAATGGAAAGAAGGATTACAAAATCATACACCTAGGGCATAGAAATACAGGGACAGTATATAAAATAGGGGAAGAAATATTGAGTCACTAAACATAAAAAGGACCTAGGGATTATCATATTTGATGACCTCAAGGTGGCGGGGCAGTGTAACAAGGCAGTAGGGAGGGCCAGCGGGATGCTAGGGTGCATAGGGAGGGGTATCACCAGTAGAAGGAGAGAGAGGTGGTGTTACCACTATATTAGTAGTTGTAAGACCCCACTTGGAGTACTGTGTCCAGTTCTGAAGACCACATATCAGGAAGGACATACAGTACACAGGGTGAAGGCTGCCCAGAGAAGGGCAACTAAAATTGTGCAATGGCTGCAACGTAAGCCTTATGAGGAGAGGCTGAAGGATCTCAGTATATACATCTGGGAAGAGAGGAGGAACAATTAAGTACCTCACAGGAGTGAATAAGGTACGGGGAGGGGGTATTTTTCAGAACAGAAGGTGCATGAGAACACTGGTGCTTGTAATAAAGCCGGGAGGGGGATTTAGGAGGGATATGAGGAAGTACTTCTTCACTGAAAGTTTGGTGGATGACTTGAACTGTCTTGCAGCAGAGGAGGTGGTGGCAAAAACAATGGTGGGCTTCAAACACGCATGGCATAGGCACAAAAAAATCTTGGTAGGAAAGCAGGAGGGAGAAGTAGCTGGAGATCAGGTAGGGTCTGCGGTGGGTAACAGTATAGGCAGGTATTATCTCAGATAACTGGTCTATTCTTAATCTCAAACCAAAATTGAAATCAGTAGTACAAGATAGCCCAAAGATAGTTTTCCATAGAGCAAAAATGATCTCTGATGTAATGGTTCAAAACACCTTGCCACCAAAATGTCCTGACAGGATCCACTGGCTACCCCCCCAATGGTACACATAGGTGTGGTAGTTGTATGTGTTGCCCCTATATTGAACAAGGGAAACAATTCAAACATCCAGTTACAGGAAGAATGTTTAATATAAATGCTTTTATTTCCTGTGCAACAGAAAGTGTAGTGTATCTAGTAACATGCAGTTGTGGGTAATACTACATGGGATGTACTACCAGAAAATTTAAACAGCACATAGGAGAACATGTGTGCACTATACAACATAATGATATGTCTTATGCAGCAGTGAAACACATACAAAATAAGCTTGATGTGGAACACAAAATTGAATTTACAGGGATTGAAAAGGTGGCTTTAAGTCCTTGTGGTGGAGACCTTCAGAAATTAATAGGTAGACATGAGAGCCTGTGGATTTACACACTGTGGGCAAGGTCAGATGAGGGCACGAATTAAAAAATTTATCTTTCTGTGTTTTTATCTAAATTGTGAAATGAACCCAATATAGTTTGAGATGCTTGTTTAAAAATTATGTGCTGATTTTTTAATGGACAAGTAAGACGTAATGACTAAGCCACAATACTCATTGATGGATTTATTTGGTACTTGAAATTAGGATATAATAAATTAATTAAAGTACCTTGTGGCCATTATCTCAGTGTTTATGAAAAGTGGTATTACATTATGTTACAGAAAAGATGAATGTGAAGTGATTTATTCATGGCTGAAACTGAGTGTTGTTAGCCTGTCATTGCATGAGTGTAAACATCACAACTTGTTTTTATTCAACCCAATCAGAGGTAATTGGTGTTTGTATTTGCACGTGGACTTTATCTTTAAATAGCCTATTCTAACTGAGGGACATTACTCTGAAGAAGCCTGGTAACACTGGGCGAAAACGTTTAGTTGTCCTGGTGTCTGTAGCTTCCGACAGTTTTTCCATCTGCAACTCCAGTGATGTTTCATGGCTGCATTTTATTAATAAAATGGTATGATTTTTGATACCTATTAACTCGAATCCTTTTGTGGGTGCTCTCACTATTCTTTGGACAAGGTACAGAATGAACAGACTGAGTGGGTCATGCAGACCTTTTCTACTGACAAATTATGTTTCTATGTAATAATGAACAAAAATATCCACCCACCTCTATGTCTACTGCTATCTCTAGTATGAAGAGCAAAGGACTGTGGGGGATGTAATCTAGCCAGAGTGACTGATGAACTATACAAATGAAGGTGGGCAGTTTAAAAAGGGTTCTTTTAAGAACTGGAACAGTGCAATCCAGGGTACTGTAGTTTAAGAGAAACTATCCCTTGTTAGTTTAAAATGGCTTTTAGCTTGTGTTTTACCTTTTGGGCAGTGCAAAGGTGACCCTGCTTGTTGGGTCACTTTCAGGTCTAGTCCCACTTTAAAATAAGTCCCCCTAGTGATTGCTGAGCTTGGGAAGAATAGAAACAAATGTCTGCCACGTCAGCCGGGATAGTTGAGATAGGTGCCAGAAATCTCTTCAGTGTAAGCTGATGTACTTAAATGTCTGAAGGAGGCTCAAAGTCCTCAATGAGTAATCCTAAATGTCTGATTTTTAGACCAAAACTTGCAATTATATTAGTTTTAGATAATAGATTTGCATTGGAAACTAGTAGATTTAACCAATATTTCAGGGTGAACACTACAAGGACATAAAACAGGTGAAGGAAATTAAACTTAGTACCTGTACTAAGTTTAGATTTTTCTTTTCTGTTTTTCATTCACTAAACACCACATGGGTTTACAAGGGTTATACCAAAAAAACAGCTCATAGAAACATAGAAACTGGAAACTGATGGCAGATAAGGACCACTAGGCCAATCCAGTTTGCCCATTTTTTCTAGCTACTGCAAAAGCCACAGGCCCTACTTGATCTCTGGCTTTACCTTCTCGTTCTTATCGCTAGGGTTTCCCTATGCCTGTCCTATGCATTTTTGAATTCCCCCACTGTGTTTGCCCCCACCACCTCTGCTGGGAGTCTATGCCATGCTTCCACCACCCCTTCCATGAAGAAATACTTCCTCACATTACCCCTTAGTCTACCCCCTTCCAACCTCATGTCATGCCACCTCGTTCCTGAACATCTCCTTTTCTGAAAGATGCTACCCCCCATTACTCTATATGTGCCCTTTAGATCTTTAAAGGTTTCTATTAACTCCCCTTTCTCTCCTCTCCTCCATGGTATACATATTGCGGTCTCCCAGTTTCTCCTCATATGATTTTTGGTGCAGGTCCTGCACCATCTTTGTTGCCCTTTTTTGAACTACCTCCACCCTGTCTATGTCCTTATGGCAATGCTGCCTCCAGAACTGGACACTAGTACTCAAAATGAGGCCTCACCAATGATCTGCAGCAGCATCACCACCTCATTTCTTCTTCTGGTGATACCTCTCCCTATGCACGCCAGCATCCCACTGGCTCTCCCACAGCCTTGGCACATTGTTTGGCCACCTTTAAACCATCAGATATGATTACTCCCAAATCACTTTCCTGTTTGATGACCATTAGTATACCCCCCCCAACCATGTAATCCTCTCCTGGGTTCTTGTGCCACAAATGTATAATTTTGCATTGAATCTCAGCTGCCACACTCTAGACCATTCTTCCAGTTTACCTAGGTCCTTCCTAATTTTTTTCACCCCTCTCAGAGTGTCCACCCTGTTGCAGATCTTAGTGTCATCTGCAAAAAGGCACACATTCCCTTCCTGCCCCCAGCAATGTCACCTATGAAGGCATTTAACAGGACTGCCCCAGAACTGATCCCTGTAGCACCTCACTGGTCACCCTCCATTCCACAAATTGAGTTCCCTTTAGCACCACCCTCTTTCTTCTACCACTCAGCCAGTTCCTGACCCAGTTTACGACCTTGTGACCCACTCAAAGTCTGCCCAGCTTGATCACAAGTCTTCTATGCAGAACGGTATCGAAGGTCTTACTGAAATCCAGGTAGGCCACATCCACTGCTCCCCTCAATCAACTTTCCTAGTCACACAGTCAAATCAATTAAATTTGTTTGAACAACCTTCCCGCCATGAATCCATGGTGTCTCGGATCCTGTGGTTTGCTGGATTCAAGGTGTTCCACAATCCTTTCTTGAAGTAGTGATTTTCCCACTATTGAGGTGAGGCTGATTCAGCTATAGTTTCCAGCCTCCTCCCTACTCCCACTTTTGTGAAGAGGGACTACATCTGCCCTCCTCCAGTCCTCTGGAACCACTTTTGTATCAACTGATTCATTGAACAGGGCTGCCAGTGGTGCTGTCAGCACCTCCCGTAGTTCGCTTAATATTCTAGGATGTATCCCATTTGGTCCCATTGCCTTGTCCACTTTCAGTTTTTTGAGTTATTTTAGGACTCTCTCTTCCGTAAATGGACTGGTGTCCACCTCCCTTCCATATTTACTCATGTTGCCTAATTGTGGTCCCTCACCTTCCCCTTCTTCTGTGACTACAGAATAAAAGTATTTGTTCTGTATTTATACTTTTTCCAGGTCCCCTTCCACACACTCCCCTTATTCTCTTTAACACTTACAATCCCACCCCTATTTTTTCTCTTTTCACTAATGGATCTATAAAATATCTTGTCTCCTTTTTTACCTCCTGTGCTATTTTTCCCTCTGTTTGCATCTTTGTGTTCCTGTTTTCCCTGCCTCCCTCTATTTATCCAGGTACACTACCTGTCCTACTTCTGTGTTTCCTTGTATTTCCTGAAAGCCATCTTTTTTGCTCTTACTTTCCTGGCTACTTCCTTTGAGAACCATAGTGGTTTTCTCTTTCCCTTGCTCTTGTTTAATTGCCTAATGCAAAAATGTGTTGCCTCCACTATGGCTCCTTACAGATGAGTCCACTGCTCCACAACTCCCTCCACGTGTCCCTCCCTGCCAAGGCATTCTTGAGACATATCCCTATCTTAGTAAAGTCCATCTTTCTAAATCCATGACTCTCACCTTTGTGTGACATGACTCTGTCATGGTTTTCATACTGAACCACACCTGGACCCCAGGTGTCCGCCCACCCTGACTTCTGCAATTCTGTCCCCGTTGGTGAGTACCAGGTCCAAAATTGCACCCTCCCGAGTGGTCTCTAGCACTGGCTGAGGCAGCTGCTGGGATGCTCCAATTCACATCTGGCAGATTGAAATCACCTACCAGCAGCACCCCCCCCATTAGCTGCCATCATGTGGATGGATTCCACTAAAACCCTGCCTACCACCTCCCAATGAGCTAGAAGTCTGTATGTCACACCCGTGTGAATAGCTGTGCCATTTCTCATCTCAGGGGTGACCCTCAGTACCTCCACCCCTTGAATTCCCTGTATCTCAATCACTTTAATACCCTCCCTGACATAAAAATCCAACACCCCTCCCTTTTTACCCTCCCTGTCTCTACTAAACGGTGTATAACCTGGTATTACTAAATCCCAGTCATGGTTTTTCAGTATACCACATCTTGGTAATAGCTACAATGTCCAGGTCAGCCTCCATCATCAAGGCCACTGGGTCTGGGATTCTGTTTCCTAGGCTGTGGGCATTAGTATGGTTGGCCTTCCATGTTTTACCATTTCTCTTTTCATCATCCCCCCTTTTGCCTTTTTCCCTCCTCCATTTGTCCTTCCTGTTTTTAACCCCTTTCCTCCCATCCTTCACTGTTCCCCCCTTTATGAGTTTAGTTACCTCTGGTGATATCTTAACTTTATGGTCCTCCATGTTAACTGCCTATCCTGTGGAGGTGGGCAGTTTGAGTCTCCCTGCTTCCTTCTGTCATCCCCCCTCAACCCCAGCTCAAAGTCCTCTTAATGAGTAATCCTAGTCGTCTGATTTTTAAACCAGAACTTACAATTATTTTAGTTTTATATAGTAGATTTGCATTGGAAACCAGTCGATTTAACCAGTATTTCAGGGTGAATACTACAAGGAC
Organism: Neoceratodus forsteri; assembly: GCA_016271365.2. Lineage (NCBI taxonomy): Eukaryota > Metazoa > Chordata > Ceratodontiformes > Ceratodontidae > Neoceratodus > Neoceratodus forsteri. Next base: position 169,610,075 of record CM057454.1, read on the forward strand.
ATAAAACAGGTGTAGGAAATTAAACCTATTACTTGTACGAAGTCTAGATTTTTCTCTTCTGTTTTTCATTACCAAAATGCTGCATGGGTTTACAAGGGTTGTACAGAGAATATCGCTTTATACATTGTCATGAACATCAAAGTTATATTATGGCAAAAGAGTACTTATATAAATTTTGCACTTATCATTGTCACTGTGGGGGATATTAAATTTGAATTCACCTGCGGAAGTTGCAACATGTTTATCTGGGGTACTGAGGGAGATATGGTCACCGATTTTATAATTCATGAATGCAATAATACAAAATCATTAAAGGAGGAAATATCTGTTTTAAGAAACAGTCTTAACAGGACTAACAGCATTTCAAAACTTCAGGCCTTTATTGACAGCATGTTGGAGAATTTAGCAGTTAAAAACAGCCACAGAAATGAGGAATTAACAGAGACTATTGGGACTGTGAACCTAGAGGAAGGGGAGAAAAAAGGAAAAGAGACAATTTAGTGGGGAAAGTCGATAGTGAAAATGGTGACTTGCATTCATGGAGTGTGGCAGAAGGTAGAGAAAGGAGGAAGAGAGGATGAGTGACAGATGGTTAATTGCAACTTAAGAACAGATTTTGACCTCTTGAGCAAAATCAAGAGCATATACAGTAGAAGAGGTAATTTCTAGGGAGGCAGATTTTAATAAACAGCAGGACAAAATGGTAACAGAATCACCTATTGTACAGGTTGATGCAAATCTGCTGGTAATTGGTGACTCATTCATAAGGTTTACAGATACAACAATATGTAGGTGCAGGAAAGAAAAGGCTGCAGTGAGTTGTCTTCCAGGGGCTGAAGTCAAGGATGTTAGAGACAGTTTAGAGAACTTTTTTAAAAGAAGCAGGTGCAAAACCAACTGTTGCACCACTGACTGCAGTAAATGATATTAGCCACAGATTGGATAAAATAAAAAAAAAATACTTTGAACATATTGGGAAATCCTTAAAGAAAATGGGGTGCAAGTATTATTTTTTAAATCCTACTCATTCCAAGGGCAGTGGTAGGAAGGACAAGTGAAAAAAGAAAATAAATTCTTGGCTGTGGGGATGTGTGAAACAAAAAGGTTTGGGTTTGTTCAGAACTAGAATATATTTGTGAATCAGAGAGACATGTAGAGGTGATGGTTTACACCTAAATAAGTTGAGGGCTAGGGCATTTAAACTAAAAGGAAAGGAGAATGGGAAGGGGCACCCTAATGGCCCATGTTAAAGACAATGCAACAATACTAACATTAGTAACATCTTCTCAGATTCTACAAAATTATTATAAGTCCAGGGCAATGAGCAACATAAATTATAGCAACAACAACAAAAACAGTTTAAGGAAAAGGTAGGAATGTTTATTGGTAAATGCAGGAAATTTGAGAAAACAATTTGGAAGACTTAAGGCCTAATTATTTTTGGATGGACTGAATGCAGTTAGAGATGCATCAAATTTAAATTACGCCTGTGAAGTGAACGCAATGTGGTCACTTTGTGTTGACACTCCACTTCGCGGAGTGGCCAGCATAAAATGGCCACTTAACCTTGTTATTATTACTTCACGTTGTCATTCCACCTTAACGCGAAGTAAGTCAGAGTGACAACAATACTGGCAGCCCCCCCACACAGTCACTAGAATTAATGTGCATCCCCAAAATGCTACTGTCATCTTGTCTCCAGAAAATTCCCCAGTGCTGATGAAGTGAAATGAGATCATAACAAGAAATGCAAAGTCTCCCAGAATTAATACCACACTCAGTCATCTGGGCAGCGGTCAGACGAAGTCACCAGAATTAATGTTCATCCCCAAGATGCTACTGTCTTGTGTCCAAATAAATTCCCCAGTGCTGACAAAGTGAAATGAGAGTGTAACAAGACATGCAAAGTCTCCCATCTTAGAGATACAGTGAATTTCAATTCCGCCTGTGAAGTAGCCATGAAGTGGGCATTTTGCATTGTCGCGCCGCTATGCAGAGTGGCCAGCATGAAATTCCCACTTCGCCTTGTTATTGTGATTATGACTTCTCGTTGTCATTCCGCCTTAACCCAAAGTAAGGCGGAGTGACACCAATATTGGAAGCCCCCGGGCCCCCACACATCACCTGGCTTACAGTACTGTAACTCACATGCTGTACAAGAACGCGAATGCCTACAGCTGTAGTTCCCCAATGACTATGACCTGTATCACAAAACTCCCCAATTTGAAAACTCATATCAATGAGTACAGTGGTGAAGTCTGGAGAGGTACTACAAAACAGGCTTACATGATGCAAGTAACTAATAAAACAATTAATACTGTGATCTGTGATGTAATTGTGAATTGTGACTGCATTCATGACCGTGAAACATGAATTTATTTTTCTCAGACTTGGAGCTGACGAGTATTTTGGGAACGTGAATGCCTATGGCTGTACTTCCTTGATGACCTGGCTGTTCACAAAACTCACCAGCTTGAAAACTCATATCAGTTGGTACAGTGGTGAAGCCTGGAGAGATACTACAAAACATTAGTTTTGTGATTCGAGATGTGATCATGAATCGTGTGCACCACACCAGTATTCTGAAGGGAAGCCAAAGAAACAACTGTGACTTAAGTAACAGATGGAGATTGGGCCCTAAAGAGATGCAAATGCACAAACAGATTAAGATTGCACTGCCCACTAAAGAGATGCAGACGCAAAGGCACAACACCTAACCAGTGCTCACCATCAGAAATCCAGATTTGGAAAAGAATACCTTTTGCCAGTTTGTGGAAGGGGTAGTGTATGGCAGTAACAGTCCACTACTACCAGTAAAGATACCACAAGCAGTACAAAAAATTCATGCAGGTGCAATGGATAGTGGGTTCACACTGCTGCAATTACTCTGTGGCACAATAAATGGTATCTGATTTAATGGCACGCATGCATCGCACACACACTGACACATACACTACAAGTAATGCGTAGCAAATTTAAAACCTTTAGTAATATAACCAAATGTTTTAAACAAACTGAAATTATACACTGCTGCACCACAACAATCAACAAAAAAATGCCAAGAATTACTGAAAATATTACTGTGTATACATTAACACAGTTATACAAGAAACTGCCTTTTTCTCCCAGTTAATCTACCTACACCACAGATACACCCCTCCCCCAAAGCACACTTCACAGTACACAGACTGACTGTTGTAAATTAACATTCAAAATCCACACACAAGCAATAAACACTCAATGATATGAGCACAGGAGGGTTTCCTACAATCGATGTACTAAATTTTGAGCAAAATAAAATGGTTCAAAAAGGCTTTTTGCACAGCTTTTAGAGGATTTGAATGGCAGAGCTCTGAGAGGAAACTGTCTCCATCTTCCACTACATACACACTATACAGAACTGAGGCTGTGCAGAACAGCCCATGTGACCTGCAATCCCATGAAGCGCTGGAAATTTGCTTTGGAACTCAATAACAAGGCAAAGTGATGTGAAGAGCATTGATTTCAGTGTTACTTCACCTTAAAATTGATGGAGAAGTGGTTTGGGGAAGGCAGAATAACACAAAGTCATTGTTTTCAATGGACTTCGCGTTCCCCATTATAACGCAAAGTACTCCACTTTGCGAAGCACTTCACGTATTCCGTGTTACTCCGTGAATCACTTTGCAGAGCTAATTTAGCCCACTTCGCCCACCACCAGATGCAGTAGGTATTACTGAAATGTGGTGGTGGGTATGTGGGATGGGATAAATCCATAGATGGATACAAATTGCTAAGAAAAGATTCAGATGTTAAAAAGAGAGGGGGAGGTCAAATTTATATAAATGAAAGGTAATGGGCTGAAGAAATAACTATTCTCCTTAGTTTGGGAACTGAAATTATATGGATCAAAGTAGGTAAAAACAATATTAACTACACAATAATTTGGGTTATGTTAAAGACCACCAGGCCAGTTGGATATCAAGGAAGATGCCCTAGTTAGGATCTCAAACTCTTAATAAACAGAAACAATATCTTAATGGGGATCTAAAATTGACATGAATGGACTGGAATATATTGCAGTGGGTCGTAGTACCCAAGATAGAAATTTAGCAAAAAATGTTGCTAAATTACAGTTTGGAGCAACACGTAAATGAACCTACAAGGGGAAACAATATTCTGGATGTAGTATTGAGTGACCTTGGAGAGGGGATCAAGAAATGTTTGGCAAGAGAACCTCAGGGAGGCAGTGACTGTGCTATGGCAATATTTCATGTAAATAGGGAGGTCAAGAGATCATGGGTAACACAAAGTATTAATGTTATAGGAGAGCACATTTTGAGTCTATGAGAACTGAACTGATTACATGGGATTGGAAGGTGAATATAGAAGGAAAGGATATAATCTAAACGTGAGAAATGTTAGACATGAAAATCAAACAGAGACAAGACATCTAAATATGTCAAATAAATACAATAAAAATGCATGATTCCAGTACTGCTTAATAAGAAACTACTGTCAATAATCAGATCTAAAGGAAACTACTCAAATAAACAAAAGAGAAGGGGGATGAGATATCATGGAAAGTGTTCCAGAGCCAACTCCCCTTGCAAGAAAACACACCACAACTCGTATTTCTTTGCTTGCTCAGTCGGCACACCTTTTATTAATTCTTCACATCAAAACATTTATTTACACTACGAGTTCCTTTATCTCATTTATTTCCATCATACAATCTTTTACCATGTCCATTATATACAACCTTCCATCATATCTTATAACTTCTTCTGTTTCCCGGGTGTAAATCGCAGGGCTCTTCTCTTGCGTTCTTCTTCTCTTTCACCCCCAGGTGGTTCTCTGTCTACCATCTGGGGCAGGTCCATTTCCTGTCCCCCCTTTATTTCCTTCCACAGTGTCCATACCCCTTTTCCTTTTTCCCCTTTTTGTGTCTTGCTCCTTTGTCCCCTCTACCCCCCCAAGGGCTTTTTTCCTTTCCTTTCTTCCTCTCCTTTGTCCCTTCTTGTTTGGCAGTGGGTAGGAAACACATTTCTTGCCTAGCAATTGAAGTGAGGGAGAGCTCCCCTGGGGCTGCCCCTTAACAAACCCTTGTTTCCCCACCCCTTCTGTCCCTCACCCTCTCTCTCGCTCTCTCTCTCTCTTCCCCTTTGACCTATCCCTTGCCTCCTAGGTCCAGGACTGTCCTGCCCTTTTGTGATGTCATTCTTTCTTACCTTGTCCATCACATCCCTGGCCCTTCCCCCTTTCTTTCTTTCCCTTTCCCCCTCCCTCTCTTTGCCTCTTGCTGGGTCCTCAGGCCTGGAACAATGTGGCCTGTCCTTTAGTGACAAACCTACTTGTTCCAGAGCCCATTCTCCTTTGCAAGAAAATACACCACAACTCGTATTTCTTTGGTTGCTCAGTCGGCACACCTTTTATTAATTCTTCACAACAAAACATTTATTTGCAATATGAGTTCCTTTATCTCATTTATTTCCATCATACAATCTTGTACTGTGTCCATTATATACAACCCTCCATCATATCTCAGCTTCTTCTATTCCCCGGGTGTAAAACACAGTGCTCTTTTCTTGCGTTCTTCTTCTCTTTCACCCCCAGGTGCCAACCTGGGGTGGTTCTCTGTCTCCCATCTGGGGCAGGTCCATTTCCTTCCCCCCCTTTATTCTCCTTCTGGGGTGTCCATACCCCTTTTCCTTTTTCCCCTTTTTATGTCTTGCTCCTTTGTCCCCTCTACCCTCCTTCACAGGCTTTTTTTTCTTTCCTTTCTCCACTAGCCCATCTCCAGCCTGCGTTTGGATGACAGGCTTCTCCTTCTACACTCCTTCAAATCAAAGTCTCACACCAGTCATCTATGCCTCTCCTCAGTTCCATAATAAAAATAGGATTCCCAATATCTGCCAAATGCACCCCATTGGATCTGTATAATCCTGCTATCTTTTCTACTGTCTCATCACGATATATGACCCCACCCCTTATTTGTCACACACTTCTTCCTATCCTCCCATTCATTCTTTTCTTTGCCCTTTCGATGACTTTTTGGTTCTTTGCATACTGCCATACCCTCCTGGCCACCATTTCTGACCATAGCATTTTAATCCTGGGCCACCATCTTTTTAATACACCCAAATCCACTTGTACAGCATATGGTTGAATATATCCAACCAGGGGCGAGTACCCAAATCATTGCCCCCAGATGTGTAATTATCAAGTGTGGCTCCAGGTGACTTCTCCTCACCTCTTCCTTCAATGGAATGAACTGCCCCCATCTCATTCCTTGAATTCCTTTCCAATGCACTCTTATTTAACGATGGTCCAACCCCAGCTGCTTTCCCCCAGGCCTCCATTTGGCTTGTCTTTCTGCCCAGTATACATAAGAATGCCCAATGATCCAGATGTGCTTTTTGCCTTCCATCACTACAAAGAGAAAGAAACATCCGAATGAGTTACTGTCACTCCCCGCTACCACCTGCCTCCCCCCTCTCCTACCCACCATACCCTCCCTCCCATGCCGACCCCCTGTGAGAAAAAAAAGACACATCATTAGCATTTGGCATGTCTCACATATTTCTTGTAGCAGCTTGATGCCCAAGGCCTTCAGCCCTTCCTCGGGCACCCCTCTTGCTGCTGCCCCTGAGGCCGCCCCAATCCTAAATGAGTGTGAGGAATATCCCTAGGGGTCCTCGCCCATGGCTACAATGGTCTTCTTCAGCACCCCAGATATCTGATTGCAATTTACCCTTTTTCCATCTTGGTGCGCAAAGAATGCCCCCCCTTACTGTGCCCCATGGCTTGATACCATTGCCATGCCTGTATTGGGCAGATGGCTCCCATCGGGTGCCGGTGTATCAGCACCCAGGTGCACTTTCCTATCTAGTCAGTCTTTGACTTCCTCAGGTAGACCCAAAGGTTTCTCCCTTTCCACTTTATCTCTGTCTTCTGTAAACCCTGCTCTTCCAGGGACCTCTTTTGCCTGACCAATTTGCTAACTCTGAAAGCCCCCCCAAACAGCAATGTGAAAATTGCCCTGAATAAACTGGCTTCATAGCCTGAGTGACACACCCTTGGCAAGGTCCTGACCAGCCCCATCAACATCTGCTGTGTGATGGGCTGTCTTTTATCTGGCACTCTGCCCCTGACCGTTTGCCACCCCATCATCATTCTTCTAACCAAAACCCCCTTTGTGGGGTCTCCCCAACTTTTCATGGTGCACACCCAGCCAATGGCCACCAGGTGTACTCCCATAGAAGCATGAGCTCCCTGTGTCTGCCATTCCTGTAAGACAAAACTGGCCACCTACTGCTCCATGACCATTCCACTTACCTCCATGATGTGCAATGCTCTAAAGACCTGGAACACCCTCCAAGAACTCTCATAAGCCTTTATTGTGCTGTCTACCCAAGAGCTCTGGAAAAGATATTCAGCTCCTTCCAACCAATCTCCCACAATACCTCTGTAATCTTAGTCCTCGTTGGGTCTGCCCCCTGCACTACTGCTCAAAATCTAGCCATCTGTAGATGGGAGAGGCTGTCAGTCACTGTATTCTGGACCCCTGCTATGTGCCTGGCACTAAAGCTCATGTTGAGCCTCAAACTCTGCAATACTAGCTGCCGCAGCACCCTCACCACCGTGTCAGACTTGGCCCCCTTGCTGTTCAAGATCTCGACCACTGCCCTGTTATTGCACCAGAAGGTTACCTTCTGGTTCCTCAATGCCTCCCCCCACAGTACTGTCACCACCCATATGGGGAATATTTCCAACATTGTGATGTCGTGCATGAGCCCTCTCCTCACTCACTCTGTTGGACAGGGTTCTGCAAACCATTTTCCCTTAAAATATGTTCCTAACCCTATTTCCCCCAGAGCATCAGTATACACATCAAGGTCAGTATTGAACAACCAGTCCTCCTGCCAGAATGCAGTTCCATTATGTGTTGCCAGGAATTGTTCCCACACCTTCATGTCCTCTCTGACTTCAGCTCTCAGGTCCACCCAATGGTGTGGCTTACATGCCCCTACCATTGCCCTGCCCAGGCGATGTGTAAACATGTGTCCAGGTCCTATAGCCCTGCATGCAAAATTCAAATGACGCATTACCTGCTGCACCTTCTTTAAAGGCACCTTCCTCTTCCGAGTCACCTCCCCTAGCAACGCCCTTAACTTTGATATCTTCTGCTCTGGCAATCTGAACAAACCTTGTTCAGCATCTACCTCTATCCCCAAAAACTCCAGGCACCTACTTGGACCCTCCTTTTTATCCCCGGCTAGCTGTACTCCCAACTCTCTACACATAAGCTCAAAATCCGCCAGCATGTGCTCGACCTCTGTCTTTCCTTCTCCAATGACTAGGAAGTCATCCAAATAGTGGACCACTGCCCCATGCCCACATCTATCCTGGAAGACCCACTGTAACCAAGTACTGAACATTTCAAATGTGGCACATGCCATCAAACAGCCCATCAGCATGGCCGTTTCGAAATAATACTTCCCTTCTACCTGGAAACCCAGTAAGTCCTAGTCTTCCTTCCCGACTGGTAAAAAGCTGACCCAATATCTGTTTTCATCAACCAGGCTTCCTTCTTTGACCTGAGCAGACTGACTGCATCCTCCAGGGTTCCATATAACACCTTGCTGTCTTCTTCTCCAATGAAATCATTAACCGACTCCTTGTCCGGGTAGGACAGGTGGTGAATCACCCTAAACTTCCCTTCCTGTTTTTCAGGCACCAGGCCCAAAAGTGACACCCTAAGGTGCCTAAAGGGTGGTACCTGGAAGGGTCGTTTCACTCGCTCTGCTAGTCTTGCCTTCCATATCTTCCCCATCAGTAAGTGCTCCTTCCCTTTTATAGACTTGAGATTCTCCACCCACATCTCCTTCCTTGGTCCCCGATGTTGTAAATTAAAACCATATTTGAACCCCTGGACCAATGTACCCCCTGCCTCCACATCTGGGTACCCCTTGGTCCCTCTCTCTACTACCTCAGGTCTTATGGGGGTCCGGGCCATCAGGAAGGTTTGAACACCCTCCTTATGACCTCCTCCCATGCTGAAACCCCCTACTTCTCCCCATATCTGCTTCTTCTCCCTGAATTATCCCAGTGTCCGCCTCTGTGACCCCTGTGACCCCCTGAAAGGAATGGCCCGATTGCAAGCCCCCTCTGCAACCCTCATATGATCTGCACTTTGCGGCCAGATGGGCTCCCTGCAATTGGAGCAGGCATGCTTAAACCTGCAGTTGGGAAATGAACAATACGCCCTATTGTACCCCCAGCAACACTTCTGTTATCTCTCGGTCCCCTTGGACCATTCCCCTTTTCCCCCACCCCGGCTACTGTCATGGTCTCCCACCACAAGTCATTATGTCAAGAGTCCCAGCGACAATCCACTCCATAGTTCGCCATCCTGGTCCTAAACTTCCCATTGTATTGCAGCCAATTCATGCCCCCCATCATCTTATACGCATTCCTGATGATCAAAGAATATGCTAACAGCGGAATTCCCATTTCAGTTTTCTCTCCTGTACTATTGCACTGTAATATGTAAAACCCAGTGACCAGGCATCCCACATTTTCCCTTATAAGTAGGCCCGTTCAGTTCTTTCCCTTTTTTGACTAAAACCACTGCTGCCGCAAGCTCTTTTTTCCCTAAGCCTTCCTTTTCTTCATACTGCTCTGCTGTTTTCTTGTCAATTAACACAAAAATGTCCACAAACTCGCCCTTCCAAATCTTCTCCTTTGTGGTCAGTGGCACATGGTCATCAAGCACTGGAGATGGGCCCGGCTGGAGTTCTAGGTTGGCAGCGGGTGCTGGCCCCAGAGCTGGGTTCAGCTCTGGGACTGGTATGCCACCAGGAATGGGGTCTGAAGCTGGGACTGGTTCTGGCCCGAGGGTTTGGGCCTGGGCACTTTTGGGGTGGGATCCCTTGGAGCCCCCCCTTTTTGTTACCCTTCCACTTTCCACAGGATGCTGGCCTGTCCTTCCTCTTCAAACCTGTTCCGGGCACTGAATCCACCCCCAAATTATCCACTGTACCCAGCACCTTGTGCGCCCTGTCCACCAAATCCATGATCAGTTTCATTGCATTCGCCTTCATGACTGTTGTGCCCCTTGTATTCATGTCTGTAATGATAAAGCTAAGTTAGCCTGTTGTCACATGCAAGAGTACCCCTGTATTCATTTGGGGCCTCTGCTTGTCTTCCAATGCACCCAGAGTAGCAGTTTGTGCCCTTTCACCCCCCCTTGCCATGTAAGCCCTTCGTTCTGGCTGCTACCCCACCATTCGAGTTTTGTTTCCTATAGTCTTTTATTTATTTATTTATTTATTACTTTTTTTTTTAACAATCCCTCCTTTGGCCTTTTCTTTAACCCAGTCCCTTACACGGCTGCTTTCATCCTTGTTTTTCCCTTACAGTGTCCAGTTTTAAACATTGGCTGCCCACAGCCTGGATTGTTGCCAGGGTAGCCATGTGAGGCCCTTGCCTCCACTGCCCCCTTGCTTCAAACTCAGCCTCTTTGTCCCATGTATATGCCTCTCGTAGCTACCATGGCTATTGCCACATGGTCCCTCTCAAGATAGTGACCAACCTGCAAACTGTTTAAGAAATGGAGGCCTATGTGGCCCATTACAAAACGGTGGCTGACCCCTGGTCTCACCACAAAATGGTGGCCACCACGCGGTCGCTTCCCAGCCATGCCATCCTGTCATGGCCCACTCCTCTAGGCCCCGCTCCTCATCCACTTGTTTCTTGTCCCACAATGTATCCCCAGTACTAAAAGGGGAGCCCTCTTTTTGGTGGCATTGCCCCCTGTACTCTCCCCGCATGTCCCAGCACCAGCCAGAAAACCGGCCTATCACAAAATGGCTGCTGCCACGCGGCTGCGCTACAAAATGGTGGCCACCACACAGTCGCTGCACCACTCTTGGCCCTTCATGGCCCCACTCAGCCAGGACCAGGCCCCAGCATATCCTTTCCTCGCCTCCACATGCCTCCCCCAATGTCCTCCCAGTGCGAGGGGCTCTCCCTCTGCACTGCATCATCTGAAAAACAGCTTCCACTCTTATGTGAGTCTTCCCACATGTCAGCAGCTTTGCAATCTGCCAAATACTTATTAACATGGTAATGTCCTTCGCCCACTTCCCTTTGCAGGGTGAAGTGAGGTAGGGCCAAATTCTGCCCAATTTGCCCTCCAACACACTACCCTTCTGCTGCTCCCCCTCAAAGATTTGGCCCCATGCCGCTTGCTCTGTTCACCTGACCCCAATCTGCTACAAATCACCCTCACTCGCTTCGGCTCTCCAGGACTCATGCTTGGATCTGACAGCCGAAAGACTGGGTTTCCTTTTTTTTTTGAAACTCAAATACTCTCTGCACCCATGCTCTGGCGCTGCTGCCACAAACCATCTCCGTGCACTGGCCGAACCACCGCTCAGCCACTCAGATGCCTTCCGGCTGGCTTACTGTCTTTCACAGGCTATGAGTTCACCCCACGCCTGCTGGGCTTCACTTAACTCAGGTGACCCAATCTCCCAGCTTCCTAGACCCTTCTGGGCCATCATGTTCAAACCGCAGCTCCCACTGACACACTGTTCATGCTGCTGGCTCTCCCAAGCCCAGAAAAACATCCCCAATGTCCACAGTCAGCAAAAAGAGCTGCCTAAGCATCCGCAACCACCACGTGGTTCTCCACTTCACCCCCTTTGCAGATCTTCCCCCCAATCGGCAGCATCTATACACACAGGGGTTTTGCTGTCCCCTTTCACCATCACAAACCATGTGCCTGCTTCCAAAAACCCAAATCTGCCACCACGAGTGTACTCAACTTCGTATTCGTACCCAATGCCTCTACAGTAGCTATATTCACCTTATAGGCACCAAACCACAGCAATTCGAATTCGCTTTTGCACCAAATGGCTCCACATTAAACTATATTCACCTTATAAGCACCAAAACCACAGAAAGTCAAATTTGTATTTGCACCAAATGTCCCACCCGACTACACATTAGCTATTTTCACATCATATCGCCAAACTATAGCTTCTCTGAATAGACATGCAAAATGAACACTTCACAAACAAAATCTGCTGTACCTTACCAAGTCTCAGGAACTCTCTGACTGATGTGCTAAGACCTGAAATAAATTTCTTGTCCTAGCAATTGAAGTGAGAGAGAGCTCCCCTTGGGCTGCCCCTTAAAAAACCCTTGTTTCCCCACCTCTTTTGTCCCTCACCCTCTCTCTCTCTTCCCCTTTGACCTATCCCTTGCCTCCTCGGTCCAGGACTGTCCTGCCCCTTTTGTGATGTCATTCTTTCTTACCTTGTCCATCATATCTCTGGCCCCTCCCTCTTTCCTTCCTCCCCCCTTTGCCTATTGCTGGGTCCTCAGGCCTGGAACAATGGGGCCTGTCCTTTAGTGACAAACCTACTTATACATGAGTGAGGCAAAGGGATGTAAGGTGGAAATAAGAAATGCCAAAAGGGAGAAATAACTTGATACTGTAATTACCTCAAAGCATACTGCTGAGGTGTTCTGGTGCTATGATGAAGTCCAAACTGTGTCAGGTGGGTACTAAAAAGGGTGTTTGTCTATATGATGAATTGTCTTGTAAATAGACAACAAAGCAAAGTTCTAAATGCTGTTTGGTTTCCTTCTCTACACAGTGGTGAGTGCCTGAATTTGCAGTTTATACATTTTATGTTTTTTCATGAGCATCACCTTCCTAGTGTGCACTTTTGTGGTTTTTATCCTATGTAAGTACTCAAAAGGGAACAAATAGATCAGTAGGCCCCTTCAACAAAATAGTATAAGAGAAGGAAATAGCCAGCACTCTAAACCTTTTTTTTTTTTTGGTTTGGTTTTCATGCTACTGAACACAGTAAGATTAATATACAAGACCATGATACTTCACCTAAGTTAGAAGAGAGCGAAGTACTAAATCACCTTGGGAATCATTAATGTGAATAAGTCACATGGACTAGACAGACTCCGCCCTAGGACAGTAAGGCAATAAACATCAGCCCTGATATGGCCAATCACTAGGAATTTCAATAAATCACTTGAATTGGGAGAATCACCCATGGCTTGAAGAACAGCAGTAGTGATACCAATACACAAATAAGGCAGTAGAGCTGATTAATCATATAATACACCAGTAGGCCTTACATCAGTTTTTGGGAACAATGCCAGAAAACATAATAAAGGATATAACTAATGCCTTTCTAAATGATTACATTTTATCTGAAGCATCTCAGAATGGATTCAAGAAAGAGAAATCTTGTCTAACTAATTTGCTAGATTTCTTTGAAACAGTGCATGAAGCATTAGATGTAGGGAGACAAGTGGATGCTGTTTATTTAGATTTCAGTAAGGCTTTCAACTCCATGCCACATGCTGAATTAATAAAAATGCACAGATGTAAAACAAGCAGTTTTCCCATCCCTGTAGCACTTACCTGTAGCTAACAGCTCATTAAAAGACAGACAGAACAGCTTACCTTTGCTGTAGAGATGTCTTTATTGATATAAACTCAATTGAGAAATAGCTCTAATGGTATAATTCATATCTGCCAAATTTGAGGGTAAAATGCTTACATGCGGTTTTAGAAAGCAGCCCACAAACTCTGAGAATGGTTCCATGGGGGTCCCAGTGCTGGCAATAATGGGGCCCCCGGAGGAAGGACTGAATCTTTATGTAGTTTCAGTAAAAGCTAGATTACCAGTTTCACAGTGTGGGTGATCTTAAATTATTCACATTCTTGGGGTTTAAATTTTCCCTCAAGTCTCCCTTTTTCATATTGTTTTTATGATTGTGGATATAATTGATTTTAAAGCTCTTTTGCACTTCTGTTCACCTGCACTAACACTAAGCTGTGAGTGTCACTTTGCTATCACCGGACCCCTTAACATGAATATGCATTACATAAGAATTTTAATGAGGCAGGGGTTGGTGAATCAATCAACTCTGAGGAAGACGTGTCTAGCTGAAACTTCAGCTGATTGGTGCATGCATGTCATATGTGTGCAAGCTGTCTGTCAGTTCCCTTGTTTTTTCTCCACCGCTCTGTAAGCACCTATGTGGTGCAGGTGAGTTTCTTATTTTCATGATGTACGTTCAAGTTCTGCTTTCGTTTTGTACTCTACACTAGCTTTGTTCAAAGGTGAGCATTTCACACAAACACACTTTAGTAAAAACATCTCTATAGCAAAGGTAGGCTGTTTAATCTGTTTTCTAGCTGTTAGCTCCAGATCAGTGCTAGAGGGGTAGCAAATCTGTTTGGTTTCCATTTGTGCATATCATTAGCTGTCATGATTCCTGAAAGCACCAAGCCTGCTGTACCAGCAAAGTGTGAGACCCTCAACCTTTTGCTTGTTGACTGAACTAATAAAAAGCTGACTTCAAATACATTTCAATAGTAAAATCACTAAATAGATAAAATCATGGCCAAGTGACAGAACTCAAATAGTAAGGCTCAATGGATACAACTCCAGTAGCAGGGATCGGTCCTTGGGCCCCACCTGTTCAACGCCTACGTCTCTGACATAAGGACAGAGATCAGGAGTGAGATGAGTCTTTTTGCAGAAGACTCAAAACTGGGGGTGGTGGTGGACTGGGAGGAGTGGAAGGTGGCCCTACAGGGGGACCTGGAGGCTCTGGAAAGGTGGTCTAGAAAGTGGAAGCTGAGGTTCAATGCAGGGAAATGCAAGGTACTGCACCTGGGAGCCAGAAACCCAGGCCAAGTGTACACCCTGGGGAGGGGATGCTACAAGTCTCGATGGCTGAGAGGGTCCTGGGGGTGGTGGTGGATGTCAAGATGAACAACTAGGAAACTTGTAGGAGGGCAGCGGCCAAGGCCAACAGGATGCTGGGATGCATCGCTAGGGGGATCACCTCCAGAAGGAGGGAAGTGATACTCCCACTGTATAACTGCTTGGTGAGGCCGCACCTCGAGTACTGCGTGCAGTTTTGGAGGTCACACTTAAAATGGGACATTGAACTCCTGGAGAGGGTCCAGAGGAGGGCAACCAAAATGATTTGAGGCTTGGGGGACAGGACCTATGGTGAGAGGCTCGAAGAGCTAAATATGTACACATTGGAAGAGAGAAGGGACATGGTGGACATGATTAAGGTCTTCAGATATATAAAGGGGTAAATAGAGGAGGAGCAGTCAGGGTGCTTCAAAGGAAGGAGGGGGAAACTAGAGGGCATGGGTGGAAGCTGGAGGGGGGAGATTCAGGGGAGAAAGGAGGAGGTGCTACTTCACTGAGAGGGTGGTGGGGCCATGGAATGTGCTGCCCAGGGGGCTGGTGGAGGCAGAGACAGTGGAAGGGTTCAAGAGGGGATGGGACAGGTACAGGGGAAGGGTTCTGGTAGCAAAATCCAGTGCAGTGAGAATATCCAGGACTGGGAAGGGAGAAGCCAGAGAAGGCGAGGAGGGCAGAAGGCCAGCTTCCAGGGTGGGGGCTGACCAAATGAGCAGACACGAAAGACCATTAGGCCTAGTCTGCTGGCAATTTGGTATGTTAGTACGTTAGAATGTTATCATAAAAGTGATCAGTGGTGTTACTCAGGGCTCAATATTGGGACCATCACTATTTTCTTTTAATTATTCTGTGGTAACCAGATACAGTCAACTAGACACAATGCTTATGTGTGTGCATATATACTCGAAGCTTTCAATGCTGTTCCACATAGAAGATTGATTAATAAGTTAGGTAGGTTCAGGGTGGGTCAGAAGTTGGTCAACTGGGTGGCAAACTGGTTGGCGGGCAGAAAGAGAGTGGTGGTAAATGGTATACAGTCAGAAGAGATGCAAATCACAAATGGGGTACCTCAGGGATCAGTCCTGATGCCAGTCCTCTGATACCTTCATCAGTGACATTACAGAGGGACTAGAGGGAAGGTTTGCCTGTTTGCAGATGACACCAAAATCTGGAACAGAGTAGATGATCCAGATGGGGTGGGCAGAAAGAGAAGAGATCTGGAAAAACTGACAAAATGGTCTGAAGAGTGGCAACTGGGGTTTAACACAAAGAAATGCAAGATCACGAACATAGGGAAATGAAACCCTGAAGCTACCTATAGGTTGGAGGGGAGTTGCTGGCAATCAAAAGGGAAGAAAGAGATGTGGGCATCATCATCACAGATGACCTGAAATCATCAAAACAGACCAGTAAAACAGTAGGTAAGGCTAGAGGGATGTTGACATGTATCAGTAGGGGTATCACAAGTCGTAAGAAGGAGGTAATAATCCCTCTTTACAAGACACTTGTAAGGCCCCATCTGGAGTACTGCGTGCAGTACTAGAGGCCACACCTGCACAAGGACATTAACAAAATGGAGGCTGTCCAGAGAAGGGCAACCAAAATGGTGGAGGGACTGCATCAGAAAACATATGAGGACGGATTAACGGAACTCAATATGTATACCCTAGAGCAAAGGAGGGAGATAGGTGATATAATCAAAACATACAAATATCTTAATTAAGGGCATTAACAAGGTGAAAGAGCTAACATGTTTCAATATAAGAAAAATAGCAGGACAAGAGGACACAGCATAAGATTAGAGGGAGGCCAATAAAGGGGTAATGTGAGGAAATTCTTTTTCACAGAAAGGGTGGTGGATGCATGGAACGGCCTAGCTCAGAAAGTGGTGGATATGAATACAGTGCAGGGCTTCAAAAAGGCATGGGATAGGCATAAGGGAGCAATATAGATGAATATGAATAAATAGGCCATTGACAGAGTAAAGTCCTATAGCACATTCATAAGGTAGAAAAAATGGGCAGACTGGATGGGCCTTGCGGTCCTTATCTGCCATTAACTTCTATGTTTCTATGTTTCTATACAGTATGTATGAACATGTATATGTGTATTGTATTTGCATTTATCCAATGCTTGTGAGGATATTTGGAGGCAAATATCAATGATATTTTTGTGACCTCTGGACCTAGAGTGAGAATATTAAAATACGAGGAGAGGCTGAGGGCACTGAACATGTACTCCCTGGAAGACAGGAGAGAGTAAGTAAGTAAATGTTTATTTCTATAAGGGGCCCTTCCCAAACTCAGGGCGCCTTTACAAAATCCTACATACAATATTAAAACCACAATAATAAATAACATTATATTCAAAATAACATTTAACATAATTTATGTCACTAAAAATGCTTGATTAAAAAGTAAGGTCTTTAGATCTTTTATAAAGCTCTCCACAGACAGGTTATTGTGTATCTGGCAAGGTAGAGAATTCCACAGCGTAGGAGCCATAAAGGCAAATGTTCTTCCACCGGATGTTTTTAAGGTTACCCTGGGAATCTCTAGCAATCCCTCGCCAGAGGATCGGAGGGAGCGGGAGGGACAGTAAGAAGTCAGGAGTTCTTTCAGGTAGCAGGGTCCCAAACCGTGTAGGGCTTTATAGGTCATAAACGTGACCTTGAAAGTGATCCGCCACTGTACAGGCAACCAGTGCAACTCGCGAAGCACAGGTGTTATATGGTTGGACCTCGGGCTTCCAGTCAACAACCTAGCTGCTGCATTTTGCACCAGCTGTAAGCAGCGAATATCCACTCCTGGCAGCCCTAGATAAAGGATGTTGCAGTAATCAAGACGACTGGCAACAAAGGCGTGGACCAAGGTAGGAAGATTCTCTGATGGAATCAGGTGTTTCACCCGTGCTATATTCCTTGGATGAAAAAAGGATGATTTGACTATGACTGACACCTGCGCCCTCAGGGTCAAGCCCTTGTCAAATATAACACCAAGGTTACCTACCTGACTAGATGCCATGAGTGGGGTTCCTCCCAGAAATAAACCTGAGGGTTTTCCCACCCATGGACTTGATATTCTCACCCCTGGTTCCACCACCAATACCTCTGTTTTTCCCGGGTTCAACTTCAGCCAATTGGTACTCATCCAGTTCTGTATCTCCAGGAGGCAGTTGTTAAACAATGTACTTGACTCAAACTCCTGCTCGGGCACAAAAGACATATAGAGTTGAGAATCATCGGCATAGCAATGAAAACTCAAACCATATTGTCTTATAATGTCCCCTAATGGAAGCATGTACACATCAAATAACATGGGGGACAACACTGAACCCTGTGGCACCCCACAGTGTAGGCAGTGAGAGGTCGAGGAATAAATCCCCAACACTACTCTCTGAGTAATACCCTGCAGAAAAGATTTAAACCAACTGTGGACCACCCCCTTAGTCCACAGAGAAATCACAAGCGTTCGAGCAGCACCTCATGATCCACGGTGTCAAACGCTGCTGAGAGATTAAGGAGAACCAAGATAGAATGAGTTCTCAGATCTCTCGCCATCAGAAGATCATTCAGTACCCGTACAAGAGCTGTGTCAGTACTGTGCTGTTTCCTGAAGCCAGACTGGAGAGGGTCATAGATATTGTGGATGTTTAAATGGTCTTCCAGCTGCAAGGTGACTACCTTCTCGATAATCTTCCCCAAAAAGGGAAGATTCGAAATTGGTCTGTAGTTTTCTGGGCAGTCAGGATCAAGAGAGGCCTTTTTCAGGAGGGGATGTACTATTGCCTCCTTCAAGGGATTAGGGAAGATCCCTCTCTCCAATGATGCCACTACTATCCCAGTAAGGATCGGGCCAATAACCTCTACACATCCCACAAGTAGGTGAGTAGGGCCCGGATCCAAACTACAGCAGGTTGGACGCAAAGTCTGGATGATTCTCACTATATCCATGACTACCGGTTGACTGAAAGTGAACCAAGTTATTTGGGTATTTGTGTCCCTCAATTAATCACTGCAAGACCCAATGGGGAGGCACTGGCTAATCTCATCTCTGATAGCAGACACCTTATTAGCAAAGAACATCACAAATTCCTCACATTGTAACTGTGATAACGATCGACCGGCATGAAGACAGACTGGTTTGCACAGTCTGTCCACAGTCCAGAAGAACTGGGCCAGTCTGTTCTTTGCTGTAGCAATTTCCCTGGACAGGAACTCTGCCTTCTTATGGGAAATTGCTAACTGATAGATTTTATAGTGATCTAACAGTCTAAGCCTGTCAACTTCCAAGTGAGTTTTCATCCAGCATCTCTCCAATCTTCGGCCCTGTCTCTTCAACTCACGGATCTCCATGGTAAACCATGGGGCCCCAGGGTGAAGAGTACAGGGGCGAACATGGAATGGAGCAATGATATCCAGGGCCTTCACAACTGCCCTATTATAGGCTAGCACTAAAGACCCTGGGTCCATGCTATCCATTGGAAATCCCGAAGTCAAGCTCCACCATTAGGCCTTCTGAGGTAACTCCTCTCAAGGGCGTAACTGTACACTATCTCTTAGGGCAGGTCTCTTTCGGGGGGCTGTGAAACTGAACCTCAGCTCATGATGGTCAGACCAACTGATGGGCTCCACCTCTACATCAGAGACTTCCATCCCAAGGTGGAATATCAAGTCCAATGAATGTCCCCCCTGGTGGGTTGCAGTAGTAATAACCCATGTCAGGCCCAATGAATCAGTCAATTGGAGGAGGTTTTGTCCAAAAAGCGAGAGTTCATCATCGATCCAGGCATTGAAATCCCCCAGAATCAACCATCGGGGGGGATTCCAAAACCCTCTCGGCGATGAAATCTGCCGCCTCCCTCAGGAATTCCCTCCCATCACCTGGTGGACGATAAATGAGAAGTAACCTGAAGCCTGCACCTGCACCCACAATACATTCAAAGGAGTTGGTGCATCCAACTGGCACCTCCCTGAGGTCCAATTCCCGTCTAAAACAGACTGCAATTCCCCCGCCCCTACGGTCCACTCTCGGGTGGTGAATCACCGAGAACCCGGCTGGAACCATGGACTCCAAAATGGGAGACATGATTGGGACCTTCAACTACTTGAAAGGGATAAATAAGGTTGATAAGGACAGTCTCTTTAAGATGAGTGGCAACCATAACATGAGGGGGCACAGTCTTAAGCTGGAGGTTGGGAGGTTTAGGAGGGAGCCCAGAAGAAATCACCTCATTGAAAACAGTGGGGAGCTTTAAGACAGGCTGGGATAAACACAAGTGAACGATAAGGATCATGGGTAGGGAGGATGGGAGAAGTGGGGAGTGAGGGCATGGACATTAGCTCAAGCTGTGGACCCTGCAATACGAGCAGACTTGATAGACCAAATGACATTCTTTTGCTGGCTTCTTCGTATGTTCGTATGTTCATATGTAGGTCCAGTATTCTCACTCTAGGTCCAGAGGTCACAAAAATATCCTCACTGCAGGTCCTAATTGGTGGAAGCCAGCAGCATGAGAAGTACAGTTCTATTTATAAAACTCAAAAGTTCGTGTTCACTCCACCAACTGGTTTCAGTTCACCTGAGAGTCCCTCACATTACTTTCACTTTCTCCCACTATTGCTCTTGACTATTTCCAGATCTAGAAGTGGGTTGCCATCTGGGAACAAATGACCATCAAACAGTGTGGTTCACGTTAAACTCAGCTACAGAGTCAAGCCATACAAAAGTGAGGGTACTGGATTTCAGGAGGGCTGAATTTGGTAAGATGAGAGAGTGCCTCAGAAAAGCACTAGCAAACAGGCTAGAAGGAGAGGTGAAGCAACAACAATTCACAAAAAATACCACCAACAGCATAATCTGGTTCAAGGTCAGTTGGCATTCATCTGTATCCTCCTCCCCCGGATCGTGCCTGAAAATAGGCAGGATTTGTCTAGTGCACTTACCCAGTCAACAAAAACTAAATAAATAAAAATAAAAAAAAAATAAAACAATGGGGAATCATCAAAACTGCCATCACAGAGGCAACAAGCATTTGTGTGAAGCAAATAAACTAATCAAAACGAAAGAAAAAGCCACTGTGGTTCTCAAAAGAGGTGGCTGGGAAAGTCAGGGAGAAAAAGATAGCATTCAGAAAGTATAAGGAAACACAGAAGAAGCAGGACAGAGAGCTGTACCAGTTAAGGCAGAAGGAAGCAGGGAGGGAAGTCAGAATAGGAAAGGCCCAAACTGAAGAAAAGACAGTCAACTCGGTTAAGAAGGGGAATAAAACCTTTTATAGGTACATCAGAGAGCGTAGAAAGACAAAGGGAGGGATAGTGAGGCTGAATAGAATGAATGGTGGGGGCAGAGGGAGACAGTGAAAAGCAGGGATACTGAGCGAATATTTCTGCTCAGTATTCATAAAAGAGTAGGGGGAAGTGCCTAATCCAATTAACAGAAGCACTCTTGATAGGGGGGTCGATCCCAGTCCTTTCACAGAAGAAAGGGTTCTGCAAGAACTCCTAAAACTGAAGGTGGACAAAGCAATGGGGCCTGATGGAATTCACCCCAGAATTCTAAAATAATTAAGGGGGGAACTAGTGAAACCAGTGACTACTCTTTTTAACAAATCATGGGAGGATGGTGTGGTACCCGAGGACTGGAGGAAGGCAGATGTGATTTCCCGTCACAAAAGTGGGACCAAGACAGAGGCAGGTAACTACAGACCTGTCAGTTTGACCTCTGTGGTAGGGAAAGTGATGGAGTCACTTCTGAAGGAAAGAACTGTTGAGTACCTATAGGCCAGTGGGGCACAGGACCCAAGGCAGCATGGGTTCACAGCGGGAAGGTCATGTCAGACGAATCTAATAGATTTCTTTGATTGGGTGACCAAAGTAGTAGACCAGGGAGGGGCTGTGGACGTGGCCTACCTAGACTTTAGCAAGGCATTTGACACAGTCCCACACAAAGATTAATAGTCAAATTAACCAGCCTGGGGTGGGCCCCAGGGTGGTAGCCTGGGTAAAACATTGGCTGGACAACAGGACACAGAAGGTAATTGTAAATGGAGTCCACTCTGAAGAAAGAGGGGTTACTAGTGGGGTACCACAGGGTTCAGTACTGGGTCCAGTCCTTTTTAATGTCTTTATAAGTGACATTGCAGAGGGACTTGAAGGAAATGTATGCCTCTTTGCAGATGACACAAAGATCTAAAACAGAGTTGATACACAAGGAGTCATGGAAAGGATGAGAAGGGACTTGGCAAGGTTGGAGAAATGGTCAGAAGTATGGCAGCTAGGATTCAATGCAAAGAAGTGCAAAATAATGCACCTGGGAAACAAGAACCCAGGGGAAGATTATGCAATGGGGGGTAGTAACAACAACAAAAAAGGAAAGGGACCTGGGGGTAATCATATCAGATGACCTTAAAGTTAGCAAGCAATTATGAGAAGGCAGTAGGGAGGGCTGGGGTATACTGGGATGCATAGGGAGAGACATCACCAGCAGAAACAGGAAGTTGTTATCCCTCTGTACAGACAGTTGGTGAGACCACATCTGGAGTACTGCGTCCAGTTCTGGAGCCCCCATCTCTGCAAGGACATAGACAGGATAGAGGCAGTCCAGAGGAGGGCAACTAAAATGGTGCAGGGTCTGCAAGAGAAGCTGTACGAGGAGAGACTAAAGGAGCTTAATATGTATACCCTTGAGGAAAGAAGGGAGAGGGGACATGATAGAAACTTTTAAGTACCTCAGTGGAATCAACAAAGTCCAAGAGGGCAGCAGCTTTCAGAAAAAGAGACATGCAAGAACAAGGGGACACAATTTAAAGATAGAGGGGGACGGTTCAGGGGCAATGCGAGGAAGTATTTTTTCACAGAGAGGGTAGTGGATGCATGGAACAGCCTTCCAGAGGATGTTGTGGGGTCTAAAACTGTGGGAGAATTCAAGAATGCATGGGACAGACATAAAGCAATTCTTGTGGGGGTAGGAAGAAATAGGCTGTTGGGTAACTAGGATCTGCGGCCTATCCTGTAGATGGGCAGACTAGGTGGACCAAGCAGTCCTTATCTGCCTTCAAAGTCTATGTCTAGGTTCTGTCCAAAACAAACTGACTTGCAACCTGTCCCAAGCTTGTTTTTATTCTCATTTCTGTGGCCCCTATAGCAGCCACAATTAACAGCTTCTTGTACTGTACCTGTAGCCGATGGCAACTGCTGTTCTAAACAGCTCCAAACCGCTCCACGCACACACAGAGATGTTTATCCTTCTGGCAGACCTGCAGGATAGATTTCATGACCATTCAAAAAGCCGAAGCTGGTCACACTCCACAGAGGCTGCTTTCCCCACACCTGAAGTCAACCCTTCTAATACGCTGATGCAATGATGCACATAGAAGAGTCATGTGCATCATGGGTTATGTACCACTCAGCCATCTGAAAACAAGAAAACAACAGAGAAACTCTAAAACTGTACAAAACAAAAACTAAAAAACTAAAAGGAAATTATAAAAAATGATCAGCATTGGATAAAATAAATATTCCATGGCCCCAGGAGAAACATCTACAATATTTCATACTCGTGCTGTTTGACCTTACGACATCACTCATGGCTCCACCACTCGTGATGCCATGGGGTCAAATAGCACTCACGAAAAATTTTGTAGGTATTTCTCCTGAGGCCATGGCATATCTATCTATAATTAATATATATATATATCATATTTAACATATGTATTTCTATTATGCAAATAGGGAGTGATGGGTCAATGTCAAAGTTTGCAGATGATGCAAAATTTGTACTTATAGCAACATAAAATAATATTTTGCATTTACAATTAGAACTAGCTGAACTATATAGGTGATCCCAAATTAGCAAAATGTTTCTTTATCCATGATAAGTTTCCAAAGGCTACATACCATATATGGGGACTGAAGCGGAGGGCGTCAAATTGTGTAAAGGGCCTGAGCAATGAAGTGCTGGACAATGTAAAACACTCTGGTCAATGTGATGAGTTCTCACAAAATTCAGCTTGATTTAGGCCATGTAAGGTAAACATAACCTGCACAAACAGAAAGGTGGTTCTGCCTCTGTATGGAGCATTAGTCAGACCACGTATGGCGTATTGTGTCCAGTTTATGGTATCACCGAATAAGTGAGAGATCTTAAAACTTGAAAGGGTGCAAAGAAGGGCTACTGAAATGATCCAGGGGTTGGGATAAAAAACTTACGAGGAGAGACTGGGAAATCTGCATCTGTTTACACTAGAAATTAGGAGATTAAGAGGTGATGTTATCACGGTGAATACATATTTACTGTATCTAATAATGATATTAGACTATGTCTTCATCTGGATTTCAAGACTAGAAAGAAAACGGGAGTGCGTAATCATGAATTGAATGTTAGTCATTTCAGAACCAAAAGAAGCCAGATTGGTTCTCAGAGAGGGTAGTTGGAATGTGGAACAATCTGCCAACTGAAGTGGCTGAGAGTGAAAATCTGAGCATTTTCAAATACAGACTGTATAAATATTTATAGGGGGCAGGGCCACATACATACTACCATTAAAACAGTGGTCAAGCTAGAAGGGCTAAAGCCTCCTCTTGTCTGTAATTTCTATGTTTCTATGTGCCATTATGCCATGACCATGTCTCATTACTGTGTGCTGGAGAGATAAAAAGGGAAAGAGAGGACAAGGGGTGTTCCTATATACACAGAAGACAGTATAAAATCTACAAGTATTAAGTTTATGGGGCAGAGCAAGCACACAAAAACAACATAAGAACAGGACACATGAAACTTATTCTGCAACCAGTTAACTTGTTACTGTTTGAGTTGTTAATGCTTTTCATTCAACAACTCTTAATTATATTGTGTTTACTGGGGGGAAACAAATCAGCTAGTTAGCAACTCAATGCAGTCTCATAAATGGAATGTTCTTCTAAATGGCTGCACAATAAGTTTAATGTGACCTGCATTGTAACTACACCCATATTGTTTCTGTATGTTTACTTTGCCCCATATCCTGAATCTCTGAAGTTGCTATATTGTCCCATATACTGTACATTGTGTCACTCCTCACCCTTTTTCTCTTTCTATCCGTACTGAAGACAGCACACCCCGGCATGGTCATGTCTTCGTCATCAAATCATCAAATCAAATCATAGTTTATTTCTATTGCACTTTTCAGATATCAAAGCACAGCACATAAAAACATACATCAACAATAAATAAGAATTAAAATATAAAACGCAATAAAAAGACAGCAAATAAAAAAACAGCAAGGGGCTAATCAAAGGCTGAAACAAACAACTCTTTAGAGACACCTTTAAGGATTCTGTGGATGGACACTCTCTAGTCCGTAATGGTACTGGGTAGTCCATGTTTCCATGATTGGCACTTGGTCCAGGCTTGCCTTAATCACCACTGCATCCATATTACACATCTTGTTCCCCAAGCTCCTAGCATTGTTGCACAAAACCATCCAGATCTCCTGTTTCTCCTCTTATGAACTAACCCATTCTCCTTGCTCTCTGACCTCCAATACGGCCTTGTCCATCTCCCTCTTCCTTTATCCTATCTGTTTTTTCTGTGGTTTCTCTTCTGCAACTTTTCCCAGATTTCCCCGTTTCCTATCTCTTCGCTTTCTGTTTCTGATTTCTATTTTTCTAGTGGGGTAGAGTCATCCAGACCTCTTTCTCAAGTACATACACATATCTGGTTTTTATCTGACCTCCCTGGCTACTTTAAAGGGCCCTCAAATTACTCTTTAAACCTGTGCCCTAGCCTCCAGTGCCCTCCTCAGAAAGGAGAAGGCCATCCCTCTTGTTAAGCCTTCTATCCCTCCAAGAGTGGCCTCACTCCCCCGGGTATCTCATTCCTCTTCCCTTCACTGCTCCTTCAGCCATGTGCTGAAGTGAGTGAAAGATCAAAACACTTCACCTCTTTTCCCCGTCCCAAACTGGCAAGATCTCAGAAAAGATCACTGAGGCTGCCACCTGTTTAAACTTTCCCCTAGCTTCATAAAGCTAGCTGTCCCTCCCCCAGGGATCTGCCGGCCTGATCATCAGTCACAAGGTGGACAATGATGTCAAGATCACGCCCCCTTTCCCCTCACTGATCTATCTCATTGTACTTTCTACACTTGACCCCTTCTGTTTCAGGCCACCCTATGCTCTCCACTGCCTCCTCTCAAATATCCAAGGACACTAGCTGCCTCTCTGTGAGGGTCCTGTATCTTACCTGTGACCCTGGCAAAGTTCTCTGCAAAACTACAGATGCCAGCTGCAGATGCTGCAGCATACTCTGGCACTCACACTCCACAATGCTCATGTAGATGTTTGCAAGTGTAGGGATTAATTCTCTCTTCTGTGAGCCTGCTTCAGCTCTTTCCCCAATCAGATGCTGTACCTATTTTATAGGCTGTAACTAAACACTCCTCTCAAAACAGGGCACAATATTCTCCCCGCTAGTTTCCCCGCACTGAAGTAAAAGTTAAAGACATTTAAAGAACAGCTCCAACTTTTAACAAAGCTGAATACAAATAGTGTTATTTTAATCATTAGAATATGTTCTGAACACAGGTTTCTGATTGTTTTGTGGTCCTTTGTATTTGTGACTCTAGTATTCAAAATGACTACAATAGCTGAATACTAAAGAAAGCAAGTTTCATGTTTCTAGTACAGTATTCAAAATGAAGCATTCAAATACAAATAAGATTTTCATTTTGATTTACTTACAGAACAAATCCTTTATGACCTTGTGGAGACACCGTGGACTGTTCATTTTTTTTTTTAAGTTCACCATGCATGCACGCGCAGCAAACATTTTATTAGGACAGTAGCTTTTGAAGGGTGTGACACTGTCAGTCCAATGCAGAGCGGCCTGCAATCAGGCTGATCATGACAGTACTCTGGGATGCTGGGTGGCAACTTCATGTATTTCAAAGGAAAGAGCCAACCCAATCATAGGCAGGCTCTTTCCTTTGATCTACGCTGCTCAGCAAGTACAGCTGATCTGTCATGATCAGCCTGCTGAGGAATTACACCCTGTAGCAAAGAAAATTATCCATCGATGTCTGTTGCTGGTGCTACCATAACTGTTCACATATTCATTGCAAAAAAACTTTGTTAATGCATCAGTTAGGGTTGATAGCACAGCGACAAAAGCATGGAAATTCCACATGAGGGTTACCACCCCTACCACCCCACTATCTCCCTCCTCCACACTACAACAAGCATCAGGGTGTGCCATGGGGTCATCAGGCCCAACTGTCACCCCATTCAATGTGTAAACAAACTAACATGCTACAGTATAGGAGAATGGGGGGAGAGTTAGACCTGACAACCCCATGGCACACCCCAACACCAGTTGTTGTGTGGAGGGTGGAGGGGTGGGGTGGTAACCCTAACATGGAATTTCCACACTTGTCACTGTGCTATCAACCCTAACTGATGCATTAATAAAGTTTTTTGCAATGAATTTCCTTTCTTTTTGAGAAAGTGGAATGTAGCTGGTATGTGTTTGTGGGAGTGTGGGCCCTCTGGGCCCTGTGCTCCACTGACACTGCCCATTTTTTTCTAATGGTATGGATATGTTGGAATGATGGCCCTCTGGACACTACACTCCCACTTATACATAAATACGGAGCCATGCAGTAGCTCCATAGTACTGAAAAGAAACCCTTGTAACACTTTTTTGGCAATATCTTAGTAACCGTAGCAATGATAAAAAAAATTGACTATAGTTGTAATCATGACTTTGAAACCTCCATGCAGACTAATGGTGGACTAAGCTGTGGGTAGCAAAAAATCCATATCTCGAATAGTTTTCAAGATATGGGTGCCGAAAGGCGCCATGAGTGCTGCAATGTTTTTACTTTAAACTTCAGCCTAAAAGACCTGTAATTACTGCTGAAAAGCAGATAATTGTTTAAACTGTTGAATTTAGAGCCGATTTACAGAATGAAGTGCTAACAGCCCTTTACTGATTATCTGTCTCTGCTAAGTCCCTTTGGTGCCTAAAACTCTTTTGTCTTGCTAATTTTCCCTGCTGCGACTGTCTACTGCACACCCCTCACCCTGCTCTTAAATATTCCCTGTCTTTCTCTCTCATCTGCAGCTGAATTCTGCCCCTGACCAGGGCTCTCAGCTCAGCCAGATCCTCAGGACTCAGCCCCCGGACAGATGGCATCCCTGGAGCCGCCGCCCGAGACCGCAAGCCCGGCCACAAAGCCTGAAGAGGTACTGCTGCTCTCCTGCCCATCCCCCAGCCTCCCGCCCTATCTCAACTATTTTATTTATAGCTGTAGCAAGTCACATGAGCTGAAATTACTAGCAGTCTACTTTCCCATTGGCTCCTTATATTCTCTCACCACTAGAGGAGACACGGGAACCTTTGCTCACCCTACAGCTATCTCTGCACTACCCTCACAGGCACCTAAACCTATCTCCTGCCACTATGCCACCCATGAGCATGTGCCTGAGATACCCACATCACCTACTCTTGGCATTATTGATCTGCACCATCCTAGGGCTGGCAGTTACGCCAGCTTCACCAATTACATATCCAGATATTCACCGTGAAGCTGCTACCGTAAACTACATTGGGATGCTGCCCTACACCCTGGCTCTCTGCCACACACTATCTACCCACACTACCCATCGCAAACTTGTGCCTCTCTTACTTGCCTGCCTGACCTACTGATCACATTGCTCAAAATATGTTCAACTGCTCCCTGTAGTGTACAACTACCTGGATGCAGTTCTATGTGATGTGGGCGACTGCGGAACAGCGCCCCTCAGAAGAGCAATGTCAAGGTGGTGAAAACAATTTTGCCACCCTGACAACCTTGGCGCACGGAAGAACAGCCCTGGGGACTAAAAATACTTGCTTTCTGTGAGGGCGCTGCGCCCACCCACACCCCCCCATGTGGGGGGCTTCACCCCCGCACTCCCTACTTAAGGATTCTCAACTCCAGGGGAGTGCCAAAAGAAAAAAAAAATAAGATTCTGGGCTGGGCGCAAGAAAAGCACAGTAGCACCGAGACCCAGACCCAAACCCGGAACCCCAGCACTGCAAGTGGAGGCCAACTCCCAACACCACGGCTCAGCTCGGCAGCCGACTGCAATGCCACCCCCTACATCCCTTCTGCTGCCTTCCAGGCCATGCTCACCATGCTCACTCCCACCCCGTGCATGTGTACACGTAGCAACATCCTGTTGCTAGGGTGGCCCACCCCACCACATCCAGTCACCCTCCCTGCCCCCCTTGCCTTTCAGACTTTCACCCATATCGTGTCACCATTTTGGATGGTGATGTGATTCAGGCACTCACCTCACGTGCTCCCCACAGATGCCATGCTCGATGCTACTCAGCAACCCCTAAATACTGCAAAGCTAGATTCCTGCTCCTCCTCCTGCTTGCTGGTGATGTCCACCCCAACCCTGGTCCCCCTTCAGTGAACTCCCCTACCCCCCTTAGCACACCCTCTACTCCTCTAGCCCTCCCGAATGGCCTAAAATTTATCCACCTAAATGTCTGCAGCCTTACCAACAAACTACCCATACTGCAGGTCATGGTCCTCGAATATAAACCTGACATCATCATCATTTCAGAAACGTGGCTCTCGGGACATATCGTGGATCAAGAAGTCCTTATACCTGGATTCCCTTTAACTCAGATGGACAGACACGGACGAGGTGGTGGAGTGGTGATCTATGTCTCTACCTCCATACAACACACAGTTGTGTTGAAAGTCACCTCTCCTTCCTCTCACAAAGCTATCCTCAACCTGAAGCTTCCCTACTCCTGCCCCCTATTTATTGCAGGAGTTTGCTGTCGTCCAGGCCAACCCCCTTCCCAAGTCACAGATCTGATCAAGAAACTAACAGCCCTGGTCTAGTCAGGGGAGCTGTGCATACTGGGCGACTCTAACATCAACTGGCTCTCTAGCACATTAGCCAAAATTTGCTCCGACATACAGTAGTAGGCCCGAATTTGTCAAACAATTTTGTGAGATTCCCTATTTATCCTTCTCAAAATTGAGGGAAAAAAATGCTCTAAAATTCTTTTTGTTATACCTACAGAAAGAGGCCAGTTCCTATTACAGTACGTAAGTGAAATATGGTAGATTTTCAACTATCAGATGAGACAACCCTGTCTGGGTAGCAGTGAACACACTAACAAACAAAACAAAATCCCTAACTAAAGGTTTCAGAATTCTCAATAGGGATTTTTAAAAATCCTTTGACTATTTCGGTGCTACTACTGTAGAGTCGCTAAACTTGACACAGCTGATACAGGAACCCACTCACCTGAACAACAAAACTAATAACCATTCCCCTCTGGATCTAGTCCTCACGTCGCATCCCCAGAGGGTCAAGGCTGCTGGCCACCTTCCTGATGCACTAAGTGACCATCACCCCGTATACATGGTGCACAAAATACATAGGCAAAAAATACCATGCAAAATTCTCCTAACCCACACCTACTCCTCCCTTGACACTCTACCTCTTCATCTGACCTCACTAACACTGACTGGTCCCCACTAGCCGTCTGCACTTCAATCGATGCTGCGCTCCAACTGTTCTGTGATAAGTTCCTTCACATTTGGAAGCAACATGCGCCACTGTGTAAAACCACCTGCCCTGAGTAACCCCTCAGCTCCTGTCCTGTCAAAGAGCCCAGGACACTGCTTGGCGTAAACACAAGATAACCAACTGCCCCAGGGACCTCCAACATCACAAGGGGCTTCAAAACAAGTGTACCAAAGCTATCCGGCTGGCCAAAACTGAACACTACCAGGCTAACTTCCAAGATAACGCAAACAAATCTTCCAAATTCTGGAAAGTTGTCCAGTCCCTCTTTTCTCCTTCCACCAAGCCCCCCATTCCTACCCTTAGGCTAAATATGTTAGATATCTCAGATCCTATGGCTGTCACTGACTGCTTTAACTCCCATTTCCTGTCCTGCACTGCAATGCTCCAAGTGGCCCCCTGATGCCCATGCAGCTCTCCGGTTGCCCCCTATCCCTGGATGATACCGGTCCACCTCCATTCCCTGTTTCCCCTTCCTCTACTCCTCCAGCTCCCTCTCTCTCTCTCTCTCTACCCCTTTTGTATTCACCCACATCTCACTGGCTGCTGCCTTACAAGCCCTTCAGTCCATTAACCCTGCCAAAGGCTCCACCCCTGACAGCCTGGATCCTAAGCTCCTCTCTCTGTCTGCTCCTGCCATCACCTATCCTATATCCCTCTTACTAAACCTCTCCTTTGTCTCGTCCATTGTCCCTACAGCTTGGAAACATGCTACAGTTTTACCGCTCTCTAAATGGGGAGATTCCTCCTCCCCTAGCAACTACTGCCCTATCTCCCTCTCCTTCCAACTCTGGCTAAGCTCCAGGAGCACATAGTACTTGAATAACTCTCCTCCTACATTAATGACTCCTCCTTTCTCACTCCATTCCAATCTGGCTTTAGAAAACACCACTCCACCACCACTTCCCTGTTACGGCTGACTGACACTATCGCCACGGGCATGGACAAAGGCCTCATAACCTCAGCTATTTTTATTGACCTGGCCAAGGCCTTTGATATGGTCTCCTACCCTATACTCCTGTCCTATCTCAGGTCCGCTGGTCTCTCCCCTAATGCCACTGACTGTTTCAAGTCCTATCTGTCAGGCAGAACACAATCTGTCTGTATGGTGGATGCCATCTCCTCACCCCTCCCCATTACCATGGGAGTCACCCAGGGATAGGTACTTGGGCCTATCCTTTTTTCAATCTTCCTCAACGATCTCCCTCAGTTTTGCTTATCGACTAACATACACATGTACGCTGATGACACTGTACTTTTCACAACTGGCAAATCTGTCCCTGATGTCACCGCCAGGCTCCAGCTCAATTTCAACAATCTACAACACTGGCTAAGTGAGCATCACCTCTTTCTAAACTCAAAGAAAACAGTCTTCATGACTTTCGGTACTAGGCAGAGGTTGGCAAGACTCTCCTCCCTACCCGCCTTTTGCACCATCGATGGGACTTTATTACAGGACACCTCTTCCTTCCGCTACCTCAGAGTTTGGCTGGATAGGTATCTAAACTTCTCTGTCCACATCGATGCCATCCTGAAGAAACTCTGGCCTAAGCTAGGTGCCCTCTATCTTAACAGGGGTAGCATCCCTTGTCCGGCTAGGTGCCAACTGGAACATAAAATGATACTGCCAACTTTCGACTATTGCGAAGTTGTGTCCGGGGCTGCCCCTCAATCCTCCTTATCCAGGCTGGAACCTCTCTTTAACTCCTTCTGCCGGTTTGCCTTGGATGCCCCTGCTCTGACACACCACTGCACTCTTTACCGCTCTCTAAATTTTCCCTCACTTGTTGGCAGGAGAACCTTGCATGCGCAAAGTTTACCTCAAAATTCTGGCTAGGCTCACTGCCCCCTTACCCGCCGCCTCCTTATCTGCCCCTCACTCCTCCAATTACACCCTCCATTCTGATGACTCTCGTTCTCTGAAAATACCATACAGAAATACTACATCCGGCCAAATGGCATTCTCCGATCGCCTACCTAAGCTCTGGAATCAACTACCAACCCAAATCCTCCACTCCTCTTTGGCCTATTCTCTCTTTACATCCCTAGCAAACTACATAGTGATGAACTGCAACTGCACCTAGCCCCATGGGGCCCTGCCTAGCTGTTGGTCTATACCTCCTCCTTCCTCCAGCTGGGCCTGATATGCCCCCTTCCTAACCCCTCTTGCAACCCTAGTACTTTCTGCAACCTAACACTTTCTGTCACCTCTCCTGTATCATCCCCTTCCTGAGTACCTATCGCTATACCTCCTGCCAGTCTCTATGTATCCTAGTCTAGAAATGTTATTAGCTATGGTTGGTTGTAATCCTGTACTGTCTGTCTATATGCTGTTAAGCGACTTCCTGATGTACGTATGTATCCTGTTGTATTACTTATTGTTCCCACTCCCTTTCCCCTAGGATGTACTGTGAGACAAGCTTTTGTTGCTCAGTGTAACCTTCCTGGTGAAACATTTCAATAAATAAATAAAAATAAAATGTTAAAGGGACACTGTCAACCTGTTTTTATCATATTGTTTCTAGCTGAAATCCCACGTTTTATGATTGTTTACCCTCTCTAAACTTCACTGATGTTGCTTTTTGTTTTGTCTGTGTCCTTGCTTAGTAGAACTGAAATGCATGGCAATGTATATTTATAAACAACCTTGTTTTTGTTTACAATCCTGGTTCTGTTCTTACAGCGTACTTCCTGAGCATTAGAAACATACCCAAACAGTGCAGTCACTCATAAGGCAGTAGCCTCCTGAACTCCCACTGCAATATGAGGGGCTAGCCTGTTTTGTGGGTGTTCCCAAGTCCAGAAAAGATGCATTTGGAGCTGATTAAGGAATGTAAACAAACGTGTTTTGGTGTGATAACACCAGTATGTTGGGCAGACTGTTTTTTACTTTTTTAAAGAAAATAAGACTCAGAATCAAACTACCAGCTACATCAGCAATCTTTACAGAATGCTAGCAATCATAAAATATGTTTTTTAAACTAGGTACACCTTGAGACCTAAGGGGGTTGACAGTGTCCCTTTAACCTATGGGAAATTTCTCAACTTCAGAATGCTGTAACTAGCTAAGTTGGATAGAATCTCACACCTGCAAAAATACCAACTTTCCAAATTTAGACTCTGCTGGGCCCCCTATTTAACTTATGTTCACCCTAAAACGGGTATAGGATAATTACCCCTCTTATCCTGGAGGATACAGCTGGCTCAATACTCAATACAATACCTTGCTAACTAAGCGTGGGACGACTGCGAACTGAGATTTCTACTCCCCTTAAATATTTTCCCCTCACTTTAATGTGCCTCCTAGTTACTTCTTACAGAGACACAAAAATTAAATTCTCTGAAGATCTTATAGTACGCATTACTGGCTTTATTCTGTCAAAATGTTTTTTTGATTGTATTGTTATATGACTACCAATTTTGTTACGAACCTGAGTCTTTGGGATTGCTTGTGTTCCTCTGTTCTGCCTCTAGGTATTAGCCGGAGATTGCAGAACATATACACACTTATAGCTCGACTCATCTCTTGATGCCATAAAAATGATTAGAGGGACTTGCACAGATACAGTAGAACTGACTCATGTGCCTATGTCCAGCAAATCCTGTCTTGCAGCTCATCCCTTTTGCGAGTATAGTCTTTATCTTAATGAGTGCACACTGCTATAAATAATGACAACATACTGTTAAATTGAAATGCATAGGTCTCTTTTTACATCCTCTGACTTTTCCACAATAATAACCTATCCTTTACCCTCACCCTTTGATATCTAATTACAGCAGGTGGAACACAAGCTCTGTTTCCGCTCTAGCAGGTAGATCAGAATGGATAGGGATCCTACCTGTAATTTCCTGTATGCTGATTGTAGGTAACCTATTGATACTGTTTCCTTTCCCTACCCCCACAGAGATTTAATTTTTACCCTCCCCCCCTCTTTTTTCCTACTCCTTCACCGTAAGATAGGTGTGTCTAATGTTTAAGTACATGTACTCAGCTTACTGTCATAGGCTTCGGCCACTTGGTTGAATGTTTGTGCATTTCCTTGTCTAAAACTAATAAAAAAGTTACAACAGAATGCTGTAACTATGGGCCCATTAAATGGTTTGTGACCAAGCCACCAAAAGGCAGATCTGTGGGACCAGGGCTTGCCACCCTGCAAATATCAGCCCAAAAGCACAATCTACCTTGGCACAATGAAGTGACAAAGAAAACAATACATGCGACAGTGTTGTCAAGCATTGTTTTTGTGACAACAAAAATGTTTTCTTAACAAAAATGTTTTCATGACATCCCTATACCTTGTAATGAAATGCCGCGCACAAAAAAATGTTTTTGGAAAGTTTTTGCGAAAGTTTTCGGAGTGCCCAAATAAATTTTTCCATAGGCTAAAATGGGACATGAAAAACCTGCATAACTTTTGAATGGATTAGTATTTGTTCACCCAATCTTCAACAGGCACTAGTATAACCCAGACCACATATAGACATGCAAATTTGAATCCACTCAGATACAGTCTTCAGTCCTTTAAGCCCGACCAAAAAATTTGCAAAAGTTGGATATTTTTCACTTTTGTGAAGATCTACAGTTCTGCAACTGTACATCCAACTGGAACACAACTTTCCAGATCTAGAGATCTGTGGTTGGATGCCACAGATGCAAAATGTCAGGCAAATTGGGACAAACGGTTGAAAAGTTGAAATGCAAACTCTGGGGTTTAACATAGAAGTGGCTGTGAAACCTTAACTATACTGGCCCTACTGGGCCAGTATAATATATAAATATATATATATATATATATATATATATATACATACACACACACACACACACACACACACATACATATACGTACACACACACACACACACAGTATATGTATATAGAATATATACATATATACACACATATATACACAAATACACACATATACAGTATACACATATACACACATACACACACACATACACACACACACATATACATGCACACACATATACACACATATATACATACACTTGTGTATACACACACACACACACACACACACACACAGTGGTTGTTATAGAAACGTTCACCAGTACTGCCATGTATGACTCAGTACTACTCCATTCTGCTCAGTGCAGTGCTCAGTGTGGTGCGGTGGTCAAGAGGAGGAGCCTTTATGTGGTGCATTATAATTGTTATTTGGATGCATTTCCTAGGTTACCCACAGGATGGCTACCACAGGTCATCTGAGTGGTACTGCCTGCCTGCAGTGCGATCGTGTTTCTTTCTCTTTATGTACCTGCAGTGGCATTCTGTTGCACTGCACTTAATTGAGAAAAAAAAAACTAGCTACTGTAGCTACAACATTTCATCTCAGGAATTTTTTTCCTTTCATTTTTTTCATTTTTTCAATTTTTGCAAAAGGCAAGGTAAGGCAAATTTTATTTAAGAGACTCCCATCCCGGAGGTTCTGGGCACCAAAAGTTTTAAAAATAAATACTATACATTATAAAACAAAATGCATAAGAATATCTCAAACACAACATAACATAAAACAAAATTTATATAGACATTAGCCTAAGCAGCAACAACAAATACTTAAAAAGCCAGGGCTAACCTAAAGGTAGATTCTAAAAAAAAGCAAAGAACTATAAAGCATAGTCTGGGAAGGCCTGATTGTACAAGAAGGCCTTGAGGCGGGCTTTAAATACCTCCACAGAAGGGGCCTTCCTAACAGCTGGAGTAAGTGAATTCCACAGGATGGGAGCGGTGGCACCAAATGCTCTATCACCAGCTGTTTTTAATCTCATCCTGGGAATCACAGGAAGGCCCATAGAGGAGGAGTGGTGGGAGTGGACCGAGACAGCAGGACTGAGAAGGTCTTTCAGGTAACCAGGGCCCAGGCCATGTAGGGCCTTAAAGTTGAGTAAACACACCTTAAAGAGGACCCTCCACATAACTGGTAGCCAGTGCAGTTGACGCAGCACCAGAGTAATATGACAATACTTAGACTGTCCTGTCAACAGCCTCGCTGCCACATTCTGCACCAGCTGCAGTCGGCGCAGGTTACGCCCAGAGATGCTGAGATAGAGTGCATTACAGTAGTCTAGCCTGGACGTCACAAAGGCATGTACCAAGGTGGGGAGGTCCTGTGGCAGAACTAGGGGCTTTATCCTGGTGATATTCCTCAGATGATAAAAACTAGTATAGACAGTGGAAGACACCTGAAACTCAAGTGCAATCCACTGTCAAGAATAATGCCCAGATCCCGCACCCTAGAGGAGGCCTTCAATGGTACCGAGCCAAGAAAAAGCCCTGTCTCTGCACCAGAGGTCAACCTATCATGCCTTCTGTTCAACTCCACCACCAGTACCTTCATCTTATCGGGGTTCAGTCGCAACCAGCTGGAGGCCATCCAGTCATTGATTTCAGAGAGGCAACTATTAAGCACTTCCACTGCGCGAGATGTTCCAGGGGCAAAGGAAAAATACAGCTGGGTATCATTGGCATAACAATGAAAATCCAGACTGTACTTCCTAATGAGCTGTCCCGGGGCAGCACATACATGGCAAACAACATTGGCGACAAGATCGAACTCTGGGGAACCCGCATGACAGGTGGCCAGGAAGAAAGAGAAATTCCCCATCACTTCCCTCTGCCTCCTGTTAGATAGAAAAGATTCAAACCAGCAGATGACAGTGCCAGCAAGTCTGCAGAATTCCCTTAGGCAGTCAAGTAACACTCGATGGTCCACCGTGTCAAACGCTGAAGAGAGAGATCAAGGAGAACAAGAATTGTCCCTTCCCCTCGATCTCTAGCCCTAAGGAGGTCATTATACACCTGAATCAGCACAGTTTCTGTGCTATGCTTCACATGAATCCCAGACTGGAGTGGCTCGTATAGATAACAGGCCACAAGATGCTCCTCAAGCTGAAGTGCCACCACTTTCTCCACAATATTACCCAAAAATGGAAGATTGGAGATAGGACGGTAATTTGCATTGATTTCAGGGTCCAACAATGTTTTTTTCAGAAGGGGTCTCACCAATGCCTTCTTCAAGATATCGGGAAAGACCCCTCCAACAAGGAAAAACTGGACAATCAAGGCAAACACCGGGCCAGCGGAGTCAACACATCTCATTAAGAAATGAGTTGGCACCAGGTACAGTTTGCAAAAGGTGTCCCAAAGCTTGGAAGCAATCTCAATGACCTCAGCCACCTCCATCGGTCTAAACTCACCCCAACCAGGTGGAGAGCTCTCTGGTCACCCATGGCGACCACTGTCGGCCAAACTCTGACCCACTGGTGGAACCGCCTGCCTGATGGCAGACACCCTGTCCAAGAAGAACTGAGCAAACTCTTTGCACAATGCATTAGAAAAAGCTACCTTCGGCTGTAGACAGGAAGGATGGAGAAGCCTGTCCACAGTCTGAAAGAGCATAGTTGGTCAGTTCCTCCTAGCAGAAATCTCCCTGGACAGGAATTCTGCCTTCTTATGGTTGATTGCTCCCTGGTATGCACCATAGTGCACACACAAGGCCAGTTTATCAACCTCCAGGCCAGGCTTCCACCAGCAGTGCTTTAATCTCTGACCCAAGGTTTTCATCCTCTTGAGCTCACCATCATACCAAGGGGGCCTCAAGTGAGAAGACCTGGGTCATACACAGATTGGTGCAAGGGAGTCGAGCGCAGCAGCAAGGGCCTTATTATAGGCATCCACTGCCACGCACACACCCCCAACGCATGCACTATCCACACTAGATAGGTCAGCCACCACCAGAAAACCCTCAGGGGTCAACCCCCTCAAAGGGCGATAGCTGACCATCTCTGCAGGGGGAGGGCTACCGGGGGGCCCCAAATGAGAACTTCATCGTGTAATGATTGGGCCAAATGACCCGATCAGTCCTGAGACTATTAATCTCAAGCCCCAGTGAGAACACCAAATCCAACATGTGACCACCCAGATGAGTTACAGAGGAAACACCCTGTGCAAAGCTCAAGGAAGACATAATCTGGAGGAAGTTGGAACCAAGCCGAGAAGATCCGTTGTTGGCCCAGATGTTGAAGTCCCCCAGCACTAAACATCTGGGGGCCTCCAATATCTACCCAACCATGAAATTGGCCACCTCCTGCAGAAAGTATCTCACTGCCCCAGAGGGGCAATAAATCAAAAGAATCAGGCAACCTGTGTCCGGACCCCCATGGATGGCCACACATCCAAATGAATGTGGTGCTCTCACTGTGTGCAGGGTAAAGCCTAGTTCGGATCTAAAACAGATAGCTACCCCCACCCCTGCATTCCACTCTGGGGCAGTGCACCACGGTTTATCTGGACGGGACGGCAGCCTCTAAAACTGGGCCAGCATCATCACCAATCCAGGCTGCCATAATGCAAGCCAGATAGTCTGAAGAAACTAAGTCTGCTATAATTGCAGTCTTGTTTCTGACCAATCTGGCATTGCAAAGCACCACTCTCAGGGGACTGGTGGACAGTGCAGCCCCTCTGGCTACCTGCCCACTTAGTCTGGTGAGAACCCTAGTGATGGGAACTAAATAGTCTGTCCTCTCTCTAGGACCAGTCTAATCCCAGGGCACCCCACTACCTCACTCCTACCACCAACCGCAGTGCATGGGGCACCCTGACCCAGGCAAAGCACGTGGTTTCTCCCTATTCCAACCTCCTTACATCACCTAGCTGTACTAACAGATACTGGGAGGCTGACAAAACCTGAGTACGTTCCCCAATGTCCACTGTGCAAGCACTTAAAAGATATTTATAATATTTGTAATATTAGCTAGTTGCTTATACATAATTTCTCCAGGAGAAAAATTCACCTAGATAATTAATGAAAAATAAAAACATAGCTACTGCATACTACTTTTCCTCGCAGGAATTTTTTCCTTTAATTTTTTTTAGATAGTTAATGTGTAGAAATGAACTTAGAATGCATTTAGAACTTAATAGCAGATCTATAAAAAATGGATCTGTCATTATAAAAATGGAAGAATGCTACCGCAATCAATGTAGAAATTATCTTCAAATTGGCACTGTACAAAGCTCCCAAAGTGTCAATTAACATTATTGATGATCACTATAAAACCAAAGCCTTGGCTGTACTTTTACAAGTACATACAGTACTTCAAAGACCAGCATACAGCTAACCTGAATGAACCCCGTGTTATAACAAGTAGAAAATGAACTTAGTCCAATAGCAGCACAAACCTAAAATGATCTGTGTTTATAAAAACACATGTGTACTACTGCAATTAAATTATCTTCAAATGAGAACCATCTGTACAAATTTCCCGAAGTGTCAATTGATGATCACTAAAAAATTAAAGCCTTGGCTGTACTCTTAGCTGATCTCTTGCATATTGACTGGTCCTTTCTACAGTGTGCCCTGAACTTTTTTATCACAGGAGTTCATGACATTACTTGCTCTCCAGGCCACTTTGACTAGGCACAGAGTTTAAGTTAATGAAGACCAGAAACACAGCCTAGGGTGCCTACAAAAATTCAGTCTGACTAGGATGTCTGCAGGCACCTATGGAATGAGTGTAAATTAGGCCTTAACTTAGCTACAGGTACATATAGTACTTCAAGGACTAGCATACAGCTAACCTGAATGCCCCCCTCCAAAAAAATTGAGACATTATTAATTAGTTAATCAGTTCGAGAACCACTGCAACCCCTCTGACTCTTGAAATCAGTGTGGTTAAGTACACCATCCAAAAATAGTAGCAGACTTGTTTAAGGGCCATTTTTTACAATTTAGAAAACTGTACATATCCTACTGCCGAAGGGGAGCAAACTACATATTTACTTAAGAAGAACACAGAGCCATGTTATACAGTACAATTTTCTTTTTAATTCAGAAAGCTTCCCAGTGGCATGCATTTAAGTCTCCAACCATATTACATGTAATAAGGCAACAAGTGCAAAGGTGGGAAAACGCCAGTATGTTCCCCAATGTCGGCTGTGCAAGCACGTAAAACCTGAAGTGAAAGAAAGAAATCTAATTTTGAAAGTGATAGAAAAGACTATGAACAGGGCTGTGTGTTTTCTTGAGACATTATATAAAAAGGATCAAAAAGTATGGGAAGATATAGGAATAGGGGACAGTCTCAGAGTAAAACACATAAGAACACCTGCATGCAGATGTCACTCATTCAAAACTGTTCAATCTGCTCTTCAGCCTCTCAAGAGATAATCAATGGACCTGTAGATGAGAAGCACAAATGACACAACATCATATCACACAAATACTATAGCTCTGATGCTATGAGTGAAGTCTGGGGGCCGAAAAGAAAAACAGATACTGCATACTTAAAATAGTGAAAGTCTACAAATGTGCAGTTTCTGCACTCCCGATCATGGCTAGACAAGTTGTTGGAGATGGGCACAATGGACTCCTAGTGCAGGTGATAGTGATTTTGGAAAACAGGAAAAAATAGAGTACTAAATGAAAAACAAAAAATATAAAACAATGTGCAGGAGGGACCACTCATCTATTTGCACCATGGATCAGTGTCCCATAAGGGCAGTAAGGTGATTCACAAAAGATATGAGCTTCATTTCATACAGTACATACATAGATACATACTATATACAGTACATGTGAAGCTAACAGTGCTCGATATGTATCCAAATCATGAAATGGAAGTCTAATTAGTCTGTTACCTTTTAAAAAAAAGATTGTTTAGAAAAATAGAACAGTGTCATTAATTGAATGGCACTCAATATCCATTTGACAAGTGAGTAAGATTTGGGGGTGCAACTGAATCAATTGATCATGGGTTAAAAAAAGTACACTGAAAGAAGACATAAAAAAAATGACCTGTCTAACATGCCAGATTGAAAAAGTCAACTAGTCAACAGTCATCACTGTACCATGTCCAACTTGGATAACATATAATAGTTTTAAACTGGTCATCGGTCTGTATGGTGAAACCTGATTTTATTTTTTTTTATTGATTCACACGTACAGTTGTGGGGAAGGGGGTAGCAACTAAATCAACTGATTACAGGTTAAAATGAGCATTAATAGCACAAACTACAGTATAAGACAGAGAGAGAATGTGGGGTAAAATGCAGACCAGTGTCTTTAAAACACATTTGTCATTGTCATTGAATGTACTGACATTTAAAAGTGCATCCCTTCCATTTCCACCATCCAGTTGATGTACCCCACCCACCCCATTCCATAACCTGAATAAAACTAAATAAAAATAAGTAAATATGCTCTGTGCAGACTGTACCTTCAAAACAACTATTTTCATATTGAGTTTCTGTATTTAGCCTCTTGGTTTTTACAAAAATAGATTCCCTTATCGCAAATGGCAGATAGAGCTGCCTCCCCATGCACAATTAAATACAATATATTTGTGTGTGTGTGTATATATATATATATATATATATATATATTTATTTTTTTTTATTTTGCCCAATTGTAGTCTCTCACCACTGACAGATGTCCAGCAAAAATCAACTCCATTTACATGGAAGATCTGCTCAGATCCTACAATCCTGGCCTCAGGTAGCTGTAGAGGAGTACAACTCTGTGCAAAATGTAATCTCTGTATTACATTTTGCTGCTGATGCTGCACAAAGCACTTAAGTATTAAACCAATCTTGTTGCTAATATTTTAAATACTACTGTTTAAACAGCACTGATGAAATGTAATATAGTAACATATAGGTTAATGAAAAGACACTAGCTTCATAAGCCCTACACCCCAATGCAAACAGCATTATTAGTATGCCTAGAATAACCTCAAGAATCACAGTAAGCTGTATCAATTTCAATGATTTGCTGGTAGCCAGACAAATTACTACACATTATTCCTCATTTACATGGTCTCATTTATACGATTAACAATTATTAAAAAAGAAGCTTAGCAGATAGAAATCTTGGTTTAGCTTCAAAAACAGTTTAATTTTTGTTTACCATTCTGTAAAAGACTGTTCATTTTAAAACACTGCTGACAAAGTCAAAACCGAATTGCACATGAAAAATCAAAGCATCAGAACTTACTATAACAAACACAAAAACAAACAAACAATTGAATAGTCAATACGCCATAGTATTGTGTCTGTGAACAGGTCTATTCTTTGGTCTGCTCTTGCTCAGGTGGAGTTCCAAATAATTCTGCAGAATTCTGGAAACTCTAGAGGAAGAGGAATTTATTAGTTCCACTCTGCACTAGCAGGAGGGCATTGTGCTACCACTGTGGTGGCTAAGTACAGGAGTAGATAGACAGAGAGATACTGTACACCATTTCTGCTTGGCACTTGCATAGGGTAAAAAATCTCAGATTAGTGTGCTGTCATGTATACAGTAATTAATATTCAGGGCTTGGAAAACTCTAATGCTATATGATTTTAATTGATTTCCACAGATGGTACACCAATCTTTGCTGTTTCATCAAGCAAATGTGATTTTTTTACAAAATATATTAACTGGGGGCTAGTCAAACTTCTACTAAAATACTCTTAAAAAACAACTGTGCAGTCCAATTGTATGTCAGAGGTTAGTGATAAACAGTAATCATGGACCATTGTAATCCAGAATCCAAATTATTGCATGTGTTTCAGTGGCAACATAAAAAAAAAAGAAAACTAGGATATAAAGTAGCATACTCTTAGGGTATCTTTGAAATAGCACAGTGCTATTAAGCTCCTGTTTTTTGGGCTAGAGACATTTTTACTCTGTTGTAATGGTAATGTCTTTGAGAGTAGGAGCAATTAGTTAACCAGGAGGAGAGATGCTAGATTTCACAAAGTCACAAAGCAAGGTGCCACTGAGTTCACTGGAGGGAGGGGCAGATTTGATGAGCTCATTTACCTTTCAAGCAGTTCCTCCTAAATTGACTCCCCTTTCTTTTTCAACAGTTTTCCTGTCACAAATATTTACACCCGTTCCTTCATGTGATTAAGGGACTATAAATGGTGTTTGCCTACAAATAAAGCATGATCACTGATGAAAGTAACACCCCTCAGCATAGAAGATAACAGCCTATTCTTTCGGGCTTTAGGAAATTATTGAAGATTTGCAAAATGTTGAAGTCCTGATGTGTTGCTTGAAACAAAATTGTCTCTGTCACAGAAATTACAATTATCTTATCAATGCAAATACCAATTTGTTTTTGTTTTTTCATCTGAATGCACATAATTGAGTAAAAGGACTATAGTTCTAAAACAGGCAGGATTAATTTACTGCATGAAGAAAGTGAATGAATGCAATCAGACGTCATACAGTTTAACTGTGTAACCTTGTTTTTATTTCCACTATGGAATAAATAATGATAGCAGGTTAGAAGTCTGTGTTGGGGTTAATTTAATTTGTTTTATTCATGATATTTAATAAGGGATATATACTGTGTAGATTACAATGGAAGCAGATTAACTGTAGAATGATGTCTCCCTCTGACTGCATTTTTTGTCTGTGCTTTGCGGGAAGGGGGGTTGCCATACTGTAGGAACCTGTAGGATTTCATTGCTAAAGGATTAAAGCTAATTGGATAGATAAATAAAAAAATGCAGACAAATCCTATACACATGTGCTCAAAATGTGTTATTAAGTAAACAGAGTAAACTCACAGCTGACCCAGCCACTAAAAGTGTGTGTGTCAACCTTTTGCACAACTGCCTTTTGTCAAGAAGCTGAATTACTCAAATATTAACCCCCTTTAGATAAAAT
Organism: Neoceratodus forsteri; assembly: GCA_016271365.2. Classification (NCBI taxonomy): domain Eukaryota; kingdom Metazoa; phylum Chordata; order Ceratodontiformes; family Ceratodontidae; genus Neoceratodus; species Neoceratodus forsteri. The sequence continues at coordinate 169,654,081 of CM057454.1, forward strand.
AAAGCATGTGAAACAGATGCAAATGATTAAAAACATACAAACATGTAATGCATTACACATCACAGTATTAGATGCACGATTGATGCTATTTAGCTTAGTAATATGTTTCTGAATTAATAGAGCTTCTATTACATCACCAAGGTTTGCAAACATACGATATCCAATATACAATGAAAGAGGGATTCAGTTTGGCTAGGGTGGATTTAGAGGTAGCTGTATAAACATTCTTATAGTCAAACACCATGAAGATAATCTTTAAATACAATCTCATGGTGGACAGGGAGGGATAAAGCCGTATTCCAATACAGTGTAGTACCTACAGTAGCTTGGGGGAAGAGTTTTTTTTACAGAAGAAATCTATGTGACAAAAGAAACTGAGATCACTGTCAGCCATGATGAAGTGTACTATTAAACCAAATATGATTTACCGAGGGAGGCGTAGGCACATTACCATTGTGCCGTTTTTTCCCCCTTAGGCACTAGTGCAGCAAAGCTGATATTGCTATGATATTCTATAATATCTGGGGATGTTGTAACATTCTGCTAAAATAAATCCCACCAGGTTACCAAATCCATCCATATCTGGTTTTGTTTGCCTAATAAAGATCTTATTGTACCACCCATTGATGAGTCTGGTGTTTATTTTGTTTCTGAATCAATATATAGCCAGTTTTCAGTGACATGTACATTTTTCATTTAGCAGGCAGCTGTGTCTTTGCAAAGTTTCTTTTTTTCATTTGTTTTACATTTTTCCTCTATGGAGGCAGCTGCAATGGAGACCAAGGAGGAGGCTGGGAACTTCCATAATGGAGACCCACAGGAGGGTGGCCCAGGACCCCACAGGGGAAGGAAACAACTCCTAGTGGGGGACTTAATTGTTAGGGGGTAGAACTGGGGGAGGGAGGGGAAGGGAAGTAAGGTGCCTGCCCGGTGCCTCGGCTTGAAGGGACAAGAAATGAATCCTCAGGATCATGGGAGCAGTGGCAAGGGGGAGGGAGCTGGATGTCATTATCCACCTAGGGACAAATGACCTGGCTGAGAATGGGATCAGAGCAGTGCAACAGGAGTTTGTGGAGTTGGGCAGAGGCCTTAGACAAGTAGCACACACAGTAACTTTCTCGGAAGTGCTACCTGTCTATGGCTGGATGAGGTTAGGGCACTCTGCACCATGGGATTCAATGACTTGTTGAAAAGCTGGTGCAGAGCTCAGGGATTTGGCTTCACTGGGGACTGGGGCTCCACCTGGAGGGATGCAGGCCTATATAGGCATGATGGTCTGCATCTATCCTGGAGGGGAACCAAGATCATAGGTGATAGGTTTAAATGCTTCAGTGGCAAGCATTTAAACTAGCCAAGGGGGGAGGCACTGAAGAGGAGAAGGGAAATCCTAGTACCCCCCTCAAAAATCAGAGTAATTAGTGAGGTAAACACCAAAATAAAGCAGTCAATAGGGAGAAGGGCTGGGGTAAATGGAGAAAAAGACAAAGGCAGTAGGGACAGGGATGGGGCAAAAAGAAATAAAGCCATAAAAAAATGGAGGGTAATGAGGACCAATGCCCGTAGTCCAGGTAAAAAGCTCCCTGAAATGGTGGCCTTGATGGAAGAGGGATGCCTGAATATTGTGGCAGTCACAGAAACATGGTACACAGAGAACCATGACTGGGATGTCAACATACCAGGGTACACAACCTACAGGAGGGATAGGGAGGGAAGAAGAGGAGGAGGAGGAGTAGCTCTTTGTGTAAGGGAAGGGATCAAAGCAACAGAACTAAAGGGTAAACGGGGAGGAGAGGAGGCACTGTGGGTCACCCTGGAGACTGGAAATGGCTCCACAATCTGCACAGGGGTTGTATACAGACCCCAATCTCAGGTGGAGGAAATGGACAAGGAAATGATAGAAGGCATCCTTGGGATGGCAGAGAAAGGGGAGATATTGCTGATGAGGGACCTGAATATGCCAGATGTTGACTGGAGCACCTTTGCTGAAGCCACATCCAAGAGCAGGGCCATTCTTGATGCCCTACAGGGGGCATGCCTCAGACTGCTAGTTTTGGAACCCACTAGGGAGAGAGCAATCTTAGACCTGGTACTCTCAAATGGGGATGGATGAAGAGAGGATCTCTGATCTTGATGTGGGTAGCCATCTGGAAACAAGCGACCACAAATAGTGTGGTTCACAATAAACTTAGCTGTAGAGTCAAGCCACACAAAAGTGAAGGTACTGGACTTCAGGAGGGCTGATTTTGTCAAAAATGGGAGAGTGTCTCAGAAAAGCACTAGCAAACAGGCAAGAAGGTGGGGTGGAGCAACAATGGGGCAACATCAAAACCACCATCACAGAGGCAACAAGTCTTTGTGTGAAGCAAATAAATCAAAATGAAAGAAAAAAACAGTATGGTTCTCAAAAGAAGTGGTGGGGAAGGTAAGAGAAAAAAAGATAGCATTCAGGAAGTATAAGGAAACACAAAAGGAGTAGGACAGAGAACTGTACCAGTTAAAGCAGAAGGAAGCGAGTAAGGCAGTCAGAATAGCAAAGGCCGAAACCAAGGAAAAGATAGCCAACTTGGTTATGAAGGGGGATAAAACCTTTTATAGGTACATTAGGGAGCAAAGAAAGACTAAGGCATGGATACTGAGGCTGAACAAAGAGGAAGGTGGTTGGGCAGAGAGCGACAGTGAAAAAGCAGGGATACTGAACAAATACTTCTGTTCAGTATTCACAATAGAAAAGCAGGGGGAAATACCTAATCTGGTCAATAGAAGCACTCTGGATAGAGGGGTTGATATTAGTCCTTTCACAGAAGTAAGGGTTCTGAAAGAACTCTTAAAACTGAAGGCGGACAAAGCAATGGGGCCTGATGGGATTCACCCCAGGATTTTAAAAGAACTAAAGGAAGAACTAGTAACACCACTGACTACCCTTTTTAATAAATCATGGGAGGATGGGGTGGTACCTGAGGACTGGAGGAGAGTGGATGTGATTCTCCTTCACAAATGTGGGAGGAAGACAGAGGCAGAAAACTACAGACCTGTCAGTTTGACCTCAGTGGTAGGGAAAATGATGGAATCACTTCTGAAGGTCTGGAAAGAATTGCTAAGTACCTAGAGGCCAGTGGGGCACAGGACCCAAGGCAGCATGGATTCACAGTGGGAAGGTCATGTCAGACAAATCTAATTGATTTCTTTGACTGGGTGACCAAAGCAGTAGAGAAGGGAGGGGTTGTGGACGTGACCTACCTAGACTTTAGCAAGGCATTTGACACAGTCCCACACAAAAGATTAATAAACAAATTAGCCAGCCTGGGAGTGGGTCCTAGGGTGGTAGCCTGGGTAATACACTGGTTGGACAACAGGACACAGTGGGTAATAGTAAATGGAGTCCACAGTAAAGAAAGGAGGGTTACTAGTGGGGTACTGCAGTGTTCAGTACTGGGGCCGGTCCTTTTTTAATGTCTTTATAAGTGACATTGCAGAGGGACTAGAAGGGAAAGTATGTCTCTTTGAAGATGACAGAAAGATTTGCTACAGGGTTGATACACAAAGTGGGGTGGAAAGGATGAAAAGGGACTTGGCAAGGTTGGAGGAATGGTCAAATGTATGGCAGCTTAGATTCAATGCAAAGAAGTGCTAAGTAATGCACCTGGGAAACAAAAACCCAGGGGAAGAGTACACAATGGGAAGTGAGATAGTGACAACAACAAAAAATGGAAAGGGACCTGTGGGTAGTCATATCAGACTACCTAAAGGTGATCCAGCAATGTGAGAAGGCAGTAAGGAGGGCTAGGGAGATACTGGGATGCATAGGGAGAGGCATCACCAGTAGAAAACAGGAAGTTGTTGGCCCTCTGTACAGACAGTTGGTAAGACCACATCTGGAGTACTGTGTACAGATTTGGAGACCCCATCTCCTCTAAGACATAGACAGGGTGGAGGCTGTCCAGAGGAGGGCAACCAAAATGATGCAGGGTCTGTATCAGAAGACATATGAAGAAAGACTAAAGGAACTAAAGATATATAGCCTCGAGGAAAGGAGGGAGAGAGGGGACATGATAGAAACTTTCAAATACCTCAAGGGAATCAACAAAGTCCAAGAGGGTAGCATCTTTCAGAAAAAGAGATGTGCAAAAACAAGGGGGCACAATTTGAAGATAGAGGGGGGATGGCTCAGAGGTAATGTGAGGAAGTATTTCTTCACAGAGAGGGTTGTGGATACATGGAACAGCCTTCCTGAGGAGGTCGTAGAGTCAAAAACAGTGGGGGAATTCAAGAATGCATGGGACAGACATAAGGCAATTCTAGTGGGGGGTAGGAGGAAGTAGGCTGTTGGTGAACTAGGATCTGCAGCTTATCCGTTAGATAGGTAAATGGGCAGACTAGGTGGGCCAAGCGGTCCTTATCTGCCATCAAATTCTATGTTTCTATGTTTCTATGTGAGAGTCAGTCAACTTTAATATTCATTTATTTCAAGTTCTCCCAGTGAGTGTGATTGAGATCGATAACCTCCTAAGAAATTTGTTATACTGAGTGCTCTCTAGATAATAAAACCAGGTCTTCTTGCCATACTGTTATTTATTTATTTATTTTAAAGCTGATCACTATTGATCTCATAAGAGATATGGTTCATTGCTTGCATACTAATTGTTGTGTGATGCAGTGTATTAATTCACCCCCAACACACACACATGCTGTACACTCACCTTTACATAGTTTCTGTTGAACATCGTATTAACCTTGTACTGCCATGGTCAAGCAATGGTCAGAACCGCTGATCTCACATAAGCTCCTTGACTATAGCAGCTTGCATGGTAGAACCTGCTTACTGTGGACTGATTTTTTTTTTAAATAAAAAAATGAAAACAAATCAAAATATATCTTGATTATAACTCTTTCAATAGCACCCATCTTGCTGCAAACTCAGACTTCTGCACAGCACAAACATTCCCAACTGAACATCCACTTGAATAATTGTTTTTTTTTTTAATTTTTTGTTTCTTTTTTTTTTTTTTTACCAAACGATCCATCTCAACACCATAGGTTTAAATCCATTTGGTTATTTTTTAGGGGTTGGGTTGGAGGTGATAAAGACTTGCAATTATGTTAGGTCTGAGGTCCAGTCCTGTGTTTGCTCCTGACATGGCATGATAAAAGAGTCAAAATCAAGACCTATTATGATTTGTTTTTACACTATGTTTTATTTTTTTCCCAAAAAGCATAGGTCCACATTAAATGGGTTCTAGCATGCAAGCTGCTAGGGTCAAGGAGTGTAAGTGACATCAATGGGTCTGACCATTATCGGAACATATGATGGTCAATGAAAATAACAAAAAAAAACAAATCAAAATGGTGTAGGTCTCGATTATGACTCTTTCAACATGCTGTGTCAGGGGCAAACACAGGACTGGACCGCAGACCTACAGTAACAACTGCAAGTTTTTACCACCCCCAACCCCTGAAAAAATATTCCAATGAATTTAAAGCTACGATTTTGAGACCAGTAGTTTGGTTAAAAAAAAGAAAAGAATAAATATGCAAATGTGTTTTGGGTATGAGGCCGGATCAGTCTGTGTGTGTGTGTATATATATATATATATATATATATATATATATATATATATATATATATATATATATATATCTATTATGGCAACGCGGTAGTGCTACCATGAATTAGGGTTGAGGAGCCATTTCTATGTTAAACCCCAAAACTTTGCACCTTAATAACTTTGTAACCGTTTGGTGGATTTGGCAGAAATTTGGAATACACGATCAAGAACCATAGGCCTTGGGATCTGCCAAATTTCGTACTAGTCGGATATACAGCTGCGGAGTTATTTAGCGTGATCTGTGCACGCAGTTACGCTTTTTCTGGAATTCTACGGTCACGCCTACAGGTCATACGGTTTGTGCGACCAGCCCAAAATCTTCAGGGAACGTGCAGCCGGGGTCCCCGATGTGCATTTCTAAGATTTGGTGAAAAAATATTAAACGGTTCAAAAGTTATTCAAAAAACAGTTTCCCATTATAAGTCAATGGGAAAAGTTAACAAAAAGTTTGACAGTGTCGCAAATGCATTTTTACTTTCGCAAATGGGCCTGTTACTTTCGCAAATCGGCCATTTTGTTTTCAGTTGGTGATCAGAAAAATGGTTGGCATTTAAATTTGGGACCCTCTAGCAACCTAATTATTTTTGTATTCAGCTAGTCGGACCCTCAGGATGCTTGCCATGTCTTTATTTTGTGGTAAAACACCCCAGAAATATGTTTTTCAATTTATGGAAAAAGTACTTTCATAGAGTGCTAGTGCTCATGATGTGAACTTTGCGAAAGCTTTTGCAAATTGCGACAGTAGTTTTCCATCTGTGGGAAAGTGACAGCGATTCTTTGGCACTGCACTGCAAAAGAACCGTTGGGAGTTTTGGGCTGAAATTTGGAAGGAACAGAGCCGACATCTCACAGATGTGCCTTTCAGTGTTGTATTGAAAACATATTACACAGCGGCAAAGTTACAGCACTCCAAATTTGATGGTTATTCCCATAGGATAACATTACGGCGCCCGACGCATTTTAGAAATCCTTTGGATCCCTGCTGCAAAATAACGGTTTGGTCTTTTTTCCTGAAATTTGGAGGAAAGACAGCCAACAGCCCACAGATGTGCCTTTCAGTGGTGTGGTGAAAAAATATTACAGGGAGGCAAAGTTATGGCACTCCGAACTTCTCTTTTTTCCCCATAGGATAACATTACGTCGTTCACCGCGCCTTTCAGGGCCCGTATCTCGGAAACGGTGCGCGATATGGACTTTTCATCAGAAAAATTCTTAGCCCAGGGGGCTAAGTACAAAATTAGCCAGGACAGTTGTGAATCATACGACTTTTAAATTTTTTTTCTACGTCGTACGGTTCCTGAGCTATAACGTATTTAGTATTCCAAGTTCTCATTTTCTGCGCCGATACTCATTATTATGCATACATTATTTGTATTCACTGTCTTTCTCTATGCAGGTTTTGGGGAAAACCAGCCTGTGCGCTTACATTACTGTTACTGTTGCCCTTTCCGCTTGCAGTTCCGTACCTGTTTCACTTACCGTTGACGTCTACGCCACCATGTGTGTTATCCTTTGCGTTTTCATTTGCGCTTGCGTTTCTGTTATTTTTTGCCATTTCTGTCTACAGTACTGTTTATCTTTCTGTTTCACTTTACGTCACCATGCCCATTGACATTTCTGTTTGCAGGCACCATGTTACTATGTGACAACACATCACGTGGCAGACCGTTCCCGTCTACGCCACCATGTACGTTACCCTTTCTGTTCTCATTCGCACTTGTGTTACCATGTGCACCACTGTTAGCATTTCTGTTTGCATTGCTGTTCCTGTTAGTATGCCACAAGACATCATGTGGCGGGCCCCGCGCTCCCGCTGCTGCATTACATTCACTATTTCTCGTTATCATTCTCAAAAAGAAGGGAAATTAGAGGCAAAAAACTCCATTTAATGCATTAGTTAGGGTTGTTCCACAGCGACAAAAGTGAGGAAATTCGGTGTTAGGGTTGAAAACCCCCCCTTGGACCCCCCCACCCCCCACCCGGCATTGGGGTGCGCATTGGGATCGTGGGTCCTAACTCTCACCCCATTCTCCTATACTTCTGCTGCTTTACACATGTCATGGGGTGAGAGTTAGGGCTAACGTATCCCAATGCGCACCGCAATACCGTTGGGGTGGGCGGGGGGTCCAAGGAGGTTTTCAACCTAACACCGAATTCCTCACTTTGTCGCTGTGGAATCCCTAACTAATGCATTAAGCGGAGTTTTTTGCCTCTATTATATATATATATATACACACACACACACACACACACACATATATATATATATATATATATACATATATATATATATATATATATATATATATATCATCAAGTAGTTTGTGTCTGTCCTTACATCACAGGTTGGCACAGAATAAGCACCCCAGACCAACTTATTCCCAAGGTGAGAGTAGCATGCAATATAAAATTTACAATTTTGAAATAGTCAGCTACAGGAATGTCATGGAACGTGTAGGAGCAGCCACGAAAGGAGCAGAAATTCTAATAGGAGGATTTGCTGAACGTGTATTCTCAACAGTGTATAACACCAATCCCATACTATATACGTAGCATGAAGCACCTGGAAGAACGGATGTGGGGGAAATGGAGAACAAAGCTGTATTTCAGACATTAGAAGAACAAGTTTTAAAAGGCAGGAGAATGTTCTGGCATAAAGTTACACTCTAAGCATATTTACACGTAAAATGAGTGCCCCGGGGATTGCACATTGTTAATAAACCATCCCATGCGATGGATGATGTGGAATTCATGTTAAAGTGGCATAATAACATAGAAAAGGCTTCTATAAAGAATATTGATCTTATTTTAGTATATGCTAAGACTGCCCGTGACAAACTGACTAGTGATATTGCTTACACTGAAGCCCTGTTACAGTCAAAAATGTCCCCTGAAGAATTTTCAATGTTTATTATGTTGTTATGTGATAAAGTAACTAGATATGACATATGCTTAAAGAAACAAAAGCAAAAAAATGTTCCAAAGGGACAAAAATGACTAAAAACTCAATTGGGTTTATAACTGGCAAGACAAACCCCCTGTAATGGATGGTACACCCACAAAATCTATTTAAAAAAAAACATGGACAGGTCCAGCAACATGGGGTGACAAAACAATCCTGCACTATACCACAGGACCATCCAATACAGATGAATAAGAGCCTGATACTAATACACAGGAGAATATGAGGGAATCAATGCAGAGACAGTATTCTTTATCAGAGCAGAGGGTATGGTGCAGTCAATGACGCACACATTTCCAGACATCTTTCCAAACCAGAGGAGAAAGATGGGGGTTGGTGGAGGAAAACGAAGGAGCGATTATTAGTGAAAAATGTTTGCAACAAATTCCCCAACTGTGATCAAGAGACTTTTGGACAAAACATTTTCCAAACACTACCCATAATTAACTTATCTAGTTATACAGCAGTTGTTACCTCTACGATCCTGTCAGCTGCTGACCAAGGCAATTTAACCGGGGTCATCTTCGTGGATCTCTCGAAAGTCTTACACCAGGTTGACCACACACTACTGTGCTCCTCTCTCCTGTCCCTTGGCTTCTCCTCCCTCACCCTTGCCTGGATCAATAATTACCTCTTGGGCAGGCAGCAGTATACCAAGTTCATTGAGATCCTGTCTGAGCCCGCTCAGGTAAACTGCAGGGTCCCCCAGGGCTCTGTCCTGGGGCCTCTCCTGTTCTCTCTCTTCGTAAATGAGCTACCCTTGGCCCCAGTGCATGGGTGCTCAACTCTGTACGCAGATGACCTAGTCATCATGAATAGTTCCCAGGATATCTCTGCCATCAACGCCAAGCTAAACTCCGACTTCGACCGAGTCCAAACCTGGCTAAAGGACCACAAGTTTATGATTAACCTGCAGAAGACACAGGTCATGCTCTTTGGCTCAACAGCCAAGACAAAAGCTGTCCCGGACCCTCTAAAGATCTCAGGTGCCAATGGGTCCCTTTTACAAGTTGCAGATTCTGTCAAGTACCAGGGGGTGACACTTGACCCACAACTGGATTTGAATCTGCACATACACAATACATGTAAGGCCTCAAACTGCAAGTTGGGCCTTGCATACAGAGCGAAAAGCTGTCTAACCCCAGCTGTCAGTCTTGCCTTAGCCAGGGGGGTCCTCCTACCCACGCTCTGCTATGGACTTGTCACCTTCACCCACGTTACAAAATCTAGTCTCGCAATACGGGACACAGTGTATAACAGCATGTGTCACTTTGTGCTCTTAGCTCCTCGCCTCACCCACTCCTGTGAGCTCTACTCCCAGCCTGAGTGGCTCCCACTGGAAAAGCACCATTCCTATATAGTATATGGTTAGTGCTTATTGTGGATAAAAAGCAGTGGCTTTTGAAAAGTTGTTGTAGGGCAGTTCAAAGGTCAAGAAAAACTGTTGTAGTATTGTTCTGATGTCACGATACTACAACAACTTTTCCCCTTTGAGCTGCTGCCTGATTGGCCGAAACAGCGCTGTGGTAAAATGAACAGAGTAAAATGGTGGCAAAGGTTAGCGAGTGGTCTGGAGAGTGTTGGAATGGTGGTTTGGACACTGACTACCTTTGACTCTGTGTGTCCAAACTATCAGTGTGGCAGTTTTCTTTTACTTTTTAAACACGGTGCTGTAGATCATCACAGTCAAGAGCAGAGTGGCACTGCATTCGAGAAAAGCGCGATGTTGTCGGGAGAGGATAGCGGGACTTCACCGTGGACCTGGAGCAAGTGAACATGAACACAAGGTATGAATCCTTGTGAAATTAAAGTTTTCTACAGTCTAGGAACCATATACTATACAAAATAGTGTATGGATGGCCATACACAACTAACGCTGTGTTTCTATCTCGGGGATGTGATGACGTCATTCAGACCTCTCGAGCTTCGCTCTCGAGGTCTGTATGCCATCACCACATCCTCTCAATAGAAACACAGCCTTGTTGTGTATGGCCACCCGTACACAATTCTATATGTTGTGGGCAACTTCATAGACAATGTTATCAGATCTGCCACCCCCTCAGTCCTCGCTGAATCCCACATTTCAGCTACCCCCTCCTACTATTTGAGATCCAGTGACTCATGCCCTCCTGGTTCCTAAGACTCTCACCCAAATGGGTGACTGGGCCTTCACTGCATACGTGCCCAGGTTGTGGAACTCCCTTCCATCAAGCACTCGCTCCTCCCCCTCCCACCATGGCTTCACAGCCTCCCTCTGGGGCTTTCTCAAATCGGCCTCCACCTGCCTTTGTGCTAGACGAACCCCCTTGACCCATGCCACTCCAACTGGCTGAGTCGTCACCTAACTTATCTGTCAGAGGCAGTGGCCCTCTGCACTTTATCCACTACCGAGCTCACAGTTTACTAGTAGGATGGGACTGTTTAGGCCCAACTGCTCAAATAGTGTGTGCATAATTACTGTTCTATCTCCGTATTTTGCTCTGGGCCTCCTCTATCTCTAGAGCATTGCTGTTCGTTATGATGATCACTGCCTTTCATGAGTGTGCCATACTGTTTGTTATTATACCTTTTGCCTGCATTGTAAACCCCTGTTTCTTGTACTGACCTGGTTGCTTGATGCTCTTAAATGTAACCTCTACTTGTTTTACCTGATGTTCATGAATGCACCTTGTAATCTCCTGGGTAGCATCTGAATATAGGCACTTGGTGGTCTAGTGTGCTTACCCAGTTAACACAAGCAAATAAATAAATAAATACATTGACTACAATTGAGGAACAGGTTTTAACCAAAGGGCTTTCCTTTTCTCCCACAGCTAACATTAATTATTTTTCAACAGTGGTTGATTTGCACAAGTTTGCTAGGAATTTGACATTTAAATACATGTTTTCCGATAACTGTGATATTAGTGAGGAACATGACATTTCTGCTGAATCATTTTTTCCTAGTTCACAATATTGCCCCAATTATAACTATGTTGTTTCCATGTTTATCAAAAAATGTGACCAAGACCTAGAAAAATTAAGAGAAAATCCAAGGCTCACTAGTCCATCAATTTGTAGCCATCTAGAAATACAGGCATTGCATAATCTAGGTAATAATAAAGATACTGTGATAAAACCAGCAGATGGGGGGGGGGTGGCAATGGTCATTTTGAACACAGCAGATTACATTCTTGAGATTGAAACACGGCTGTCTGATGGTACTTTTTTTAAAAGGCTAGATAACAAGCAAATCCAGGCCTTCAGACAACAGGTGGATGAAACACTGAACAGGGCTTTTTTTAAAAGGGTTATATTTCTGATAGCATATACAAGGCTATGACCATTTTGCATCCTTTAATATCTGTAATTTATGTTATTCCTAAGATTCATAAAAGCCTTGAAAAACCTCCAGGAAGACCCATCCTATCCGGTAAAGGGTGTCTCACTGAGCCCCTTTCACTGTTCATTGATTAGCACCTACAACCTTTGGTACAGGGACTATGATCTTATGTTAGGGGCTCCATGGAAATTATTATTCTTATGGAAAATTTGGATATGGATCCAGAATGGTATTTTGTGACATTAGACATTAATACATTACATACAGTAATAGCCCATGAAGAAGGCCTGGAAACAATGAAATGTTTTTTAAATCAATGACCTGAAATAGAGCAGGTATCTGTACCCAGAGAATTTCTAACTGAGCTATTAAAACATGTGTTGTCAAAGAAAGCATTTATGTTCCAGAAAAAAATGTATTTGCAAACTCGAGGAACTGCCATGGGTGTCACTATGGCCCCTAGTTTTGCAAACTTGTATGTAGGCAAGTGGGAGACTGATCATTTGTATAGTGCTGCCACAAATCCATACTAACCCAAGCTTGATTTGTGGTGGTGCTTTACTGATGATATTTTAATTATTTGGAAAGGGACCCTGGATGAACTCAGTCTGTTCATAACATGATTGGAGCAAACCAGCAGTTCATTAAGGTAAAAGGCCACATTTAGTATGCAGGAAATTACTTACTTAGACATCAACATTTATAGAAATTTAGAGGGTGAAGTGTGCACTACCCTCTCTCAAAAACCAACTGATAGAAAAGCAGTTTACACTATGAGAGTTGCCATGCCCCACATATTTGTTTCAATATACCAAAGGGACAGCTTATACGCACCCTTAGAAATTGTACAGAAGAAAAAGAGTTTACACTTAAACATAATCAACAAGTACAGAGATTTAAAGACAGAGGCTATAGTAATCATAGTATTGCTTCTGCAATAAATATGGTGGGAGCATTGGATAGAAAAGATACTTTAACATATAAAGAGAAGTCAGTAAGTGGAAAAGTGGATTGCCCCTTTGTCACCACTTTTTCTAAAGAGGCAGAACGGATTAAGCAAATAAATAGACATTGGTCAATAGTTGAATTAAAACCAAAATTGAGTCAAATAGTCAGTAAAGGACCAAAGGTAGTTTTCAGATGATGCAGAACTATTAAAAATATGGTAGTTAGTAACATTTTACCAGAATCAGTATCAGCTAGCTCTATCCTTGCCCCTTTACCTACTGGCACATTTAAATGTAGCCAGTGCATCTACTGCAAGTGTATTAATCCGTGCAAGTCTCATACACCCCAAAACTGGCAAACATATAGCCATTAAACATTTCATTAATTGTAGCAGTAAGGGAACTGTATATATATTAAGCTACAATTGTGGATCCTTTTACATAGGTAGAACCACTAGACAGTTTAAAACCAGGATAGACGAACATATTAGGGCCTTACAACATAAAGACTCGTCTTATGCTATTGTACAACATGTCCTTGCTCACCCAGAAAACTCACATGAAATAACTTTTAGTGGTATAGAAAGTGACTCTAGGACCGGCGGTGACATGGAAAAATTGATAGGAAAGTTTCTGGATTTATGAATTTGGTGCCAGATCTAGTCAAGGTCTCAACAATAGTATTAATTTAGCAGCTTTTAAAAAAAAAAGGTGCTAAAACCCTGTAGGTGAGCCCTCTTTATGTACATTTAAGTGATTATACCGAATTATAGGAATTTCACCTTGAGTTTTCACTTAATTTATGTACAATAGATTTGCAGTCCACTGTTGAGTTTTAACAAATAAGTACCTGGATTAGGCACAGGGTTACGCCCGATAAGTTACTAACTATGAGAGTTAATATATTTAAACCCACACCCAGAAATGGGAGGTTTTATTTAAGATTGTTTAGGTACATTTGGCAAGTGACCTCAGTGCCTGTCCATGTTTACATGTTTATTGCATTTGCATTATGTGAATTATGTCTCTTTTTTTAAGTCAATTTTGGGAAATTTGTATGGTTTTTCAAGTCCTGCACAATCACTTTAGGTGTCCAGCTGTTAATTATGTATATATAACATCTCATAGGGTAAAGATTAGTGTGATTGGATGTCCCAGTTAATGTGATCACATGATGAAAAAGTATTTAAATTGCTTAACAGACATGCAATTCAGACTACTCTGAGGATGCATGGCAGTGGCCATGTGAAAGGTTAGTCTTTTTTCGGCAAACTCCATCTGACTGCTGACTCTTGTTTAGCACAGTATATGTCTGCTTAAATTCTCTGTTGTAAATTAAAGGACTCTTTTTTGAACAAAAGGTCCTGCGTGGGTCCATTTGTTAAGAGTGCTTTTTACTTTTTCACTTGTCATCTGCAGTATAAGCTCATTCCAAAGCCATCATGTATTTTACAATACTGAATCAGTTCTGCAGATGTTCTACAGTTGTGTTCAATAGCTACCATTTCACTGCAAATTCAGACTCCTGCATAGCACAAACATTACCAACTGACCAGCCACTTGAATAATTACTAAAAAAATATCACCAACAGCTTAATCTGGTTCAAGGTCAGTTGGCATTCATCTGTATCCCCGGGTTGTGCCTGAAAATAGGCAGGATTTGTCTAGTGCACTTAACCCGGTCAACAAAAACTAACTAAACAAATAAATATATAAATAATTCTTTCTTTTTTTTTTTAAACAAACGATCAGTCTCAGACAATAGGTTTAAATCCATTTTGTTATTTTTCAGGGGTTGAGTTGGAGGCGATATAGACTTGCAATTATGTTAGGTCTGAGGTCCAGTACTGTGTTTGCTCCAGATACAGCATGATGAGTGTCATAATCGAGACCTATTTTGATTTATGTGTATGCTTTATTTTTTCTTCCAAAAAACATCGGTCCACATTAAATAGGTTCTAGCATGCAAGCTACTAGGGTCAAGGAGCGATTTGAAGGGTTGCTCAACATAGCATTGACATTGTCCTATGTTTAGCACTTTTTCTGAATGCATATTATGTACTTAGCAAAAACGGAAGTACAACCAGTTAAAACAAGAGAATGTGAGAAAATACATTATAAATATTTTATTACCTGTATGCTATTCACAGTTCTCATCATTGTAAGACAGTGCCACAAACAATTATAGCTAAGCAGGCCCCTCAGTAACATGAACTCAATGGCATTTCATACCAGCATGCTTTTTCAAGTATTTGTGGCACCTTTGTAGTGTGATGAGAACCATGAGTAACATAATAAATTATTTATACTATATTTTGTCTCACTTTCTAATTTTTCAACTTCTCATTCAGTTTCTCATTTGGGATCCCTGCACTGGCTCTGTGTCTCTGGGAGCTGTACAATCATGTAGGAAGGGATTAGGGATGCAAAATCCACCCATCCCCCAACTGAATGAATGCTTTCATTAGGACAGCTCTTTTAAATGGAAACACTAGTTCTCAGTGGAGGAAGGGATGCGAGTAAGTGGCTTGCTCCAGAGTGACAATGTCCCTATTTAAGGTCTATAGAAAACATCAAGTTGGGGAAGGGGCGAGAGGTGATGGTCGAGTTGTGGATTTCTAGTTTAAATAATCACTCCTTGTTTACTGAAGGGTAGTGGCTACTCATTATCTATTTAAGATTAAGTGAGCAGTGGATTTTAACTTTCCTTAACCTCATCATCAATTGTCATTATAAAGGCACCACAGCACTTAGAAAACACCCTAAAAATCAAAAAGAATATCCATATTTGATAAAACAGTATAAGCATATTAAAATTTAACTTCCCCAATTTATTGAAAATTTCACCAATATCAGCTTCTGAACTATTCAGTTTTCAATTAGTATCTCATCTTCTTTTAAGCATCCCCCCCCCCCATCATCCTTTATTTCCTCTTTTACTTCGTTTAGTTTTGGGTCAAAGATATTCCATTCAGTAACATATTTTTGTATTTCTGTATAAATTACCAAAACACCTGATGCTCACATATGGGTCTAATAAAAGGTGTCTATATGCAAAATGAAATGTGTGCCAGATATTTTGTGCAAACTGCTTGAAGGCATGGAGGAACTATTACCAGCAAACACAAGTTATATTGGTTATTTCCAATCATCTGACTATAGGCATTTTCTGAGTGCGTTGGAAATATTTCTGTTTTTTCAAAGCACTCTTTCTGACATCCTTCACTACTACAGGCAGGACCACTAGCAACTCTGAGGACAGGATAATATCATTAAGGGAAAAAAAGAAGGCAAAATTGAATTTTAAGTGAAGTGTATTTCTCTGTTTATTTTTTTTTGGGGGGGGGCAGAGTTTGGTCCTGCTTTTATATTTCACCTAGAGTCCTCGCTGAGTTCCCTTCATTGATGTTGCTGTATCTGATCAGTTCAAACATAAAGTATGCCAATGGCTGTGGTGGAAGTAGACCCCAAGAATCTATGCTGTATCGTTGCACAGTTCTGAATTTTACCACTTTGTCCTCATCACTTATTGTATCTACCATCAGCATAAATGATCAGTTAATATCAGTCTTGGCAGGATGTTTTTTTATTATTGATTTTCCAGTGGACCTATAATATCTGTGCCTCAGCATGAGAACTACAGAGTCTATTGTTTTTTAATCTGTCCTAATTGAAAAACACAGATTAAACTCTAACATGTAGTGGCATGCAAGGGAAGTGGATTTCATATACAGTATGAATATGGGTGACTGGGGGAACTGCTAGACACTAGTCACTATGTGCACTATGCCCACTTCATAGTCATGTAGCAGTCTCTATTAGAGCATGCTAAGTGTCTGAATATTGCACAAGGCCAGCTGTGCGCTACTTGCTGCACATTGCTACTGGCTGTGTGGTGCTATCTGCTGGCTTTGAATATCAGGGCATGAGTCAATTTTCAAATAATCAGATCTAAGCAAAAAAAAAATGCTGTATATAAGATGGGGCTTAGAGCATAGCTCTGTCATACTTACTGCTTTAATAGTATCTGGTTGCTGAGGAAACCATTAACCTTAATATGTACTGAAGCTTTCTTATACATACTGTACATTGTTTAGTGAGATTTGATAGGGCAGTGAAATAGCAGAAAGGTTGCTATTTATTTTGCAATGTCTGGCCTGACAAGTCATTGTATATAAACTGTTGCTGATACAGTATCTACCGTCTGTTCAGCGAAATGTACAACACAAAAATAAGGGACATGTTTAGTAAAGTCTACAGAATCGATCACAAAAAGAGGATTGTACCATTTTTCTCTTGAAATATTCAGATTAGTTTAGTGCTCATCTGCATCTGTCAATGTGAACAGTTGTTAGGAGCTCCTGATATGTTCAGTTGCCTGAAAAGCACTATTTTTTTTTCTGGGGCAGGAAGGCTGTATTTTACCAAATGCACTATTTTTTTTTTTTTTTTGATGACCAGGTATTTTGCAAGTTCTAAATGTCAATGTGTTGTACAGAATGCAGACGTGAATAGGGTCTGTTATATTATATATAGCAAAAACATATTTTACTTTAATAATTATTATTATTGTGCAAGGTGAAGATGAATCATATAAAATAAATATGGATATAAGAAATATTCACTGTTGTTTTCATTGTTAAGCCAAGTTTAGTCATTATTTACTGCCAAAGTAGCAGCATTTTCTATTTGGTCAGCTAAATTTAACAGTAGGAAAAAAAATGTTCTTGTCAGTTCATATAACAGATTAAACAGTTAGCTTTGGTCTTTCTCAATTTCTTTTGATTAGTGAAGGTATTTGTTTCAGTCATGTTCTCAGCTGTCTCTGCACAGAATGAAAATGTAGTATTTTTACCATGGTTTTAATTTTGTAAGTACTTTATGACTTTAGCGATCCCATAAAGTAATCCTCTCATAAATCTAAAACATTCAACTGCAACAAAATAGGCTTTGCAGCGGGATGAGGAAATTCTATCATGTGGTGGTATACAAATCAGAATGTGTTTAATAAACTTTTGTAGATAATGTTTTAGATTTTTGAATTGAGAAAACACCCCAGGGAACAAAAAAATGTTATTTAGCTATTATAATTACCTCATCCCATATACTTCTTATTATAACTCATTTACTTAAACTGATTGAAATTCCAGCTGTGGGTTTCTGACAAATGTAACTGGTTTTCTACTTAGTAGTCATTATGGTCTGCTTTCTTAGAACGTTCACTCTTTGGAGGACAAGCTTTTTGTGTGCTTTACCTATACTGCAGTGGCTGCTTAGTAATGCAATATATTAAAAAACCTGGAAGGAAACTGTTTATCCAGACAGATGCAGGTAGACATTTTGAAAAATCGTATGACATGATTCATACATACAGTATGGCAATAATTGGAGCAGACAGACTTTTTTATTAGTGTAGAGTGCACTAAATAATTAATATGATATGGCACAGAATACAAAACTTTTAATCTGTACCTGGTGCTGGTTTGCTGTGTGCCAACAGCAGTGTCCATGGTGTACAAAACTGTCAAGCTTCAATGAGCTGCAAATATTTATTTTTTTATTTATTTAATTGTTTAACCAGGTGAGACACACTAAGCTGAAAGCTTTTTTACAGGTGTAACCTGGGAGCACAGGGAAGTTAAGTTACTTGCTCAGGGTCACACAGTATACAAGTGGAAGCTGTGGGATTCAAACCCAGGTCTGGTCTGCTGGATGTCACCAGATTTGCAGCGCAGAGCCTTAAACCACTGTGCTATACTGCCTCCCTCCTCCCTATACTGCCAAATATTTGTAGAGATACAGTAAGCCACTTTTAGGTCAAATTCCTTTAATACATGCTATGAGTACTAAATTACAGTAATCAGAGTCTCTTCAATTTGCAAATGATAGACAACACTATTGGCACACTGTAAACTGACATCAGGTACAGATTTAAACTTTAAAAGTTTTGTATTCTAAGCCATATGGTATTCATTTTTGGGTACCAAACTTTAATGATAGAACAATACCAGTACCTAACAAACAGCACAGATGCTTTTAACAGCTTATAGTGAAATAAGCCTTTTTATTAAGATACAGCATGTGGACTGTGGGGACACCTACCTGCAAATTGAAACTTAGAAGGTACAGTTAACTGCAAAACAGCACCATCTGGTGCTTTTAAGGTGCCGATGATGGAAATTCCATTAGAAATATACCGTACGACTTCCAGTGATGTCATGCCCCTGGGAGCCCCATGAGCAATCAGCTCCATCCCCACCAAGGCAGAAAAACCTGAATAATTCAACTTCAGATATTCAAAAGTGGGCCAATGTTGCAAGCAGAAGGAGGGAAGAATGCCCTGGCACAAACCAGACAATGTTAAATCGATATTAGACCTCACTGAGCCCGATGGAAACAGCTCAGACAGTGACAGCTCCCAGATCTCGGCACAAAGCGAATCTACAAGTGCTGATGCGGCTGGGCCCCTGAACATCTCCAGGTAAGTGGACCTGGCCCTGAGGGAGCTTAGAGATTTTAGAAGGGAGACCCACTCAACATTTGCAGCACTCCATACCGACATGGGAAAAATTGAGAAGCAGCTGGATGACCTCAAAGAGCAGGCCTCAGCCTCAGACTCCCAAACAGATGGCACTGAAAATGCCATCCTCCAGCTACATCAAGAGGTGCAAGGCCTGCGAGACAGAGAGAGAGAGCAGATGATGCAGAGGCCCGCAGTCAGAGGAACAACCTGCGTGTGTCGGGTCTACCTGAAGGCACCGAGGGTAATAACCCTACCCAATTCATGCAGCAGTTTTTTAAAACTGCACTGAATCTACCAGAAAGTTGCCAGTTGGAGATGGACCAGGTCCATCATACACTGAGACCCCAGACAACCAACCACCCATGTGCAATCCTAGTCAGATTCCTGAGGTACCAGGAGAAGGAGATGGTCCTTCACAAATCATGACAAATGGGAGAGCTAAAACACCAATAGCAGTGTATCTATGTTGATAATGATTACCCCACTGCCATTGCTGCAAGACGCTGTGCCTATGCTCCCATCCTCAGAAAGTTTAAAGAAGCAAAGACCAAGTTCAGGACCCCATATCCGGCAGAACTTGTGATGCAGCTTACTGATGGCCCTAAAACATATGAGAGTGTGGAGAAAGCTGCTCAGGGACTCATAAAAGAGGGGATTAAGATAACGCTGGACCACAGATACCCCGAATAAGATACTGGTGACCACACTGGCACTGAAGGCCTGGAACAGTGTACCGCAGAAGGAACAGTGCAGACGAGAAGGAGCGTCAGCCCTCCAACAGATTGTGGCTGGACTTCACAAACAAGCCTCAGTTAAAGAAGAAACGGACTTAACACCACAGGAGGTGAAATGAAGAGAATGATGGACTAAATGACTGTGCCATTGGGCAAGGCTAATACAGGTAGGCCGGCTAAGCTTTCCACCCTTAAGATAAGTCTTACCCATGACTTGTGGGTCTTCTGCTCTTTCCCAAGGGTACCTTTCCCTCCCCCCAGGCCGTCTGACCTCATGGCTGAAACTATTTGTAATATTCCCCTCTACCATAGGTGAAGGACAGGGGACAACTTGATACAAATAAACATCCAGTCTGGATAGGCATAAACACGTAGGTGCCTTGTTCTACCAGCAGGCCAAAGGTTAGCCATGAATTGTGGGTAATTGGCTGGGGCTGGTGTTGGAAGCGAATTGGGGGAATGTGGACAGGACTGCTGGATTGAGGAGTGGGGGCTGGGGGTTGTGGGTGGGGAGGAACTGGCCTGACCTAGGGCCTCTTTATGGCCCCTCATTTCTCTCTTTTCCTCCCCTCTCTCTCTAATCCCTGCTTTTCACTTCTGTCAGGGGGGGCCAGGGGGGAAGGCTAAGTCTGAGATACCATGTGCACATGCTATTTGGCACAAAGAGTCCTTAAGATTACCCTATCCACAACAGACTAATCCCAATATGAGGGATGGAGCAGCCCACACCTCAGTAGCCCATCCTGAGATGGGAGGGGAATGGGTCTAGATGGAGTGGGTGGGATTGCTTCCCCTACCAGGCCTCCTCTCCTCACCTGCCACTCCAGGACTGGTGCTGGTTCGGGGGGGGGGGACTGGTTATCACAAATGTGCACAAACAGGATCCAGGGTCTGGCCTGCTCTCTTAAGCCTCACCAATGCTGATCTGGTGGAGCAGAGGGCGGACTGGCCCCAAAAGACTTACATACTATATACTTCACTCTTAACCAAAGCTGTTACGTGGTAAATCAGTAGATTTTGCATGGTTTAGCACCCTACATGGAACGGCCTGGAAAATTATGCCATAACAAAACTACTAGTTGAATTTATTACAATACTGAATAATACAGTTACACGCCTTGAAGGAGACTTTGACATGACTACCCCCCTCCCCTTAGAAGAAACGTGTTAAGTCGAATCCACCCACCGAGGTGGAATAAGCCAAAATAGGCATACCAGAGACTGGGAGCATAACATCCCCCAGACTTATGGAAGCCATTAAGAGTTTAGCAGCCCAAGCCCAGTTGGCAGGGATCTGCACCAGTTCCTTTTCCCTGTTATTACCTAGAATTAGTAGTTCCCAGTGTTTCTTAAAGCTGGGAAGTTTAATTTTAGAGGGAGATTTATTCCCCTCATTATCCCTCAGGCAGTCACCTTTTTACTTAACAGACAATAATATGAGCATTCTTACAGGTTGGGGAGCAGTGGAGAGGCCTGGCATAATTCCTGTAAGTTTAGAAGAAGTATGAATGGCTAGCCAACCATTACAAATCCTATCTTTGAATGTGAACAGATTGGGCAGCCCTGTCAAACATTAAAGAATGATTGCAATGTTTAAAAAAAGTCAAGCAGGGATTGTTTATATACAGGAAATGCATATGAATGTTAAAGAACACAACAAGTTAGACTCTAGGTGCTTCTCACAGGTGTTCTCATCCTCATTTGGTTGGGGCAGGAGAGGGGGGTCACCATACTGATTTCCAGCCAGATACCCTTCCAGGCAACCCGGGAGTGGGCAGATACAGAGGGTCACTTGGTAATTGTACAAGGAATACTACAGGACAATGAGGTAACCCTGGAAAATGCCTACTTCCCCCCGAGCTCATCTACACTGACCATCCGTTACCTGCTAAGAAAAATTTTAGAGCTGTCCAGGGGTACCCTGATTTTAGCAGGAGATTTTAATATTGCCCCAAGGCCCTTCTTGGACACTACCAGCACTAGCAGGAATTGACAACCAACCCCACACAAATATTTTAGAAGATTTCTCTTAAAGGTTGACTGGCTAGATGTATGGTGTACCCTTCACCCTAGAGATAGATGCTACTCATTTTATTCAGCTGTTCATGGCACATATACTAGAATTGACCATTGTTACACACAAAAGGAGAGTTTTGGGATGGTTAGGGATGCCTCTACGGGGGACATTGCTCACTCAGACCATGCCCCAGTGATAACACACTGGGACCTGGGCCTTGACAGATGTAAAACCATGTGGAGATTTAACCCAATACACCTCAAGAGTGAACCCTTTCCGGAATATTTAAATGATAGGATTCAGGAAATTCTGGAGGACAATAATGCACAGACACTACCTCAGCAATCAGGTGGGGCACACTGAAAGCGGTCCTTAGGGGCCACTTGATACAGCACACTTCCACCCTTGCGAAACAACGCAGAGAGAGACAGTCTCACCTAGAACAAATCCTTAGTTTCCTCCAAGAGGCCCACCAGCAAGGAGACTGAACAGTGGATACCCAATTGAAACAGACCAAACAGGAACTAGATGGGCTATGTACCCAATGACCTGAGATAGCCTTAATATTTCTTAGGCAGTGGTATGGAGAAGTAGGTCCCAGGGCCTCCCATTTATTTGCTTTTTGACTTCATAAGCAAAGATGCCTTTCCACCATAGCAACTATTAGGGGCCAGGTGGGTGAAATACACACAAGGTTGGGACACATTTCAGAAGCCTTTTGTACCTACTACAAGAAACTATACACCCCAGATCATCCAACTGACCAGTGCACCATTGATGCTTTCCTCTCTTCCCTGGACCTTCCAAAACTTAACATGGATCAACAAACTAGTTTGACTACCCCCATAGCCCCAGTGGAACTGAGAGCAGCGATTTCTTACTTAAAAAACATGAAAACCCCTGGCCCTGATGGTTATGGGCTGGAATTTTATAAATGTGTAGAGCCCCTGTTTAGTCCCACTATGCTGCAGGTCTACAATGAGTTTATGCAGGGTCTTGGTACCCTTCCCCCTAGCTGGTCATATGCTACTGTTTCTGTCATCCCCAAACCAGATAAAGACCCACAATTATGTAACTCATACCACCCTATTTCGGTACTAAATGTAGACTATAAAATACTAATGTCCATTATGGGCAAATGTCTAGATGTGACTCTCCCCCACATGATTGGTTTGGACCAAACAGGCTTTGTAAGCTCAAGATCCACTACCGATAATACCAGAAGGGCCCTCCATCTGGTTCAGAAGATGCAATCCTGTAGAACCCCATCGGTCCTTCTCTGCCTAGATGCTGAGAAGGCATTTGACAGGGTCTCATGGCCTTTTTTGTTTACCACAATGTCTAAAATGGGGATTCCCCCTCCTTCATCTCCATGATTAAGACCTTATACTCTTCCCCTAAGGCATGTGTGAAGGTCTCTGGTCACCACTCTGACTATTTCCCATTATACAGGGGTACTCACCAGGGTTGTCCTCTATCCCCCGACTGTTTGCCATATTTATAGAACCCTTGGCCCAGGCAATCAGGCACTTCTCCCAAATAGCCGAAGTGTGGATGGAGGGGGAAGAACACCGTATTGCTTTGTATGCGGATGACATACTGTTGTTCCTGGCTAACCCCACACATTCAGTACCAGCAGTCTTTAAGATCCTGGAGGAATATGGGAGGTGCTCAGGGTATAAACTAAATACTTCTAAAATGGACACATTAACATTTCACTTTGACCCCCCCCCAACATTCAAACAGTCCCTCCTATTTCATTGGGATCTTGACAAATTAAAATACCTGAGTATGTATCTCTCCCATTCACATAACCAGATAATCCGAAATAACTATGACTCTTTTTACACCAAACTTCAAGCTGACCTTGCTAGATGGACCACACTCCCACTCAATTTACTCCAATGCATGGAGGTTGTCAGAATGGTGACCATCCCCCGGGCATTACATCTTTTTCAAAATGTCCCAATGCATGTATCAGAAAAAACATTTCAAGCTTAGAATAAAGCAATACTAAAGTTTATCTGGGCAGATAAATGCCCCAGAATTAGTTTATCCATTCTATGTCTCCCATGACAAGCTGGGGGATTGGCCTTACCAAATTTAAAAATATATAACTGGGCATCGCATCTCTCCTTTCTTGCTGTCTGCCTTACACACAGCAACCCTGCTAAGTGGAGGGAGATAGAGAAGGGTCTACTCCCTTTCAAAGACCTGGTGCAAGCATTTCTACCCCAATCCCCCTTGATGACACTCCAGTTGAACCCAGGTCCCTGGATCACATACCAACTTAAAACATGGGGAGTGATCCATAGACAATTGCCTCTGTTCCACTGCCTGATTTTTATGTGCCCACTGGCTCTCCTGGAGAACTTCCCCCCAGCCCAGTATGATCATACATTTGAACAGTGGGACAGGCGCTGCATGTTTTCTCTTTCTCAATTATTAAAGGGGAATGAGTTCAAGTCATTCCAAGAGTTGAGGCAGACCTTTGGCCTGCGATAGGTGGACTTTTACAAATTTCTACAATTAAGACATTTATTTTACTCCCTTCCCCCTGAGTTGCGTAAACCAGAGGAAATACCTCCACAGGTGCTTTGCTCCAGACCACTCTACTGGACAATGAGATCCCCCATGCTATCTCCACCCTATATAAGGTACTCAGTAATACCATTAACATGAACACCACAGGTGCGCTCAAGAAATGGAGTAAAGAGATAGGCTCAGCTATCTCTGCACAGCAATGGGACAGGAGCTGGCTATTATCATCCAAGCATACCTACTACCATGCATGGAGGCTATTCTGGCAATTAATGGTCAGGTACTTTCACACTCCAGCTATAACAGCCCACTACTCAACCATGAAGTCAAAGAGAAGTTGGCATCAATGAGGGGTGACACCCACACATCATACCCATATTTTCTGGGCCTGCCCTATCCTACAGACCTTCCTATCTTCCTTACAACAGGAAATGACTGATATGATAGGAGAACCAATTACCCTAACTGCAGAGTGTTTATTGCTGCTAGTTCTCACCCATGAGTGCAGAGACCCCCATAATAGATACTTACCAGGGCTTGCCCTTATGGCAGCAAAGAAAACCATAACCAGACTTTGGCTTTCACCCCAGTCTCCTACCATACTGGCCTGGAGAGAAACAATGACTCAGGTATATAGGGCAGAGAGAATCTCCTACCAGTTGAATGACCAAGCAGACTCATGTACACAGAAATGGACAAAATGGGTTCTCTACATTATGACAAGAGAACCTACCTTTGTACCTTGAAAAAAAGGAGAAAAAATGGGGTTAATGTTTGGAGTGGAGAGGTTCACAGACTGGAGGGCTGGGTGCGGTTGGGGAGAGGTATAGTGGGCGGGAGGATGGGAGTCGGGGGAGGAGAGACATACATGGGAACCACAAGTATAATATTGGGAATAAAATGTGGAACTTTCCAAGGCCTAACTCAAGGAGAAATTGCATTTTGTTTTTCCTTCTCCAATGAACTTAGTATAACTCTCTCTGTTTTTTTTCTTGCTCTGTATCTGATCAAATCTGTGTATTAAGAAGAACATGTGACTGCTGTTACTCCCTTAATTTGTAAAAATCTGTCAATAAAAAATGTTAACAAAACAAAAAAATAAATATACCTTACCGCAGCATGGCATTAACTAGGTAACAAGGTATTTCTCAGTAACACCTGGTATACCACTGGGTAAACCCTCGGTATGCCGCAACTGCTGAGGTATATCTCGTTACCGATAAACTTTTCTATAACAAACCCTGTATGTATGTGTATGTATATGTGCATATGTGTGTGTGTATATATATATACAAAATCACACATGCCCGCACAATGCAAAGCATCATGGGCTGCATATGCAAATCATCACAGAATATTATGTTGGTTCAACTTTGAGGAGAAATGCATGGTGCGGAAAGGCCTCACACAGTTTGCAAAGGGTGCCAACAGAAGACATAGACATGTGTTTTGTCCTACCAGGACTCATCAGTATGCCTCATCTGTCTGACACCCCAGTGTAATGAACCATCTACCCTAAGATGGTCCATCTGGGTTATGTTGTAGTGAGCCCAATACAAACAAGAAAAAAAAAATTTAAAAGACAAAGAACCTCTGTGTGTAAGCACTGAGTCAATGGTTATCCCAAAGGACATTTGGCTGGGAAGCCAATTTTCAAAGATATACAAAATGACACATGCTCCTACAATGCAAAGCATCATGGGCTGCATATGCAAATCACCACAGAATATTATGCTGGTTTTATATATATATATATATATATATATATATATATATATATATATATAGTGGTGGCACTTTTATGTTAAATATCACATTTTGCACTTTAATAACTTTGCAACCATTCAACCTATTTGCATGAAATTTTGCATGCACAGTCTCGTCTGATTGATCTCTTGACCAGCCAAGTTTTGTTTCAGTCAACTGGCAGATGTCAAGCTCCTCATAGTGCCTAAATGTTGAAATCCACCTGTCTTTGTGCTTTTTTTGTCATTGCACTGCATGAATACAGTTTGGAATTTTTGTCTGAAATGTTCAGGGTACAAAGGGGTTGCTCTTCAGTGGTTTGGTGAAAAAATATGAATCTTTTGCCAAGTTATATTTTTTTTCAAGTTCAGGGTCTGAGCATGTTCAGTTCACTTGTTTGGATAGCTTCCTGCAATGACAAAGGAATTTGGTCTTACAAAAAAGGATTGTTTTTCTTGAGGGGGTCAATCCTTTGTCAGGAGAAAAATAAATCCTTTTTCATGAGGCACCATCTTGTTTTCAGTTTTTCCACACAACAAACTGTCATAACTCTGCATATTGATGTCTTCTCCAGACATCCAAACATGTATCTTGCTCATTGGGAGTTGATGAATTTCATTCTGCAGTTTTTAATAGCTCCCATGCCCTCAGAACTTTTGCATTTCATTTTTTAAATCCTTTTTTGTGACTCACTAACATCCTTTATCATGAATCCTTTTTTGTTCACATGAAAAAGGACTGTATCTCACAAAAAGGGATTACAAAAAAAAAAAAATCCCAAAATACGTTTTTATGACTCAGGATCCGTTTTTGTGAGAATGAAAGAGAATGCAAGAAAAATAATCCTATCTTGTGAAAAAAGATTTTTAAAAAAACTATCCGAAATCCTTTTTTATGACTCGTGATTCTTTTATTGCGGGAATGAAAAAGGATTCATGAAAAAAGTTCCTTTCTCATGAAAAAGGATAAAAAAACAAGTCCTAAATATTTTTCATGGTAATAGATCCTTTTTCAATGGAATGAAAAAGATGGTAAAAAGGATTTATTGCCATGCATAAGGATTTTCCTCCTTTCCCAGTCTCAGATGCTGTATTTAATATCTCTATTGGTATCCAATGGCATCCCTTTACCTCCCATCCCCATATACAATGTATTTAATTAATATTCCCATTGGTGTCCAGTGGCACCCCCATGCTTTCATCCCATATATATGACATTTAATATCCCCATTGGTGTACATAGGCACCCCCCACCCTCCCATGTCGATCACAACCTACAAATAAGGAAACAGTCCCTCAATTATTTATTTGTACCGGTAAATAAAATATATATCATTGTTCAAACCCACACCCTGACCTGACCTCCCACTGTGGACCCACCATGCCGCACCTCCTAGACCTCTCCACCCAACCTCACTTATCTGAACTGGCCCCAGAGTGAACATCCACTCTCTGATCGAAGACACATCTTGCTGCTGGAACCAGTTGCTGCTGTCTGATAAGTAAGGTAACTGCGGTTCAATGTATTTTCCGACCACAGTTACCTTACTTGTCAGACAGCAGTTGCCAGTTCAAGCAGGAAGATGCATCTTCAGTTGGACATTGGATCCCCAGGAGGTCCCAGAAGACTGGAGAAGGGCTCATGTGATCCCACTCCACAAGAGTGGTAGCAGGGAGGAGGCGGGGAACTACAGACCGGTCAGTCTTACCTCAGTAGTGGGCAAGATTATGGAAGAACTCCTTAAGGAAAGGATAGCACAACACCTGGAATCCATAGGGGCACAGGATCCAAGACAGCATGGGTTTACAAAAGGAAGGTCCTGTCAAACTAATCTCATAGATTTCTTTGACTGGGTAACCAGAGTGGTGGACCAAGGGGGAGCAGTTGATGTCGCCTGCCTTGACTTCAGCAAAGCTTTTGACACTGTTCCACATAGAAGATTGATAAATAAGCTAGGTAGGCCTCGTGGTCAGAAGTTGGTCAACTGGGTGGCAAACTGGTTGACTGGCAGAAAACAGAGAGTGGTGGTAAATGGTATACAGTCAGAAGAGATGCAAGTCACAAGTGGGGTACCTCAGGATCAGTCCTGGGGCCAGTCCTATTCAACATCTTCATTAGTGACCTCAGAGATGGACTAGAGGGTAAGGCTTGTCTGTTTGCAGATGACACCAAGATCTGCAACAGAGTAGATGATCCAGATGGGGTGGGCAGAATGAGAAGAGATCTGGATAAACTAGCAGAATGGCCAGAAGAGTGGCAACTGGGATTTAATGCAAAGAAGTGCAAAATCATGCACATAGGGAGGGAAACCTGAAGCCACTTATAGGCTGGGAGGAGTTGCTAGCAGTCACAAAGGAAGAAAGAGACTTGGGCATCATCATCACTGATGACCTGAAATCATCCAAGCAGACCTCTAAAGCAGTAGGTAAGGCTAGGGGGTGTTAGGGTGTATTAGTAGGGTATCACAAGTCGTAAGAGGGAGGTAATAATCCCTCTGTACAAGACATTGGTTAGGCCCCATCTGGAGTACTGCGTGCAGTATTGAGGCCACACCTTCACAAGGACATTAATCCAAATTGAGGCAGTCCAGAGAAGGGCAACCAAAATGGTGCAGGGACTGCATCAGAAGACATATGAGGACAGATTAACGGAGCTCAATATGTATACCCTTGAGCAAAGGAGGAGAGAGGTGATATGATCGAGACATTTAAACACCTTAAGGGCATAAACAAGGTGAAAGAGTCTAACATGTTTAAATATAAGAAAAATAGCAGGACAAGAGGACATAGCATGAGATTAGAGGGAGGCCGATTAAGGGGAATGTGAGGAAATTCTTTTCACAGAAAGGGTGGTAGATGCATGGAATGGCTTACCACAAGAAGTGTGGTTATGAATACAGTGCAGGGCTTCAAACAGGCATGGGATAGGCATAAGGGAGCAATACAAATGACTATGAATAGATAGGTCACTGACAGAGCAAAGGCCGATGGCACATTTATAAGGTAGAAAAAGAAATGGGCAGACTGGATGGGCCTTGCGGTCCTTATCTGCAGTCAACTTCTATGTTTCTATGGATCTTTACTTTGGGACCACTTCAGGTATGTGAGGGTGTGTGGGGCAGTCTAGGGTGGAGCAGAATGGTGGGTCCGCAGTGGAAGTTTGGGTGGAGGTGTGGGTCTGAACAATGGTGGACTTTGTTTTTTTTTTACAGGTAGAAAAAAATAAATAAAAAAAAAGTCTAGGGAATGTTTTCTTTTTTACTGGTTGTGATGGACATGGGAGAGTGGGGGGTGCCACTGGACACCAATGATGATATTAAATGCCATATATATGGGGATGGGAAGGTGGGTGGGCATTGGACACCAATGGGTATATTAATGACATACAATATATATGGGGATGGGAGGGTGGGAGTGCCACTGGACGCCAATGGGGATATTAAAACACAATATATATGGGATGAGAAGTGGAGGCCACCTAACATCAGGGATATCAACTTAAAAGTAATGGGGACCTGAACATAATTTGAGGGTGGGGGTACCACTGCACGTCAATGATAATATAAAAAAGAAACTATATGCAAACAGGATGGTGGGGGGGCCAGTACACACAAGGGGGCCGATAATAGAAAGTGGGCACAGGTCATCCGCCAAGCCCTGTGTCCACCACAAAGTTTGTTGCAGCTGTGCCAAAGCCCTCAGATGCAGCTTGGTCTGATTCTGGAAGGGCTGGTACAGTTGCAACAGTTTCACTGCTTTATCACAGCTTGTGCCAAAGGTGTGGTGCAAGCCTCATCAAAAGGGTACCCCACAGATGAAAAGTTAGAATGGGGAGAAGCTGGTCTAACTTTGCTGCATTGGGGAATTGAGGCAGAGACTTCCAGAATAGCAAGTTTGATGCAAGAAGGCAATTGCATCAAACACCCTAATACAAATCCCCTGCAGTAATCCCAGCCACTTCCAGAATTGGTCCCCAGGCTATTAATTAAAATTGAATATGGACAAGGGTATGACAGGTGGGTGAAGGGGTACCACTGGACACCAATGAAGATAAAAAACAATAAATTTGGAAATCAGAGGGTGGGGGTCCACTAGGCACAAGAGCTACTAACTTACATTTAATGGGGACCAGAGCACAACTGGAGGGTGGGGGGAAATATTGGACATCAATTAAAGTATAACAAAAGAAATAGATGGAAATTGGAGGGTGGGCATGACACTATACACCAGGGCTATTAAATACAACTTAATGGGTACCATGCCACAACTTCAGGGTGGGGAGGTTCCACTGGATACCAGGGAAAAGGGACCTTTAAGTTTTAAAAATAAAACCTGATAATAGTATGTAAGCGTGGGAGCGCTGGGTCTGAAATAAGGATAGGATTATACTGTCTCAAAAAGTAAGGAAATAAATTGCAAAAAACTTCATTACTGCATTAGTTAGGGTTAAGGTGACAAACGTTAGAAAATGTGGAATTAGAGTTTCCAACCCTAACACCCCCTGCCCTATCAGACAGCACAGCAGCTGAGGGGTGTGCCTTGGGCTCTCTCTCTCTCTCTATATATATACATACATACAGACACACACACACACACACATATACACTTACACATACACATATACATATATATTAGACAACAAAGAACCACATACAGTATATGTTAGTGACGTGGTAGTGCCACTATAGTTAGAGTTGAACTGGGGTTTCTATGTTAAACTCAAAATTTTTCACTTTAATATCTTCGCAACCGTTTGACGGATTTACACAAAAAATTGCATGCTCAGTCTTGTGTGGTACTTCTCTACATTTACCAAGTTTTGGTCTGGTCAGGTGTGTGGTTGCTAAGATCTGAGTAGTGAAAAAAGTGGATTTTTCATATTTTTTTCCTATTGGTTTGAATTGGATTTTCTTTGAATTTGGCTACAGCCCAAATGGTTTGGCATTTTGGTCTGAGATTTTCAGGATGGAAAGGGTCCAAATATTGATCCGTTCTAATGTTATTTCTTTTTTTGCAGTTAGATTCTTTTATTTTGTTACAGAGACAGGGCATATATCACAGTGCATATATACAGTAAGTGATACATTTCATACAGATTTTACATACTGTATCATAGTAAAGTATTCACAGTGCATTTACAATACATTTGAAGAAAGTGGACGAAATCATGGTCATGACATGGGACTGGGTTGTTACTTGCAATGTGGGGTACTGGGGGGGAAGGGGCTCATACACCATACCAGTTATCAGCAGCAGGCGGGAAGAAGTAAGACTGGGAGCACTCAAGGTGGCTTTAACATATCTTTACCCAAAGGGCTTACGAAATGTGATGGTGCATTCTGAGGGTACTGCATAAATGGATTCCATTTATCCAGGAAGGCACGGAGGGTTGCTGCAGCCAAGTGAGTTAGCTTGGAGAAACTGGCCAAATTAGCCATGGCTACTAACCAAGCTGTGAGAGATGGTACCTCCCTAGTCCTCCATCTACATAAAAGCAGCCGTTTAGCCTCCACTGAGGCCTGTATAAGCCAGGACAAGTGGGGGTAAGATGGTCTGAATTCTGTGGGCAGGAGCCCCAAGATCCAAAAACTAGGAGAGGTAGGAACCTTTTGCCCCAATACATTGAAACAACATGTAAGTATTTCCAACCAGAAAGGACTGATGGGATCACATTGCCACAGTATATGGAGTAAGTCTGCTCCATTCGCATGACATCTCCAGCACCTATCATTCGTAAGTAAATTCATTTTCTTTAGTACTACTGGAGTACAGTACCAGAGGTGTCTTATCTTATTTTGGATAAAGAAGCTTCTGCGGTTCCCACAGGCTTTTTTTGCTATTAACCAGCCCCTTTGCCAGGCTTCGTTAGTGACGGGAAGATTTAACATATGATGCCACCTAGTTTTGGCAGGTAGGGATGGGTCTGTTAGAGCACCCCTCATATACTTATAAATACAGCCTGCCAGTCCTTTCTGTGATTGTAGCCAGCCATCTAGAGGCAGTTTGTTTTGGTTGGCTCTGCCCTTGCCTTGACACATCGAGCACCCGCACCCAGTTTTCAATCCAGATGAATAAACATGTCTCAATTGAAGATATCTCCAAAAATCACTAGGACCCAAATTAAACTCTTTCAGACAGGTCATACAGGGAGGAACAGGGTGCAGGAATACACTATTTTTAAGCAAGAAAGATGTTCCAGGACTAGAGGGCATGGGATGAAGTTGGAGGGAGGATGATTCAGAGGAAACGTGAGGAAGAATTTCTTCACAGAACGGGTAGTGGACAAGTGGAACATCCTGCCAGAGGAAGTGGTAGGGGCTGAAACAATCACAGGATTTAAGAATGCATGGGATAGACATAAAGGAATTCTGGAGGTCAGGGGTAAGGGGCAACAGACTTCTAGGAAAACATAAACTGAACTTACAAGCTCAAATGGGCAGACTGGGAGGGCCATAGACCCTTATCTGCTGACACTGTCTATGTATCTATGTAGGTAAAACTATCTATGGTATGGCCATCCTCCATTAGTATGTCTTGCAGAGTGTTGATCTGTTTCCTCTTCCAGCACTCCCAGTTCAGGGGTTTATGATCAATGGTGCAACCTGGGTTGTTCCATAGAGGGAGGTATGTCCCCAGATTCAAACAGGAGTTACTTATGGCCCCTACTTGATACCAGGCCTTATGAGCTACTTTTATTGTGAGCCAAAACTGAAAATTAGAAGGGAGGGGATTGCCCATATATCCAACCAGATGGGACCCTTGCAGGGTTGCTTCCTAAGCTGGTAAATCAGTTATTTCTCCAAAGCAGTCTGCATGTGGCTGCGTCTGAAAACGCATATGCATAATGTTGAAAGTGCAGAAGGCACCACCCACCCTTGCTCCATGGAGCACAGAGTTTGGCTATACTCTACCACGGGGTTTTATTTTCCCACATAAACACTCATATTATACTATCCAGTAATTGAAACCATTTCTTGGGGATCTCAATTGGAAGGTGAGATGGTATGTAAAACACCCTTGGCGCAATCATCATTTTAATTGCTGCCACTTTCCCGGGGAAACATAGAAACATAGAAGTTGACGGCAGATAAGGACCACAAGGCCCATCCAGTCTGCCCATTTCTTTTTCTACCTCATAAATGTGCCATCGGCCTTTGCTCTGTCAGTGACCTATCTATTCATAGTCATTTGTATTGCTCCTTATGCCTATCCCATGCCTGTTTGAAGCCCTGCACTGTATTCATAGCCACCACTTCTTGTGGTAAGCCATTCCATGCATCCACCACCCTTTCTGTGAAAAAGAATTTCCTCATATTCCCCTTAATCGGCCTCCTCTAATCTCATGCTGTGTCCTCTTGTCCTGCTATTTTCTTATATTTAAACATGTTAGACTCTTTCACCTTGTTTATGCCCTTAAGGTGTTTAAATGTCTCGATCATATCACCTCTCTCCCTCCTTTGCTCAAGGGTATACATATTGAGCTCCGTTAATCTGTCCTCATATGTCTTCTGATGCAGTCCCTGCACCATTTTGGTTGCCCTTCTCTGGACTGCCTCAATTTGGTTAATGTCCTTGTGAAGGTGTGGCCTCCAATACTGCACGCAGTACTCCAGATGGGGCCTAACCAATGTCTTGTACAGAGGGATTATTACCTCCCTCTTACGACTTGTGATACCCCTACTAATACACCCTAACACCCCCCTAGCCTTACCTACTGCTTTAGAGGTATGCTTGGATGATTTTAGGTCATCAGTGATGATGATGCCCAAGTCTCTTTCTTCCTTTGTGACTGCTAGCAACTCCCCTCCCAGCCTATAAGTGGCTTCAGGGTTTCTCTTCCCTATGTGCATGATTTTGCACTTCTTTGCATTAAATCCCAGTTGCCACTCTTCTGACCATTCTGCTAGTTTATCCAGATCTCTTCTCATTCTGCCCACCCATCTGGATCATCTACTCTGTTGCAGATCTTGGTGTCATCTGCAAACAGACAAGCCTTACCCTCTAGTCCATCTGTGAGGTCACTAATGAAGATGTTGAATAGGACTGGCCCCAGGACTGATCCCTGAGGTACCACTTGCATCTCTTCTGACTGTATACCATTTACCACCACCTCTGTTTTCTGCCAGTCAACCAGTTTGCCACCCAGTTGACCAACTTCTGACCCACCCTGAGCCTACCTAGCTTATTTATCAATCTTCTATGTGGAACAGTGTCAAAAGCTTTGCTGAAGTCAAGGTAGGCGACATCAACTGCTCCCCTTGGTCCACCACTCTGGTTACCCAGTCAAAGAAATCTATGAGATTAGTTTGACAGGACCTTCCTTTGTAAACCCATGCTGTCTTGGATCCTGTGCCCCATGGATTCAGGTGTTGCACTATCCTTTCCTTAAGGAGTGCCTCCATAATCTTGCCCACTACTGAGGTAAGACTGACCGGTCTGTAGTTCCCGCCTCCTCCCTGCTACCACTCTTGTGGGTGGGATCACATGAGCCCTTCTCCAGTCTTCTGGGACCTCTCCTGTGCTCAGAGACTCACTAAACAATTCTGCTAATGGCTCTGCTAGTTCCTCCTTTAGCTCATAGGAGTACCCTGGGATGTGCCATCAGGTCCCATTGCCTTATCCACCCTGAGCTTAGCAAGCTCTTGTCAGGACCCTTTCTTTTTGAAGGGAGTAGTGCTCACCTCCCTCCCCTGTGTCCATGATGCTGAGCTGTGGGCCCTGCCCTACCTTCTTCTCAGTAAATACTGAGCAAAAGTATCTATTTAGGATAGATGCCTTTACAGGGTCCTCCTCCTCACATGCTCCCTTTCTCCATTAAGCTTAGCACCTCTGGACTTTCTCCTTTCACTAATGTATCTATAGAAAGTCTTGTCACCTTCTTTTACTGTTCGTGCTAGTGTTTCCTCAGTTTGGGACTTTGCCTGCTTACTGCCTTACCTGCTTCCCTTAGGGCAGTTTGGTATGCCTCCCTATCTTCATCCGCTGTGTTCCTTATATTTTCTGAAGGCCAGCCTTTTGGCTCTGACCTTTTCTGCTACTGTATTTGAGAACCAAAGTGGTTTCCTTCTTCTTTTGCACTTCCTTTTCTGTCTAACACAATGGGATGTTGCTTCAAGTATTGTATCCTTAATGCTTGCCCACTTTGCCTGTACCTCCTCACCTGTGTTTCTTTTTGCCAGGGCTAGCTTAACTCTGTTGGCCATCTTATCAAAGTCAGCTCCTCTGAAGTCCCATATTTTTGCTTTGGAATGGGATGATTTAGATGTAGTAGCCAAATTGAACCATACCATGTGATGGTCACTGGCTCCCAGGTGACCTTCTACCTGGAGATCTGTGATCCCTTCTTTGTTAGTCAGTACTAGATCTAGGATAGCCCTGTCTCTTGTGGGTTGCTGTACCAGTTGTTTGAGGCCCTCCTGCAGGGAATCCACTATGAGTCTAGTTCTGGCAGATGTTCCTGCTGGTATTGACCAATCTGTATCTGGCATGTTGAAGTCTCCCATTATCAGAACCTCCCTTTAGCTGTCATGTTTTGTATATCTTCTAACAGTAATGTGTCTATGTCCTCCCTCTGGTCTGGGGCCTGTAGACAACCCCAGTTCTTATGGCTGTCCCATTTCCTGTTTCCAGGGTGACCCACAGTTCTTCTGGCTCCTTATGTGTATTCTGAATTTCTGTAGCTTTGATATTTTCATTAACATACAGGGCCACCCTCCCCTTTTGCACCTCGTCTCTTCTGAACAATACATAGCCAGGTACTGAAGTCTCCCAAGTGTGGTTACTGGTAAACCACGTCTCACTAATTGCTACTATGTCCAGTTTAGCCTCTGACATTATTGCCTGCAGGTCTGGGATCTTATTTCCCAGGCTGTGAGCATTGTGTACATGATTTTCCATTGGCCAGATTTTGGTGTGTTAGTTGTTGGGTGAAGTTTGGCATTACCCTGTGCATTGTATGGGAGACAAACCTTTTTCTTACCTGGTGATGCAAATGAGCGGCAAACACGCTGAATTCCTGTTTGACCACTAGCTGAGGGGAGGGTGTTCTTCCCATTCGACGTATGGGGTGCTGCACCCCTCTCCCCATTTGTAGTTTAAATATTCTGCAAAGACGTCAAACTTCTGCCCCAATGCACTGACTCCCTCTTTAGTCAGATGCAGTCCATCAAATTTAAAGAACTTTCGCTCCCAGAACTGTTGCCAGTTCCCTACAAATCTGTGTCCTTTTTCCTGGCACCAGTCCTTGAGCCACGTGTTTAGCTCCCTATCTCCCCTTCTCTGACCTTCCGTCCATCTGCTCCCTTCTCCCAGACTGGCAGGATCTCAGAGAGGAGATGCCGACGAAATAGATGATAGTTTGTCACCCAGCCTAGTCAGGTGTTCCTTGGTCTCCACAACTGACCGGCTGGCGAGATCAATAGTCCCTATGTGTACTAGGACATCAATGTTTTCTCCTGCTTTGTGAACAATTTTATGTGCTGTCAGTTCTCCATGCTGATGTACTGGGAGACATCTGACCATCACCCCTGGCTGGAGATGGGTATCAACTCCCGAATCATGGAGTCTCCTATGATCAGAAGTTTTTGGATTTCCTTTGTGCTTGTTTAGTTTTGGTTCCTGATTTGGGTGAGTATTGTTGTGTTAGCTCCTGTGCCGCGAGTGTCCTGCTCTGCAGTGTCTTCTGCCTCTTTATTTGATTTCAGAGATAGAGGCAGATACCTGTTTGTAGTGTTTATATGGTTTTTGGAGGTAATGTGTTGGAGAGCAGAGAGTGATGGGGCACCTGATTTGCTCCTCCTAACCACCTGCCAACCTCCTGGACCAACTACCCTCTGCGGTCGAGGTTTTTCTGTTGGATGCTGGGGAAATGGCGGGTGGTTCTTATAATGTATTTCCTCTTCAATATGAAATTTGAGGCGTGCAATCTCTGCCCATGCTGCCTGGAGCTGAGACCTAAGATCTCCAAGGCCCAGCATGTGGGACAGTGTCCTAAATCTTGTAAGACTGTCCTTCTGAAAATTGTTCCACAGTACCTGCAGTTAATGAAATCCATTCCAAATAAGTTGCTGGGTTTGTGACCTAGTCAGAGTAATTAGAAAAGAAAAAAAAATGCAAGTAATGGTTTAATTGTGCTTTGTTTAACTTGTTATAACAAGTTAAATTACTAGTGCCCTGTAAATGAGATCACTTGTGGAGGCCCCACTGATCCGCCCTCTTCCTGCTCTGCCACAGGAAATGTCACAACTGTGGTACCCTATAAAGAGTGTAGGGTGGGGTGGTTGGGGATGCGGGTGGGTGGCTGGGCCCTTCCCTGTCTAAAAAAGAAGAACCACGGACGAAAGAACAAGGAGGTAAGAGCAGAAACAATCGGTCAACAACAAATGCAGTAACCCTGAAAGCTTATCCTAATGTTAGATAAAACTGTAAAACCTGCTAAAGCACCACCTGTAATAATTTCAGAGAGATATACCCTGTAAGAAACACTTTGCTCAGAGAAAAATAAAGCAGTAACAGAAGATATACCTTGCAAAAGACAATTTGAATCAGAAGATTACAGGAGTAATCTGTTAGCACACACCTGTAGGCACACCTTGTAATAATGCAGAAGAAGGTATACCAGCAACAACAATTTGAATCAGAGAAAAAATAAAGCAATGAAATGTTAGCAACAAACAGTAGCAATCCCTGTGAGTAAAAAATAAAAACACCACCACACAGTAAATCTGCTTAGCCCAACTAAGTCTTAATCCTTCTCCCTTGCTCTGCTAAGTTTCTCTACTCTGCCTTTCAAGCAGTCTTAGAAGGAAAGAGCTCAGGTGAAGCTAGGTGCCTTGGCCAGCAAACCAAGTCTAAGAGGTTTAACTGTTTCCACCTTTGAGTTT
Source organism: Neoceratodus forsteri (assembly GCA_016271365.2). Lineage (NCBI taxonomy): Eukaryota > Metazoa > Chordata > Ceratodontiformes > Ceratodontidae > Neoceratodus > Neoceratodus forsteri. The sequence goes on from CM057454.1 coordinate 169,692,357, forward strand.
CTACCTTGAGGCTATCAATCAGTGGAGAGAGGTTAGTCTCCAGAAGGGAGCATACATTATCATTTACCCTAATACCCAAATACTTAATTCCCACCTTGGCCCTAACCAAGCCCACCGCTGAGATATCTTCAGATGAAAGCTGCTTATTTGGGAGGGTACTTCTGTTTTACCCTGATTAATCCTAAGGCCTGAGATGCTAGCAAATGATTGGAGTAACTTCACAATATATTTGGCACTGAATTGAACATCTTCAGTTAGAATGAGACAGTCATCAGCATATTACAGCGACTGATATGACTCAGAGCCTACCCGTATACCTTTAATATTTGGATGCTCTCTCAAAGCACTAGCCAGGGCTTCTATGACCAGCACAAACAACATCAGGGAGAGGGTAAATCCCTGCCTGGTGCCCCTATGTAGTTTGAATGGTACAGAGAGTGTGCTATTAGTAAGCAGTCTGGCCATAGGAGACATGTACAGTGTTTTGACCCAGCCCCTCAACACATCACCAAAGTTGTAGTGCAGCAGCATCCTGTGGAGAAAATCCTACTCTACTGAATTGAAGGCCTTCTCAAAATCTACTGAAATAGTGGCAGAGGGAGTGGGAGCCATCCCTGCCTTCTGTATAAGTGAAATTAAGGATCTAATCTGATCTGAACTGGCACGGCCCTTCACAAAGCCCACTTGGGAGGTGGGGATCAAACAGGGGAGGATTTTCTCCAATCTAGCTGCTAGTACCTTAGCTATTATTTTGGTGTCCATGTTAATCAATGAAATGGGCCTATAGCTTGTAGGTAGGGAGTGACCCTTACCTTCTTTGGGAAGGACTGTGATGATCGCCTCCCTGAGGGTGGTGGGAAAAATCTCCTGATTTCAAGCTTCTTGTAACATATCCCATAGTGAATGAGATACTATCTCTGGTATTACCTTATAAAAATCAATAGAGAACCCATATCCCCCTGGGGCTTTTTTGGGGCCATTTTGTTAATTGCCTCTTTTATTTCTTGAATCTCCATGGGCCTCTCTAGATGGTCTCTCTGGGCATCTGTGAGTCTAGGAAGTCGTGTACCTGCCATGAACTCCTCAAATTTAGACTCATCCCAGGTAGTGTGGGAGCTGTACAAGGTTTTGTAGAAAGATAGCATGATTTGGTTAATGACCTCTGGTTTACTATGTTTTACCCCCTTATTGTCCCTTAGTTGGGCTATATGCCTCTCAGCTTGTTGTTTATTTAGCCGGAAGGCTAGGAGTTTCCCCGCTTTTTCTCCCCCCGCCCAGTATTTATGTTTTAATCTTAGAATTTGTAATTCCACTTTTCTAGATGCAAGCATGTTTAATTTCATTCGTAGGGCCAGGAGATCGTGCAGCAGATCAGGGTTCTGGAGTTTAGTAGAGCCCTTCTTGTATAGGCCTTCTTTCTCTCCCAATACCTTCTCTAGTTCCTTAGCCTCATTTTCTCTCTGCTTCCTACGGTAGGCAGCATAACTAATAATGCAACCTCTAATCGTGGCTTTAAAAGCCTCCCAGAAAGGTTGCTGCAGTTGCAGACCCACACGGATTGTCAGAAAAAAAGGTTTTAACCTCACCTTTAAGCAACTCTTTGAAGTCTGTCTTCTGCAACAATAGGGGGTCTAACCTCCAACTGACTGACCTAGTGTGGGGAGCAAAAGGACTCAAGGCTAATGTTAAAGGGGCATGGTCTGAAATGTATAAAGGGGCAATTGTAACATCAAGTACCTTATTTATAATGCTCGGAGAGATAAACCAATAGTCTAATCTACTAGCAACTTGTTTGGCCTCAGAGAAATATGTATAGTCCCTATCAACTGGGTGGGCTACTCTCCATATGTCTTGCAGCTTGTGCAGGGATAACATATCCTCTAAAGCCCTAATGGATCATTGGTGTGCATCTGGCTTGGAGTTGGATCTATCTAGGAGGGAATCCATAGTTAAATTAAAATCCCCCCCAGGAGAATGTCATCCTCCCCTGCCTACAACTCTAATAGCTTTTGTAAGAGTTTATGAAAAAAATCGGGGGAGTCCTCATTTGGAGGGTAAATGTTAGCTAAAACTATATTCCACGTGGGGGTGCCTACTTTGGCTAATACCCATCTCCCTCCTTTGTCAGCTCTTTGTTCTTGCATAGACCATTTTAAGTTTTTATGACACAATATGGCAACCCCTCCTCTGGTTTTGTTAGCCACACTATGAACTTCCCATCCCACCCAATCCTGCCTTAGTTTTTGCACTTCCATATGACTTAGCTTATTTTCCTGTAAGAAGGCTATCTGAGTTCTCAGGGATTTAAGTCTGGCAAGTACTTTCTTATGTTTAATGGGTGCGTTCAGGCCCCTCACATTCCATGAGGTAGCCATTACCATATCTTTACCTGCCATGAGTAGTAACAGTCAAAAATGCCCGAGAGCCCCTTCTAATTACCACGAAACTAAGAAGTCTATATGTAGGAAGCTTGGCCTTTGAAACAGCCCCTAGAATCTTCCCATGTCTGCCCTCTGTATTTCTGCAATCCCCACATACACTGTGAAACAATTCACTTAATGCCCTTGTAGTCCCTATAACAACTTTTTTTTTGTACCTTTCCATACCACCCTCCCTGTACCAAACCATTGCCTAAAAGGCTCTCCTTGTACAATCTGACCATTGCATATGGATATGGTCCATGATCAAGAGAACCCCTCCTGAGCACGGGGCCTGGTAATTTACCAGAAACCTCTAATTTTGCAATCATCCTATAGTGTGACCTCTACTGCTACTTGCCCCGAATAGGGCCCTGTGAACCCCCTCAAAACTCACCATGCGGGGAGTACCAGGTTATAAAGCAGCAAATCATGGAACATAAAATTGACACCCTTAAACCATGTTTGAACCAACAATAAAATCCAGATCAGTTCCCCCTTTTAACCACTAGATGGGGGAAGCACTCTCCCTAGCTGACTGAACCCAGTATTTGCTGTGCAGATCTAAAAAAAAAAATAATAAAAGACTTTGCGTTAACTCTCTAATGTAGTTAGAAAACAACTAACTTGGTTCACCCAAATAACATGACCCATATTAGGCCTTAGGCCATCCGACAAAGGAGGCAGGGTGAGCCCCAAAATACTGCCTCCTCGCCATAACCGACCAAACATAAAAGACCCTACTCAGGTGCCAGCCAAACAAGGGGGACTAACCCCATATGTTAACTGGCAAGAGGGAAGGATGGGGAGAGAAACTCAACCCTTCCATAGCCCTTCAAGGCCCAGCAAGCCGGGCAGTTAAAGTAAAGTTGGAATCCCTCAGTCATCTTGGCGACCGTTGCTCGACCTGCAGATCCCCCTCGCATTTGGCCCAGTCTGTGCAGTGTGGGGCCCAGTCCTTAAGCAAACTCTGATCTGTGATATCTTCTTGGGACTGACAGTCCGAATTCTTTGTTAAATCCAGGGAGTGCGGCACAAGGTCCCTCAGAGGTTCATATCTATTGGACAGCTTAATAGGTGTAATAGCTGGGGAAATCGTGCTGTCATCTGAGAGGATTTGCAATCTCTCTCTGCTCCTGGATCTGTTCTTCCTGACCGATGACTTTCTGCTCAGTGTATGCCTCCCAGGCTTCCTCGATCATCCCCGCTGAGTTCTCCAACAGGCTCCCCCTGGCTCTGTATCCTTCGGCTTGGAACTGGTTGCTATCTCCATAGAATTCGGGGAATTCTCCCTGTGCAGTTTACTTGTGCTACTCGGAGGTGGTGGGGATTTGGTCATGTCACTGTTCGGTATCTGTGTGTTATGCAGAAAGTGTTCCACATCCCCAGGGCTGCTAAATGTATGAGACACCCCGTTGTATTGGATTCTGAGCTGCGCTGGATATCTGAGAGAGGTGGGAATACCCATCTTGCATAGTTGCTATTTCACCTTTGCGTATGCTCTTCTCCGCCTTACTAGCTCCTGAGAGAAATCCTGGTAAAGCTGGATGGTGCAACCTTGCCACGTTAGGGACTTTAGTTCTCTTGCTAGGCGGAGATATCTCTCCTTTACTGGGTATCGAAGAAATTTGCACAATATTGGATGAGGGCGCTCCCCAGGTTTGGGTTTGGGTGCAAGTGTGCGGTGGGCTTGTTAAATCTCTGGTGGGACCTCGAGCTCCAGCCCTAGCATCGCTGGCAGCGCATCCTCCAAAAAGGATATCATATCCTTTACCTCCATTCCTTCTGGAATTCCCACTATTGTGATGTTCCACCTTTGAGCTCTATTCCCCAAATCATCCACTTTGGTGAGTAAATACTGAATCTGGCCATGATGTTCCCTCAGGTGACCGTCGTGCTTTGAAATTTGTTCAGATTGCTGCTTTATAACTTTTTCAGAGCCCTCCAACTGCTGGGCTAGTACTCACAGCTCCTCATTTATTTGTGTAGATGCTTGCTTTAGCTCAGTAGTATCTTGTAATACTTTGCTTAACATCACCGTCATATTTGCAATGTCCTTGGCCAAGCTTTCAGAAGTGTAAGAGGATGCCATTTCTCCCCCTGCAGTCTCTGGGTTGATGCTTGTACACCGTACGTCAAACTGGGCACTCCAAAAACTCAGGAGGCGCTTGGTTCTTGGCCTATATAGTGCTTGAGACGCAGACAGGCCCGAGTTGTTAATCGTGGTGTACAGTTGCGAGTCTGCCTTCAATTCTCACAAGAAACATCTTAAATGAAAGATCTGGTGATCTGACAATGAGAGCTTGCTCTTAGACATGCTGATCTCCCGACTGAATGTCATGGATGGGCTACTAGAGGTTCACAGGGTAACTCCAGCAAGAATTAGCATGCCACCATGTTGGCTGCTAGACTCCGCACCTCTAATGTTATTTCAATTTAGCATTTTCATAAAGTGGCTCTGTGCATGATCAGCAAGCAGCTCAAAATAGCTGTATGAAACAAAAAAAAGGAATTATTTTGTTTTAGTGACACCTTTTTCATTTGAGAAAAATCCTTTTTCATTTGGTCACCATCTTGTTTTCAGTTGTGCCTCAAAATTCAAATTAAGAAACTCCCAAAAATTATATTCTGAGGAGGAACCAGTACATGTAGCTTGCTTATCAGGACCACCTTAACTGAATTCTGCATTTATCTGTTCAGAAATCCCCTTCAAATATGTTTTCTGTTTAACATTATAAATCTTGTTTCATATCACATGATACGAAACAAGATTGTTGCTTTGTATAACAAGATATGAAACAAGTTATTTTTTTCATATGGGGAAGTAATGTATTTCAATGAGGTTTTCAACTTTTGTGCATACCACACATGTAGCTTATCAGGATCCCCTTAGCTGGATTCTGCACTTATCTGTTACAGAAATCCCCTTCAAATATGTTTTTTATTTAAAATATAAATCGTGTTTCATATTGTGTACAAAACAAGATTCATTTCATATGATGAGATATGAAAAAAAATCATATGGGAAATCAATGTATTTCAAAGGGGTTTTCACCTTTGGTGCATAATTTTTCCATGTTTTCATATTTTTACACCAAAATTTCAAAATGGCCTTTATGAGAACCTACCTCATGAACATGGGCAGTGGAAGTATGCCAAACCGGCCAGATAGGCAATTTTGGAGTTGCTTGAGGAAATCACCTTTTGGGTGGGATTTGAAAACGTACACTGCCCTTATTTATCAGGTGGGGTTATAAGAAGACCATGTTGAGATTTTGGGGTCAAAATATATAAAAATGCCAATGTTATGAGCATATGTCAAAATTTTGCTACGCTCAATTGTAACTTTGGCAATTTTAAATATTTTGATTTGAAATTGTCAACATACACATTTTTTTACACCACCTCATGAATGTGACAGCTGTCATTTTTCAAACCCTAGGCAACTGTGTTTTTGCACCTGTGGCACACAATGGCGTTGCATTGGCACAGAATCAAGTTTTGGCAGGGATTTAAAAATGTTCTTTACTGGGTTCATGAGGTAGGGTAACAAGAAGACTATGCTTTCAGTTTCATCTCTGTTCTACTTCAAATTCAAGTGCAGGATCCTCTGGGGAGGGATGGGAGCGCAGGACCCACAGACAAATGAGGATACAAATATACTATCTCAAACAGTAAAGAAAGTCTTTGCAAAAACTTTATTAATATACTAGTTACAGACTGAAGTGACAAAAGTAGGGAAATGCGGTGTTAGAATTACCAACCCTAACTCCCCAACACCACCCATCAGACAACAACAGGAAAAATCATTACTATAGTACCTCTCCTGATTCTTCAGTAATCAGGTATGGAGTGTGTCTTGGTGTTGTCAGCCCTTACACTCACTCCATTCTCATATACTCTACACTTCTCAGCTTCTTTCATGGTTGAATGGGGTGAGTGCTAGGGTTGACAACCACAAGGCACCCTGTGCCTGATTAGTGAAGATGCAGGAGAGGTGAACAGTAATGTTTTTTCCTGTTGTTGCCTGGTGTGTGGGGGTGGGGTGTTAGGGTCAAAAACCCTAACACATGTCCCTACTTTTGTCACTTCAACCCCAGCTGGTGCATTAAAGATGTTTTTGCATAGATAGATATGTACAGATATGATAGCCAGGATGAAGCACAGAAATGTTGCAGACTATCACAGAATGCTGTAGTTCACTGCAGGGACCATTGTAAGTCAATGGCAATTAAGCCCTTTTGTCATGCATGATTTTGTGACATATCATTACTGCAAGTTACTGTGCTTCATCGTGGCTGACTCCACTGTGTATACTTATAAATTATATACACACACACATATATATACATATATACATACACATACATACCACACACACAGTACAATCCCATTTATCTGAACCCCCATTATCCAGTACTCTCTATCTAATGGACTGTTGTCATGTCCCCCGCACTTTAAGCACTTTAAGCACTGTCTGTCACCTTTTGTTTTACTCATGTTACGATCGTTTAGCGCCTGAATAGGAAAGAACTTACAGTACAGTTGACACTTGAACTGTAATGCCAGAGGTTAATTGGAAACACTAAACAGGTGAACAGTGGTGTTACAAAAGTTCTTTTTATAGCCTGAAGTGTTGCTGGTTGGCATTTGTGTTTTGTGTTTGTTAGTCAACTGTTGTCTGGCACTGTATTTCTGTACTGCTGAGATGTCCAAATGAAACTGAACTGTGCTTACCATTGCACAGAAGTTCTGGATAGTGGAACATCTTGTAAACGGCGAGAAAGCAGTGCCATTGGCAGCCAAATTTGGTGTTGGAAAATCCACCATTTTTGACATTAGAAAAAAACTGAGAGACTTTGCCTGTACAATGGAGTCTGCTTCTGGAGGTGATGGTAGAAAGAATATGCGGGCATGTGCCAATGGTAAGAGGGCTGCGGCTATCTATGTTCAGTTCTGTACCTGTAGCAAGCTTACTGTTCGTAATGTTGTGGCAATAAGCAATGAGCACTTTTGAGCCATGTACCTTATGCACTTTACTGCAGTCACTTGTATCACACTAAAAGCACTTTACTGTGATTTTGCACTGATTTGCATTGATTTTGGCATCTGCAAGTTGAACACAAAAGCACAAAGCACTTTATTGCTTGATTACTGCCATATTAGTGCTCAGTTTTCCTCCTCCTATGTTTTTAATATTGTATTTGTGCATTACAAAATAAAGCACCTTTATTGTCCTCCAGGATAAATGTTCTAATATATATATATATATATATATATATATATATATATATATATATATATATGTATATGTATATATATGTATGCATTGTCATGCCCCTATATTTAGGGTTGAGTAGCCTGTTTAATGTTATACCTCAAATTTTACACTTTGATAACTTTGCAACAACATGGGGTACGTTCTGTCCCATTGGGTAGATCTCTTGATGTAAAAAGTTTCTTTCTGGTCAGATGTACAGATTCTGAGATCTAGATAGTGCTAAAACTTTTAAAGTATCCTTTTGTTTTTTGCAGATTTTTCCTCATTACCTTGTGTCCACATGGTGTGGAATTTTGGGGTAATTTTTATATGGCACAACCAGCCTGGGTAACAAAACTGACATGCTTAGTTTAGTGAAAACACTTTAATCTATTGCAAAGATATAACAATTTGAAGTTTCCCATTATTTTCAATGGGAAATCTCCTGTCGATTTTATAGGGATAAAGTTTGACCAAGGATTGCTCTCACAAAAAAGGATTTGTTCTTGCAAGATCAATTCCTTTTTCATGAGAATGATTTTCTTTTTCTTGAAGGGAAAATCCTTTTTCATGAGCCATCTTGTTTTTTCTTCCACCAACTACAAAAGGTGGAAAATACATAAAACGTCTGAGAGTTTTAAAAACAAACATCAGAACCTAACTAAATGGGACCAATTCAGCTAGATTATAATGTTTGTTTTTGAAAGTTGTGCCCACAAATGCCTTTTCCGGGCACCCAAATTCTCAGATGCCCTGCTTAGCTAGAGGAGCACTTACCCAGCTTTCTCTGAATGAGACCACCAGGATTTTCTTGACCTCTGCAGCAACAGCTGGATCTCATGCTGCCAGCTGCAGTTCCATCTGTGAGCCACCCTTCTCCCTGGTGATAATGGCATCCTCACTCCTCCCATATCTTTCCCTGGTGTCTAGTGGCACCTCCACCGTCCGATTACCATAATTGTTTTTAGCCATCTTTTTTCCCCATGAACTCACAACTGGCTGCTCGGAGGATGAGGTGGGCATTGGGAATGGAACAGCTGATGTGTACAGAATGAAGAAACTGAAGCTCCCTGGCAATTCTGTGCTGGTTCACAAAGATTGCACTTCCTCTGGACTTCAGCTGCAGAAAGCAAAGGGACAGTAGCCTGAGACAACTTCTGAAGGGAAGCTTATGGTGGGGCATTGGGGTGATCCCTGAAGTGAGAGAGCAGTCGACATGGTGACCCTCATAAAGCACAGATATAAAGTTTGGCAGTAGCAGCTGGTACACGGAGGTAGGCAGGAGAGCTGTAAATGGTATCACCAAGCAGGAGGGCATTCAGAGTGTGAGGATTTTTCTTGTGTGTAAATGACTGGTGGGTGTGTTTGTCTGACAATGCCAGCACATGACAACCCTGATGGGTGTGTGTAAATCTGATGAAGCAGCATGGCTGAGGGAGCCTCTGACACATAACCAGTAGGTAAGTTGTGAACGGGGCCAAACAGCGCCATGAGTGGCACCAGCAAAGCCCAGCCCCCTCTGAAGTCATGGTGCACTGCTGGTAACTGCCTGCTACAGAGTCCATTGGTAACCCTAAGGATGTCACCATAACTAGAAGAAGATGAAGAAGCTCAAGCAGTTGAATGTGCTGTTCAGTCTCACTGGGTACAGCAGGAGGAGGAAGAAGCCCAAGAACAGTTCAGTGCACCAGTCACTCAGAACCAAGCCACCTGCATAAGACTCAAAATCTAGCTTGGAAGAGGATGATTTTTTCCACCCTGGCATGCAGACTGGCTTTGGAACGTGAGTGCAGTACTATATCAGTGCAACTTTAACAGTAAGGCAGTTACATATTTGTTTATATGCCTCTGATTTCCCAGGTAAAGTCCCATGGAGTGCTGTGGCCTCCCCTTTCACTGGGCCTGGTTAGATACAGGTTGAATAGTTGCACCCTGAGCCCAGGGTTACAACTTAGGATGGCATAACCACAAGAATATTCACAGACAGTACCGACATATATAGAGACTGTTTCTTTAACCTCCAGGTCACATCATCATAGTTTAGTTATTTGTTGCTGGAATTTGAACTCTATCAACACTGAGGCCCACCAGGTACTCCATACCGGCTGAGTTGCAACATAAATATAGCAGCTGTAAACCATCTTTTGTTTCCCATTTCCTCAAAACCCTAAAACAATAAAGATCTTACCACAATTTGCATTGGATAAGTGACATACAAATGATTGAGAGAATAACCTCCCTTCCTGAGGGACAAGCAGGTAACTTCACTCCCAGTTGGTGTGGTGCTATTATGGAAATAAGTGTCAGTCAGGAAGGAAGGAAGGAAAGAAGGAAGGAAGGCACTCCCAGGGTGGAGAGTCAGAGCTGCAGGTGATTCTTTCTGGATGGCATAGGTTTACTTACACCCACCCTTCCCCTCACCCCACCAGCCCCAAGTGCATAACTTCCTTTATAGCAGGGGCTCTGACATCACTTCCCCAAAACTGCTAACAACATGCACCTGTTCATATCCTTAAAGGCACATCACACTGAATAGGGAGTAGAGACAATTACAAGCTTGCACACACTAAAACAAGAACAAAAACCAAAAAAGCATCTGTAACTGGAAAGGACACAGACATGTGGGGAATGGTGCAATGCAGTGGCTGTGGAGCAGCAGTCTTCCGGGAGACACTCTGGAGACTGCGTTGCTGCCTGATTTGCAGGCACCTCTCTGGTCTGAGGGAAGAGGTTGTTCGTCTCCATGCTGACCTGGCAAGGATTTGGGAAACCTGCTCCCCCACCCAGGGACCACCCAGGCCACAGCCACTACCTCAGAGGTTGCCAAGAAACAGGAGTGGTTGGACCACAGTGGGCTCAGGGAGGGTGAGGGTGGTGGAACAGAGGCGCATCCCTCCAGTTGTGCCTCTCCACAATTTATTCCCCACTCTGGCAAAGCATGGTTCCTCTATGGAGGCACCTGCAGTGGAGACCAAGGAGGATGCTGGGAACCTCCACAATGGAGACCCACAGGAGGGTAGCCCAGGACCCCACATGGGAAGGAAACAACTCCTGGTGGGGGACTCAATTACTAGGGGGTAGAACTCGGGAGGGAGGGGAAAGGGAGGTAAGGTGCCTGCCCAGTGCCAAGGCTTGGAGGGACAGGAAATTAATCCTCAGGATCGTGGGAGCAGCAGCAAGGGGGAGGGAGCTGGATGTCATTATTCACCTAGGGATGAATGATCTGGCTGAGAATGGGATCAGAGCAGTGCAATAGGAGTTTGTGGAGTTGGGGTGGGGCCTCAGACAAGTAGCACACATGGTAATTTTCTCAGAAGTGCTACCTGTCTATGGCATGGATGAGGCTAGGGTACTCCGCACCATGGGATTCAATGACTTGTTGAAAAGCTGGTGCAGAGCTCAGGGATTTGGCTTCATTGGGGACTGGGGCTCCACCTGGAGGGATGCAGGCCTATACAGGTGTGAAGGTCTGCATCTATCCTGGAGGGAAACCAAGATCCTAGGTGATAGGTTTAAATGCTTCAATGGCAAGCATTTAAACTAGCCAAGGGGAGGAGGCACTGAAGAGGAAAAGGGAAATCCTAGCCCCCCCAAAAGAATCAGGGTAATTAGTGAGGTAAACACCATGATACAGCAGTTGATAGGGAGAAGGGCAGGAGTAAATGGAGAAAAAGACAAAGGCAGTAGGGACAGGTATGGGGCAAAAAGAAATAAAGCCATAAAAAATGGAGGGTAATGAGTACCAATGCCCGTAGTCTAGGTAAAAAGCTCCCTGAAATGGTGGCCTTAATGGAAAAGGGATGCCTGGATATTGTGGCAGTCACAGAAACATGGTACACAGAGAACCATGACTGGGATGTCAACATAACAGGGTACACAATCTACAGGAGGGACAGGAAGGGAAGAAGAGGAGGAGACGTAGCTCTCTATGTAAGGGAAGGGATCAAAGCAACAGAACTAAAGAACAAACAGAGAAGAGAGGAGACAAGGCACTGTGGGTCACCCTGTAGACTGGAAATGGCTCCACAATCTGCACAGGGGTTGTATTCAGACCCCCATCTCAGGGGGAGGAAATGGACAAGGAAATGATAGAAGGCATCCTTGCGATGGCAGAGAATGGGGAGATATTGCTGATGGGGGACCTGGATATGCCAGATGTTGACTGAAGCACCTTTGCTGCAGCCACATCCAAGAGCAGGGCCATTCTCAATGCCCTACAGGGGGCATACCTCAGACAGCTAGTTTTGGAACCCACCTGGGAGAGAGCAATCTTAGACCTGGTACTCTCAAATGGGGATGGAGAGAGGATCTCTGATCTTGAAGTGGGTAGCCATCTGGAAACAAACGACCACCAAACAGTGTGGTTCATGATAAACTTAGCTGTAGAGTCAAGCCATACAAAAGTGAAGGTACTCGACTTCAGGAGGGCTGATTTTGTCAAAATGGGAGAGTGTCTCAGAAAAGCACTAGCAAACAGGCAAGAAGGTGGGGTGGAGCAACAATGGGGAAACATCAAAACCGCCATCACAGAGGCAACAAGCCTTTGTGTGAAGCAAATAAATAAATCAAAATGAAAGAAAAAAACACTATGGTTCTCAAAAGAAGTGGCGGGGAAGGTAAGGGAGAGAAACATAGCATTCAGGAAGTATAAGGAAACACAAAAGGAGCAGAACAGAGAACTATAGCAGTTAAAGCAGAAGGAAACGGGTAAGACAGTCAGAATAGGAAAGGCCCAAACCAAGGAAAAGATAGCCAACTCGGTTAAGAAGGGGGATAAAACCTTTTATAGGTACATTAGGGAGCAAAGAAAGACTAAGGCAGGGATACTGAGGCTGAGCAAAGAGGAAGGTGGTTGGGCAGAGAGCAATAGTGAAAAAGCAGGGATACCGAATGGCTACTTCTGCTCAGTATTCACAATGGAAAAGCAGGGGGAAATACCTAATCCAGTCAATAGAAGCACTCTGGATGGGGGGTGATATCAGTCCTTTCACAGAAGAAAGGGTTCTGAAGGAACTCTTAAAACTGAAGGTGGATAAAGCAGTGGGGCCTGATGGGATTCACCCCATAATTCTAAAATAACTAAGGGGAGAACTAGTAACACCACTGACTACCCTTTTAAATAAATAATGGGAGGATGGTGTTCTACCTGAGGATTGGAGGATAGCAGATGTGATTCCCCTTCACAAAAGTGGGAGCAAGACAGAGGCATGAAACTACAGACCTGTCAGTTTGACCTCAGTGGTAGGGAAAATGATGGAATCACTTCTGAAGGAAAGAACTGTTGAGCACCTAGAGGCCAGTGGGGCAGAGGACCCAAGGCAGCATGGATTTACAGCGGGAAGGTCATGTCAGACAAATCTAATTGATTTCTTTGACTGGGACTAATATGAATATCCTTGAGGAAAGAAGGAAGAGGGGGGACATGATAGAAACTTTTAAGTACCTCAGTGGAATCAACAAAGTCCAAGAGGGTAGCATCTTTCAGAAAAAGAGATGTGCAAGAACAAGGGGACACAATTTAACGATAGAAGGGGGACGGTTCAGGGGCAATGTGAGGAAGTATTATTTCACAGAGAGGGTAGTGGATGCATGAAACAGCCTTCCTGAGGAGGTTGTGGGGTCTAAAAGTGTGGGAGAATTCAAGAATTCATGGGACAGACAAAAGGCAATTCTTGTAGGGGGTAGGAAGAAATAGGCTGTTGGTTAACTAGGATCTGCGGCCTATCCTGTAGGTAGGGAAATGGGCAGACTAGATGGGACAAGCGGTCCTTATCTGCCATCTAATTCTATGTTTCTGTGTTTCTATGGGTGACCAAAGCAGTAGACCAGGAAGGGGCTGTGGATATGGCCTACCTAGACTTTAGCAAAGCATTTGACATAGTCCCACACAAAAGATTAATAAACAAATTAGCCAGCCTGGGAGTGGGTCCCAGGGTGGTAGCCTGGGTAAAGCACAGGTTGGACAATAGGACACAGCAGGTAATAGTAAATGGAGTCTACAGTGAAGATAGGAGGGTTACTAGTGGAGTACTGCAGGGTTCATTACTGGGGACAGTCTTTTTTAATGTCTTTATAAGTGACATTGTATAGGGACTGGAAGGTTAAGTATGTCTCTTTGCAGATGACACAAAGATCTGCAACAGGGTTGATACGCAAGGTAGGGTGGAAAGGATGAAAAGGGACTTGGCAAGGTTGGAGGAATGGTCAAATGTATGACAGCTTAGATTCAATGCAAAGAAGTGCAAAGTAATGCACCTGGGAAACAAAAACCCAGGGGAAGAGTAAACAATGGGGTAAGATACTGACAACAACAAAAATGGAAAGGGACCAGAGGTAGTCATATCAGACGACCTAAAGGTGGGCCAGCAATGTGAAAAGGCAGTAAGGAGGGCTGGGGGATAGTGGGATGCATAGGGAGAGGCAACACCAGTAGAAAACAGGAAGTTGTTGGCCTCTGTACAAACAGTTAGTAAGACCACATATGGAGTACTGTATACAGTTCTGGAGACCCCATCTCCGCAAAGACATAGACAGGGTAGAGGCTGTCCAGAGGAGGGCAACCAAAATTATGCACGGTCTGCATCAGAAGTCATATGAAGAAAGACTAAAGGAACTAAAGATGTATAGCCTCAAGGAAAGGAGGGAGAGTGGGGACATGATAGAAACTTTTAAATTCCTCAAGGGAATCAACAAAGTCCAAGAGGGGAGCATTTTTCAGAAAAAGAGATGTGCAAAAACAAGGGGGCACAATTAGAATATAGAGGGGACGGTTCACAGGTATTGTGGGAGGAAGTATTTCTTCACAGAGAGGGTTGTGGATACATGGAACAGCCTTCCTGAGGAGGTTGCAGAGTCAAAAACAGTGGGGGAATGCAAGAATGCATGGAACAGACATAAGGCAATTCTAGTGGGGGGTAGGAGGAAGTAGGCTGTTGGTTAACTAGGATCTGCAATTTATCCATTAGGTAGGAAAATGGGCAGACTAGGTGGGCCAAGCGGTCCTTATCTGCCATCAAATTATATGTTTCTATGGGCAAACAAGTGAAGCTCCAGTGCCCTTAGAATGTCATTATACTAAGGAGGTGTGAGGTTAGAAGTGAGTTCTTCAGCAGGGTTTTTTAATTATAGTACAAGCAGCCTGTTTCATAAATTGTTTCGCAATATGAAAACATGGAGTGAACGTATCTATCATGGGAGGTTAGTTGTACTTTTTTAACCCTTTTTGTGCAGACTAGGTTCTGTGAGTTTTTACTGCAGCCTTTACTGAGCAAAAAGCAGTAGTTTGCAAATTGAGGATAGAGCATAGGAGAATGATTGTTGGTAAGGCAGTAGGTTTGTAGATATAAAGTGGCAAAAGGATATGAAGCGACATCACAGCCATACACACAAGCGCATACATAGTAAGATTTATAATCTTTTGCCCTATACACAGCTTTTGGTCCTACAGAAAACGTAGTTGTATAGGCAGGGAGAAGTGTGCAGACTGGGTGGGCCAAAGTGGTCCCTATCTGCTGACAGATTCTTTGTTTTGAGGGGTCAGTTTTAGTTACACAATAATGTCAAACTGAGTTTATCCTATAGCATTTATGCCTGGGGGTGCACCATCCTTTTGCAATACCCTCTTGACCCCCCCCCATGTTTAAAGCAGAGCTCTTGTCACCAATATTTCTAATATTAAAGCATTTGAGGGAATTTACAAAGAAAAATGGAAAAAAGAAAGGTGACATAGAGCTACAAGAAAACCTGTAAAAAGAAAACAAAGCTAAAAGGACTTGGAGAAAGAACTGGGAAGAGAAATTAAATGTTGAGGGAGGCAGGGGGAGCCATATGGATCATAGCTGTGTTACTTGGCAAATGCCCCCATGCTTTCAAAATTTTTCTGGGGAAACCCTGATACACTATCTGATCAATTGGTTTTCCTCTTCATAGTACCAAAGTTCATAAAATTTACTGTCAGCACTTATGCAATGACTACAGCTCTATTGAATGCTGCAGCAATCTGGATACAGACATGATGGGCCAATGTCTCTTTCTTTGTATGTAGTATTTCCTGTGGAAGTGAAATGCAGGGCTCCTTGCTAGCTTTTGGCCCTTGGAGCTCCAGGATTTACATAATCTGATTCTGGAGCAAATTCTGGAAGTCCAGCAGAGTTTCTTTGATGCTTTTTGGTGCTACAGTGAAGGTGGGCACAAGGCAGTCGATTTGTGTATACTGAAAACTTGGCAGTACATCTAGGGACACAAATTTCTAAGAAATGTGGGTCCTGCCTGGCTGCTGGTGCATCAAGGCCACAAGGCCCCAAATCCCTGCAATCCTAATGAAATTTGGTTTTATATATCGCCTTTCACAAACTGTATCAAAAGCTCTTTACAGTTCAGGATAGGGAAGAGGAGTATTTTGTTGCTGATTTCAGCACAGACTAGATTGTCAAGAGAGATTACATATATGTTAAATACAGGAAGGTTAAGGGACTTGCTCCATGTCTCACAGTTACTAAGTGGTGGTAGTGGGATTAAAAGTCAGGTTTACAGTTTCACAGCTCTAGTTTTAAACCATAAATTGCTGCAGTATGTTCCTCATACCAGCTTAGTCCTTTTATGTTGGGGGAATAACAGGCCACATTGGGAAATGATAAAGTTAAATTGGCGAAAAGGTAAACTAGATTTGATAACTATTGTTTGTAGCAAGAAACAGAACTTGATATCAGGCATGTTACTAATTCAAGTGGGGGGGATCACAGCATTTTGTTTGTGAGCTCATTGCAAGCTCAACGGTATAAGTAAATCATTTCCTTTTCTTTTTTGCAGCCTAAAAAAGACACGGAAGTGTGACAGGAGTTGCCTTAAACCATGTTGCAGGAAGGTTTGCACCCACACTGCTATTAACATGGTTTAAGGCAACCATGTTGATCTAAAAAAATGTGCTAAAGCCCGGCTCACAGCAGGGTTTTAGCAGGGTTTTTGAAGATGGATTGTAGCATGGTTTACAGTGCTACAATCTAGATGCAGTATCTTTAAACACTTTTAAGTTTAACAGTTTTTAACTTGGAAAAAGTGCTAGTGTGGACAGGGCCTAAATTGTCTGTCCTAGCTCATATTTCCATACAAGTGTGGTATTTGGCCAGAGTAAGAATTCCTACAAACTTGTTCATGACCTGTGGAGATCTGCAAGGCAAGGGTCTTGGATGCATCAAACAATTAACTTCCAGAAGCTCTGTTATACAGTATTGCTACCCCACCTGAATACTGTATTCACTAGAGTCCAGTTACATCAGTCATGTTTGTTTTCAAGAGAGTATTTTATTTAGTTTTATTGTCCAGTTTTTATTGACCAGTACACAAACTAATGCTTATTTTCAGGTATGATCTGGAAGGTTACAAGATGGGTAGGTATTTTGTTACTGTAATGTAATATTGCTCAAATTTACATTAAAAAGATTGAGGTGAAGAAACCTTGAACTTCTTGACCCTTTGCATGTTTGATCAGCAGGAAAAAGGTATTAGACAGACTCCATTGTGTGTCATGTCAATGAAAGCTCTGGTTAGAATAGGCACCTTTATGAAAAATTATGTCAAAGCACTCTAGAAAGGAATGAGTAAAATACTGTTTGGTACTGTGTATGTGTATGTAGTAAACACAGCTGTTAAGCCTGCAGCAAAGTCCACCTGACATCTGTGGATACTTGCATCAGAGCTTGCAGGATAATCTGACGTGGGTAATCTCCTTCACTTTCTACCTTTCATTTTTATCTGAACATCCTCCATAACTGCGCAGAATAACCTTAAAGAACAAGGGCTTAGTAAGGATGTATTACAGTGAAGGGTGTGGGCCTTTAGATGCCTCTGTAATAATTTTGTTGCTTTTGTTTCTTTACATACATTTTCATCATTTATTTGTATTTTGCCAACTACTAGTAACAAAAAAAGAAGAATCCAGTGAAGTTCTTATGTTATATGATGTCAAAAAAGTTTTTCTGGCAAGGCTGGAAGTATAGTATATTCCAGTGGGAAACTGCAAACCGGTTTTCAATTTTTTATAGATAAATAATTTATACCACCAACATAAAATATATTTAGTTTGAAATATGTGATTTTTGATAAGCTATAATCCTGTAATCCTGTGTTATAATTTAGAAGGTAACATTTTCTTCATAACCAGATTTTACTTGGGAAAAAGAGAAGCGGATTCGTCTTAAAATTATACAGACAGACCACAACAGTGCAGACACATAAAAGGCCAAGTTCATTGTGGAAAAAAAGTATCTTATTTCTTTTGGAAAATATAGCAAAATATATTTCATTTGTCATTTAAATACATTGGGAACATAAGTGGTTGTCAGTTTCTGACATCACAATACCTGAATTATGTGGAATTCCTTTTTACTAGCAGTATGAAAAGAAAAGGTGAAAACCCACTTGTTTAACTGCACTAACACATATTTTATTATAAACGTAGAAGGTAATTACTAATGCATCAAAATACAATAAATAGTTATTAGAAGTAAACACCTGCCATTTTAGTGCAGCAGTACATTGTATACAGTGTAGCATAAAATGCTTTGTAAGGCAAAAATTCAAATACAGCAGATGAAAGTGAAAAATTATCTACAGTTACAGTAGATGAGAAAGCAGGACTTGCAATCTACTTGTTTTTTGCTGACACTAGGCTGAAACTGAAGGGTTAGCAGTCGAAAGATGTGTTAAAAGAGGTGAATTTTGATCCCAGGCAGGGTTTGTAGATGGTGGAGGAGTCTGAGGTGAATTGAGGTTGGAATACTGTTCCAGAGGAGGCAACTGAGGTAAAGGACCCCCCCATCACTGTGGTAAGGAGGGGGTCCTGAGCCCCTGACAGAAGCCAAAGTTAGAGGGCACAAGAGAGCAGGGAATGATAAAATCCAAGAAGAAGGGTGCTGTGAGACCATGGAGAATCTTGAAAATCAAAAGAGCAGTTTTGTATGGTTCCACCTATACATGGCACCAGCGGCAGTGCACCCAGTAATTAGGGCACCAAGTCTCAAAGTCACCGACCCCCTCTCTTTGCAGTAGGCTGCACCCTCCATGCCCCCATGTGGAGGACTGTGCGCCTCCACACACCCCCTTTCTAAATATACCAACTCCGGGGGAGCAGTCAGGGAATTTCATTATTTCACTCCCTAATGATAGGTGCACTGCCTCCAGCACCCCTAAACAGATGCAGTGGTTTTGTACTGTATGTGAAAATTGGATGGGAAGCAGTTACATATGTCTGTGGATAGGGAAATTTGGTCTGTCGACAGGACTGTATGAGGAGCTGCACATCATCATATTGAGCAGATTAAGTTTGATGACAAGGAATTTGGGGAGACCATACAGGTGGGAGTTGCAGTAATCTAGCAGGGAAGCTGTTCAGACAACTGATGTAACATTACTGCCCATGTATTTAGGTGGGATTGCCTATGCATAGATCACTGGTAGGACCCCACCTAGAGTATTGTGTCCAGTCCTGGAGATCACATCTCTGAAGGACAAAGTAAAGGCAGTCCAGAGGAAGACAACTAAAATTGTGTAGTTTCTGCAAGAGAGAGACTAAAGGACCTCAATGTGTACACCATGGAATAGAGGATGAAGTGGGTGATATCATAAGAAATCTTTAAGTACCTTACAGGGGGTAAATAAGGTACACAAGGGGAGTATTTTTCAGAAAAAAAGATGCTCAAGAACAAAGGGGCATGCTGTAAAACTTGAGGAAGTAGGTTCAACAGAGATGTGAGGAAGTTTTTCTTCATAGAAAGAGGGGTGGATGCCTAGAACAGCCTTCCAGTGGAGGTGTTTGGGGTGAAAATAGTGGGGGAGTTCAACAATGCTTTGGATAAGCACAAGGGAATCAGAGTGGAAAGGAGGGGGAGAAACAGAGCTGTAGCTGTGCACGGTCTGCGGTAATAATGTAGGTATGGAGAAATGGGCAGACTGGATGGGCCAAGCAGTCCTTATCTGCCATCAGATCCTATGTTATGTTTCTAAAAAGCATGGAAAATACATAAAATGTCATTTTAAAATTCAAACACCAGAACCTAGATAAATGGGCTCCATTTAGCTAGATTCTGGTGTTTGTTTTTCACAATTAGGGCCAGAAATACTTTTTCTGGGCATTCAACATCCTGGGGGCCAAGATTAGTGAGAGGATTGCTTCCCCTGTGTTCTTTTTATGATCACTTCCCCCGCGTTCTTTGTATGAGAACACCGGCAATTTCTTGACATCTGCAGCCACAGCTGAACTCCTGCTACTGGCTGCTCTGGTGTCTAGTGGCACCACCCACCAATCACTGTCCCAGATGTCTTTACTTCCTGATGGTCCAGTGATCCCACCCCCATTCTCCAATCACTGTCCCCTATGTATGTATGTATTCCCTGGTGTCTATTGGCACCCCTAGCCTCCGATTGCCATCCCCAATTTATTTTTGTTTATTTCTTGGTGGTCTAGTGGTCCCTCCCCTGTTCTCTGATTGCCATTCCCTGTGTATTTATTAATTCCCTGGTGTCTAGTGGCACCCCCACCCACCAATCACTGTTCCCATAATACAGGTTTAATTCCCTGGTGTCTAGTGGCACCATCCACCCTTTAATCAATGTAAAACTCAGAAATAAAGAAAATGGTCCTTTAATGTTGGATTTTTTGGGGGGGCGGCCTTTAAAAAAAAGGCACTTGCTGATCAGCCCCCCACTCAGCACCCCTCCCCACACTTGCAGTATACACCCACACACCCTCACTCACCTGAACAGGTTCCAGGGTCCAAGATCCACTTTCTGATCAAAGAAACATCTTCCTGCTGGAACTGCTAGAACCAATGACTGCAATATGAGAAACTAAGGTAAATGTGGTTCAATGTATTTCAATAGGGGATTAAACATTTATGCATAACTTTGCTGTTTTGGAGATTTTGATCCACTATTTTCAACATGGCCTTTTGGGGACCCCACCTCATGAACAATAGGACTGTCATTATGCAACTTCTCCATGAAAGGTGGTTTCAAGGTCACTTGGTGAATTCACCTTTTGGGCAGGATTTGGAATTTTTTTCTGCTCTTGTTTATGAGGTGGGGTCATAAGAAGGCTATGTTGAAACTTTGGTGTCAAAATATGAAAAAATGCAAAAGTTATGACCATTCATTGCAATTTCACTACATGCTCATAACTATGGAAATGTTAAATATTTTGACCCCAAATTTCAACATAGCCTTCTTATTACCCCACCTCATGTGCGTCACAGCTGTTATTTTTCAAATCCAGCCCAAAATGTGTTTTCACACCTGTAGTGTGGAATGGCATTGCAGTTGTGCAGAATTACGTTTTGGCTTGGATTCAAAACTTTTCTGTACCAGGTACATGAGGTGAGGTAATAAGGTGGCTATGCTGACAATTTGGTAACTGTTGTCGCGTAAGTGGAAGTGGAGGGCCTGGAAGGCCCTGTGCTTCCATATATATATATATATATATATATATATATATATATGTGATATATGGATATCAATGGTGAGTTGTCAGATAAATGATTTATCTACACAAGTGTTGTTTGACCTTGGGTAACCTCACAAGTGGTGTAAGCCACGAGTGAGGTGTCTGAGATCAAACAGCACCAGTGTAAATAAATCATTTATCTGACAGCTCACCATTGTATATTTCATTTATGTAATAGGGATGCTTTCTATCAGTGCAGGAACATTTGGTTTTGACTGTTTATCTTTATTTTAAATGATAATGTCTGGGAGTTTTGGTTAACTTTCCTAGAGTATGTCTGCCTAGCATGGTGGTTGCTATTAAATGAAACACCACTCATTTTGTAGAAAACTTCTTGCTGAGCAAATGTTATGCTCACAGTATTATGCTATCTTTTTCATTTTAAAGTTATTCACATTTGTTTGTCAAAAAAGGGAAAAGAAAATAGAATTGTATGCTGTTTTTTGCTAATTGTAAAAAAAACTAAAAGATATCTATAAATGAAACACCACTCATTTTGTAGATATTTTTGTGCTGAACATTTTTTGTGCTCACAGTACCATGCCATCATTTTTTGTTTTAAAATTATTCACATTTGTTTGTCAAAAAAATGAACAAAAAATTACATTTTCTTCTGCTTTTTTGCTAATTGTAAAAAATCTATAAGGTATTTATATATGAAACACCATTCATTTTGTAGATAATTTTGTGCTGAACAATTTTCATGCTCACAGAACCATGCTATCTTTTTTCATTTTAAAGTTATTCCCATTTGAATATGGTTAGAACTGCTTCTGAGGCCGAACATTCTAAATGAATTCTAAAGAGATTTGTGACATAGTAACTGTGTGTATAAATGGTCACTGTATGTATAAATTTACTTATACATACAGTGACTCAGATAAATGCATTTATCACACTGAATATATGTCCACCCCACTGCATAAAAAAAAAATAAATATATATATATAATAAATAGGGTACTGAACATTATGAAAATTTAATGCACATCCAAGGTGAGAGATGCATCATTAAACCCCGAGAGCGAAGCTCGAGGGGTTTATCAGTGCATCCCTCACCGAGGGTGTGCATCAAATTTTCATAATGTTCAGTACCCTGTCTTATTTTTTATAATTGCTGGTGCAAATTTTTATCCTGTGATAAAGTTAAGGCATGTAGAAACAGTAGACACACTCATATTGTACAACACAACTCATTTCAGAAAATAAGCATTTTTTTAATTTATTCTACTTAGTCATTACAAATACAACAGAAATAAATAAGACCTGTATTACCTTTCAAGTGATGCATCATATAGAAATGCTCAGTGGCTACTTTTGAAATGAAATCAACAAGATTATTGAAAATAAACAAACGCTGAATTCGTATCACTGGTGATGAAAAAACAATTGAGCTCCATTTATAATATTTGTACATGCAGCATGTTACTTCACTCTAAAAAGAAATTACAGAGCTGAGACCTCTGTGGGAACTTCGTATCTCCGTGTGCTTAGTGTCAGTTGCTGCATGACAGTTCATTGCCATGGCTACGGAGGTCATCTGTTGAAGTCCCTGAATTGAATTAAGGGACAGTGTTAAAAATCTCACACAGATTCTAAGGGATATCAATGTGAATTCTTTATGTTTTTACTTTTGGTTTGCCTTTTTTTACTCTGGGAGGCAACTAATTAACATATGGATAGTACTATGTCACTGAACATGTACCTCTAGTCTGAATCTGAGTCAATTACTAGACGCCTTCGGTTCATCCTGCTACTTTCTTCAGGAGCTGTATGATAGAAATTTATTGACACCCCCTGGTTGATCACACAGTTTGGACCAAATATTGTTTGAAGAGAGCTTGTTCTTGTGATTTCTTTTGCAGTCATTTGACCACTATTCAGGTTTGTGAACACACAAGTCGATGTTGAGGGCTTCTGGTTTTCTTGTGTCTCAGGTAGGTACTGCAGGAGCATTGATATTTTACTCTGTTTCTTTTCTAACAGGATTGAATAATTATTAATGCTCTGCAGGTTTCGATGGCCAGAGATTTGTTGCACCTCGTTGGGGGGCACATCACAGTCTATTAACCTCTGTATCGAGGTTTTACGGGTTGAATGGTTTGTTATTCATTTACAGTGAGCTATGCCTGCAGCAGTTTTCATTGTGGACATCATTGTTCTGAGTTTGTTCATGCCCATGTTCATATTCCTGAACCAAAGTGATCCCTGGGCTGCATTTGTGTTGGGTGCAAGATAGAAGGGAGACTGTGCTGATAAGCAAGGTTGGGGCCTGTTTTTTTTGTAAATTTCATATGCCCTGACAGTGTCTCTCTCTGGGTTTGTTAGGTTTTGGTACAAACGTGGTTTTACTGGTCTCACGTCCCTTGGATTATTGCCACTCAGAATATTCTAAAAAATGTTTGTCTTCAGTGTCGATACCTTCAGTTATGTCCCCCCATTGCAAGTCATAGTGTTCCTTGGTTCTCAAGGCAAATTGTATGCCTATGTTAAAAAATAGGAAGTTCAGTAGTCCAGTGGGAGTGGTTGTGTTTATTGTGCCCGAACTGTACAACAAGTTTATGTCCTCATCTGTTAGTGCTTGTGATTTCAGTGGCCTGTTACCTTTGCCCATCTTCTTGAGGTGCTTTAATTTAGCAGCCAAGGTATGCCTGGTTTCGATAAAATCTGTCTGTATACCTTTGAATATGGAGTGCAGGTAGTGCTCTTTTACAAGGTACCTGTCTATTGATGCAACGATGCCACGAATGGAGCTGGGCTCATATTCTGTGCCATCATTTTTTTTTACACAAAAAATGAAGTTTGCTATTAATTCGTCTAGTTGCTGCATTGGGAGAGTTTTTACATCAACACTCTGACCTGTTTCAGTGAGGTAGCTAAAGAAGAGGCGGATGTCGCTATCTGTTTTACGCTTAGTGTTTGCGTTTCCTTGTTCTTGGATAAAGCGCTCTCTTTGTTGACCTTGAGGGTTGGTGAAATGGCTGGTTATATTTTCCATTTTTTTTTTATTTTTTACACACTTTCCGTTATTTGGGAGATGTGTACAGATGCTTATACTGAGGATCTGCTTACAGGTTGGGGAAAAATAACTGTTTTTCGAGTGTCACGCTCCCTAGCTGTTTAGTTGTGTGTGCTCTAACCCTCGCACTGAACTGATGTGTGCACATGAAACTCATATCAACTGACTGGTGATTACGGGGAATAACAACCGGTTTTTCCCATTGAGAAAAATTTGCACCAGTAATTATATATGGGATACATGATGGGCTGGAGTTCGGCACTCCTGAGATATCCATGCCTCACTCTGCAAGAGTGAGAATATTTTCCATATTCCATGATCTGGACATCATGTGTTCAATTTATACAATAAGGATTGTGTTTTTAGTTGGTTAATTAAATGATTTTGTTATTTCATAACGTATGTGTTAGGTGTTATTTTTATTTGTAGTATAAATCCACAGGTTGTTTGGTACTACTAAGTTTGTCTGACTGAAGTGCGACTGCTTTGGTTGGGAATGGGAAGGTTGTAATGTTTGATTGGTTGTGTTCATGAATGGCTATATTGTGATTGGCTGATGTAGGGTGTTGGTGGAACTGTGTGATTTATAATTGGTTTATGTCTGTTTGTGGAAGGGATTTTTGTAGGTAACTGGCAAAGGAGATCATTTTGAAAATTTTTATTTTTAGGGAATCAAGTGTGCTTTCCATTTGTTTTTTATTGTTCTGTGGATATAGAGATGAAGATTGTGTCCATGCAGATGTTTTTGGACTGTTTTTGGTTCACGTCCGTTTTCGTTATATTTTTACCATGGTCCGGGTCGAGTAATGTACTTTTGTCAGCTAGTGTTTCATTTGGAGCCTGGGGTGGATTTTTTTCAGTGTCTGATGTTTTGAGGACAGCCAGCACTGGTACTATCAAGGTATAGTACCTTACATGCTGCTGAAACACAATTTGTATGTGTGGGACTGTTTGTTTTGGAGGCTTGGGAGATTTCCATTTTCTTTATTTGGTGACTGCTTTCAGTTTTACTTTAGTGGCTACCAGATTGCTTCAATGTCGAGTTCAGCAGTTGCTGTGGATCATTTTATCTTCACTGTGGTATGTTTGTTTGGCAGGTGTAAAATATTTGTATTTTGACTACTTTTAGGGATTGTTCATCATTTTGTTGGGCTTACAAGTAGTACGGACAGGGAGGTGTTTGTGCAGATGTCACTACAGTGAGAATATCACCTGTTGACGTAGATACTGTGTGTGTAAATGTAAATATCTTCCACAGTGTCTACATCAGCAGGATTTATCTCACTCTAGTGAGAATACATGTTTTTATGTGCCACGTTTATCACCCACCCCATTGTATAAATATATATACAAACACACACACATACACACACACACTTATGTTGGGATGGGAACACATGATCTGAAGGACCCTACGTTACCACAGTAAAATAAGAATACTATTATATTATCTCAGAAAGGGTATGTTGACCGAACATCAAAACCCTAACAGAGAAATCCCTCACAGTGACAATCTAGACAGGTTTTGAGATTGTTACTGTGAGGGATCCAAGGGCAAAATGTTACCATCTTTCACCCCCCCTTCAACTCAACTCTGACTCAGAGTTAGTAATCGTTAGAAGGGGGGGTTTGGGGGCATAACCCCAGATGGAGAACACACAATGTCTGATAGGTGACATTTCACCTGTTGACATTGGGGATCTCACCATGCCAAACTTTGACAACACTGTTGTTGATTCAGCATGGTAGAACCCTCAAAAAGTAAGGAAATAAGTTGCAAAAAAACTTTGTTAATGCTCCAGTTAGGATCAAAGAGACAAAAGATCAGAAATGAGGCATCAGGGTTTCCCTAACACCCCACGCTCCCAAACCAGGCAGGAGAGCATGTGTGGGTTAAGCCTTGGTCTTCTCAAGCCTAACACTTACCCCATTCCATCTATAAATAAGGTCAGATGTGTAGACTTTATGAGGATGGGGTGAGTGTTAGGCTTGAGAAGCCCAAGGCACACCCCACACCTGCTCTCATGCTCATGCCTGGTTTGGGAGGGTGGGGTGTTAGGGGAAACCCATATGCCTCATTTCTCAACTTTTGTCGCTTTAACCCTAACTGGAGCATTAACAAATTTCTTTGCAATCACTGTCGTGCCTGTATATTAGAGTTACATATGCATTTCTATGTTAAACCCAGATGTTTGCATCTTAATAACTTTGCTTCCCCCCCTCCCATTCAACCAATTTACATGAAATTGGAAAGCACAACCTCTGTGCTGGGGTCTCTTGATCCTGTAAATTTTCTGTAGATTGGTTCAGGGAAGACAAAGTTATGGAGGTACAACAAACACAAAAGTCTCATTATTTTGAAATGTTTAAGAATTTTTAGGGCTGCAGGTAGGCAGAGCCTGCAGCCCTATTGCTTCAGCTCTAAAAATGAGCTACAGGATTCAGACCATAGAACACTTCCCTTGGAGTTTTCAAATGATCCTTCCACCTCATTGCAGCCCTTCATTTTAACCCTTGTAGTGCTGCAGACTGAACATCTATCCAGAGCTCAATCAAATAGATTAATTCTAGTTCTTTCGGCAGCCTATGGATTAAGAAACAAATGCTCTGGAGAATCACCTCTCCTCCCCAGCCTTGTTTTCATTTGAATCCAACTTGGTAAACAGCATGCTTAGAGCTAATGCAAGAGGGCTGCATAAAGCCATCTTGCTGTATGTAGCTGGAAAAATGGAGTACCATGACACATTTTGGGAGTTTTCAGTGTATCCTTCTACCCTGCCTGCAGTATATATAACACTGTTTGTAGAACCCCTTAAATAATTGTGCCTCTTAAAACCTCTTTATTGAGATTTTAGAATTGGTTCCAACATCGACACAGACACACATACAACCCGGGATATCCCCCCAGGCCCGCATCCCAAAACTGGATGCAGAAACTATATACACCCCTCAACTATATACAATCACAGTTACCAATTTTGATCCCCGAACAGTTTACACCATTTCCCCCCCTAACATAAGTTCTCAACCCATTGTATGTGTTCAGATACTGTCAAGTCCAGATTCTGGCCCGGATTAACAATTCCAGTTACCAACCCAGCCCTAAAGTTTGGATCTTCCGGACCATCTTTGGGTAACTGTGTCCCTAGGAAAGAGAGAGAACCCCATGTGCCCAACCAATCAAGCAAGCCTTTTAAGTTAGATTAGCAAGATTATGAGAGAGATGTAGCTAAGCCTATACAAAACTTGTCTCATATCCATCGTCCAATTCCTTTCATTAAGCAACCCCTTAAACTTTGTCTTATAAGAATTTATCCCACTACTCCCCCTCAGACAGACAGATCTGAACCCGGGGACTTTTTAATTGCATTGTATAAACTGTCTCTAGGGTCCTCCAGTTTTTTTCATAGACTTTCTTTTTCCCTTCCATTAGCATATGCTGTTTAATTCTCTCCAAGACCTGTATAAGGTCCCACACCCATTGATCGTAACCATAAGCTATGTCCTCCTTCCAATGCCTTTGGACAAATGCTTTCACTACAGCTGACATAAGGGAGACATGATATTTAGCTGGGCCCACCGGAATCCTTCCCAGATCCCCTAATATACATATCTCTGGGCCAATATATTCCGAATAGTCCAAAACCGGGTCCATTTCCTTTGCAATTTGAACCCAGAGTGGCTGAATTCGAGAACACACCCAAAATACGTGCAACAGGCCTCCTGGTTCTATGCCACATCGAAAGCACTGATCTGTCTGTCTGAGTTTTCTGGAACATAGTTTGGTGGGGGTGTAGTAGATATTTGAGCAAATAAAAAATTGCATCGTATTATACTTCGGTATAGGCAAACCTTTCATATGCTTCCAAACTTCTGTCCAATCCGGTTTCAGGAGGGATAATGCCTTCTCCCAATATACTATACTAGACTCAAAGTTTGTACCCACATACTCCAACAACACCTTGTAAACTTTGGATAGGGGATGCTGTGAAAGGTCCATTTCCTTAAGTTTATCCCATGTAAACGCTTGCTTCTCTCCCCCATTTTTGTTATCCCACATAAACTTCTGTAGCAAATGAGTAATCTGGATCTTTTTAAAAAAATCCCAATCCCTGACCTGTGCTGGCAGAAACACTCTGTCAGCGACCATAAAATCTTCCACTCTGAAATCCAATAATAATGATGCCCACTGGCCCTTCAAAATACGATTTCCCAGGCGGAAATTAGGGTTCCCCACTATAGGTTGATCTCTTGCCCCCTTCTGAACTCTCCTCTGGGCTGGAGTTAGCCACTCCCACCACGCCTTGACTGATTTGTACAGTGGAGACTGCTTTCCTATACCCGGCAAAGTCTCCGGATCTACATGCAGTAGTGCCCCTGGAAGGAGTTTTGTGTCTCCCAGGAGAAGCTGCTCAATTCGCAGCCATGTTGGTGTATATGCCTCATCTCCCGGAAGGTGGTCCCATCGCCCCATATAGCCAAGTTGCCCTGCTACATAATATGATAGTAGATCAGGGAGCTTCATACCACCCATTGAATAGGGAAGACGTAAAATATTATGCTTCCTCCTAGGGGGTTTCGAATCCCATAAAAAATCTGAGATGATCCTTTGAATGCTAACTAATCTATCCTTTGGGATAAGATAGGGGGAAAGACAAATCGGGTATAGCAGTCGAGGCAGAAGGTTCATTTTAATAAGTCCCATTCTGGCAGTGAAGTTTAGAGGGAGCCTCCTCCACCTTTCAATATCCTGCTTAATTTTGACCACAATATTCCCCAGATTCTCCTCCACCCCATCCTCTGATCTGGCCAAGATCCAAATCCCTAAGTATTTAATTTTTTCTGGGGCCAATTGAGTTGGAGATGCTCGAAATCTGCCCTATGAGTGTGTATTGTGAGTGGGAGAACTTGGGTTTTAGCCAGGTTTAACTTATAATTGGAAACCCTCGAAAACTTCCCAATAATTCCCAAAGCATTATGAAAACTAACAGATGGATTACTTAAGTGTAATAAGATATCATCGGCAAAGACCGATAATTTGAGCTCTATCCCTAGAACATCTATCCCTTGAACCCTTGTATCCTTCACAAGGGACCTTAACAGAGGTTCAAGATATATATTAAATAAAATTGGCGATAGGGGACATCCCTGCCTTGTTCCATTTTTAAGAAGAAATTCTTTAGAAAGATATCCATTGCATAAAACTTGGGCAGTAGGGGCTTCATAAAGATTTCTAAGGCCACCTAGAAACTCCCCAGGGAACCCCATCTTTTCCATTGTGAGGAACAAAAATTGGTGGGAAACCTGATCAAATGCCTTCTCGGCATCTAGTGCAATTAAAGCCATAGCAGAATTGGAAACAGCCGCTCTCTCCAAGATATGATGAAGTTTCCTTAACGCATCCGGGGCCCCCCTCCCTGGCATGAACCCAACTTGCTCTTGACTAATCAACAAAGGGGCAACTTTCAAAACCCTATTAGCTAGTATCTTAGTAAGTATCTTAATATCTTGGTTTATTAAAGCTATGGGCCTGTAATTACCTGGTAGATGCTTAGGTTTGTCTGGTTTTGGAATCAACGTGATATAGGCCTGATACAGTGGAGGGTGGGAAATCCCTCCCTTCATGATAGTTGAGAAGAGTTCTTTCAGTAAGGGTATTAATGTCCCTGCATGAGCTTTATAAAATTTGGCCGGCAGGCCATCAGGCCCTGGTGCCTTCCCATTAGGCAGGGCCATAATTACCTCCAAAATTTCCTGGTCTGATATTGGGGCAGCCAGGGCCTGGGCCTGATCCGGACCCAGTCTAGGCAGAGGTATTTCCTCTAAGAACCCCTTAATTTCTGCCACCGAGCACTCTGCCCCTTCTCGGTATATTGCCGTAGTAATCAGCAAAAGCATCTGCCAAACCCTGAGGGTACGAGATAAACTCATCTCCAAACTTCACTGCGATGATCGTCCTCTCTGCCTCCCTCTCCTTGATCCTATGGGCCAATATCCGACCTGGCATGTCCCCCTGCACCAAATATTTGGCATTCAGTCTCCCTAGCCAACAGTCTACCCGATAATTTAGTATTCCCTTAAATTCCTCTTTTAATTCTCTTAACTCCCTGTCTATGTCTTCGGAAGAGCCTTCTAGCGGTGACAGTGAATTAATGGCCCCCAATATGAACTCCTCTCGGGCCCTATTCAGTTTGTTTCGCCTAGCAATATATTCCTGAACCCATCCCCTATACAACATCTTACAAACGGGCCAGGCTAAATTCCTATCATCAAGAGTTGGGATTTGAGTCTGGATAATTTCCTTGAGTTTACCCTCCATTTTGGCTATTATCCTGTCCAGCATTAACACCCCTTCATCCAAATGCCAACAAACTGGCTTGGGGGGGATATTATCAATCCACCATAACAACTGTATTGGGGAATGATCAGAAAGGATCCTCTCAACAGAATGCATACCTATGACCCCCCTTAAAACTTCCCTGTTAGCTAAAAATAAATCGATCCTAGTGTAGGTCTTATGTGCTCCTGAGTAAAAGGTCATCTCAGTTTCTCCTTTCTATAGATCCGTATGGATCAACCATTGCAGTAACCTCCAGGAATCTATGTAATGCCGCTTGGGGGGGACTAAGTGTTTTATTGGAAGGGGGACTCCTATCCACCCTATTGTCAAAGCAAATATTCCAGTCACCTGCCAATATAATGGAGCCCTGCGGGAGAGTAGCAATATCCGCCTCCAAGGAGGCAAAGAATTCTGTTTTAGCCTGAGTGGGTCCATAAATTGAAGCACACACCAGTGGGCATCCCAAATACAAACCCATAGTATATATTCCCCTACCATCCTCTCTTGACTGAGAACCATCAATTACATATGGGCATCCCTTCCTAATTAACAGTGCCACCCCACCAGAGGCTTTCGCATTTCCAGTTCCAATTACCTTACCAACCCATCCCTTCTCGAGCAGATCCAGCTCCTCAGTCAATAAGTGGGTTTCCTGAAGTGCAGCTATATGAACCCCCATCTGGTTAATATATCTGAGGATGACCAATCTTTTCCTACTCCCCCTGAGACCT
Organism: Neoceratodus forsteri; assembly: GCA_016271365.2. Taxonomy (NCBI): domain Eukaryota; kingdom Metazoa; phylum Chordata; order Ceratodontiformes; family Ceratodontidae; genus Neoceratodus; species Neoceratodus forsteri. The sequence goes on from CM057454.1 coordinate 169,723,618, forward strand.
TTCACATTCCAAGAAAGAATTCTAAGTGACCCCATCTACCACATCCACGCCTCTAACCCTCCCTCTCTTACTATTAACTTCCTTTAAAACACATGTCCTGGGTTCTCTCTCTTTCCTACCCTCCCCATAATCCCCCTCCATACTACCCCTGATCCTCCGATCACCCTCCTATATCAATCTGGAACGTGTATGAACCCACTCGTAAGATGCCTCCATTCGGCCCCCGAGTCCCCATGTGAGCCCTTAGTAACCCTCATTCTCCCCTGTCTTCCAATTTAGACCAGCCAATCAAACCCATAAATCTAAATTAATAGTGGGATAAGGTATGTCTCAGTAGCATAAGCCAGTGTCTCCATGGCATTCCGCTGCCACCACCTATGTAGTATCAAAAAAAAAAAAAAAAAAAAAGGGAGTGGGGGAAGCTATATATTACCACCTCGCAGAGTTCTCAAACCTGTTCTGCATATTCATAAGGTGAAAAATGCCGAAAGAAAAAGCATTGTAGTAACAACAAAATAACAAAATATCCCCCCTAATGTCACTTTCCACCAGCACTACTAGGTCGCTTGGCACACTGTCCTGTAAACATTCACTAGTCCCATTATTCCTTTCAGGTCATTGATTTAAATAAATCAGGTAGCTAAACTTTAAGGCTTTCCAAGGCTTCTTCTGCCGTGAGGTATTTTCTGTCCCCCTTTTCCAGTTTGACCACCAGCGTGGCAGGGTATTGCAGTCTAAACTCCCAGCCCAGCTATGTACAGCTTCTTTTAATGTCCACATACCTCTGCTTTTCCTCACCGAGGGACCAGGTCCTGAAACAACCACAACGAGGCCCCATTCCAATACAAATTTCTACTAGCTTTGGCCTTTGTTAACACATGAGCTTTCTCCTTATAATTAAGAAATCGCATTATGATTACTCGAGGCCGTGCACCAGGCGGGGGGGTTTCTCTCAGTGCCCGATGGGCTCTCTCAAGATTGTAGGAGTTGCCAAACGGCGTGGGCCCAAATAACTTCAGGAGGAGATCTTGCATGAAGGCAACACAATCTGAGCCTTCCGTTTTCTAAGGCAGCCCAGCCATTATTAAATTATTCCTCCAGCTTCTCGCTTCTTGATCTTCTAGGCGATTCTCTATTTTTCTCACTTGCCTCTTCACATTAACTATGTCTTATTCCATCGTTCCCGTTTTCCTTTCTTGTGAAGCAACTCTGGCCTCAATATCCCCCACTCTCTTAGTAAGAGCATGTAGTGCAGGTTTCAGGATGGTAAAATCGGTGACCAGCCCTTTCAAGAGCTGCTTAATTTCTAGAATGTCTTCGAGTTGATTGCCCCCAGGCCTTCCGCCTTCAGACCTCAGGCTCATCTGGAACCGGGAGTGGGGCTTTGAGCGCTTGGTGCGGGGCTCTGCTGCCGGGGCTCGGGCTTCCTGTTCCTTCTGGCCATTTCACATGCAGAACTCATCAGGATTTACTGTGCTCTTTTCATTGTTCAAGCTTAAACTAGGGTGCTTTCCCAGGAGCAGCCACCCTTAGCACACAAAACTCCTATGCTTTCTAATATGCGGAAGCCAAAAACTTTATAAATTAAAATTATTTACGATCGGGACTCGGGAGCCTTTCTGAAGACGTCTACCTCCCGCTAGCTCATCACGTGACCCCCCCATAATTGTGCCTCTTAAAAGAGCTTGAGGCAGTAAAGGCTGTAATTTCTATTGAAACACATTCATCATATCAGGGGCATATAAAATAAATAGCTATGGAACAGCTACTGTAACTACCATAAACAATGAAAATATTATTTCTTTTCAGTGGAATGTTCCCTGCACTCTTGCATAATTACCTGATTCTGTACTATATGTATTGATTTCCTGCAAAATGTGTCTATAAACTAAGATATTTATAATAATTTGATACTTAATGTAGTTGCAGTCCTTTTCTTGTATTTTACTGGCTTCAACTTCCCCTGTTCTCAAAATACCTTGCAATGCATTTGAGTCTTAACCTTTGATTATGCTTGTCATTAATCTTCATCCTTCTTGTGTGATTTGCTCTTGAGGTCAAAGGGAATTAGAACCCTTCTGTGGCAGAATACACTAGTTGTGCATAAAGTTGCTCATCCTGTACTTTTCATGGTGTATAGTAGTATTATGTGAAATGTGGGCATTGTTTTTTTTTTCTTTTTTCCATAACAAAACTGACTTGTGAAGTCTCTAGAGGTTTTTGAATACTGTCTTACCACAGAATTAGAGGAAACCAACAATGTGCCAACATTCCAAGTGGTTCTGCTGCAGTAGTGACATCACTACTGCAGCAGAACAACATAATGATGTCACTAGTGCAGCAGAAGCAGCATATTCCAGGCATAGAACTCCATGCATAACAGCATTCTACTGTACACTAGATAGAGAATACTGGATGGGCAACTATGCACAACCAGTGTGTTCTGCCACAGAGGGGTTCTGATTCCCTCTGACCTTGAGAGTGAAGCTCGAGAGGTCCATGGGAATCAGAACCCCAAGGTGACAGAGCACACATGTTGTGCATAAAGTTGCTCATCCTGTATTTTTTATAGTGTATAGTAGTATTATGTGAAATGTGTGCATTGTGTTTTTTTTTCTCTTTTTCATAATGAAACTGACTTGTGAAGTCTCTAGAGGTTCTAGAATACTGTCACCACAGAACTGAATAGAGGAAAGCAACAATGTGCCAGCATTCCAAGTGGTTCTGCTGCAGTAGTGACATCACTACTGCAGCAGAACAACATAATGATATCACTACTGCAGCAGAACAAGCATATTCCAGGCATGGAATTTCATGCATAACAACATTCCACTATACACTATAAAGGCATTTTGTTTTTGCAGTTTTTTGCAAATTTCTTGCCTCTTCATTTAATTTTTCTGTCCAATGTCAACCTCCACATTTACATTTTTTATTTCTATTTGATCATGTTTCACAGCATGTAAGGCTAGCAACAGTGGCAGCTCCAGCTACCCTTGGTTACAAGGGCACTGGCTAGGCACTACAGTTGGAAGCCAGGGCACCTATTGTAACTCAAATGGAAAAGCATATGTGGATATTCATACTTGTGTCTTGGAGTATTTGAACTAATGGTGAATGTTATGTTTCTAAAATAAAAATGCAAATTCCATTTTATTTTTTTACTGGGAATGGCCCTGATCCTCCTGTCTTGCGGGTGGGGGTACGGATGGCACAGCTTCTCTTGGCTTGGGATGAATGGCTCTGCTTCTCCTGGCTTGGAGAGGGTGAAATGTCTCTGCCCCCTTCTTTCTCTAGCAAGAGAAGCTGGACCACATGACCCAGAAGATAGGGCCACCCCCAAGCCAGGAAAAGCAGGGTCACCACCAAGCCAGTAGAAACAGGGAGATATCCTTCCCCCAAGCCAAAAGAAGCTGGGCCATCCTCATCCTCCCAAGCTGGGAGAATCAGGGCCCCCTCCAACCAGTAAAAGCAAAGCTATTCCTACCAGGGCAGGAGAAGTAAAGCCTTCCCTATCACCTGAACAAGAAGAAAAGGCCATCACAACCCTTTACAGCAGATATCCACCTACCAAAATGGTCCTCAATGGATTGGCCACCCACAGTGGCAGGCCAGGAGATCAAGGGCTATGCATTCTCTTGTTTGAGTCTCTCCTCTCCTCTCCTCTCCTCTCCCCAAAGTACTGAGGCATTTTCAAATAAACCCATCCACTTACCTTATTGAAAAGGCACAGGCAGTCAGAACCCTATTACTCTGGTTCTGCATGTAGTTTCTTGGCTGTTTTTGCTACTGGCAGGACTTTTACTTGAGGGTCTGACTCTGTGCTGCAGCTACTGGCTGGACAGAGTGGCTAGCCGGTGCTGCACTCTCTCATTATCAACCAGACTGCTCTAGTATTGTATGAAAAAAAGCACAGCATGGTACAGCTCTTTTATGGTTAGCTATACTACTGGGTTGGGGGCTTCTGTGCAGTAGCTTGCAAGCAATAGCAATGCAGTTCTAGTTTGGTGGCCATGGCTGGCTGGGTGACTCCTGATTCAGGCAGCAAGGCAGTCACCATGAGTCAAGCCACAGTGCCACTTCCTGCCCCAACACTGGGTGCCCAATTATGGGGTAGGGTGGTAAAATAAAATGAAAGCAAGTAGCCACTTGCAGCTCAACCCTGTGCCACCAGACTTCCCCAATTCTGACACAAAGTGCCTAAACCTAGAGTCAGACAATAAATGAAAATAGTAAGCAAACAATGACAGCCAGACTCCAGTGCCCAGTGCTGCCAATCCTTCATTCTAACACCAGGTGTCCAGCACCCCCCCCGTCCAACAATAAATGAAAAAAATAAGCTGACAACGGGAATCCATCTACAGTGATGTTTTAGAAAGAAACATTAGTTGTTTTCTGCATTAATCTATTGTAGCATTGCTTCCTGCTATTCATTGTGTTATTGCACATTTGTGTACTTGCCACTTGCACGTCAAATAAAAAGCAGTGTTATTCCATAGTCAGCAGTAAAACTTTAACCCGTGTAATAGAAAAGCTTATAGAAATTCATAGGATGAATACTAAAAACAACAAAAGTGCAGCAGTGCAATGAATATCAGGGAGCAATGCTATGCCATATTGGGACAAAAACAATTAACGTTTCACTCCAGAAGCAGAGTTTTTTCAGAGTTAGTAACATAATGCATAAATGCTCTTATAATAGCTGTCAGTAGGTCTGAATAGCACATGTATGAACAGCGCTGTCAATAACAGTGCCTTCCATACAGCGCTATGCAGAACAGTGGCAGGAACAAATGCGGCAAGTAAAGACAATGCTACTGGTAGTGGTCACAAAGGACACTGACAACTGCTACCAGTCCAAACTCTTATTTTTAGTGGGGGGGGGGTCTGCCCCCCCACACACACCCCTTAACTTAAATGATCAACTCTGAGTTGGAGGTGGATTACGAGAGAAAAACTAAACTTTGAATGCCAGGATTAGAACCCTGATCTCCACTTCCATTGTAGCCAAGCAGCTCCATGTCTCAGTCCTCTCTGCCACAGGAGCAGCTCATCCACCATTTTTGATTTTGCAGCCCTTGTCTTCTTCCTAGTATTACGGACAGTGACCTGGGTAGTGCTTACTGCACAGCACTGTTTAACCCCTGTCTCCGTCTGTGGTACGCCATTTGGACATCACTGTTTTTTACTTATGCCATATTTGTAGCACTGTTGTATCCGGTTAGCACATTATCCACCACCAGTGATATGTAGAAATAAACAAATTTAAACAATGAATATGATTCATCCTCAGGATAGAAGGAGGCACTTAATTACAACTGGCAATTAAGGTAATGAAAAGTATATCAAACCTGGTTTAAACTACCCAATAGGCATATTTCACAGTTGGTTAGTGCATATAATTATGAAGAAAGCTTTACATATAAACTACAATATCAGGAACTATAAACCGTATAGAAATCCGTTTTGTGGATGTTGGAGTGAAGCAATGAGGATATCAAATTGACAGGTATTCATTTATGTGTCACTTTTCTTAAGAGGCATTTTCTTTAGAACTGTGAAACCAATGAGCTCTGCAGTACAATGATTCCAAATATCAGCAATCTATTCAAAAACATTAGACAAAAAAGTAGGGCATTATTATATCAGATGCTCAGCCATAATGGATCTATACCTTGCGGGCTCGCTATAGCCCAGACGTGAATGATTTCTATAGACAATGTTTATTTCCTGTATATAAAGATGGCAGGCATACTTTGCAACAGAAGTGTTTTTTTTTTGTTATTGTATTACAGTATGCTTATAACAAAATGACCATTTGATATAATAATGTCCTGCTTTTTATTGTTTTTTAGAATACATACCTGACATTTGTATTTTGTATCACAGAGTTCATTGGATCCACAGTGCACGAGAAAATGTCTCTCAAGAGAAGGAATATATATGGATGAACAGCTAAACATTTTATATCCTCAGTGCTTCACCCCAACATGTGCAAAATGGACTTCAATATAAATTTATATTTACTGTGATTGTGGTTTATATACAAAGTATTTTTTAATATTTTCATCTACTAACCAATTGTTGAAAATATGCTTTGTGGGTAGTTAATACTAGGTTTGATGTTATACTTTTTATTACCTTTATTGCCAGTTGTAACTTTATGAGCCTCCTCGTATCCTAAGGATGAGCCACATTAGTCTCCTGCAGCCCTATCATCTCTGGCCAGAGTTTGTTTGAAACATGATAACTTAAAAAATAGGAGCCTTTGAAGCCTGAAACTTTCAGGTTTGATAGAGGTTGGTCAAAGGTGTGTGCTTTTGTGTTTTTTAGGTTCCTCAATTACACAGAAACACAAACTTTGACAGCAGATAAGGACTGCTTGACCCACCTAGTCTGCCCATTTCCCTACCTACAAGATAAGCTGCAGATCCTATTTAACCAACAGCCTATTTTTTCCTACCCTCTACAAAAATTGTCTTATCTCTGTCCCATGCATTCTTGAATTCTCCCACAGTTTTAGACCCCACAACCTCCTCAGGAAGGCTGTTTCATGTGTCCACCACCCTCTCTGTGAAAAAATACTTCCTCACATTGCCCCTGAGCTGCCCCCCCCCATCTTCATAATGTGTCCCCTTGTTCTTGCGCATCTCTTTTTCTGAAAGTTGTTACCCTCTTGGACTTTGTTGATTCCACTTAGGTACTTAAATGTTTCTATCATGTCCCACCCCCTCCTTTCCTCACGGGTATACATATTAAGCTCCTTTAGTCTCTCCTCGTATGACTTCTCTTGCAGAACCTGCACCATTTTAGTTGTCCTCCTCTGGACTGCCTCCATCCTGTCTATGTCCTTGTGGAGATAGGGTCTCCAGAACTGGACACAGAACTCGAGATGGAGTCTCACCAACTGTCTTTACGGAGAGATGACAACTTCCTGTTTTCTGCTGGTGATGCCTCTCTCTATGCATACCAGTATTCCCCCAGCCCTCCTTACTGAATTCTCACATTGCTTGATTACCTTAAGGTCATCTGATGATTACCCCCAGGTCCCTTTCCATTTTTGTTGTTGTTACTACCCCCCATTGTGTAATCTTTCCCTGGGCTTTTGTTTCCCTGGTGCATTATTTTGCCCTTCTTTGCATTGAATCCAATCTGCCATACTTCGGACCATTCATCCAACCTTGCCAAGTCCCTTCTCATCCTTTCCACACCTCCTTGTGTATCAACCCTGTTGCAGATCTTTGTGTCATCTGCAAAGAGGCATACTTTTCCTTCTAGTCCCTCTGTAATGTCACTTAAAAAAACCATTAAAAAGGTCTGGACCCAGTACTGAACCCTGCGGTACCCCACCAGTAACCCCTCTTTCTTCAGAGTGGACTCCATTTACAATTGCCTTCTGTGTCCTGTTGTCCAGCCAATGTTTTACCCAGGCTACCACCCTGGGACCCACTCCCAGGCTGGTTAATTTGACTGTAAATCTTTTGTGTGGGACTGTGTCAAAAGCCTTGCTAAAGTCTAGGTAGGCCATGTCCACAGCCCCTCCCTGGTCTACTACTTTGGTCACCCAGTCAAAGAAATCAATTGGATTCATCTGACATGACCTTCCTGCTGTGAACCCATGCTGCCTTGGGTCCTGTGCCCCACTAGGTACTCAAAAATGACTTCCTTCAGAAGTGATTCCATCACTTTCCCTACCACAGAGGTCAAACTGACAGGTCTATAGTTTCCTGCCTCTGTCTTACTCCCACTTTTATGAAGGGGAATCACATTCACCTTCCTCCAGTCCTCAGGTACCACACCATCCTCCCATGATTTGTCAAAAAGGGTAGTCAGTGGTGTCACTAGTTCTCTCCTTAATTCTTTTAGAATTATAGGGTGAAATCACAGGCTCCATTGCTTTGTCCAACTTCAGTTTTAGGAGTTCTTTCAGAACCCTTTCTTCTGTGAAAGGACTGTGATTGACTCCTCTATCCAGAATGCTTCTGTAGTGTTTAAGCAGTTTTTAAAATATTTAATAAAAATATTCCTTTTCAGAGCATGCGCAGTTCAAAAAGACTACTGAATTTTTGCGAAATCAGCAGTTTGCACTATACGATACAGCTGTCTTTAATAAACAACAGCTGTGTCATATGGTGCAACCCTTGCTGTTTTTGCCACTTGTAGCCATCCTTGTTCTGTCTTAAAGGAGATAGGAAATGAATATTACTTTTGTTGTCTGCAATAAATTATTTAATTAACAACTAATGTTTTTGCGTGTTTATTTATGATCTCTATTAGGTGTAATGTGTTTAGAATCTACACAATCATCACCTTGTATTGCTGTGAGTGTAAACAGGATTTTTTTTATTCCTGATAATGATGCATGCTACTGTATTACCAATGATGTGGCTGACTCCCTCCACATACAGGAGACCTGTACTAGGTGTTTACATAGTCTGTACTAACAGTTAACCACGTCGTAATGAGTAAACAAGTTAAAAAAAGGTGAATAAAGAGTACTAATTTGTCAGTAAATGATATGGTTGTCTTTGATGTGTTCATTCTTTTTCCTCATCTGTATCCTAATTAATGCACAAGCATGATTGTTTCATCTTCCCAATATATAGATCTCCTTAAGGACATCATAGTATTTATCTTTTCTGAAATCACCACATGGATATTGTGATGTCTTTAGCGCAAATTGTCTACATCATGTCTGCTAAATAGTATTCTACCTATATGAAGTCTACCTAGTTTGCAGTTCGGTAGTTTGATGTCCCATCCTATAACAAACTGTGGTTAGAGCCAGTATTGCTGCTAATACATGAATTTCATAAGGGTGTTTCATAGCTTTAAACATAAAGATGAATTGCTGCAGTTATCTCCGTGTGTAAATATAATGTTTGCTAAAGGTAGATCATTTATTTGGTGGTAGCCTGTGATGATAGTGACCGCATATGGGGGCTGTCATAACAGCGACCCATATGATGGTGCTTTCATTGTGGGTGACTGTATCAGGATGGCAAAAGGTTCGACCATGAAGGTGTGATTGGTGACAGAAAGGGAAGGTGGGTGGCAGGATGTGGAAGGATGGGGAACAGGGATGTGACCCAAAAGGAGCCTGCTTCCACTGAGCCAACAATGTGGTGTGGTAGGTAGGATGCATGGCTCTGACGGAGCAGGTCTTGGGTTTGGAACTGGGGATGGGTGTTCCTATTTGTGCTTCCCACAGCTGCAGGACTTAGTATTTTTTTTTGAGCCAGGATGTGCCCCCATCCCCTACATGCACCCCCCTGGAGTTGAGAATCTGTATTTAGGAGATGCAGAGGCAATACCATCCACGGGGGTGGGGCACTGCCCCTCCACATTCACAATTTCGGTAGCCTTTTTCTGCATATTGCCAAAAATGTTTTCAGTGATAATGCAGGTTGCGATAATAGCGATCACCTTTGTGCAGTCGTTATTATCACATAGAACCCATCTGGTTGATCTTGTGTTTCCCATGTGTTTAAAATGCGAGTGCTGCCTGCTATACTATATTTGGAAGGAGAAGGAGCTCCGCACCAGAGCCTTTGATTAATGGTGGAAGGAATGGTGCAGAATAGAGAGGTATGTCTACACTGGGGACTATCAGCCAACCTGGAAGGATGAGAACCTATACCGAGGTTATGGCCTGCTTTCATCCAGGAGGCAACCACAGTCCTCAGTGGATGATTCAAATGTTATTTCTATGGACAATTAATGTAGCTGAGTTGGGTGCTGGAAGAAATATGGGAGGCAGAAAGCGGACCACCACAAACTGAGATAGAGAGTAGAGATCCCAAGGGGAACGAGTCCCACCAGGATGAAAGTTATTCAAGGAAGTAGGGGCTTAACAAAGGAAGATGGGAGAAAACAGTAGTCAAAGTAGAACAGTGTGGAAGGGGGAACAGTTGTAAAATGAGAAAGCAGCAAGAAGAGAAAGAAGAGAGGGGAGGGCTATCAAAATGGTGCAAGGTCTGCATCAGAAGTTCTATGAGGAGAGACTGAAAGAGTTCAATATGTACACCCTGGAGGAGTGGAGGGAGAGAAGTGCTATTATGGAGACCTTCAAAATATCTCTTGGGGGTTAATAAGGTACAGTACAGTAGGAAGATATGTTTAAGAGGAAAAGGTGCTGTAGAACAAGGAGTCTTGATATGAAAAACAGTGTAAATGCACTCCTGAAAAAGAAAACGCATCAGCGATGATAGCTTCAGTTCAAAATACTATTTTTTTACTGAGTCCACTTGCTCTATAAAGTTAATGCTGGTCAAATACACAGGCAAAAACAACAACCCCAGTGCTTTGCCTTCTCCTTAAGGAGAAGGTGAAGTGCTGGGGTTGTTACACTGTTTTCTATACATTTTCGGATAGCTTCCCTTAACTGCATCAACCAACTAACAGGATGCAGGGGTAAGGTTTGGAATTTTGATATGAAGCTGGAAGGAGATAGATGTGAGGAAGTACTTCTTCACAAAAAGGGTGGTGGATTCCTGGAACAGCCTTCCATGGGAGGCAGTGGGGTGAAACCAGCAGTGGGTTTCAAAAATTCTTAGGACAGGCACAAAGAAATCTTAGGAGGAAGGAGTTGGGTGAAAGAGACAGTGCTGCGTGGTAAGTTGGGTCTGTAGCAAAAGTGATCATAATGAAAAATGAGCAGATTAGATGGGCCCAGCGGTCTTTATATGCCATCTGTTTCAATATTTATGTACCCCCCCCATTTGGGAGATTACTAGTTCAATTCAGACCTCCCTGTTTTTTTTTTGGCCTAATTTGGCACAGTAGAAGAAGGGTTGGCTCTTCTCAGCACTCTGGTGGTGCCTCCCATGGGTTGGGAGGTCACCATGGGTGGATGGGGTGATGAAGTCCCTCAATTTAGGTTGCAGGAAGGGTTGCAGTTGGAGGAGTGAGAGGAGAGGGGGTGAGAGTGAGTCAGGGCTGGGCAGGGTTGATTGTCCACTTTGGCCCATGGTCAGTGGCCCTTGGGGGAACACAAAGGAAGAAGCTGGAGCTAGTAGCCACAAGCCACATAGTATCTTGGAGGGCAGCTAAAGTGGAGAGGGGAGCCAGCAGCCACAAGTTGCAGAGTGCCCTGAAAGTCTGCACTGATTAGTGTAGGGATCCTGTGGACAAGCATGTGGCAGGGAGTGTGGTGTCCAGACAGCAAGCTGATTTGGAGCTCTATGGGATGTGTCCCTCTTCTCAGTTTGAGGACAGTTGCTGCCAGTCTTAGGAAATGATGCAGGAGTCATGAGGGAACCCTCAAATTTCCATGTCAAGAGGACTGCATGTTTCGAGGGGGGCCCACTGAATCAGTACGGAGAGAGAGCAAGAGATGGGGATGATTGAGAGTTTGGGTGCCTGTGAAGAATAATGGACTGTTAGGCACTGTGAACTGTTTTTTGACTTGTGCTGCCTTAAAGCTTTTGTTACCATAGTGGTTCCTTGTTAATGCAGCCCTAAAGACTGTGTGACCTCCTCGGTCCAAGTATAAACTGCTATGATGGCCATACTGGCCATGTGAAAGCTGAATGTGTTTCCCACTAATTAAGTGATGCCCGCCAGAGTGTTGTGTGAATATGTTTAATGAATTTGGGATCCCTGTTTTTTTTTCAAGTTCTGTGTGGACATTCTGTTATTAAAAGGAACAGTTTAATATGCATTAAACTGTTTTCATCCAGCACCAATGAGGAAAAGGGCCCCTGTGTGTGTGCCATCTGGGCCTGGGTAACATGGCCACTGGAAGTGTTTCTGCTGTTGTGGGTGCCCCCTTCCCAATGACATATTCCATCCATTCCACTAGACATGGAGAGGGAGGGCTACATTTCTATGTATGACAGGTTATGTGATTCAAATGGATAAGGCACACAGCTGTCCCAATTTTGCACTCACTGTTGGTTTACAGAGTGATTTGAAATATAAATGTGTGTGCTGGTTTTTGGGTGCAGGGGTAAGGAGATGTGAGCTTGAGGATCAAACAAAAAACAGACAAAAAAAAATGTAATACCTGGGCCATATAATACTATGCACTCCATCAAGCTCAGCAGTGATGAACGGCTCTATGTCATGATGGCGATCGTGGAACAGAGATTGCCGTTAGGGTGAGTGTACCTCGCTGAAAATGAATTTCAGTGATGCACACTCGTGGTGAATGGGAAAAGGGCACCCAAGATCTACAAGTTTCCTTTTCATGTGGGGGTCTACACCCCACGCACCGCCCCCACTAAAGGATTCTCAACTCAAGGGGGTGTATGTCGGGGGGTGATAAACTTTAAAATAGCTGCCTGCTGGCAAAAAAAGAACCACGCCATGCCAGACCTGAATCCTGCACCCTGCACCTCCCAACTGACCACCCTCCCCACCATGCTAGCGGACCAGCTCAGGAGCTGCCCTCTACACCCCCTCCCACATACATTCCCTTCCCTTCCTCTCCCCCTGTGTGTGTGTGTCTGCATATATGTGCATTCTTCTCATCACCCTACCTCACCCACCCAGGTATCTGGTCGCTACCCTGCCAGGTAGCCCTGAAGTCAGACACCGTAATTGAGTCACCATTCTTGTAAGTACTCAATTGCTGTTGCCTTGTTCACAGTTTACCGTGTTGAACATTACATACATATTCTGTAAGTTTCAGTCAGTGATTTCAGAAACACCTATATTTTTATCCAAGCCATCAGCCTACATTCACTGCACATAGTAAGCTTTGTTTGTAAAAGGTTGGGAAATAATTTAAAGTCTAAGTTGACAATAAATTCAAGTGAGTTATCACATTTGGTCAGCTTCACTTTTCAGCATTTCCCAATATAAATCTGGTTCCTAGAGAGAGAGAGAGAGACAGAGAAGAGGAATGGTGGAGCATGGTTGCCTATCCATCGTTCTCTATGTACAGTCACACACACACTCTCTCACACACACACACACACACACATACACTCAGGAGACGGAGAGAGAGGAGTGTAATTTAGAAGTGTGGGGTCTTCGTGAACTATGATTTCCCCAACCCCCAACAGGCCAGGGGTCTGAAACTATCAGGATTTTAGGTGCATTCTGGTGCATTTTGAGGGTCATTTTGACACTACTTTGCTGCTTTTAAAGCCTTCTTTGACTTGTTACACCGACCAATGTCACTATCAAAATAGCTACATTTTATTTTCTTAAAAAGAAACTGTAAAAACTGAAGGAACATATCCCAACCCATCTACCAAATGCCCAATTACATACCACTTCTCTTGAGTGCAGCCTGCTATCTCTGCAGCAGGCATTGCACTTTTTACTTTGCAACCTGAACAGCAGACTCTGCAGCCCCCCAACAGTGCACCACACAGTCAGACATGCAAGGCAGTAAGAAGGGCAAACAAAACACCAGCCTATATGTGCATGTGTCTGTCACACAGCAGACACTTACACAGACCATCCATGCCAGAGAATGGAACTGACCCACTGGAGGGTCCCTTAATGCCCAACAATGACACAGGACGTATACCAGGTCATGACTGCTTTATCTACATGTACCCTGAACTGAGACAGTTGGAGCAGGGAGGGTAAGGCTCAGCAGGGACAGCTGCATGAAATACAGGGCATATACAGTGACATCACAGCCCACAGACTTGACATACAGCAAGGTTTCCACAACCTGTGTGAGACCTCAGATAATGGCATGACAATAACTATCACTGCTCTGCAGCAGGATGATGTTTCCAATTCATACCCATTTATGGCAGCCAACCCCCAAATCCTCATATGTCATGCACTGGAACCACAGCACCATTAAGCACTCTAGTACAACCAACACATGACAGCCAACCTGTAGGGGTGCACAGCCAACTGTAATAGACGATGACTTAATGCCAAGCGCCTTTCAGCATAGTCACATGGCAAGGGCAGGGGTAATGCCAGTGGTAGGCTCATCCCACCCTAAACATCCACTCAGAAGTCATCCTAGACTGTCCTAAGTTTTAAAGGAGCTTTGAAGACTCACCTTTTTATTATAGCTTTTAAAGATTTACAATAATTTTAAATCTTGTTTATTTATTGTTTTATGAAATTGTACAGGCGCTTTGGTTGGAGAAAAGCGCCTTTTAAAAATAAAGTTTTGATTGATTGATTGATTGATAGACATTAAAACCAAAACACGATTACCTAATGTTTCATCTGAATTGTGCACAGGCTTTAATGCTGAAGAATTGCCATCCACCATCAGATGCATGTGGACTTTATTTCATGGGTTCCACCCTTGGTCACAGCAGGGGGGTGGGAGGCTGGCAGAAAGGGGCAAGCTGGGGGGAGGATCACTTGAGTCACTGGACACAGCCCAGACCAGCAGTTCATCATCAGATAAGACCATCCATTACAAACAAAATTATCAATACAAAACAGCACACTTACCTCATTGGTCCTTTTATGATAAATTCAGGCTGGTTATTAATTGATATTTTGTTGGCACAGATTGCCTAATACACTCAGTCTTGGCCAAGTTCTGACTCCCAGTTTGTGAGAATTAATCTCTCACAGGCTCACATGGTGTGACTAGTCTGCTGCTTCCCACTTGCACTCTGTATATTACCAGCAGCATCTCCAGTCACTCAGATACAGCTAGCCACTAGCTGGGCTAGAGGATTTCTGTAGGACATTCCCTAGATTGCAGATCTATCTTTCACATGAACAAAAAGTATGAACTTGAAGATGAGATCAAAACTATCACTGCCAGGTTATTAAATTATTAACCCTTTATGGAGAAGACATTTAAACATGCGCTACTGCTTTGCCACGTTAAATAAGTTAATTAAATGAATAAGTCCACTATTCTGCTCTATCATTGAAAAATACATAGTAAAAGCTGGACTCCATTGAATATGAAAAATAGCCTCTCACTTGGGCTATCGTGGGTACTGTAAATGCATTATAAAAATGGGTAAAAGGAGGACCCCACTAAAAAACGTGATATTGCATCTCTGCTGTACTATCCTGGGTAAATACAGTGTAAATACTTGGTCAAACAGAACCCCACTACAAGTAATATATCACAACTCAGTCCTCATTCAGAAGTAGAAAGATGCACAAAGCTGCATGCAGGGACAAAGTGACATATCTTGAAAAATAATTTTTGGTTTGAAATGGCATCAAGGTGTTTGGTGTGGTATGTTCTGCACTTGCACATCAATAAAAATTGCACTTTAACAGAGATGTTGTGAGCAGCATTCTTTTCTACATGGTAGAGGTGAGTGCGGGATTCTGTGCTGAACTTATATCTCAACTCAGCTGGGCTATTGTGGGTAAATATATTGCAAAACTATAAAAGCAGGGTCCTACAGCAGAACCCTACTGAAAAGCAGATGTTGCATGCAAACTGATCTCTCCTGGAAAAATACATTGTAAAAGCACCCAGATAACCCATCTTGTAGCTGTCTGGTATATTCTTGGTGGACTAGTTGTTTCTCCAATAAAGGCATCTGACCCCCTCCCAACTCACCCTCTCAGACACCTCGCCTGCCCTGGTCACATAATGCAAACTACAGCAATAGTGATAACTGGCACAGCCCTCTGCTCACCACCTCAACTGGTTTCCATCTGACGGTCTCTGAGCAAAAGCAAGTATTATGCAAACACCTCCTTATACTGTACTCATGATCACTCACTGACAATCAGATGGTGGTAGACCAAGGGGGTGAGCAGAGGTGTGTACAGGTCACTATCACTATATCTGTACTTTGGCTTAGATGACTTGAGCGGGAAGAGGGGTTGTGGGGAGTAGAGTCCTGAGTAGGTGGGTTGACAGAGGATCAGATGTCCTTATGGGTGGGGGGAGACCACTAGACTACCAGGAATATTCAAGACAGCTACAGGATGGTTGATTGAGTGTGCAGGAACCTGAGTAGGGGTGTGCAGACAGTTCTTATTTAAATCAGACCCCCCCAAATCCAGCCCACACTCCAGAACTCAGATAAATAAGGACTCGGCTGCAGGAGTCAGGTTTCAAGTCCTTATGTATTTATTTTACCTTTTTTTTTTTTTTACAATTTTTTTGGCCAGAAAAGACACATTGAGATGAAGCTCATTGCCAGATCATCTTGGGAGCATTATGAAGTTAAACAACTTGCTCAGTTCGGGGTCACACAGCATACAAATGGTGGCTGTGGGATTCAAACTCATGTCTCCAGGTTTCTCCAGGAGTCCTTTAATGAGAGTATAATCCCTCCTAGGTTTTACATTTCTCACACACACACACACCACATGTTTTTCTATACAAGGCACAACTCTTACAGGACTTCATTATACCCAGTCCAACTGCAGCAACAGTAATAACTGGCACATCTTGTTGCTGTCTGGTATATTCTTGGTGGACTAGTTGTTTCTCCAACAAAGGCATCTGACCCCCTCCCAACTCACCCTATCAGGCACCTCGCCAGCCCTGGTCACATAATGCAAACTACAGCAATAGTGGTAACTGGCACAGCCCTCTGCTCACCACCTCAACTGGTTTCCATCTGATGGTCTATGAGCAATCACAAGTATTATACAAACACCTGCTTCTACTGTATTCATGATCATTCACTGACAATCAGATGGTGGCAGGCCAAGGAGGTGAGCAGAGGACTGTGCAGGTCACTGTCACTATTTCTGTACTTCAGCTTAGGGGACTTGAGTGGGAAGGGGGGTTGTGGGAGGAGGGTCCTGAGTAGGTGGATTGACAGAGGATCAGATATCCTTATGGGTGGGGGAGAACACTAGACTACCAGGAATATTCAAGACAGAGCTATATGATGGTCAATTGATGGTTCAGAAACCTGAGTAGGGGTGTGTAGACAGTTCTTATTTAAATCAGCACACCTCCAGATCCAGCCCTCACTCCAGTACTTATATAAATAAGGACTCAGCTGCAGGAGTCAGGTTTTAAGTCCTTATTTATTTATCTTACCTTTATTTTACAATTTTATTTGGCCAGGAAAGACACATTGAGCTGAAACTCATTTCCAGGTCATGCTGGGATAACTTGCTCAGCTCAGGGTCACACAGCATATAAATGGTGGCTGTGGGATTCAAACCCATGTCTTCAGATTTCTCCAGGAATCCTTTAATGAGAGCATAAAAAACTGCAGCCATGAATTCCTTTACATAATATCCCTCCTTGGTTTTAAATTTCACATAGACACACACACACACACACACACACACACACACACACACACACACACACACACACACACACACACAGTGTTTTTTTTTTCTATATGAGTCACAGCTCTTGCAGGACTTTATTATACCCAGTCCCTACAAGCCCAGGACTTTGATGCTCATCCACACTTAAGAATGTTGAATTAGTTACAACCTGGGATTTATTTTTTGTCAAAACCTTTATTTTCAATAAACATTTTGCTTCTGAGTTGTAGTGTGTGTTATTCATCATTCCCTGACTTGACCAGTCAGATCAATCCATGCATATCAAAGAGGGAGGATTTCCATCAGAATCAGGCAATGAAGTCTGTGAAGCAATTCAGCAGAGAGCTATAAAACACAGTTCCTTTACACCTCTGGTTCAAAGACTGTTAAGTTGCTGATTTAACAGTGCTGTTTGGAGAACTACATAGAAAAAAAAACATACATCCTTGCCAACATGACTTTGTGTAGATAAAAATACATAAAAAGATGGTTTAGGTGTCCTTTAATACTAAAACAAGCTGTCTGTGCTGTGTAAAGTGAGCATTTCCACTAATTGTAATTTGATCTGGCATGAGAATGCTACATGTAGGAAATGAACTCTCTCCCCACCCACCCCCAGCCAAGTGCAGGGATTTTAGATAGAAGGATCACTGTTCAACTCCAACATTGTGCTTCAGAAGGAGTCTGACATCCCCTTTTTCCAGGGTAACACCAACATGTCTGCAGGGCTCTGCCCACACAGCCACAAAAATGCGAACTGTTCTGTGACCGTGCTGTGATTTCTTACTGAAAAGAAAATGTGTTTTCCAAGCTATAGGCTGGAGCACGTAGTCACCTTTTCCTGACTTCTACTAAACTCCTGACGAGTTACATTCCCCGCTTTTGTGACTGTCATAAACTGTCAATTCCATAATGTGACTTCATCCCGAGAGATTGACTGTATAATGTTAGTCATAGTGAAGTGTAGCTGATCATTCATGACACAGCTGTCTCTAATAAATGATAACTGTGTCATATAGTGCAAGTACTATATGACACAGCTATCATTTATTAAAAACAGCTGTGTCATACAGGCAAGTACTATATGATACAGCTGTCTTTAAGAAATGACAGCTGTGCCATATTGTACTTGCACTATATGACACAGCTGTCATTTATCAAAGACAGCTTTGCCATATAGTGTATGCTGGTGTTCTTGTTCATACAGTGGGTTAGGGATGGGACTATTGTAATTGTAGCCCCATCAGCCTCACTGTGCCTGAATTAAACTGTTATCTGCAACCAGGGGCCTCAGTCCCTGGTGGCAGTGTATGTATTTATTTATTTTAGTTATGAACTATTGTGCCTGTAATGTTTTCAAACACCAGGATGCCCACCCCTGGTGTCGGATGTTTAGTTTCCTCCTTTTGTGCCCAAAATATTGATGCCACTGTCAACATCGGGGGGCCCAATCCCCGTGTTGGCAGTTACTCCATCCTGCAAGTGTGGGACACTGGGGATCCCACCCCCAGTGTCCATAAATGCTTTAGTTTCCTCTGGAGGAAAACAAACATCTGCAACATCTTTTTTTTGTTACCAACTGCAGAAAAAGAAACCCATCTCTTGTCATCTAAGCTGTTCTCCTCTCCCCATCTTGACCCTCCCACTGAGTACCCACCACCCCACACAGACGCTTACCTTATACTTACCTCAGGAGGTCGGATGATGTTATCTTCTGTGTACCCAG